>OY283145.1:58235620-59435620 GCA_958299785.1 Medicago lupulina
GGGCAAGAGAATTGCATTTCAGTCTAAGATAAGAAAGACTTTACAACTCAAAGAACGCTTAAAAAGAGATTTACATCTACCTCCTTGTAAATACATTAACGAGGCTTGAACTCAATACCTGTCGGTTTCAATACCCATCTTTTCAATTGAATACGTCATGTGTAATCTCATTTACTTATAACGTAGGGCAGACAATAGGAACGAGATATTGTTTATTTGATTAAATTTTGAAGGGTCTTATTAAGGAGTGTTCCTGGACACTATTTAAGCATTCTGAAATACGCAATTATTTTTTAAAAAGTCTTGTTACACGATTTTTCATAAATACATACTATTTATTGTCCTTAAAGAATGTCCCAAGACACTCGTTAACATTTTCTAATTTTAAAGTATGCAAAGGGTAAATTGGGAAAATGAAAAATATGACATTGCTGGCATACTAAGTTTTGAGGTGGAGGAAATAAGGGATTGAAGAGAGGAATCATAAACTCGTGATAGGGAAAATTACATTGAAAGAAGTGAAGGAGAAGCTAGCAACAAAAAAAATGTATGTATGTATGTGAGTTTGGAATGGGTCCAAACACTCCTCACGGGGGATTTTTTAGGCTCTCCTCCACTCTTTGATCCTTTCTCGAATTTTTGTCACTTTTTTCCATTCTCTCTCCACACGTGCCATCTTATGCTCTCATTCTCATCGTATCAGACAATCAACCTCATTTTCATTTTTCATTCCCACTTAATTGATAGCGAAATCAAATATGTGATATATTCACTTCACTTATTATAATTATTATACTTCTCTTTCGTACTATACATTTTCATTTTCATGTGAATTGTAAGTGACTAGCTAGCTAGCATAATTGCTACTTGTATATTGTAGTTTTGTTTGTAGGTACTATACCATGCATTTCCACTAGACAAGTTAAATTACAGTCCATTAGTCCGGAACCGTATTATATCTATATTTTTATATAATAAATAAAAACATCATAATATTGTAGATATTAATTTATTGATAAACATACTATTTTTTTAGGGGGATAAACATACAATTTTTGTTAAAATGTTTGTTTAAGAACATATATTGTGAAAATAATAGAATTCTAGCACGTAAATTTTTACTAATATAAAAGAATTAGAGAAGAATTTCATTTTTCCCGTTACTAATGTTATTTTTTCTAAAATATTACGATGGTGTATGATAGATTTGTAAAATAAAAAGTGAGTATAAGATATTATGTTTATGATATTTGCCTTGAACATTGTTCTTGGACACAAATTAATGATCCACTCACGTGTGCCAAGTTTAAATCTCAACATTCTTGAGAGTGAGACTACATGGATCTCTTTATGGCCTGAATATATTCTAACACGTATAACTCAATTATTCTCATTGCAACATAGACATAGTATCTTTTGAGTTTTCATATTAATTATAGTCGTTTATTCAAGATATAAATTCAAGGACTAAGCCTACACCTTGTCTCTTATAATATGGGGGAAAGGACATTGCAAAACCAACGTGATTGTATAGGTTTCTGTTTAAAGGGATAATAAATTACAAGTTCCATGAAACTAGGAGAAATAATAACCTTTATAAACAAATCTTATCATTATTAATGTGATATGTAATCTTGATTTAAGTTAAGTACGTCTAAAACATCACGAGTTATGTTAACATAAACTGCAAGGGATGATTTAAAGGCTGAGAACAGGTTTAGCTTCATATTATTATTCATAAAAGTGTAGGGTTGATGATAAGGAAATTAAAAAAAAAAAAAAGGTCTCAATTCTAAACTAATTATAATTGTGGATAAATTAGTTATTTTATCTATGTATAATTCAGGCCTTATTAAAGCTTAGTGACTTTCTGTACCACAAGAGACTAGCGCAAGTGGTTGGAGTGTAGAGTGTATGGTAGTGTCGTAAAATTTAAAGGTACCGAGTTATTTTTTTTATGATAAAAATGAGGGTCTAAGTTCGGAAACAAAGAAAAACTACAAAGAAATTAACCTAAGGGGTAGCAATCCTCACAACATCAGCTAACAGTAAATGCCTAATCTGAGTCGAATATGTCTTATATATCTCCAGATTATAATCCAAAGAGCACCCAATATTTGCTAAAATATCCGCTTACCGATTAACCTCTCGATACGAACGAGAAACATCGACATTCAAATCCATGTCCAGATAAATGGCTTGATGACTTGATCCCTGCTTCCAAGTTTAATTGTTTTTGCTCTGTTAAAAAACAAAAGATATTGGTAACTCTCAAACCCTCTATGGTGTTATTGGTAGGAAAAATAATGAAAGGAGTGGTGGGAAAAGGTGTGGAAGCACACTAATAAGTTCCAAATGTCACAATACTTTGATACTTCCAATTTTACTAGTCAAATTATTTTCTTTTGGACTTATAAATCTCTCGAAATTCGACGTAGGTAAATAAAGTCTGGTCAAATATTGTTCTAATTATAATTCAAATTCAATTTCTCTCAAATGATCCGTTCAAAATTCAATTAGCACTTAAATCCGATCACTTATTTTTATAGCACTTAAATTCTGCCACCAAACATTACAACATAGTACTCCGTATATGTTAATTATTTGATGCAATGCAACAATAAGAATAGATTACCGTTAATTAATCAACCACTCACTGTTTATTTCTATAATTAATTACCTTATAATTTAGTCTATATGTATATAGGATATACATATAGCTACATAGATTGAGATGTGTATATATGCACACATACAAAAACACGGATAATATATATCGATCATATATCATATCATATAAATTGAAGAGCTGTTGATTCTTGTTGCTTCCGCCTTGAAGTATTGTCACCATTCCACAAGGACAAATATTGTACCCACCTATATTCACATGTGTGCCCATTAATCATCACAACAAAACAATATCCTCCATAACATATACTGCTCCTACCTTTGTCTCTTGCCTTCCATAAAAGCATTTGTTCCTCTGAACTCTCCAAGAGTTTTTTTGATTCCATTTACTAATTTCTTACATCAAGTTTTTAATTTTGAACCCCAATTTTCCATTCACAACCTCGAACATAATGCTTTCTTGGACACTTCTATATGTTGTCTTACCGCGTATAATTCACATATCTATCTAGATTCCTCTATGTCCTTCATTAATATTCCCGACCATGATTACTACTATTTGATTTGATTATACATATTTCATTTTAGCTAAAAATTAATATACATACACGCACATTTTCTACTTATTTCTAGCCCAACTCAACTTTATAAAACTGACTTGTAAAATGAAAATTGTCTTCGCTTATAAAACATAGACAATTACTTTTTGGCTTAATTGCAGTTTTAACCCCCTAACTTTCAAAAAGTTGCGATTTTGACTTCGTAAGAAAAAAAAACTACAAAACGGTCCCCTAAGTTTTGCATCTGTAGCAGTTTTGGCCCCTAAGGCCAAAAAAATAAATAAAAGAAATAACATGTGGCACCTCACTTAGGGTGCCACGTCAGCGTAGACCGAGTCAAAATTGGCATTTGGGACCAAAACTGCCACAGATGCAAAACTTAGGGGGCCATTTTGTAGTTTTTTTTCCTTAGAGGGCCAAAATCGCAACTTTGTAAAAGATAGGGGGTTAAAACTGCAATTAAGCCTTACTTTTTCCATCCTATGCCACTTTGGTGTTTGATAAAGCATCGAATGTGATGATTTTGAGCCAAAAAACTCCAAGAATGGACCAATTTGTGAGATTCAGATTTTGGGATGAGAGAGAGAGATATATATATGTTAATGTGTCATATGTGAGTTAAATTTCTAGATTGAATTCAAGAGTAGATTGTGAGAAAAATATAAGCGAAATGACGCATATATCTAATCCCTAAGGTTTTGGATATTGTGCCTCAATCTGACCTTATTTGGCTATGTCACTAGATTACAGATGCAAATAACTATGAGAAAAAATATAGGGAACGCGAGTACCTCGTAGAGTGGAAAAAATAATACTCTAAAACATATGTTCATGCCCATTTTCATATAATGTGGGGACCCTTAGCAAATATATTGTCTCTTCTATGAATGGTGCGTTGTTAACCCTCTATAGGTTGTTGACGTAGAGTGTAATATTGGTGTATTTTAATGGGCTGAGTACTTTTTATACTTTTTTTTGTTTATAATTAAGAAGTTTTTATACTCCTTTTTCTAAATTAAGAATTTCTTTTGTTTTTAAAAGGATTTACATTCAAAAGCATATATAATAGTTGAATATCAGTTGGTACTCGTAGATGTGTATTGATAGCCATTTATTGAATCACATGAAATATATCTCATGGATTAACTGAATTGAAAAGTGAGAGTATAATGAATAGGATCCAATTTATAGAACATAGTGTTGTGGTAAGTGTGAAGTGAGATAGAAGTTCTACATTGTTTGGTACATTTAAATTTAAACAATATATAAGTAAGAATACTCATAAACTCAATGTCTTAAGGTTTTTGGTGAAGATTTAGCGTCTTAATCACTTGTGTGGTTGCTCTTGGTCCAATGTGGATGATCATCGGGATCCCCTCGTGGTCCAACAATAGTATCATAGTTGATGATTCGACAAAGGATTCGACTGACTCATTGTATCAAAAGTTTTCGTCACAATAGTGGTCAGGTGGCGGGTTCTGGTTAGTGCGGCCAACGACGGTGCAAGTATTTGTGGATGAAAAAGCTTCTGCTTGAGGGGTAGCATATATAATTAAATGAATGGAGCAACTCACACTTGAGGAGGAATTTTTGTGACAAGTGCAATGTGAATTAGATGTTTCATATTGCTTAGAAAAGTGAACGTTGAGCAACATATAAGTGAGATGACCCATGAAATAATATTACTTTTGATTTTGCTTTTACTTTTGAATTAGAAGTCTCGTATCGCTTTGGTTTTGCTACCGCTCTCCTAGAGAATATGTCGTCTGTGAAACATTCAACTTTTTACCTTGGCTCACTTTCAACTTACTTTACGATTAAGCACTAAAACTTACAAAATATATGGAAATAGGCCAATGTAGCTGTAATGGATCTAAAAAGTTATTTAACTAATATTTACAATTATTGGGGCAATTTTTCTTAGTTTACTTGTAAACCAAGTCAATAAAGTGTCGATAAAATGTGCGTAAAAATACATAAATTTAAAACTTATCATAAACCTAATATCTTAAAGTTTAGGTTAACGATATGATATGTCTCTCACTTACGTAGCTTCTCTTGTAAAAATGTAGGTGGTCTCTAGATTAACCTCATGACCCAACACATACAAGATCGATACAAAAGAAATTGGGGGTAATTAGTTAATAAAATTTTATAACTCATAACAAACTTATTTACTCCTAAGTGAAAACAATTATCCAACAAGTTAAGTGTATAATTTAATGTCCCCTCATGGTTGATAATGATTCTTGATAATTCCTAACTTGTGGATTAAAGTATAGAAGCCATGACTTGGGCGTCCCTTGGTAAATATGTCATGGCTGCTAATCAATGTTAAGTTTTGACATGAATCAACATGAGCAAGATGGACTGAACAAACTATCAAGTTTTGTTAGATAATGTTGTATTGTAGGAAAATGTTTCAAAAAGGTGGACGGAAGCTTGATCATAGTGATATCTATTATGTCGAAGAAGTTTATCATTTGCTAACTCAAGATGTGGTGCAAGATTCAATATGACTCTCTCTCTCTAAACTTGTTAAGAATAAAATGATTTTGTGAAGGTACTTTATTTGCTTGGAAATTTCTATGCATAAGCTCTTTTATACCTTTTTGTTGTGGTGGTATAGAAAGTTCTCTAACACTTTTTCAATAGTGCATGTTTTTTTTGGAAGTGTACGTATGTTCTTATGAATTGGTTGAGCATTTCTAGTGCATTTTTTAATACCTTTATTTTGCATGCATATCAGTTTAGAGATTTTCATTCAGGTAACATAGAGTCTTCAAAGTATTTGAATGGCATGTGGTTGGACTTTGCGGAAAGAACACAACAAACGTCTATATGGTCACACATAATCAACAACGTCTCACATCATTATTGAAATGAAAATTCAGGTTCTATGGTGGATTAAATCAAAGAATAAAAGTTTCAGCATTATTTGAATCAATGACGGTTTAATTCACTATATTGTGTTGCTTTCATTGTTCATCAATGATGTTCGTTATTATGCTGTATTTCGCTATGCGTGGTTTTTGTTGTGTATCTTTCCTCTACTTTTGTTCTATTCTAAGTACATCTTTTTTTTTTGGGTTACATATTCTAAGTACATCTTATGCTAGAATGATTTGTTAATGTATTTGAAAAATACTTGATTTTTCTTTTTCAAAAAAATAAAAAAATACACTTGATTCACAACAAATAAAGTATTTGATTGGTCACAACTATTTAAACAATTTATTTAGGCACACACATCTTTTAAAAAATAAATAAATAATATGTGTTTGTCAAATTATTAAGTTGTAATAATTAATAATTCTAGCATAAATAATTTGGCCTGGGACCTGGGAGTGTGCTCCTCCTCAAGGTCTCAGGTTCGATTCTCTCTGGTGCCAATTTGAGAGGGTTAGTTTATCTTCTTCAAAAAAAAATATTAATTTGTAATATGTATTTTCATGTGTCTCTAGATAATGTGTCTAAATATTTATTATCATATAAGACTTCCACCTATAATCAGTTTATCCTTGCATATATATATATATATATATATATATATATATATATATATATATATATATATATATATATATATATATATATATATATAGGGTGGGATCGATGCATCATTTCAATCAAAATCATGGGCTTATTCTCCTAAGCTTATCAAAGGAAAAAATCAATCAAAATCGTAACATCTTATTCATTCACAACAATCAATAATTAGTTGGATGGAATAACTATGATTTATCAAAAGAAATATGGATTAATTAATTACCTATGAATTATAGTAGTACGTAAGTACTAGCTAGGTAGAGAAATTTCACATTCAAAGCTATCAAAAAACAATTATAATTAATTAAATAAGGAGAATTTTTTGGCACCCATAGAAAATGGTGGGCACATGTATCCATAAAGCAAAAATACAGAATATTAATTAATTTAATAAATAATTAAATATAAAAATGAAGTGACATGTAATGTATTATGTTTAACAAAACACTAGGGTATGAAATGGTTCAATATCAAATCATTCATAACTAATAAGGAATTGTTTCAAAGCTTATTTGTGTCTACCAAAATGGAATGAGATTGATGAAATGGTACCTCTTCTAAGTCTTACTTTCAAATTTGAGTCACAAATACTAACAATAAAAAAATTAAAATTCTAAGGAGTTTCATCACCTTTGAGATTCTACTCTTTAAAAAAATCTTTCATGAACACAATCATAAATTAATATCGTTAGGAATACCGTCACATTGCTATAAAAAAAACCAATAAAAATTATCCACGTAAACAAATTTACAAATAAAGTAAAAGTTAGCTTATGGTTACCACTTACAACTTTATTAATGTGACTAATTTTGATTGATTATGGATAAATCACATCTAATTCTTTGAAGCTAGCGTATTCCTCAACTAAGACAATCTACAATGAGAGTCATTTCCTTATTTAGCACCGTGGTAAATAAACACCCGCATTGTAACATCAATTTATAAGGTGTTTATAAAGATGAGTGTTTTTATAGGCATCATCCTCTCCTATTACTTATGGTCCTACATGTACAATTAATTCTATTTTTTTTTCTCTATTCAATTGTTGTATTATTTTAATATTAAAAAATAAATTATATATTAGTTGCAAGAGTAATATTTAATCAATCAACATTAAATTCTCAACAAAAACTTATTTTAAAAAGAAAATAATTTACCCATCTAAATGGAAAAAAAAAACAAACAACATCATTTATTTTATATTGTTTTTTCAAGTTTTAACTTTTTTTATAATTAATAATTAAATTACATTAATATTTTAAAATTATATTATTATGAATAAATATATAAATTACTGTTAAAATTTAATGATATAAAGTTATTATATGGACTCAATTAATAATTGCTGGATTGGAGAGATTGAGTGTTTATTAAGTATTAATTATAAAACAAATGACGTTTATTGTTAGGGTCCGTTTAAACATTCAAATAGAGTGCTGCATTGTGGATAGTTTAAGTCCATTATTTGATCCGTAAAAAAAAGTTCCTTTAAAAAAGTTGCTGTTACAGACGACAATTTATCTTCAAATCCTTCGGACTATATTTGTCTTCAACAAATATTTAAAATCATGCAAGTGACATACTCGTAGGTCTTAGCTACATTGAAGGACCGATACAAAGAGGGCAAGCATGGACTTAACTACTTTATATAATATTAGACTTTTGATCCGTGCGACGCACGGGTCTTCTCGATTATAATAGAAACCAATAAATAATCTTTAACCCATAAGATCATGAGTCGATCAATAAACACAAATTAGATTTTTAGAGATACAATATTACAATCAAATGATAAAAAAAATTATAAAGAAAAAAGATAAAAAGAATACAAAATTATATTGTTGCACGGGTCAATTTTATTTATTACTTTTATAGTTAAACATAAAAAATTAATGCATGGTTCTTAACAAATTATTTAGGGTAGCCGAGTTTGCATGGAAATTAGGGTATTATGTTTGTAAACGTATTAAATAAGTGTATAACAACTTGTCAAAAAAAATCTACAGAAACAATATGTTAAGTTGCTGTAGACCTAATAAGATTAATAAATAATAAGGATAATGATTAAGATATCTATTAAATTGTTACTTTGAAAAATATTCACAGTTATTAGAGAGAGAAATGAAAAACATGCAAATTTAGAGCCAAAATTTTAAGATAAAGTTTTTGCAAACCTAATAAGAAATTAGTGGAGGAAAAAAATTAAGTTAACACTTAACAAAATTAATAAACAAGGATGTCATTGTTAAAAACTACTGTATATAATATCAGATAAAAACCTTGTACACATATATAATTTTATATACTAGTTATTATGCTAATTAGTTTTTATGTAACTTTCTCAATAAATTTTCAACTCCATTTTCAACTTTCTCAATGAATATTGGGACTAAATGAGGGAGTGGCGTCCCCTCTAATCATATAGAGTAAATACAATGGGGAATTTCATGAATTTCTAAATCTGCCCCTCCCTATACTAGTTTGATGAGGTACATGTAGACTTTCATTAATTTCTGAATCTGTTTCACCAATGTAAGTATATTAATTAATCTTTATAATAAAAATAAGAAGGATAAAGGCTCTTGTCAAAAAAAAAAAAGAAAAAAAGAAGGATAAAGGCTAAACTTTAAAAAATTATATATGAAAATATTAGTGTGGGCCGCCTAGTAGGGGCATGGTTCAATTGTGGAGCTTACTATTTTTAGTGAATTTTAATAAAATAGTATTATATTTGATATCTATTTTTCATTATTATTAAAAACAATAAGGGTCAACCCATGTACTATTTTTTAGAGTTTTGTATTAGTAGATAGACTCATTATTTCGTATTAGGGTTGAAGTATCTCTTTAAATCTCATTGACTAAAATTATTCATTGCTTATAAAAAAAAATTAAAGAACAAAAACCCTAGTTCTTCCCTTGATCTTCCTTCACATGTCTTGTTATTAGTGGAGCTAAGTCCCTCGAGACTAAGTGAGAAGTAGTGACCTTGTAGGAATAGTTAGTTGCAATAAAGTTGGAGGTTGTGAATATTCTATTTTGTATTTAATTGTTTTTATGTTTTTACTTGCGCAAGTTCCACTATCGATGAATATGATATGTACGGTGGAATGATGCATGTGTACATAATATGCAGAATGATTATACCACATCACACAGCATAATTGCAGAGATTATTTAAAGTAAGTGAAGCTGTTAATGAATTAATAAATTACTATATATGATTAGTATAATTAAGTGATGTGATGAAATTGAGTGATATCAATATTATATGTGTTGCTGACCTGTACGCGTTTTGGTGTCCATTTGTATAATATCATGTGACCAAATGATGCCATAATAAAACCAAAAACAGAAACAATTTTAGGGTCCAATTATTCTGAAAATTGTATTGCTCAATTCAGAAAAGTTTCTCGTGACATTTCAAATTATTTATACAAAAATTGAATTTGAATTGTTTGTCTCTATATATGAAAATGAAAACACATTTTACAGACCCCTTTCAATTTTATATATCCGAAGGATAAAATGAAATATCGCCCATTATGCCTGCCAGTATTTATCCATTTTTATTAATCACATGTGTATGTTCTTTCGTATGATTTTATCTGTTACCTATTTACTTTCTTTTCATGTCGCAAAATACACATTGTGTTTCCTATATCTTATTTTAATATATTTAGGGTTTTTGTCATTTGCGAGAGAGCAAAACTCACGTGAGTTTGCACTTTGCACTTAGGAAAGTACATTCACATGCTAATGTGTGCAATGGAAACAAAACTTATTAAAACTATAAAGTTGGGTGACAAGGGCTTCTTGTTCTCGTGGACAGGTAGAAAGAGAAACATGTTGCATTTGCCTGTACAACACAAGAATGAGAATCTATATATAAATATAAACAACGAAGTCAAGAATATATGAATGTATGCTGTAAAAACATGAGGTCGGTCATATGAGTTCTTGGGAAAAATACAAAGGTTAAATACATTAATACTCAAATTATACTATATTATCCTTTATTTCGGACTACCTAAGATCTAATTCGTGAAGGATCCACAGTCCAACAAGACAACACCATGTTCAGTATAACACTGAATTATCCCTCATGATTCATTAATTAATGACCCTATAATGACAATTAGACGAAGACATGTGAATCACACCATATTACTAGCAATTGAACGACCTCTTGAAATGTAATGTTCTTTACATGTCATTTACATAAAAAGGTCCTTACCCTTAATAAAGATACATTTTTAGGGTTGGTTAACTCTCTAGCTCTCATAAAATTCTCACTAACTTTAAGCGTTGGAGTCCCTCGAATTAAGACAAGTTCAAGTGTAAGATCACTAAAGCTTACTTTATGCCTCTAAATAATAAATTATTTATTTATTAGATTTTACAAGCAAAAATGTCTTGTAGTCGAGCAAAAAAAGCCCTATATATTTAAAACGGTTTTAGGTCTCACTTACTTTTAAAAATTATTAGGCCGACCTTACCCCATGACCTCTTGAAATCCAACATTGGTTACACGTCATTTGTATAAAGGTTTTTAACCCTTGGTAAAGGTACATTCTTAAGTTTGGTTAGATATATAACTTCTAAACTCTCACTAACTTGAACGTTGAAGTTCTTGCACATAAAAGTTCCCGGAGTACCTAACAACGATGTCCACATTCAATCATCCTTCTTCGATTGTGGTATTCAGCTTAAATCTTGATTGATCACTTGGAATAATCATATTATACACTATTCTATAATTTTGTAAATATTTTTAGAAGCCGTTTAATCATGAGTCATGCTCAAGATTGGGCAAAGGCCTCAATTCACACCCTCAAGATCCAACAAATGTATTGAGCTGAATACGATCACTGGATCAAGTCAACAAACAATCTGGATCCTTTCGGCTCTTTAGATGCCTCCTCCAATGGCTGGCCAAAAGTCATTCACTATGTAGTACCCCAAAGATATGTAACGGACGAAACTCAACATTGATTGCTCGCTCTCCTTAACGCTCACCACTAAAACCATCAATTGCTTTGAAACTAAATCTATAAAAAGGTCTCATTCGTAAATGCAAGATACACACTTTTCTCCCAATTACCTCTCACTCTTTGCTCTTATACTGAGTTGATCGTCATAGTACTTGTAGATACCTCAAACCGCATCTCGACGAATGTTGCTCGACAAAGGTCATCATCTCTTTAACATAGGCTCCCGTTAATTTAAATAAATTGAAGTAACAATTTTTTTCTTCGAAGAAGCTAAACTGACCTACTCAAACTGACACCGAGGAGAATGAAACTTGAGAACTTGAGGAGGAGCACAATCACAGGTCCCAAGTCAATACCACTAGGCCAACCCAAGTGGGTTAATTAAAGTAACAAATATTATTTGTACAAAAAAAAAGTAACACATGCTATTATATTAAGTTACGGGATGATTTAACCAAAATTATTAGTAAAATTAATATAATTAAACATGTTCATTATCTATTTATCTTACTTTAAGTTCATCATCATTGTCTTCACACACACATTTCCCTTTCCCTCCCTAAATTTTTTATCTATTCCATAAAAACAGAGGTATCCATGTGAGCTAAAATGCAGAGTAAATCAGGATCAAAACAAGTCATAGTAGATTGGATCAAAATGACACAACTCACTTGACCCATATGTTAAAGTGTGTTTGAGCCGCATTGAGCTTGACACACATCAACGACAATAACAATCAAATTTTATCACATTAAGTAAAGTCAGCTTCATAAATTAAATAACATGTATTTTATAAAAAAAAAAACATGTTTTTCTTCAACTCATTAATCTTTAAATCATTTTTAATAGTTCTTCTTATTGTTTTTCTAAATCTTTCCCACGTCTAATGAGAGCTTGACGCACATGTATTATAAATTTCACGTCTAATTAAAATCATTAGTCAAAACCTAATTAAAACCTATTACATTCACAAAGTCGAATATTGATGAAAGATTTTAATAGTAAACATGAGATCGTAGGTTCAAACTTTATCGCTTTTGTTGTAAAAAAAAAGAGAGGTGAAAATATAGTTTTTCAAATTACAAATTACCAGTGGAATAGTGTGTTGGACTTTCAGCCCAAACAAAATGATTGTAGGTCAAATAAGCAATTCTTACTCCCACCACACACTCTTTGCTTTTTCTTCTTCTTGAAAATAACAATGTGAGTTTTTTTTGGTTACAAAATAACAATGCGAGTTTGCAACACATTACCCAACTAAACAATTGACATTTGTTATTTAAAGAACCTCTGTTAACATTTTTGTGAAAGAATACCCGTATTTACGACAAAAGGAAAATCGCCACATATCATTCATAACCAAGGACCTTCAATACATGTAAGAGTATCATGGACAATATTAGAGTTTGCATAGGACGCACCAAGTTTAGTTAACGAATGAGCAATTGTGTCGACTTTTCTCTTAACAAACTAAAGATTAAATAACATTAAAAATTATAACTTTTTTTATTTTTTTTTCTCAAGTAGTTTAATAACTAGAATTTCACTCTTTAAGTTGAATAAATATAGAATCTAAGGTTCGAACTCTGATCTTTACATATTATAATATATTGTCCATATCAACTGAATTTGAATTTAAAAAGGACAAAGAAGTTCCCACTCTTCCATTTGGACCAAATTTAAAGCAGGAGTCTCCACATGTGGTCTTGGCTCAATAACATGATTCTCATAATAGCGATAAACCGCGACACCAGACAACTGCCAATGTTAATGCCTGAGCATGCATTCTATAAACCAGTAAGGAAAATTAGTATCCTAATCAACTTTCTTATATGAACAAAAAAATCATATATAAATGAAATATGATACTCCAATACCTAGCGTGGATAAGCCGAAGACTTGGCTTCATTGGAGACCTTGTACGTGAATATGTTAGAAGCGTTGCACCAATTCCAGATGCCCATAGTACTCCTGTAATCAAATTCAACACCAATTATAATTATTTGGTTGAAACAGTTTAGTACAATTAAATTTTACAATGAAAAAAATTACATTTAACTTTAAAATGTGTGACATGTCGATTGAAATAAGGATGTGTTGAATGTATTACAACTTACCAACTGTGGCGAGCTTGTGTTTTGAAACCCATGATTGAATTGTCTCCATGTTGATTTTTCTTGTGTTGCTCTCTTGGATTTTAGAGTATTCAATTGGTGAAGATGGATATATGAACTATGAAGTGTGATAGAAAAATGATGGGTATTTATAGAAGAGAGTGGGAGAGGTTGATGGTGAAACGTGTGCTTTATGTTTGGCCCATGGGTTTGTTCATAAGGTGGATTTTGCACCTGTTTTGTTGGAACATGGAAAGGGATAAACAAGAGGAGGCTTACACTTGTTTTGCCGTTGAGAAATGTGTGTAGTGTGGGGTGTCGCTGTCTGCTTTTGTTGAAAGTTGCTCTTCTTTCATTTAGAACTGTTCATTTGTTTAAAAAAGTCGAACGTGTACTTACGTATGTATATTTTTAACATGAATTAACTGTATTTTTCAACGTAAAGTTAAATCATGTAGCACATGAATGAGCAAAACAAAAGGAAAAATTGCAATTCTCGCTTTTGTTTGACAACCAAAACTTCATTGATTTTCACTCTCACACTTTTCTAAAAATTGAAGTTTTTATATACCTATTTTGAATCGAGAGTGTTATATGAACAATCTAAAATTGTTGTTGTATGGGCATTATATATGTTCTAAGATAGATGGAAAAGTAAGATACACGGTTGTGTGGCAACTTTGTGTTGTCAAAATTATCTTTTTTTCTTTTTGAAAAATGGGTGCTTTGGTTTTGCTATTTACTCTCTCCGTTTCTATATCTAAGCATCATTTTGACTAAAAATTTGTCTCTAATTACTAGATGCATTTATTATTTGTATCTAAATATATTTTCCTAATTAATACTATTAACTTGTCTTGATATATGAAAAATCAAATTTAAATAAAAGACAATTTAATAATATCAACTCATAAAATAAACACATTAATTGCACCGACAATTTTTCTTAAAAAATATGAAAAATTCAAAAGATGCTTGGATATAAGGATGCGAAGAATTTCTTTTTATCTTCTTTTGAATTTTGGTCCCATGTCTACTTTTTATGTAAACTATTTATTTATGGAGGGACAACATTTCTTAAAAAAAATTATTAAACATATTTTTGTTATAGATATTCAACGTGTTCTAAAAATAAAAAAAAAAACTCTTGTGGTTCAACAGAAAACTAGATTGCCGCTACTTTTTGAACCAAAAAAATAAACTAACCCAAACAGAAGAAAAGCTTCTCCAGCAATCTTGCATCTTCCACACACACTCTTATGATTCTTCCATTTCTTCATCACAATCACCTTCTATTCAATTTCAACTCCAATCCAAATCAAAACCCTAATTTCACCTAACCCTAATTATTCCAAACCCTAACTATGGAATCTCAACGAAAACGAAAACTCAGACAAAGAAACCCACTTTCCGATCGCACCAACACTTCTTTCTCTGTTCCCGTCAAATCAACCAAACCTAAACCTTCGTTTTCTTCTCCATTCAAAAAACCCAATCCTAAAACCAAATTCACCTCTACTACCGCGAATCTCGATGTTGCTTCAAACCGTAGCTCCGTTGCACCGGCGCTTCTTTCAACGCCTTCGCCCAATACTCGCTCTCGTTGCGGTAGGTTGAATTTTTTAATTTTAATTTCATTTCCAATTTGAATTTGAATTTGGAAATCAGGGTTTTTATTTTCTGTTTATTTAGAGCAGTTGATTATGATTTGTGGGTGAAAAAATGTTATAGAAAAGGGTTGTGTTTGGATTGACATGCCATAATCATAAGCTGGTTTTTAACTTAATTTGGATAAGCTTTCGTTCAAGAAGCATTTGTTTTTGTTAAATTTATGCTTTTTGTTCTTTTACTTCAGGGAGTGTTGATGGTGAAGCTTCTAAGCCTATTTCTATAGTGTATGGTACAAGGAATCCTTCAAATAAAAGGAAAGAGAAAGTGAATGAATCGGTCCTTCAAAGGAAGGAAGTGGAAACTCCTTCAAGTAGAACACCCGTGGATAGATGGAAGGTCTTTCTAAAGGGGAAGGGAGTGGATATTGCTTCAAGTAGCACGCCCGGGGATACATCGAACGGACCTACAACCAAATTCACCAGTACTCTAGAGAATCTCAATGTTGACTCAAGCCGTAGTTCTGTTGCACCCAAATTTCTTTCAACGCATTTTCCCAATCCTCGGCCTTGTCACGGTATATTGAAATTTTAAATATTCAACTGGTGAAAACTGAAAAGTGTTTTTTCAATTTTGATTTCATTTCCAATCTGAATGATTTTTTTTTTTGGTGTTTTTTTTGCAAATTAGGGTTAATTTTAGTTTCTGTTTATCTAAAATGCACACATGTTTTTAGAACAGTAGATTATGATATGGATTATGTGGGAGAAAAAATGTTATAGAAAAGGGTTGTGTTTGGATTGGCATGTCAATGTCATAAGCTGATTTTTAACCTAATTTGGATAAGCTTTTTTCAGGATAGTTTATGAAAACAGATTATAATTTATATGAAAAACCCAATTTGACTATATTTTCTTTGAGCATAGAAATAGCACTTATGAAACTTATGACTTTTGCGATTTAGTTTTGTATTTTGATGCTAAGTTGAGCATAACGGTTTTTTATAGTGATTGGGTATACTTTGCCTTTATAATTAAGTCATATTTTGCTCTATTGACATATTTACAATATTATATTACCTTACATACGTCGTATACGATAAACTTTATATAATTTTAATTTTAGGTAAACTCGTACCTAAGTAAAACGAGTTGAGGTAAGCTCTCGAATTGTAAAGCTTTGCTAAGAAGTGTTTTTTTCAATTTTAATTTTATTTCCAATTTGAATTGAATCTGAAGGATTTGTTTTTTCGGTATTTATTTTGAAAATTATGGTTATTTTTAGTTTCTGTTTATCTAAAATGCAGACATGTGTTAAGAGCAGTATATTATGATTTGTGGGTTAAAAGATGTTATAGAAAAGGGTTGTGTTTGGATTGGCGTGTCATAAGCTGATTTTTAACCTAATTTGGATAAGCTTTCATTCAAGAAGCATTTGTTCTTTATAAATAAAATCTTGTTAAATTTATGCCTTTTGTTCTTTTCCTTCAGGGACTGTTGATCTTGAAGCTTCTAGGAAGGAGAAAGAGAATGAATCGGTCATTCAAAGGAAGGAAGTGGACATTCTTTCAAGTAGAATACCCGTGGATAAATGGTACACCTATTCAAAGGGGATGGGGGTGGACATTGCTCCAAGTAGCACGTCTAATCAAAGGGAGGATAAAGGGACGCGAGTGGACATTGCTTCAAGTAGCATACCCATGGATATATCGAACGAACCTACAATACCCTGCAAAAAACAATCTACAACCAAATTCACCACTACTACCGAGAATCTCAATGTTGCCTCAGACCCTAGCTCTGATGAACAGGATTTTCTTTCAACGCCTTTTCCCAATACCCGGTCTCGTCACGGTATGCTTAAATTTTAAATATTCGATTTGTGAAAACTTTAAAGTGTTTTTTCAATTTTAATTTCATTTCCAATCTGAATGAATTTTTTTTTTTTTGGTGTTTATTTTACAAATTAGGGTTAATTTTAGTTTCTGTTTCTCTAAAATGCACACATGTGTTTAGAGCAGTAGATTGTGATATGTGGGTGAAAAAATGTTATAGATAAGGGCTGTGTTTGGATTGGCATGTCATAAGCTGCTTTTTAAATTAATTTGGATAAGCTTTTTTCAGGATAGTATATGAAAACAGATTATAATTTATATGAAAAACCCAGTTCGACTATATTTTCTTTGAGTATAGAAATTATTTTCTTTGAGTACAGAAATAGCGCTTATACATAAGCGCTTAATAAACTTTGGATAAGCTTTTTTCAGTATAGTTTATGAAAACAGTTTATAATTTATATGAAAAACCCAATTTGACTACATTTGCTTTGAGTATAGAAATAACGCTATATTATAGTGATTGGATATACTTTGCCTTTATAATTAAGTCATATTTTGCACTATTGACATATTTACAATATTATATTAGCTTACATGTCATGTATACGATAAATTTGATATAATTAAATAATTTTAATTTTAGGTTAACTCGTACGAGTTTACCTAAGTAAAACGAGTTAAGGTAAACTCTCGAGTTGTAAAGCTTCGCTAAGAAGTGTTTTTTTTTTTTTTTCAATTTTAATTTCATTTCGAATTTGAATTGAATTTGAAAGATTTATTTTGAAAATTATGGTTAATTTTAGTTTCTGTTTATCTAAAATGCAGACATGTGTTATGAGCAGTATATTATGATTTATGGGTTAAAAAATGTTATAGAAATGGTTGTGTTTGGATTGCGATGTCATAAGCTGATTTTTAACCTAATTTGGATAAGCTTTTTTCAAGATAGTTTATGAAAACTGATTATAATTTATATGAAAAACCCAGTTTGACTAAATTTTCTTTGAGTATAGAAATAGCACTTATGAAACTTATGATTTTGTGAGTTAATTTTATATTTTGATGCTAAGTTGAGCATAACGCTTTATTATAGTGATTGGGTATACTTTGCCTTTATAATTAATTCATATTTTGCACTACTGACATATTTACAATATTATATTAGCTTACATATGTCATGTATATGATAAATTTTATATAATTTTAATTTTAGGTAAACTCATGAGTTACAAGTTTACCTAAGTAAAACGAGTTGAGGTAAACTCTCGAGTGGTAATGCTTCGCTAAGAAGTGTTTTTTTTTTCTTTCTTTTCAATTTTAATTTCATTTCCAATTTGAATTGAATTTGAAAAATTTATTTTTTTGGTATTTATTTTGAAAATTATGGTTAATTTTAGTTTCTGTTTTTCTAAAATGCAGACATGTGTTAAAAGCAGTATATTATGATTTGTGGGTTAAAAAATGTTATAGAAAAGGGTTTTGTTTTTGGATTGCCATGTTATAAGCTGATTTTTAACCTAATTTGGATAAGCTTTCATTCAAGAAGCATTTGTTCTTTATAAATAAAATCTTGTTAAATTTATGCTTTTTGTTCTTTTACTTCAGGGCCTGTTGATCTTGAAGCTTCTAGGAAGGAGAAAGAGAATGACTCGGTCATTCAAAGGAAGGAAGTGGACACTCTTTCAAGTAGAATACCCGTGGATAGATGGTACACCTATTCAAAGGGGAAGGGGGTGGACATTGCTCCAAGTAGCACGTCTAATCAAAGGGAAGATAAAGAGAAGCGAGTGGACATTGCTTCAAGTAGCATACCCATGGATATATCGAACGAACCTACAATACCCTGCAAAAAACAACCTACAACCAAATTCACCACCATTACCGAGAATCTCAATGTTGCATCAGACCCTAGCTCTGATGCACCGGATTTTCTTTCAACGCCTTTTCCCAATACCCGGTCTCGTCACGGTATGCTTAAATTTTAAATATTCGATTTGTGAAAACTTTAAAGTGTTTTTTCAATTTTAATTTCATTTCCATTCTGAATTATTATTATTTTTGGTGTTTATTTTACAAATTAGGGTTGATTTTAGTTTCTGTTTCTCTAAAATGCACACATGTGTTTAGAGCAGTAGATTGTGATATGTGGGTGAAAAAATGTTATAGATAAGGGCTGTCTTTGGATTGGCATGTCACAAGCTGATTTTTAACCTAATTTGGATAAGCCTTTTTCAGGATAGTTTATGGAAACAGATTATAATTTATATGAAAACCCCAGTTTGACTATTTTCTTTGAGTATAGAAGTAGCGCTTATACATAAGCACTTAATTTTGGTGTTCATCTAAATTGGCCTAATTTGAAGTAGATGTTTTTGATGTTGTGGCGATTCATGGTTTAATACAATGTTGCCTCAATTGCAATCTGGTTGTGGTTGCAGATAGATACAAAGCCTAGAAGTCGCATTTGAACAATTTTTTGAACACTTGGCTATAGTTGCTTTGCTTGATATGATTAGTGGTATTAATTTCATATTTTTTATACTGTGTTAATTTGTTCAATTTATGATTTTTGTGGGTTAAAAATGCTTTAGAGATGGGAAGTGTTTGGATTTACTTATGGAAAACGAATTTGGGCTTTTCTGTTTGCTTAAGCAATTGACACAGTGATCTGTAGAAACTTATGGACACAATATATATGATAAGTGCTTATGGGTTGGATAAGCACTTAATTGAGCTGTTCATATAAACATTCCCTTGGTATGAAATTGTTGTTTTTGATAGTGCGAAGATTCATGGTTAAATACATTGTAACCATGCAGCTGATGTAGCTTCAATTGGCAATGTTGTTGCTATAGATGTTGTGTTTTCACAATTTCTTTTAATAGCCTGGCTTTAGTTACTTGATATGATTAGCGGTATTAATTTAATGTACAGTATTTTTCAGGAATTGGGTTTCCCTTCCTAGTTTCCGCTTTAAATATTGTTGTCCTAGTCCCCCCCCCCCCCCCCCAAGCTTTTGACTTTTAATTATTTAATAAGTTTGGAGTGCTGTAGATGATTCTTAGGGTGAGGCGGTACCAACGTTGTTGGGATCTTCTAATTCTATAATGATACCTTTGCACCACATTTTTTTTTTATAAATAAAATCTTGTTAAATTTATGCATTTTGTTCTTTTACTTCAGGGACTGTTGATCTTGAAGCTTCTGGGCCTATTTCTATAGTATACGGTCTAAGGAATCCTTCAAATAAAAGGAAGAAGAAAGAAAATGAATTGGACTCTCCTGCACGTAGTGTGCCTATTAAAAAGAATGATAAAGGGAAGAATAAAGGAAAGGATAAAGGAAGGGATAAAGTAGACATTCCTTCAAGCATCACACCCATGGATAGATGGAACAAACCTGCAAATAGCAATACCATTAAAAGGAAGGATAAAAGCAAGTCAACTTCGAGGGTCTATAATACTAGGTAATTCTCCCTCTCTGATATGATAAAATGCGCAACATAATGATTATTCTTCGTAGTGCACTAGTAATTAATCGTTTAGATGTCTCACTCAACTCCACATATGTAAAATTGTTTCTGGTCTTGATGTGGAATATTAAACATGGGCTATTGTTTGTTCTTCAAAATACAGAGTGAAAAGTGAAAATCCACCCAAGGCCAAGGCATTATCAGTCCCTTGTAGAAAGGTACATTACTCTATTGTTAAGGTTCTACATGTCTTGTTGGCATGCCAAATTCTCCGTCTTTACTCTTGAGTGTTGTATATTCTCTAAATAATGTTACCTAGAAGTTGAATGCACTTCCTGATACTTTTTAGCTTCATATCCACCTTTTCCGCCATTTGCATACTTATTGTTTTCTAATTTTAAGTTGATTCATGTCACACCGGATATTTTGCAATTATTTGATGCATCTTTGCTGAATTTTCAGAAGCAGCGTGCCGAATCATCTTTAGTGAATGTGTACAAGGATCCCGCCATGCAAGATTATATCAAGAAACAAAATGCTTACTTTAAAATGATTGATGAATTTGAACTGTCCGAGGAGGAGGTTTGCTCTAGTAGTGACAGCTAGAAGAGTGGTAAACTGATTGATGAATTTGGACTGTCAAAGGAGGAGATTATATCTTTTGATAGTCGGGAAAGTGGTAAAGATGTAAGTATGAGTAGCAGCTTAGAGCTTCTTTTTAGTGGGAGGTTGTATAGAGCATCAGTGTTACGTTTTTGACCAAATAAGTACAGTTAAGTTCTTAATAGTATTGGTAGGAGGCCAATGGGAAATTGAAGTTAAAATTGTTTAACCCTTACACGCACGAGCCGTTATGAAATTCTCTCTTGTTTCGTTTGTATATTACTAGTTTGTTGGAGAGTGATGATAATATATTCTTACCATTCACAAATTCTCATGATTTTACAGACATTACTTTGTTTCACTCACACTGAGAAAGTACAATATATGTATGACAGCCAAATATACTTTATTGTTTTAATAAGCCAAATATTTAGCTACAACATAGGCACACGTGATGCCCTACAAAATAGGTACATGTACAATAATGTCTAAGTGTGTGTTTGGTTCAGCTTTAAATAGAATTGATTCTGTCAGAATTGATTATGATAGAATTGATTCTAACAAAATTGATTTTGAGAGAATTGATTTATGTTTGGATACAATGATGTAGAATTGATTAAACAAGATGAATGTTGTTTGGATAGTTTTAATCAAAATTGCTTTTGAAGGTAGAATTACTAAAATAGACATAGTTAAATACAAATAAATGAACGTAGTTAAATGTGTATGTAAATCAATACTAAATGTAGATATATTATTTAATTTAATAAATAATTTTTTTATATATTAATTTAAAATATAATAAATACGATCATTAAACTACTATCACTAGTTAAATAACGGTCAGAAACGAAAATCACAAGAAAATTAGCGTTCATACTACTAGACTATACGACTCGTTTTATTTAACACGGCTGCCTAACAAAAATCGTAGACGCGACAAAAATTCATGTTGGGCAAAACATAATTTGTGAAAGGCGAGAGAAGGAAATAAGAATTGATGAAGGGCAATGTTGGAAAGTAATGAGCTCTAATAACCAAGGTATAAAATTAAATGTAGAATTGATGCTACCAAACTCAAAAGCTAAGATTACTAGCTTCAAAGAGAATTGCTTTTGGAGAAGAGAATTGCTTTTGAAAAGCCAAAACAAACATGTATGAAATTGTTTTTTTCACTTTTGGGAATGTAGAAGTGCTTCTAGGCTAACCAAAAGCTAAACCAAACCAGCACTAAAACTAACAAAAACTAATAATCATATCAGTTAACTCCTTTTCTATTCAAGCACATACAATAATTACACCGCTACTTCCACTACCAGTTTATCTCAATTCTTGCTATCGTTCATGTACTCGATTCCTCTGCAAACATGGTACTACCAGCCTCCAAACAGTAAGTTTCACCTTTTCCACAATTGTCTCCAAGACTAATCTAATCCCTTCCCACAGAACAAAACATTGTTCCTTCCCCCATCATTTGTGTTTAGCGGTCAAGGGGTTCAAGTTAGTCGTTGTTTCAATTTCTGAGGCACTTGCTCTGTAGGAAACATCAATGTTAATAATTCATATCCTTAAAGTGTAAAATTTTGCACGTATAATGGTCAATTATATTTCACTTCTGTGTTGTCATATGATGTTATTTCATAAAATATTTTTGAGTAAACTATTAAATTGGTCTCTATCTTTATAAGTCGATCTCAAATTAGTCATTGATTCTATTAATATTTTAAAATAGTCATTGTCTTTGTCAAACGTTTCTCAATTAAGTTCATCGTCATCTAACAAAAACATATAAATAAAGATTTAATTGAGAAACTTTTGATAATATCTCAAAGAAGCCCTCATCTTTATCAAAAGTTTCTCAATTAAATGTCTCGTCATGTGACAAAAATATAGAGACAGAGATCAAATTGATAGTTTACTCAAATATCTTTATAAATAATCACAACGATGTATAATCACATGACTCTCATAGTATGAAATACAAAGTTTTATATGTACAGAGCTTAATGAAACCAGTGATGAACAAATCTAAACTTAGAATTTATGAGTATACATTGTCAGTAATATAATAGTATACAATTATTTTATGCATGCATTTAAGAATGTATTGTCACATCAATTAATGAATATGAACATATAGTTGTGATATTTATTAATTAAAATTCTAGAAATATTGAAGTCGCAGACGTCACGATCTTCACAATTAAAGAAGACAATGATTGGATATCAGATATTCATATTAATTTTGAGTGAATTGGAACGGTATAGTTCCTTTTTGATATTAAATACTTTTTTTTTTGTTACAAAGCTAACGGGAAAACAAAGAACCAAAACAAACAAAAAAAGAAAAAGCTGCTAAGAAGCTAACTACTCCCGAAGGTAAAAGGTGTCAGTGGCATCACTTCTAAGAAGGTCAAAGAGGCCAACAAGGGATGAGTCATGAAGAACAAGACCATCATCAGATGAGACTCCAAGCTTTGCCATGAAATCAACACACTGGTTGGTCTCCGAGAGGTTAGAAACTGTAATATTACTTTGAAGAAGCAACTGTTTTATGTTATGAATAAGGATTGCATAAACATGATATCTCTCAACGGGGCCATTAAGAAGATTGATGCAAATAAGAGAATCCGAATAACAAGCTAACTTCGTATAACCCAAATCCTTAGCCATGACCAGACCATGATATACGGCAGAAAGTTTAGCTGGCATAATATCATTTGATTTTGGAAGAAAACCAGAAAAACCCGCAAGAAACAAATTTGAATTATTTAGCAAAACCCCTCCAAACCCTGTTTTAAGAGGAGTACCTTGGAAGCTACCGTCAACATTCAGAATAGCACAAGAGAGATTATTGTTGTTCCATTTGACATATCAGTTGACAGTAGTAACAGAAGCAGTGGGAGAAAAGTTGTTTGTTATTACCTCAATCCAATACTTTATGCTACAATTAAGTCGGTGAAGAGCAAGGACGGATCCGGACTTTAGGTACATGTGGAGCTAAAATTTTAAATAAATAATAATACAAACTATTTTTTTAATTGACAAATATTATCACGTTATTGTTTGATACAATGCATTACAATGAAAATCGTCTCCTATCCATTTGTTGAAAACGAGCTAAAATGACAACAATGCTAATTGTTAATAGAACATCTATTTCTATATAAGTTACAAGACGATCATTTAGCCACTGATCATCCATTTTGTTACTTAATTTACTCTTCACAACTTTCATAGCTGAAAAAACACACTCAACACTTGCAGTTGCTACCGGCAAGAGCAAAACCAACTTCAAAAGTTTATAAACCATAGTAAATGTGTTGCATTTATTTGTTTCCACAAGTTTTGCACAAAGATCTGAAAGCCCTTACAACTTAACAACTTTTGGGTCAGATCGAAATTTGTAACATAATTCTTAAGTTGAGTGCGTAACGCCACTTCCGGAACATCTATAAAATCATTTGGATAAAATTCAGTCATCCTCAATAATTTGTTCACATCAAAAGCTGCAAGTGACTTTGCGCATATAGGTGTTATACGTATTGTACGTGTTTTATCTATTGAAAAAAAAAAAGGAAAAAGCATGTGGAGCTTTAGCTCCACATTGCTCCAATGTGGATCCATCCCTGGTGAAGAGACCAAGTCTCGTCTCTCAAACACATAAGGTTTCGATGGCGCCAAGACCACCAAACTCCAGCTGAAAAAGTGGTTGCCTGAGAACCTCTAATATCCTATTTAAGCCAGTCATGTACGCCATTGGGAAAGAAGAACTCAAAATTAGTGAATATTATAAGGCAAAAGCTGCAGTTTGGACACAGTGAAGAAAAGTCTCGTTTACCGCAATGAGAACAAGTAACAAGAGTAGTTATATTCCAGTGGTTTAGCAAAGATAAGATAGTTATTGCATTGAGATTAAATACGTTGATTCTTGCTTTGGCTCAAGTTTAATTTTGCTTAAGTTTTATTTGTTTAACAAGTGACCCAATAACACATGTTAAAAAATTAAATATAAAAATATCATATCGAAAGTGGTGTATTCAACATCTTTAAAAGCATATGCAAAAGAAAAACATCTTTGAAAGTTTGAAACTATTTTAAAGTTTAAAAATTGTTTTTGTAACAACTTATTTATAGTTGTGTGTTTAATTTCTTAACAAGTGTTCTTAGAAGACATGTTAACAAGATATAAATATAATAACCCACTTAGATTGATATAACGATGTTGATTTGAAACTTTAGCGTATACTCTCTTCAAACTCTTGGCTCCCAAGATTGAGACTTGAGAGTGTTAATTTTCTTTAGACTAGTTTTTAGTCTCATGGTGAACAAAGTTGTAATTGATTGTGAGAGAGACCATTACACTCTCAATAATAGTAAATGGTATTAGTTAATAGTTAGGCTTAACTACTTAAGTGCACAAAATAGCGTGATTATTTTCTTAATTAAACATAAGGTGGGGCTATGGAAGATTCGTTACATACTTGTTGTAGTTGCTAAACTTCAAATATTCCAAAAATGTGTAGTTTTTTTCTTGCATGCAAGCATGGCTTTCACTTTCTAATTGTCAAAAAGCAAGTAAAAGAATTGAACTAGTCTTTTGCCAGCTAGCTGTTCAACATTCAACAAAAACAAAAAAGAGAGTAGGGAAACCGTAAAAGCCAAACTGTAAAAGCCAGTAATTTGAGAAATGTAATTCCATCTATGATCTCATTCATAAATTGTTGGATCACGAGGAGAAACACTTGCAACGACTTTGATATCCTTCATGATATTTTAATTAATTTAGGTAGTTCTCACATTTAATCCAAACTGCTTTTGGTTACAATAAATTAATCAGTCAAAACACTCAAACGTTTGCTTGCATATCAATTAGATTCGTTGGACGAGTTGAATTAATCATCTCATGAAAATTTCAAACACATAATAATAAAGTAGATAATATCATGAAACCTTAAGAAGAAGAAAAAAAGTTTTCTAACTACTTGCTACCACACTACTTTTGACAAATCTCCGCATGCTAGTACCACTACTCTTTGCTTCAAATCAACGTAGCAGGTACACTTTTTATTTAAAATTTGATTAATAAAATAAAATCGAGTAAATATGATGTGACACAAATGATATATAACTAATTCATCTTTTAACCATTAAGTCTAAATTTTAACTCTTAATTGAGTTGGCACATGTAGAAAAATATATGTTTAAAGATGTTTACTCTCTAAAAGGTCATGTTAACTAGTGTCATAACGATATTCGTTAAAAATTCAAACAGAAGAAATTTCATCTTAAAAATGACACGGTATAGAGTTTTAAAACAATGATCATACAAATATTAATTGTTTATTTTAGCATTTTTCTTCTTTAAATATATCTCAGTTGAAAATTAGTCTTAGTAAAATTTTTTATTTTACAAAAAAAAAGGTCACACTAATTTGTGCCTTTAGGTAGATGTCAAGATTTCATAAATGGTAAATATTTATTACAAAACATTAATTTTCAATCTCTACAAAAATAAATTAGCAAAATTTTCTAAACAAAATTTACACCATAAATTTCTTAACATGTACTCTAAAGACACAACTTAATATTTTTCTAAAAGAAAATCAAACCGAGTAAACCATATGACTGATTATAACATAGCCAAGTCTACGATGTTAGGTTAGCAAAATTAAAGGGAGAGACAAAGCACCTTGATATATTAATCATGCATTGACAAATTTGGCAACTAAGTGAATTGGTCGCAATAGCCATAGTATAAATACGAGACACTTCCTCAGTTTCCAAACACAAACACAAACACAAAACCTTCTTAATTGTAATTTAGCAATTTTTATCTAGTTAATCATATGGCTTCATTTTGTTCTAACATGACAAGTAATTTAATGATTTGTTTTTCCCTTTTGGTTCTTGTATCAATTGGGAGTGCCAATGCTAATCTTTCGAAAGATTATTACTATAGTTCTTGTCCACAACTCTTTGACACTGTGAAGTGTGAAGTTCAATCTGCCATATCAAAGGAGACCCGCATGGGTGCTTCTCTTCTGCGTTTGTTCTTCCATGATTGCTTTGTTAATGTACAATTTTTTCTTCTCTCTTACTTACATTCATTTACATTTTAATATATATATATATATATATATATATATATATATATATATATATATTAAAAATAACACTCTTTCCAATTCTATTTATAAGAGACATTTAGATAAACAAAAGTCGATATAGAATGATTTCCCACTAATGGTTTGGTTTACCTACTTTTAACTTTTTTTAAATGCTTTCGTTTCTCTCAATATAATTTATTTAACAATATTGACTTATGGTTTCTTAGTCTGGTATAGTGATGCCATGCTAGTTTAATTGGGATGAATAATCTAACCTCTTTGATGCTACTTGCTTTTGCTTAAAAAAATTGACGTGATCATACGATTGAACATTGTGCACAACTCTTTTTCTTGAGAAACAAATTAAATTATAAAAAAAAAAATATGAATATTTTTAATTTAACATTTACCAAATATGACTATTATTATGAGATGTATGGACTATACAATTCATTGGCAAATTTGAATTGAATAAATAAACCATTGCAGGGATGTGATGGTTCAATTCTTCTCGATGACACATCAAGCTTTACCGGAGAGAAAACTGCCAATCCCAACAGAAATTCAGCCCGTGGATTCGAAGTGATCGACAAAATCAAATCAGCAGTGGAGAAAGTATGTCCAGGTGCAGTTTCATGCGCTGATATCCTCACCATCACTGCTAGAGACTCTGTTGAGATCGTAAGTATCCACCAAAATTGCATCATAATAATCATATTAAACAAAAACATAAAATTTGATCAAATTTTAATATTTCCCTATACATTTTAGACAATAAAATTATTAAAAACTCAATATAATATCTAATTGAACGATAAGTGTAAAACTGTTTTACACTTGTGGGTGAATAGAAATTTAAACATTGTATAAATTATGCTAATTGATTATATTTAAATTTGGTCAGCTTGGAGGCCCAACTTGGGATGTGAAACTTGGAAGAAGAGATGCTAGAACAGCTAGTAAATCAGCTGCAAACAAAGACATCCCAGCACCCACTTCAAGCCTCAACCAACTCATCTCAAGGTTTAATGCTCTTGGACTTTCCACCAAGGATTTGGTCGCATTGTCTGGTATGTTACATTGATTATAATCCCACATACTTCTATTTTGATTAAGTCAATTTGTCAATATCCTTAAAAAAAAAATCCTTAAAAAAAAGTCAATTTGTCAATAATTGATCGTATATATATTAATGCGAGCGAAAAATTACTATATGTTCCATAAAAGATTTGAACTCGTACACTACGAGTTTTAAATAATGTCATACAACAAGAATCTTTTTGAAAAATGTTAACTTGTGTTTCAAAGGCCCAAGTTTAGAAACTAAAAATAGAAGTTTTTTTCTTTATGAAAAATGGTTTATTAAATATTTTAAAGGTTTAAAATTTTAGGTTTTCATTGATTGATCGGATAAATCTTGATTTTTTTAAATGATGCTTGGACTAGGTGGTCACACAATTGGACAAGCAAGGTGCACTACATTTAGAGCCCACATTTACAACGACTCCAACATAGATACTTCCTTTGCTCGCACAAGGCAATCAGGGTGCCCTAAGACATCAGGTTCTGGGGACAATAATTTGGCACCCCTTGATCTTGCAACACCAACATCCTTTGACAATCATTACTTCAAGAACCTAGTTGACAGTAAGGGACTACTCCACTCCGACCAACAACTCTTCAATGGTGGATCCACTGATTCCATAGTGCATGAATATAGCTTGTATCCAAATTCTTTTTCCTCCGATTTCGTCACCGCCATGATCAAGATGGGAGACATTAGTCCCCTCACCGGTTCAAATGGAGAGATAAGAAAGAATTGCAGGAGTGTGAATTAACCATTTTTAATTTTTTGTTGGACCAAATGGATGTATCTTTTTATTTATATTTAAGTCTGGATGGAGTATATTGTATTTTAATTAAGTTTTTCTTGTATTTTATTTTGTTGGTCTCATGTTTCAAGTATTGTGTTTTGTCTCATAATTATTTTGATTCTAAGTGTGAATGTTGAAGGATAAAAAACTTTATATATTAAGGTTTGTTTTAAAGGAAGTATTGAATTTCACATAATGTTGATTTAATGTTAAGTTCACTTTCTAACATGTGAAGTGTGTGCATTATTAGAATGTTATGCAATGCAATGGATTTAATGATAAATGAAGTTGAAGACTTGCAACTGAGATTTTAATTTCTCCGTACTGCTGCAACCAAATTTTATTTTAGACAAATATCGTTTCATTCATTCCTCAAGAGTCATCATACATGTTCGTAAAAAAAAAAAAGTCATCATAGATCGTTTACTACAAGAAAATGAAACTGTTTTCATAAAACCAAGAAGCAACCGTAATCCAGTCTACTCATGGATTGTCCATATTTGCTAAACTAAGAAAATTTCTTCCTCAACAATGGAATGTCAATGAGCCCCATTGCTATCAACGAAGTATCTTCATCATGTTAGAAACACGTGCACATTTTCTTTCTGACTTTTTCTTTTTCCACTTTATGCCCATATTTTCTAACATTAACCCGGAGGGACCGTATGCTCATATCCTTGAGATGATTACAAGTAGGAAGTGAGACAAACTCTTAACCCCCCCATCCACATTAACTCTGATATTGTCAAAGAGTTCTATGCCAATGTTATGCCCTTGTGTGAGAAACAAGACTTGGATGCCCGATTCACCTACACTACCATGGTACGGGGTAAAACTATCCATTTTGACTAGGATACCATCAACGCCTACCTTGACAACTCGCTTGACCTACCACCATATGAGGACCCCACTGTCCCTACCCTATGTGAGTACGGCCTAAAAGAGAGAACAAAGCGTGGAACCATGACCAAATCCAGAGAGAAATCCTTCTACCCGGTAAGCGCTACAATAGGGGTAAGAACGAAGAGCCAACCACTGCCAACTTTAGTGACATGACCCTTGAGGCCGCCATTATTTTCCAGTTCTTGGTGCACAATGTGGTGCCTAGGAGCCATGTAACCACCACTCCCATAGCTGTCACACCTCTGATTTGGCACATTATTCGGGGAGGAGAGGTAGATGTAGCCTGGATCATATCCGACCAACTTAAACATGTAGCTTTGAGTGGTCTGCTGCATAAGGCCACTAAATTGTCTTTCCCTGGTTTTATCATAGGGTTAGTGCGTGATCAGGGTGTCCAGATTCCTGAGCCTCGTGATGAGAAGATTGAGGGGTTGGTTAATGATCGGTATATCCACAACCATGCCTAGAAAATAGCTGCAGTACTGCAACCTAACCCTGAGCCTGAACACGAACCCGAGCTAGAGATACCTCAGCAGAAGCAACCTCAACAGCCTGGCCCTTTTGATTTTTCTTCATTTTCTGCTTGGATGACTCAGCAGGATCAGAGGGCAGAGCAGAGAGATCAGAGAGCAGAGGAGAGAGCTCAGAGACAGGAACAGAGGAACTACCTCATGATGGATCAACATTCTGCAGTTTTCCGTACTGGCCAGGGCATCTACCAACATCTCTATGATGCTCGCATGGATCCGCAGTGCCTGATGCTTACTCCTTATCAGTTTATGCAGTCTTGCATGTGGCCTGGGGACATGCCAGTTTACTCTAGAGGGGTGGAACATACAGTGGCACTAATGATGACGAGGAGAGGACAACCAGTGTAGATGGCACTGAGGAGATGGATCATGACCAGGATGATGCTAAGCATTGACCACAGTTCTATGTTTTTAGTGATGCTTTCAGTTTTTGCTTTGTTCTTTTTAGTTTCATGTTTCTATGTTTTTAGTGATGCTTTCAGTTCTATGTTTTTAGTGATGCTTTCAGTTTTCGCTTTGTTCTTGCGCTCAATACTTTACTTCAGTATTTTCAGTTTATGTTCATTTTGGGTTAATAACTTAGCTTGTTGTTTGTTTTTCACTAATATGCTTTGGATGAATTTTTTGTTAAATCTTGCTTTTGTGTCCTAAAAAGAAAATGGCTCATGAACATCAAATGTGAAGTGCTCGAAAGAGCCAAATATTGAGCAAACAATCAGGTGTGTGATAGTGATATTAATTGTGAGAAAGCGCAAAGCCAAGGTATTGGTTTCCTGTTTTTCTAGGTTTTTACTAGAATTTGAAACTAGTACTTTGCACGAAACGTATCTCATCTAATTCTTCTCATAAACATGCTTATTTGTGAACCACTTAGTACTTAGCTTAAATGTGAGGTAGCTTCAATTTGTTCTATATGCTAGAGACTAGTAATCATTGTCCAACTTGTTTTTGTTATGTTAAATCTGATAATTGTTTTGAATTGTATGAAAGCATGGAAAGGATCAAGACACTTTTTGAAATTGAGTAAGACACTTGACCATATAAAGCCTACCCGTGAGAAGAGTGAGTATTTGATACCCCAATCCGAGCCAAATGAATCAAGTCCTCAAACATGAACTGTCAAAATTCATGAGCACAATGCTCATTGAAATTGCCCGAAATTGTTCAAAATCCAGTTCATGTTTGATTCACTTTAGGACTTTGATATTTTACTTTGTTGAACCCTTACCTTATTGTACTTTGTCCCTTGCCTTAAGATAGGGGAACATTCAATTAGAGTTGTTGATAGAAATTTGGCAAGTGCACCAAATACTATCGAAGTAGTAAAAAATATCGTTCCCACAAGGATTGTTTTTAATCGCAATAAGTTAATTTCGTTATGCAATAGGATGTTTAAAGGTTATTATAGTTTTGCCACTAGGCGGTAGATTTGTTTGTTTTAATAACAAAAATAACAAAATGATAAAGTTTGTTTAGAAAATATGGAGAGAGATGTTTCCCCTAATTGGTTACTATACTCTATTCCTATCAATGATTTGCTAGCCCTACGATAGTTAACAAGTTAGTCCTAATCAATCCCTTGAGTTAGGACCCTCCTCTTAAACTACAGCCCCTAATTCCTTAGGTGGTCTAATAATTCTTGAAGGTTTAAGCACGTTAACCTTATATCACTAATAAACGATTATCCATTCCTAGACTAACCATGTTTATTAGAACAACTTAATTAGGTCTAAGTTAAAAGCTACGGTCAATAGTCATTCATTCTCACGAAATCATGTTCATATGTGATCAAGATATGAAAAGCATTAAGAACAATTAAATTGAATAAAGACTAGAATATCATTAATGTAAAATAGAGTTTCATCACAGCAACATAAAATCAATAGGGTTTACATAGATTCATCTCGGATCTAATCTCTAAGAGATTTAGCTACTCATAATGGTGTTTACAAATAGCTTAATCAATGGAAGAATTAAAACATACATGAACTGGCTTAGAGATGATGGAAATCGCCCCTATGCAGTCTTCTGGGTGTTAAAATCGCACTTTAGCTCTCCAAAATCGTAACCCTTATGTTTGGAATTGATTTCAGCTTAAATAGGCAAGTCTGACTGCGCCCAAAATCGCGCCACGCCACCAGAAATCGTGCCACGATTTCAGTGGCAGAACCAAACCTTCATTCTGGTCACAAAATCGCGCCACGCCACTAAAAATCGCGCCACGATTGCCAATTTCCAGCACTTTAGAATTTCTGCTTTTCACACCCCTGGTTACCTCATATTGCCTCAGAACTCTATCAAAATGTCAAAATAAGTCCTAAAAAATACGTAATGACAGCATGTCATCACAACCCCACACTTGAACCATTCCTTGTCCTCAAGGAATTTACTTGAAAAATTGACAGTCGACAGTAAAATAACAATTACCTGATCAAGCGATAGTACCCAAAAGTTCATCTCCCTACTAGCTAAAGATGAGCTAGTTTGACTTGTTTGCATCCACCAATTCACAACTCCACACAACAAAATGAATAGGGTTCACACACAGTCGACATGCAAGTCTACATATTACCATACGCTTGAAAAGTTTCTAAACGTCAATCAAAATCAATGTCATTACACACTTTGAGGTCTTTAGGGGTTATAACGGGGCTTTAGGTGAAGGTGGGATAATATTTGGATAAGTAGGCTACACAAAATTTGAGTTAGGCACTCATACGAAAATTAAAGCATGGATTCAATCTCTTCAGTCACCCTTTGAAACAAACAATTGTAAAGGTACTAGAGAATACTTGTAACTTGTTGGGACAATCGAGTTTAAAGTTACTCAGATTTTTCATTGTTTGTCCCTTTTTCATTCTTTTTTTTTTCCTTTTTGATACACCATTTTTGTGTGTATTTTTCATGATAATGTTCTTTGTTCTCTAGTACCCCCACCCCACACTTAGTTGGTTGCAAATTCCAATAGCAACCCCATACTTATTATTTAGCAACATTCTACAATGCCTAACTCAGAAATAAAATTCGGGATAAATCCTAAAAGTCTCTAAGCTTTGTAATGTAGTTTGTCACCGAACAAAAAGTTCTAAAACCTACCGGCTCAATTTGGCTAAGAAAAAGATAAATATCAATAAAATCATGGTAGGCTTCAAAGGCTCACAGGACCAAGCACTTTCGCCTCAGTGTGTATTTGACAAGAATCAATCAACAGTAAAGAAACAATGCAAGTTCTAGAAATGTAGTTGCATGGAACACTCTTTACAAGTAAAATTGAAAAATAAAATTTGGCTATGAACCTTACAGTTTAGATTTCTGGGAGTTGTGACTACCTATCTTTACTGCCTCACACTTCGCCTTGAATCACAAGTCACTCCTCCATATGAACTTTTGGAATACCGCTTGATCACAAAATTGTTACTAAACTGGAAAAAGTCAATAATCAAGCAAATTCATCAATAATAAACAAGTTCAGATTCAATCACATAACAGGGGGATACAACTGAGTTAAACCAAAATGAAAATTAAAGACAAATTGTTTGACTCCACAATAGAAATAAATTACGGAAAATAAAGACATAATAAAAAGGATGGGTTGCCTCCCACCAAGCGCTTTCTTTTACGTCATTGAGCTTGACTCTTCAACCACTATTAGGGTGGCAAATATGCTAGAAAGAATATATCATCCTTCTTCTTCCTCTTGTTTGGTAGGAATTCCATGAATTTGGCACAAAGAATCAGATACTCCCATGCACCCACAGTGAAACCTTTGGAATTTAAGCTCTCCCACCTTAGAGAAGGACGTGCATCCATCTGCACACGAATGATTTCCTCAACCTCCGTTGGTCCAGACTTCGAGAAAATATCAACATTCATCACTTTAGGTTTTTCCTTCGCCACAACCTTGTGACACTCAATTTCCATCTGAACCAATGTCCTCTTAGACTCATGTGCTTTCTCAACAAGATCACCACACTGAAGATCAAACTTCTCAAATGAAACTTGATTTGACATCAAGAAATCATCTAAAATATGTTGAAGTTGAGTATTGTAATCTATGTTGATCACCTCGTTCTTCCCTTCACAATTACTACTTGGTTGATTCGCCTCATCACGACCACATCTCTTTTTTAATATCGAGATTTGACTGTCCACACATTTTATCTTCATAGATAGCATATATTTTTCATATTGCAGCGTAGAAATCTCTTTTGTGTCATGAAGGTATGTCATACCCTCATTTTGGACCTAAAAATACTCACTCAAATTTCTCTGCTATTTTCTAAAACTTTCAAATCCACCGTGTTTTCCGTTGTACTCCAACTGCATACATTACTGCTTCAGTCTTTTGAATTTTTTGCATAAAATCATACAAAAGGGTATTTTGGTCATTTCCTACAAAGGAACCCATTTTAGTCCCTACAATTTGTCCCTGAGTCTTTTCTGTTTGTTTGCATGAATCATATATCAAATTCTGTTTAAAAATCGTCTTAGTTTTGCATCTGAGTCAGTTTGAGTCGTTTTTGCCCCAGGGGCATTTTAGTCTTTTCACATTATTTGAATTTTGGGTAGAGAGGTATTTTAAAATACCTCATTTTTGGTAGTTTGTTCATTTTAGTCCGTTTTGTCGTTTTTATTTGTTTCGCTTTACGTTGCATTTCAAATTACATTTTTTAGCCAATTTTATTATTTTTACATTTTAGTCCAAATACTTTTAAAAATTGCAATTCAGTCCAATTCTTTCATTTCTTTTGAAAACAGTCCAATCTTTTAAAAATTGCAAAACAGTCCCAAATTTTACAAATTTGCTTTCTAGTCCTTTTTTTTCAGAATTCAGTCCAAGGCCACGCCAGATTCAGTCCAGTCCACGTGTCACAAGGTCATTGGCTTGCAGGCACACATGGCAGCTTATAAATAGGGTACAATGTCAGAATCAGGGCCACATCATCACAAACAGATCACACTTTCTCTCTCATTTCAGTTACTGATCAAATTCACAAATCCAGAAAAAGTTCAAGAACATTCCAAACCCTAACCATTGCCGAAGCAAATTGAGCCAGAATCAATGGATTTTTCGTGCAAGCTCTCAGGGATTCAATCGAATCATCATCACTGAGCCATTTCTCTGCAATTCCAGCGCCAAATCCATCGCCAGAGGCAACGAATCCGGCGCGATCACAGAGGGAGAAGCTGAGAAGAAAAGGGAAAGAATTCAAGGATTCCGAACCGGTTCAGGAGAAAAAGAAGAAGATTACCGTTCAAATCCCAAGTTCAAGCCAAGAAATCAGCGAAACAGAATCAAGATTCAAGGTTTCCGAAGGTTTCGACTCAAATCTCCAGATTGAACACAGGTAACACACGAACTCAATCTCATACTGTTAAAAAACCATCACAAATTTGGAAACAACGCGAATCCATGGAAGATTCGAACTGTTTGGTTCGAAACCCTAACCCTAACATCAAAACAGTTTGAAAACGCAGGGAATCGCTTCAAGATTCACAACGAGTGTGAATCGGAGTGATTCCTTGTTGATTTACAAAGATTGAACTCAAGAAACACGGAGAAAGCCAAACAGTTCGAACCTACCGTCGAAATCAGGGATTCGTGTTGATTCCACGGTTGAAAACATCTTCCAGTAACGGATTCGTGCTTAGAGCAACAATACCAAACGTTTAAGCCAAGAACGGATGATTTCTGAGTAGATTTGAGTGAGTTAGGGTTAGGGTTTTCAAACGGCGAAGAAGAGAGAACGGTGAGGTAGAGAGAGAACGAAGTGAGAAAATGAGGGGAACCGGTTCATAATCTTTTTATATAAACCCCTAAACCGGGTCGGTTCAAACCCGACCCATTCTCCCGTATTTATGGCCTTTGGATCTTGATCCTAACGGATCCGGATCAATCCAACGCCCCAGAGGCGTTTTGGAGATCCGGACCCATCTGTGCTTGGGTTTGGGCTTTTTACCTGCGGGCTTTGGCTTCCCTTTCAATTTCTTGGATCTTCTTGCTATATACACCGTTATTCTTGTTATTTGAACCCCTATGCATGCTATAATTTCTTGCAAAATTCCTGGAAAATTATAATGTGTTCTTGATGTATTTTTTTATGTTTTGATGATATTTCCCCACACGTAAAGCTGATAAAAATATATGCGCTAATTTTTTCTATGATTTTGGGTACTAGGTGTGTTTGTGAGAGTTTCATGCATAATTTTAGATCCAATCGTTGCTACACAATGTTATTATTTGATACATGATTTTGTGATGTGTTTGGTTCTGAATTCATTGCTGGTTCTTGCTTCTTGTTGGCTTAATTGATTATTTCCAACTTTTTTTACAAACTTAGTGTTAATTTTTCCTACTTTTACAAATTTAGTTGTTAATTTCCCAATCTTTGCAAGTTTAGTATTAGTTACTCGTCTTACAAGCTCAAATGTTAAGTTTCCAATTTCGTGCAAGTTCAATAATTAGTTTCTTGTTTTGCAAGTAAATGTGAATTTTTTTGTTCGAAAATAAAGTGTGGAGAATGCATAAAATGTATACGTGCTAAATATGAATGCATGGCTCGTGATGTCCTCATAATTCTTGAGATATTTCCCTTGAAAGTGCTGTTTGGTGAGGATTATAGGTCATGGGATTTGGTTTAAGTTTTAGGCTTTCGTTTTGATGTAGTTTGCGCTATTTTTGGGCACTTGTTTCTTTTGCATTTGGCTTAATACTCTTTGCTATGATTATTTCGTCTCCTATGCATTGTTACTCATGCTATCATTTCTCATTTTATTACTAACCATTTTGTTCTATGTCCCATGCACATTGCAAGCATTGCCTCACTCTCATTTGCTTCTCTTCCTTTAGTCACCCTTATGCAATTTCCATTAATTCATGCAATATTTTAGGTTTAGTTTACCTTTTCTTTAATTCCATGCAAGACTATAGAATGTAAAATAGGACCCGATGTAAAGGACTATGGACTATGATGATGTACACCGACACATGCACCGACACACGCACACACGTTGTATGCCTATCGTTAGGTGTATGTTTAGGACGCGCGAGACTTAGAGAAAACTAATCTTTTTAGAAAACAAACAACTTCCATCACTTCAAATATTTTCCAAATAAACCTCGGAGTCAAAACTCCGAAGGATTTTCCCTTTATTTCCTTAATCAAATCAAAATGCAATTAATTTCCAACTTTAACCGTTTTTGTAAATAAACTGGACTAACCTCATTAGTTTTCAATTCTAATGCCTACACGGCCTCTTATCTCTTTCCTCAAAACTTTTTTCCAAAACTAAAATTGAATCAAAACCCACAAAATATTTTGGAAGAGAACTACATGGAATTTTGATCCCTTAAAAGGGTATGTAGGCAAGAGACTCAAAATCTCTCCAAGTCCAATAAAATAAAATCCAACTTTCTCCCTCTCATTCTTAAAACCAATTTCTTTTACAAGTAGCAATAAAAGCAACGCATACACGTGAAGCATAGTAAAACGGTTCCTATAGGATACTATAGTCATTGCGGGTGCCTAACACCTTCCCGTAATGAAATCAGCCCCGAACTTAGGATTTCTAAGGTTTTCTCGATTTTACCTTCCCCAAAAAAAATAGAGACATCAATGATCGAAAGGTTCAAATCCAATTAATGATTTGACACCCGAAAATCGCGATGACAGAAATGGCGACTTCACTGGGGACATTTAGGGCTACACCTAGTTTTTCGTGCTTTATATTTATGCTTTGCTTTATTGCTACATGTAAAATTTCCTTGTGTACGTGTGGGGTGAGGATATCAAAAGCCCTATACCCGGGCTGAGTGAACTTAAGATTAGGGGAGATATAATCGACAATCCATTCCGAGGGTTGCCTCGTGCATTGGATTACGCGATCAATCTCACATAGCTGAGGCATTTTGGAGGTGATGTTGTCGGCGTGTGTTGTCATGCTTAGACACTTTACTTCCAATTGACCGATGAAGGCTATGAACCGTAGTTACCAAACCCATCCTTGGCTTTTCTTAGGACGTAGTGCGGTGGCTAAACCGAGCGTTGTCTCGAAATTTAGTCGTCACGCGATACTACACTCAAACTAGACCTTCTTGCGAATAATCATGGACAAGCGTTGCTTTGTACTACCATGATATACGCAAGAGAGGTTGCGGTTTGGGAACTTTGTAGAACCTTGGTCACTATTATCAAGAGCCTTAGTTTCACCGGACACCGTGTCCACTTGTTACCTTAGCCCACCGTGCTTTCCTTGTTAAAACCATGCATACATGCATTCATGCATAAATTTTCTACATGCATTTATCAAAGGGTATAGACAAACTAAATTCTTTGCAAATATGATCAGGCATGAAGAGGACTAAGTCTTACAAGTTCAAAGAAGTTGATTTGGCTAGCCTAAGGGAGTTGGCGCTCAAAGTTAAGAATCCAACTGGGTTTCGTCTCCGATACGGTGGTTTGCTTGGTATTCTCCGGACTAATGTAGAAGAGAAGCTGGTACACACTCTGGTGCAATTCTATGACCCGGTTTTCCGTTGCTTCACTTTCCCGGATTTTCAGTTGGTTCCTACGCTTGAGGCTTATTCTTGTTTATTGGGTCTACCTATAGCTGAGAGGGTACCATTCACGGGCCTAGGGTCTTCTCTTACTCCTCTGGTTATTGCTAAGGATCTTTATCTCAAGACTTCCGAGGTGTCTAAGAATCTCATTACCAAGTCTCACATTCAGGGTTTCACATCAAAGTACTTACTTGAGCAGGCTAATCTTGAATCTACTTGTCAGGACACCCTTGAGGCTATTCTTGCACTACTCATCTATGGGCTCGTTCTCTTTCCGAATCTCGACAACTTTGTGGACATGAATGCTATTGAGATCTTCCATTCCAGGAATCCGGTTCCTACGTTGTTAGCTGACACATACCATGCTATCCATGATCGGACTCTCAAGGGTCGTGGGTTTATTCTTTGCTGCATACCTCTTCTTTATAGGTGGTTTATTTCTCACCTCCCGAGTTCTTTCCATGCCAACACGGAGAATTGGTCTTATTCACAGCGGATTATGGCTCTTACTCCCGATGAGGTGGTTTGGATTACTCCAGCAGCTCGAGTCAAGGAGATTATCACTGGTTGCGGAGATTTCCTCAACGTACCTCTTCTCGGTACCCGGGGGGGAATCAACTACAATCCCGAGTTAGCCATGAGACAGTTTGGTTTTCCTATGAGAGCGAAGCCCATCAACCTTGCTACATCACAGGAGTTCTTCTACTATTCCAATGCTCCCACCGGGCAAAGGAAAGCTTTCACAAATGCTTGGTCTAAGGTTCGTCGGAAAGAGGTGAAGCATCTGGGTTTAAGATCCGGTATTGCTCATGAAGCCTATACGCAGTGGGTGATAGACCGAGCTGAAGAGATTGGCATGCCTTACCCTGCTATGAGGCATGTATCTGCATCTACTCCGCCTGGACCATTACCGTTGCTTCCCGTGACTCAGGAGATGTATCAGGAGCATCCAGCTATGGAGAGTGAGGAGAAGCGAGCATGGAAAGCCCGTTACAGTGAGGCTGAGAATTTGATCATGACTTTGGATGGCAGAGACGAACAGAAGGATCATGAGAACCGAATGTTGAAAAAGGAACTGGCCAGAGTTAGAAAGGAGCTTGAGGAGAAGGACGATCTATTGAGGAGAGACTCCAGGAGAGTCAGAGGTCGTCAAGATTTCTTCGCCAGTTATTGTGGTTCAGCTTCAGACTCGGATTTCGAATACTACCCAGTCACTCCTTAGTTCTGGATGATAGGATTGCTATTGGTTATGTTGTTTGTTCAGTTTATGTTTCAGAAGCCTACTCCCTTGGCTCAGTGTATCAAAACAACTTGCTTTGAATAATTTGTTAGTCCAAAAATGTTTGCAAAGAATTCTAATTTGTCTAAAAAACCCTTTGGTAATAAAAGAGTCATTTTTTGCATCTGCATTTACACATATCATGCATCATATGCATCATTCATCGGTCACAAAAAAAAAAACTTCCAAGTGCTCATTGCCTCCTGGTTCTTCTGCCGCAGAGTAAAAAGTGGCTCGTGCTCAAAGGACTGATCAACCTACCAGAGTACATCAGACCAGACAGTACAGAAGGAGAAATCAAGTAGCTATGGAAGAAGAGAATGCACAGCTCCGCACTGAACTAGCCTCCATGAGAGAAGAATTAGCCAAAGCTCTCGACGCCATGACTGCTCTGATGGCCGCTCAAGAACAGCCGGTCGTGTCCACTCAGGCAGCTACCGAAGAGATTCCCGCCGCATCTCTTGTTATGCCGAGGGGATACCCCTATGGACTCCCACCTTATTACGCTCCCAATACTGCAGCCGGTGTTTCAGGAACCGCGACTTCAGGTGCTAATGTTGGTCAGATACCCCCACCAGATACCACATCTCTTCACACTACCTTGCCTCAGTCAACGGTCTTCACAGTTCCGATTGTGCACTCTACGCCTCAGGGCGCCAATGCTGATGATTACCGTGGAAAAACTCCTGTATTGGGAACTATGGAAGAAAAAATGGAAGAACTTGCCAGAGAACTCTGTCGCGAGATCAAGGCCAACCGTGGGAGCAGTGACCTCGTCAGAACCCACGACCTTTGTTTGGTGCCGAGGGTGGATGTTCCCAAGAAATTCAAGGTCCCGGAATTTGACCGCTACAACGGGCTGACTTGCCCCCAGAACCATATTATCAAGTACGTCCGGAAGATGGCTAACCATGCAGACAATGATTCACTTATGATCCATTGCTTCCAGGACAGTCTAATGGAAGATGCCGCGGAGTGGTATACCAGTTTGAGCAAGGATGATATCCGCACGTTTGATGATCTAGCTACTGCTTTCAAGAACCACTATGGGTTCAACACCAGGCTCAAGCCGAATAGAGAGTTCCTCCGGTCTCTCTCTCAGAAAAAGGACGAAAGCTTTCGCGAATACGCACAGAGGTGGAGAGGGGCAGCTGCCCGTATCACCCCCGCTTTGGACGAGGAAGAAATGACTCAAACATTCTTGAAGACCCTGAAGAAAGATTATGTTGAGAGAATGATTATTGCTGCCCCAAGCAATTTCTCTGAGATGGTCACTATGGGAACCCGCTTGGAGGAAGCTGTTCGAGAGGGGATCATCGTGTTTGAGAAGGGTGAATCTTCGAATGCACCGAAAAAGTACGGCAACGGTCACCATAAGAAAAAAGAATCAGAAGTTGGAATGGTGTCCGCCGGAACCAATCAGTCTGCCACTGCCGCTCCTGTCAATGCTACACAACTGCCTCAACCATATCAGTACCTACGGTATGCCCAGCACCCGTTCTATCCACCGTTCTACCATCAATACCCTCCTCTACCGGGCCAACCTCAGGTCCCTGTTAATGCCATCGCCCAACAGATGCAACAGCAACCATTAGCTCAACAACAACCGCAACAACAACAACAAGGCCCTCAATCTAGGCCATCTTTCCCGCCGATACCAATGGCGTATGCCGAACTACTCCCAACTCTGTTACATAAGGGGTATTGCACCACTAGGCCTGGCAAGCCTCCACCAAACCCATTGCCTCCCAGATTCCGCTCCAATCTCAGGTGTGATTTCCACCAAGGCGCCCTAGGCCATGACGTAGAAGGTTGCTACGCTCTGAAATACATTGTAAAGAAGTTGATTGACCAGGGTAGGCTATCTTTTGAAAACAATGTCCCGCACGTACTTGACAATCCACTCCCCAACCATGCCGCTATAAATATGATTGAAGTCTGTGAAGAAATCCCTCATCTCAGTGTCCGTAATGTTGCTACACCCCTAGTACCGCTACATATCAAGCTGTGCCGAGCTGCCCTGTTCAGCCACGACCATGCTGCCTGCTGTGAATGTCTTCAGAACCCTATGGGTTGCAGCGTAGTCCAGACTGATATCCAAAGATTGATGAATGACAATTACTTGACTACCAGTGATGTTTGCATGATAGTCCCGATTTTCCACGATACTCCAGTCAAAAGCACGCTCGTCAGGAAGGACGTTGAACCATTGGTAATACGGCTACCTGGTCCAATACCATATACTTCTGCAAAAGCCATCCCGTACAAGTACAATGCGACTATGTTGGAAAACGGGAAGGAAGTACCTTTGGTGTCCTCAAGCGCAGTAAGCAGTATCGCTGAAGTGACGGCTTTGAGGAGCGGCAAGGTCCGACCCCTTTTGTTTCAGAAGAAAGATGATGCGCAAGTTACAATTCCTGCTGATGAGACTGCTCCATTGACAATCCCTCCTGTTGTTGAAAGTACCAGCCGTCCAGGCCATTCCATTGATGATTCCAATCTGGATGAGATTTTGAAGATAATTAAGAAAAGCGATTATAAGATTGTTGATCAGCTGTTACAAACTCCTTCGAAGATATCCATCTTGGCCCTACTCCTCAGTTCGGAAGCTCACAGGAATGTGTTATTGAAGGTGTTGGAACAAGCCTATGTTGACCACGAAGTCACAGAGGATCAATTTGGTGGAATAGTGGCCAACATCACTGCTTGCAGTAACCTTTGGTTTGGTGAAGATGAACTTCCAGAAGCAGGGAAGCACCACAACTTGGCCCTGCACATTTCCATGAACTGCAAAACAGATATGCTGTCCAACGTGTTGGTAGACACTGGGTCGTCGTTGAATGTGTTGCCTAAGTCGACTTTGGATCAGTTGAGTTGCCGAGGAGTCCCCTTGAGGAGAAGTACTTTCCTAGTCAAAGCTTTCGATGGCTCTCGTAAAACTGTGCTTGGAGAAGTAGATCTCCCCATGACTATTGGTCCTGAAACATTCATGATTACTTTCCAGGTTATGGACATAGATGCCTCTTACAGCTGCCTGCTCGGGAGACCGTGGATACACGAGGCTGGGGCAGTCACTTCTACCCTCCATCAGAAGCTAAAGTTCGTAAAGAATGGCAAACTTGTGACAGTGCATCGAGAAGAAGCTTATCTGGTCAGTCAGTTATCATCCTTCTCTTGTATCGAAGCTAAGTCTGCCGAAGGAACTGCATTCCAGGGTTTGACTATTGAGGGTACGGAGCCCAAGAGAGCTAGTGCTGCCATGGCTTCGTTAAGAGATGCGCAGAGAGCCGTTCAGGAGGGTCAGGCCGCTGGTTGGGGCCAATTGATACAGCTGCAGGACAACAAATACAAAGAGGGTCTCGGTTTCTCTCCGATGTCAGGCATGTCAACTGGAATGTTCCGTAGTGCTGGATTTACCAATGCAATTCTTGACGGCGCTGCTGAAAGAGGGGTCAGACCCGCATTTGTGATACCAGGAGGCATTGCAAAGAACTGGAACGTTATCAATCTCCCTGTGTTTGTGCATGATTCTAAGTAATATGTCTTGCTGTTTAGGCTTTATTTTCAAAATAACAATCCTTCCGCCTTGCCCGAGGCGGAAGTGACTCTTTTGTAAAGGGCGTGTTTGTTCCGACATCACCATTATCAATAAAAGACGTCGTTTCTTTCACGACTCTTTTTCTTTCTTTAGTGCTTTTCCCTTGGAAATAATGGTAATGCCAGAAAAAACCAAAACATCTGCATTTTCTTATTAATTTTAAAGATCTGCATGAAAACTATTTTCTAAAAAACATCCAATCATGTCACGCAGATCGAACCAAAGTAAGCCCGTTGAACACAGTAACCCTATGCTTCTCCAAACTGTTGAATCCCCAGTATTCGAGACCGAAGATGAGAATAGTGATGACATACCAGATGAGATTGCCCGATTGCTTGAGCAAGAAGAGAAAACCATTCGGCCTCATCAGGAGGAGATCGAGCTAATCAACTTGGGTACTGAGGATGACAAAAGAGAGATCAAAGTCGGTGCTGCATTGGAGGAAGGGGTCAAGAAAAGGATCTTTCAGCTTCTCCGGGAGTACTCGGACATTTTTGCATGGTCGTATGAAGACATGCCAGGTTTGGATCCTCAGATTGTGGAACATCGGATACCGACAAAGCCAGACTGTCCTCCTGTCAGGCAAAAGTTGAGACGGACTCGGCCGGACATGGCTCTGAAGATCAAAGCGGAAGTGCAGAAACAGATCGATGCGGGTTTTCTCATGACAGTTGAATATCCCGAGTGGGTTGCTAACATCGTGCCAGTGCCGAAGAAAGACGGTAAGGTTCGGATGTGTGTTGACTACAGAGATTTGAACAAAGCAAGCTTGAAGGACAATTTCCCACTGCCTCACATTGATGTGCTCGTTGACAATACTGCCCAGTGCAAGGTGTTCTCCTTCATGGACGGTTTTTCTGGCTATAACCAAATCAAAATGTCACCCAAGGACAGGGAGAAGACGTCGTTCATCACTCCATGGGGAACTTTCTGCTGCAAAGCAATGCCGTTCGGTCTAATAAATGCTGGTGCTACCTACCAAAGGGGGATGACCACTTTGTTCCATGACATGATTCACAAAGAGGTTGAAGTGTATGTAGATGACATGATTGTCAAGTCAAGCGATGAGGAACAACACGTCGAATACTTGGCTAAAATGTTTGAAAGGTTGAGGAAGTACAAGCTTCGGCTGAATCCAAACAAGTGTACATTCGGTGTTAGATCAGGGAAGTTGCTAGGCTTCATTGTCAGCCAGAAGGGCATTGAAGTAGATCCTGATAAAGTCCGGGCTATCCGCGAGATGCCGGCTCCGCAAACCGAGAAGCAGGTCAGAGGATTCCTCGGGCGTTTGAACTACATTTCCAGATTCATATCCCACATGACTGCGACCTGCGGGCCGATTTTCAAGTTACTCAGGAAGGATCAACCTGTGGTATGGAATGATGAATGCCAAGAAGCTTTCGACAACATTAAGAGTTACTTGCTAGAACCTCCTATCCTCGTTCCACCGGTGGAGGGAAGGCCATTGATCATGTATCTGTCAGTGTTGGATGAGTCCATGGGATGTGTGCTCGGTCAGCAAGATGAAACTGGAAAGAAAGAACATGCAATCTATTATTTGAGCAAGAAATTCACCGATTGTGAGACTCGGTACACAATGCTCGAGAAGACCTGTTGTGCCTTGGCTTGGGCTGCCAAACACCTGCGTCACTACCTGATAAACCACACCACTTGGTTGATATCCCAGATGGATCCAATCAAGTACATTTTTGAGAAACCGGCTGTCACTGGAAAAATCGCACGTTGGCAAATGTTACTGTCAGAATATGATATTGTGTTTAAAGCTCAGAAAGCCATTAGAGGGAGTATCCTGGCTGACCATCTCGCTTGCCAACCACTTGATGATTATCAACCTTTGAAGTTCGATTTCCTTGACGAAGAGGTCATGTTTTTAAAATCAAGAGACTGTGAAGAACCACTGATCGGTGAAGGTCCAGACCCCGATAGCAAGTGGGGATTGATCTTTGATGGTGCTGTTAATGCCTATGGCCGAGGAATTGGCGCAGTAATCGTGGCTCCGCAGGGGCATCACATTCCGTTCACGGCTCGGATTGTGTTTGAATGCACCAACAATGTGGCCGAGTACGAAGCGTGCATCTTGGGAATTGAAGAGGCCATCGATATGAGAATCAAGCATCTCGACATCTATGGAGACTCTGCATTAGTCATCAACCAGATAAAGGGAGAATGGGAAACCCATCATGCTAATCTGATCCCTTACCGTGATTATGCAAGGCGTCTGTTGACGTATTTTACAAAGGTCGAGTTGCACCATATCCCTCGAGAGGAGAACCAAATGGCCGATGCTCTTGCTACCTTATCTTCTATGCTTCAAGTGAACCATTGGAATCATGTGCCGATGATCAAAGTACAAAGCTTAGATCGGCCCGCTCATGTGTTTACTGTCAGTGATGCAATTGTACAGACGGGTTCAGGCGGAGCCGACGTCAAACCCTGGTATCATGATATCAAGCAATTTCTGCGAAGCCGTGAGTACCCACCGGATGCTTCCGATAAAGACAAGAAGACGCTGCGCAGGCTGGCTAGCAAGTTCCTGCTGGATGGTGATGTCCTGTACAAAAGGAATTTCGATATGGTGTTGTTAAGATGTGTCGACGAAGGTGAAGCAGAACAGCTGATGCACGATGTGCACGACGGCACCTTTGGGACCCACGCATCGGGGCATGCTATGTCTAGAAAGCTGTTGAGGGCTGGCTACTACTGGATGACCATGGAGCGCGATTGCTATCAATACGCCAGAAAGTGCCACAAATGTCAAATATATGCTGATAAGATCCATGTGCCTCCGCACACTCTCAATGTTATGTCTTCCCCGTGGCCTTTCTCTATGTGGGGCATTGATGTGATCGGAAGAATTGAACCGAAAGCTTCAAACGGTCATCGTTTTATCCTGGTAGCAATCGATTATTTCACCAAATGGGTCGAAGCTGCATCTTATGCCAACGTGACTAAGCAAGTGGTAGTCAGATTCATCAAGAACAATATCATCTGTCGGTATGGTGTCCCTAGCAAGATTATCACTGACAATGGTACCAACCTGAACAATGACAGGGTGCAAGCCTTATGCGAGAAATTCAAGATTGAACACCACAATTCTTCTCCTTACAGACCTCAGATGAATGGTGCAGTCGAGGCCGCCAATAAGAACATCAAGAAGATTGTGCAGAAGATGGTAACAACATACAAAGACTGGCATGAAATGTTGCCCTATGCTCTACATGGCTACCGCACTACAGTCCGTAGTTCAACCGGGGCTACGCCTTTTTCTCTTGTATACGGCATGGAAGCAGTCCTCCCATTGGAAGTAGAGATCCCGTCTCTCCGTGTGATTATGGAAGCAAAGTTGTCTGAGGCTGAATGGTGCCAGAGTCGGTACGACCAGTTGAATTTGATTGAGGAAAGACGCCTAGATGCTTTGGCTCACGGTCAGATGTATCAAACAAGGATGAAAAATGCTTTTGACAAGAAAGTCCGTCCTCGGGAATTCAAGGAGGGTGAGCTCGTGTTGAAAAGAAGAATGAGTCAGCAACCCGACCCAAGGGGCAAATGGACGCCTAACTATGAGGGACCTTATGTTGTCAAGAAGGCTTTCTCTGGCGGTGCTTTGATTCTCACACACATGGATGGTGTAGAACTTCTGAATCCTGTGAATGCTGATATAGTCAAGAAATACTTTGTCTAGATGTGAAAAGAACAACGTGGTAGGTCGAAAACCCGAAAGGGCGGCCTAGGCAAAAAATGCGCTTCCCGGTGGATCGAAAACCCGAAAGGGCGGTCCAGGCAAAATAAGGGACAAGAAACAAAAATGTAAAAGCTCGCTGAGATTACATGTAACTCAGGCAAAAATGAGCGTCTCGATGAGCCGAAAACCCGAAAGGGCGGTTCATGCAAAAATGAGATTGAAATGAAAGACAATTGACTATATCCGGCAAATTACCATTCCCCTTGGGCCCTTTGCAATTGATGTTAGGCCATTCTCATCCGAGGTTCCGACGCCTGTGGATTTAAGAGTTTCAGATACCATAGCAGTTACTGTGTTCAATGTACCACCAACCAATAAAATTACCATTTTCCAAGATTTGTAAATCTGTGGGGTCGCGCTTTTGGCCGACTACCACCCTTATACATCAATTTGAGCCTATGCTTTTGTTTGGCACTCATTTTCCGTTCTACTTTCAAAGCTTTATACAAAAGATTTCTTCTATGTTAATAATGATGTGTCTGGAATAAACATTATGAAAATTGAAATTTTTAAGTATTTTGAAAACAAGCCTGAATAGCTAGGTACATTCAAATGAACATGCATGAACAAATCTACATTGATATCAGTTCCAATTCAAGTTACTAGCAAGCCTTCCTCCCAGTGACGGTCTGTGGTCAATGGCAAGAATGAAAAAACAGGATGAAAAGCATGAAAAATGAATATGCTCGCTAAGCTGAAAACCCGAAAGGGCGGCTTAGGCAAAAATGAGCACCCCGATGGATTGACAACCTTCAAAGGCAATTCAGGCAAAAACAGGGGCAACAAAAAAAAAAACTATTCCCCGGTGGGTCGAAAACCCGAAAGGGCGATCCAGGCAAAAAATGGGATGATGAAAGAAAAAATGGAAAATGAAATGAAAAAAAAACAAACATGCAAAAGCATTGACCACAAATGCGATGTCCGAAGCACTTACGTGACTGTTCCAACAAGCAGCAAGACTATTCGATTTTTACAGCTTCCTACCTTCAAGTGTTGGTCACGATGTATCTTCAAACGACTGTATCCCCAGAAGAGGAACTTTTGCAAGTATATGTCCGAGCACGAGCCATTACGTGCCCAATATTCCAATGTTTTGTCTGTCTCTGCGAAATTGTGTCTACAAATTGCCAATCATCATGCATTCCAAAACATTCATACATGCATAATCATGCATCCTATGTGTTCATGCATTCGATAAGATTGTCATGCTATTCATACGCATCTGCATTCTCAATTCCTATGTTAATCTCAATCTTGTCAACTTCAAATTTTTTCTGCTAACAACAAATGTCCACCGTCATGTCAATTTCAAAGTTCAACAGTCTTGTCAACATTCCTGTCAAATTCAAGCTCCTGCAGTTATGCCAATCAAATTCAAGTTTTTTTTCAAATACAATTTGTTTCTGTTAACGGCCAAGTGGCTAGTTCGCACCCAAGAACAGCTTGTGCCTGTCAATTTGCTTCTGTTATCGGTCAAGTAGCAAGTTCACATCCAAGAACAGCTTGTACCTTTCCTTTTGGTATCCGCCGAGCGGCAAGTTCGCATCCAAGAACAGCTCGTGCTTCTTTTGTTCCCTGTCAGCCAAGTAACTAGTTCAAATACAAGAACGGCTTGTGCTTTCTATTTTGTCTTCTTTTAGCCAAGTAACCAGTTCGTGTCCAAGAACAGCTTGTGCTTTCTATATTTTCTTCCAGCCAAGTAACCAGCTCAAATACAAGAGCAGCTTGCGCCCCTTGTTGTCAATATTCTCGGTCAAGCGGCCAGTTCGCATCCAAGAACAGCTTGTACCTGTCAAATTTGCTTTCGAGTCTCCCCAGTGAGTCTTGTTATCTGCTACCTTGTTAATGTCAGCCAGTCCCGCAATGGATACGACATACTCCCTTTTTGCTATTCTGTTAATGTCAATCAGTCCCGCAATGGATACGACATACTCCCTTTTTGCTATTCTGTTAATGTCAATCAGTCCCGCAATGGATACGACATACTCCCTTTTTGCTATTCTGTTAATGTCAATCAGTCCCGCAATGGATACGACATGCTCTGTTTTTGTTATTTTGTTAATGTCAATCAGTCCCGCAATGGATACGACATATTCTGTTAAATTCAATTCTCAATCTGTCTTGCATTCATAACACAAATGTCGCATGGCATGCATAGCATTTACAAATGTATTTTTACGCCCAAAATCAGTGCAAATGTCGATATTTAAGTATCTTCGTCGCGTCAAGCCAAAGACTCCGTCTCTTGACTCTCCAGACGAAGAAACTTAAATAGGGGCAGCTGTCATACCCTCATTTTGGACCTAAAAATACTCACTCAAATTTCTCTGCTATTTTCTAAAACTTTCAAATCCACCGTGTTTTCCGTTGTACTCCAACTGCATACATTACTGCTTCAGTCTTTTGAATTTTTTGCATAAAATCATACAAAAGGGTATTTTGGTCATTTCCTACAAAGGAACCCATTTTAGTCCCTACAATTTGTCCCTGAGTCTTTTCTGTTTGTTTGCATGAATCATATATCAAATTCTGTTTAAAAAATCGTCTTAGTTTTGCATCTGAGTCAGTTTGAGTCGTTTTTGCCCCAGGGGCATTTTAGTCTTTTCACATTATTTGAATTTTGGGCAGAGAGGTATTTTAAAATACCTCATTTTTGGTAGTTTGTTCATTTTAGTCCGTTTTGTCGTTTTTATTTGTTTCGCTTTACGTTGCATTTCAAATTACATTTTTTAGCCAATTTTATTATTTTTACATTTTAGTCCAAATACTTTTAAAAATTGCAATTCAGTCCAATTCTTTCATTTCTTTTGAAAACAGTCCAATCTTTTAAAAATTGCAAAACAGTCCCAAATTTTACAAATTTGCTTTCTAGTCCTTTTTTTTTCAGAATTCAGTCCAAGGCCACGCCAGATTCAGTCCAGTCCACGTGTCACAAGGTCATTGGCTTGCAGGCACACATGGCAGCTTATAAATAGGGTACAGTGTCAGAATCAGGGCCACATCATCACAAACAGATCACACTTTCTCTCTCATTTCAGTTACAGATCAAATTCACAAATCCAGAAAAAGTTCAAGAACATTCCAAACCCTAACCATTGCCGAAGCAAATTGAGCCAGAATCAATGGATTTTTCGTGCAAGCTCTCAGGGATTCAATCGAATCATCATCACTGAGCCATTTCTCTGCAATTCCAGCGCCAAATCCATCGCCAGAGGCAACGAATCCGGCGCGATCACAGAGGGAGAAGCTGAGAAGAAAAGGGAAAGAATTCAAGGATTCCGAACCGGTTCAGGAGAAAAAGAAGAAGATTACCGTTCAAATCCCAAGTTCAAGCCAAGAAATCAGCGAAACAGAATCAAGATTCAAGGTTTCCGAAGGTTTCGACTCAAATCTCCAGATTGAACACAGGTAACACACGAACTCAATCTCATACTGTTAAAAAACCATCACAAATTTGGAAACAACGCGAATCCATGGAAGATTCGAACTGTTTGGTTCGAAACCCTAACCCTAACATCAAAACAGTTTGAAAACGCAGGGAATCGCTTCAAGATTCACAACGAGTGTGAATCGGAGTGATTCCTTGTTGATTTACAAAGATTGAACTCAAGAAACACGGAGAAAGCCAAACAGTTCGAACCTACCGTCGAAATCAGGGATTCGTGTTGATTCCACGGTTGAAAACATCTTCCAGTAACGGATTCGTGCTTAGAGCAACAATACCAAACGTTTAAGCCAAGAACGGATGATTTCTGAGTAGATTTGAGTGAGTTAGGGTTAGGGTTTTCAAACGGCGAAGAAGAGAGAACGGTGAGGTAGAGAGAGAACGAAGTGAGAAAATGAGGGGAACCGGTTCATAATCTTTTTATATAAACCCCTAAACCGGGTCGGTTCAAACCCGACCCATTCTCCCGTATTTATGGCCTTTGGATCTTGATCCTAACGGATCCGGATCAATCCAACGCCCCAGAGGCGTTTTGGAGATCCGGACCCATCTGTGCTTGGGTTTGGGCTTTTTACCTGCGGGCTTTGGCTTCCCTTTCAATTTCTTGGATCTTCTTGCTATATACACCGTTATTCTTGTTATTTGAACCCCTATGCATGCTATAATTTCTTGCAAAATTCCTGGAAAATTATAATGTGTTCTTGATGTATTTTTTTATGTTTTGATGATATTTCCCCACACGTAAAGCTGATAAAAATATATGCGCTAATTTTTTCTATGATTTTGGGTACTAGGTGTGTTTGTGAGAGTTTCATGCATAATTTTAGATCCAATCGTTGCTACACAATGTTATTATTTGATACATGATTTTGTGATGTGTTTGGTTCTGAATTCATTGCTGGTTCTTGCTTCTTGTTGGCTTAATTGATTATTTCCAACTTTTTTTACAAACTTAGTGTTAATTTTTCCTACTTTTACAAATTTAGTTGTTAATTTCCCAATCTTTGCAAGTTTAGTATTAGTTACTCGTCTTACAAGCTCAAATGTTAAGTTTCCAATTTCGTGCAAGTTCAATAATTAGTTTCTTGTTTTGCAAGTAAATGTGAATTTTTTTGTTCGAAAATAAAGTGTGGAGAATGCATAAAATGTATACGTGCTAAATATGAATGCATGGCTCGTGATGTCCTCATAATTCTTGAGATATTTCCCTTGAAAGTGCTGTTTGGTGAGGATTATAGGTCATGGGATTTGGTTTAAGTTTTAGGCTTTCGTTTTGATGTAGTTTGCGCTATTTTTTGGCACTTGTTTCTTTTGCATTTGGCTTAATACTCTTTGCTATGATTATTTCGTCTCCTATGCATTGTTACTCATGCTATCATTTCTCATTTTATTACTAACCATTTTGTTCTATGTCCCATGCACATTGCAAGCATTGCCTCACTCTCATTTGCTTCTCTTCCTTTAGTCACCCTTATGCAATTTCCATTAATTCATGCAATATTTTAGGTTTAGTTTACCTTTTCTTTAATTCCATGCAAGACTATAGAATGTAAAATAGGACCCGATGTAAAGGACTATGGACTATGATGATGTACACCGACACATGCACCGACACACGCACACACGTTGTATGCCTATCGTTAGGTGTATGTTTAGGACGCGCGAGACTTAGAGAAAACTAATCTTTTTAGAAAACAAACAACTTCCATCACTTCAAATATTTTCCAAATAAACCTCGGAGTCAAAACTCCGAAGGATTTTCCCTTTATTTCCTTAATCAAATCAAAATGCAATTAATTTCCAACTTTAACCGTTTTTGTAAATAAACTGGACTAACCTCATTAGTTTTCAATTCTAATGCCTACACGGCCTCTTATCTCTTTCCTCAAAACTTTTTTCCAAAACTAAAATTGAATCAAAACCCACAAAATATTTTGGAAGAGAACTACATGGAATTTTGATCCCTTAAAAGGGTATGTAGGCAAGAGACTCAAAATCTCTCCAAGTCCAATAAAATAAAATCCAACTTTCTCCCTCTCATTCTTAAAACCAATTTCTTTTACAAGTAGCAATAAAAGCAACGCATACACGTGAAGCATAGTAAAACGGTTCCTATAGGATACTATAGTCATTGCGGGTGCCTAACACCTTCCCGTAATGAAATCAGCCCCGAACTTAGGATTTCTAAGGTTTTCTCGATTTTACCTTCCCCAAAAAAAATAGAGACATCAATGATCGAAAGGTTCAAATCCAATTAATGATTTGACACCCGAAAATCGCGATGACAAGGTACAACCTGTCTATCATAGCTGCAAAACTTGAATAAACTTTTTAGTAGCACCGTACAATGAGAAGAAAACGAAGAGCATAAATCATTTTTATTTTATTTTATAAATATATATACAAAAATATAAATGACAGAAATCCTAAATTATAACAAAATTGCCTTATTGAAATAAATCAACAATCCCCGGCAACGGCGCCAAAAACTTGATAGAAATTTGGCAAGTGCACCAAATACTATCGAAGTAGTAAAAAATATCGTTCCCACAAGGATTGTTTTTAATCGCAATAAGTTAATTTCGTTATGCAATAGGATGTTTAAAGGTTATTATAGTTTTGCCACTAGGCGGTAGATTTGTTTGTTTTAATAACAAAAATAACAAAATGATAAAGTTTGTTTAGAAAATATGGAGAGAGATGAGATCAGATCGTCGAATCCTCTATGTTTCCCCTAATTGGTTACTATACTCTATTCCTATCAATGATTTGCTAGCCCTACGATAGTTAACAAGTTAGTCCTAATCAATCCCTTGAGTTAGGACCCTCCTCTTAAACTACAGCCCCTAATTCCTTAGGTGGTCTAATAATTCTTGAAGGTTTAAGCACGTTAACCTTATATCACTAATAAACGATTATCCATTCCTAGACCAACCATGTTTATTAGAACAACTTAATTAGGTCTAAGTTAAAAGCTACGGTCAATAGTCATTCATTCTCACGAAATCATGTTCATATGTGATCAAGATATGAAAAGCATTAAGAACAATTAAATTGAATAAAGACTAGAATATCATTAATGTAAAATAGAGTTTCATCACAGCAACATAAAATCAATAGGGTTTACATAGATTCATCTCAGATCTAATCTCTAAGAGATTTAGCTACTCATAATGGTGTTTACAAATAGCTTAATCAATGGAAGAATTAAAACATACATGAACTGGCTTAGAGATGATGGAAATCGCCCCTATGCAGTCTTCTGGGTGTTAAAATCGCACTTTAGCTCTCCAAAATCGTAACCCTTATGTTTGGAATTGATTTCAGCTTAAATAGGCAAGTCTGACTGCGCCCAAAATCGCGCCACGCCACCAGAAATCGTGCCACGATTTCAGTGGCAGAACCAAACCTTCATTCTGGTCACAAAATCGCGCCACGCCACTAAAAATCGCGCCACGATTGCCAATTTCCAGCACTTTAGAATTTCTGCTTTTCACACCCCTGGTTACCTCATATTGCCTCAGAACTCTATCAAAATGTCAAAATAAGTCCTAAAAAATACGTAATGACAGCATGTCATCAGTTGTTGTGTTTAAAGTTAGGGAGAAAGGGAGGTTTATTATGTCAAGCATCATGGTGAATCTGAAGGTAACCTAACAACATTGAAGTGTACATAAGATAGAAAATTATAAAAGATAAAATGTGTAACGGTACAAACCAACAGCTAAGTTAGTTATACACCTTCACTTATATATATATTGAAGTGTTATAAACCTGCATAGAAATCATTGCACAACACTGAAAGAAAAAAAAAACTTCATCATTTGGAGCTCATAAATGGAAGATTATAGAGAAATTGTTAAGGTATGTAGTATCTTGTTTCTTTCTGTTATTTTTCTTTTTAATTGTTCTTTTTTTCTTGTTTCGTTCTCTTTCTCTTTCTTTTCTCTTTCTCTTTCTCTTTACATGTGCATGTAATGTAATGCTAAAATTTATTCTTTCTCTTTCTTTTTTTATCTGTTGTTGCTTAGGAAACAAAGCTTGATCCAGGACTCAAATGATTTATTATTAAGAAAGTTAATTCAATTTTCACACGTTGGAGTTGGGAACCCAATACTTCCAAGAATGAACTTGGTTCTACTTCTACCAAAGAAAGAGAGAATCTTTCTCTTCCTTCTTTAATGTCCAGATTTGTGGTTTCCTTGAAAACCCTTGGACTGTGGTTGCTATTCTTGCCGTTTCTGGTACCCCTTGGACTATGGTTGCTATTCATGCCCTTTCTGGTACATATTGTTAAAATAATATTCTGGTCATGATTGTGTTTTGTACAACAATCGTAAACAAAATTTTAAGTTATTTGATTATTGTTTTCAGATTATTGATCGGAAGTTGCAGAACAACAATGCTCAAGATAAAAAGTGCAATCCGTCTGCAAAGAAACGTCGAAACCGTAAAATTAAGTACGTACAATTATAGCTTGAAGCTTCTTTCTTGTACTATATAATTAGGGTTATTTAAAGCTTGTGTTTTTATTATGAGTTTTGTTGCATGTTTTTGGAATTATATCTCTCATTGCTTTTTTGTTAATTTTATAACTTTGAATCATATATTAGGGTTGTTTGGTAAAGTTAGAGATTATTTGTATTAGACATAGCATAGCTCTCATCACAAGGACATGTGCTATATGTGCTATGAGGTCTAATGTATACAAGTTAAACTATAGTGGATATTTTGTAATGTTAGTCTTTGGTCTGTTGAACACTAACTAAAAAAATGCTTTCATGAGTTATAGTGATCTAATTAATGGTTTTCAGTACATTAGCTTGATAGTCACATTAGTGCATGAGAGGAGAGATATGAGGTTAGAGTGCGAAGTTAGAGAAGTGTGTAATTGGTTTGTGAGAGTAGTTTTTCAGACTTGTTTATGCATGACCATACATATACTACGCGCCTCATTTTCTTATCTACATGTATTGAATGTGTGTTTGATAAAAGTCGGAAAATTTAAAATATTATTTTTATTACCTAAAATTAAAATATTATTTGAAAGGTGAAAACTTAATTTTTAGTTTAAATTTGATATTTTTAAAATAAGTTTTTTTTTTATTATTATGTTTAAGGTGGTTATAGGTTAGATTGAACTAGATTTTATAATAAGTTATCGTGAACTTATCTCAGTTGGTAGGGACAATGTATAACATATGACATGTTCAAAATCTATATAAAGCGAGATGCGAAAATTATAACATTCAATAAGTTTTCGTGAGCTTATCTTAGTTGGTAGGGACCATAATTTTATTTCAATTGTGATGTTTTTATTGTCTTTTTATAGTTAAAGTGCGGGTAATGAGTGAGGGTATAGACACTTAGGTACCCATAGTGTATAAGAAAGGACACTAAAGTTGTTTCTCACGAGGATACGGGCACGGGTAATACCTACAAATGTGGGTATGAGGAAGGGCACTATAGTACCTTACCCATAAGGTACCCAATGCTATATATATATATATATATATATATATATATATATATATATATATATATATATTATTGTTTTGAGGAAATATATAAATAGATAGAACTATGAAATACAATATGTAATTGTTACTATGGAACAGACATATTTTTTGTCAAAAAAATAAATAAAATGAAACAGACACATTTATGTAATTCTTATCTGTAGTATAAATATAAGCAATACATAGATATTTTATGAAGAAAATATATCTATTATAATTGTATGATAGTAACAATATGTAATTGATTCAAATTGCATGATTACAAAAGTAACATGATTATTATTGTCAAAAAAAAAAAAGTAACATGATTATTTGATTATAAATTGGTGATAACCTATGAAATGTATAACCATTAATATTGTATTAGTTGAGTGAACTTAAATAAATTAAACGAAAAAGAGTTTTTATTTTGCAAAGAAAAAAAGTGTTAAATCATTAACCTAACAATGAATATACATATTGTTTCAAAAAATGAATATACATATTTTGAACTTCAAAAAAAAAAAAAAACATTTTTCAAAGGAGCGACAATGAATCTTCGTAAAACTAAAAAAAATGAATCTTTGAAAACATAAAGACACAACAACACTCAAAGAACACGATGTACAGAAAATATTTGTGACACTAGGAGTTACAAGAAACTAACATAAAAATCAAATAAAAGCTAAAGTTCTTGCCATATGAATTAACCGACAAATAGGTTTGGATCCCATGCATAAAGTGATAGATATTTGGTAAGTGTACCAAAAGTTATCGAAGTAATAATTAAATTAGTATCTACGAGGACTATTGTTAACTTCTATTCATCAATTTCGTTAAAATGAAGGATGTATTAAATTCAAGGTTGCCCTAAACAGTTGAATTGGTTTCACTAATATTGTAAAGAGAAATGACAAAAAGTGGTTTGATAATTGGATTAAAACATATGATCAAGCCTTAGAATCCTCTATTGTGCCTTGTTAATAGTTTTACCTTCTCTTCTATCTCAATGTCACCTAGCTTTACGACGGATTAACTAAATAGTTTTGATCAATATCTTGACTCAAAACCCTTTCCTAAACTATAACCCCTTAATCTCTGAAGTCAATTGAATAATTCCGGAAGCAAAGTTCTAGTTCGTTAACCCTATAGTCATAACTCACAACTTCCTATCTCTAGTTTCATATGTAAAGTTAATCAAAACTATTAGGTCGGATTTAATAGCTAGGGTTAGTAGTCAATTAAGTTCTTAGATCAATTCATAATAACGATGAAGCTAGGGTTAATAGTCATACACAATTATATGAAAAACAGTAAGCTCAAACAATTCTGAATAAAGACTAAGTTCCATTGATATAAAAGAGAGTTTTAGGCAATTCACATCATCACAAATTACAACAGATTCATCATAGGCTTAATCAATTTAGGGTTTAGCTACTCATAACTAAACAAATTATAACAATAATAATGATTGAACATACATAATCCGGACCAACTATGAGTTGGTGTGAGATCTTGTACTGTTTTTCAGCTCTGTGTTGCTTTCTATGCTCAATAATACTCCAAAAATGTGAACCCCTGTCTCAGAAATCAGTCAACCTTTTATAGGAAAATTTCGGCCAGGCAAAAATCGTGCTCCGATTGTAACAGATTGTGGCCCGATTTTGTCATTAAAGTCCAGATCTTAGGCAAACGCTCCTCAAATCGTAGCACGATTTGTGCGATCGGGCTAAGATATTTTACGATTCAAAAACCTATAAAACTTGTCTAGGATCGTGCTAAGATGCTTGTAAATCGTAGCACGATTTCTTCAGTAGTTGGACACTGAAAATCTGTTCTTTTCAGCCTCAAACACTTGCAAAATCACCTGAACTCGACTCAAAATGAAACAAAAAGTACAATAAAACAATGTTTGACCTAGCGTCATCGTAAATCTAAATCAAGCGATGAAAGTACTTATTCACATTTATTCATCCAACCTCGACAATCTGAATTATACAACTTTAACATCCACTCCCACGCTTATCGTGAAGTCCATCGTCAAATTCCCATTTACCAGTTTTTAATTCGACTTTGATACCATGTTAAAAGAGTGAAGATCTCATTCCAAAGGCTATTTAAAGAGATGAGAGTACTCAAACACATTTATACATCAAACATTCATGCATGAACAATGCAAGACTCCAATACAACTTGAATACCCCTTGACATAATAATACTTGAGTAATTTATATGGAACACTTAAGATTAGTACAAACTACTCTCAACTTTCAAAACAAATTTTATTACACTTAAGAGCAAAAAAAAAAAAAAAATTAGTGGTATTACAATCAAGTTTATAAGGAATAAAGAAAAAAAAATTCACAAACCAACTCATGGCATAATTAGATAACTAATATCTCTCCAAAGTCTTTAATCTCTATTCTTCAAGTAAGAAGAATCTAGGTTTACAGGATAAAGATCAGTAGTTACTGAAGAAGATGAAGCAGTCCATGGCCCTTCCATTGAAATACTATTGTCTTGGTAATGTTTTCTCATTGCTTCCATTTTCTTCTCATCCAATACCTCACTTGACTCTAAAACCAGTTCTTGAATAGCAATTTTACCTTCTAACATGCTTACCACCGAAGACATTGCAGGCCTAAGTGATGAAGTCACATTAGTGCATAAGAGTGCCACATTTATCATCAACATTGCTTCTTCTTTGTTGAAATTTGAACCCAATCTTTTATCAACTAGCTCCATTTCATTACCTTTCTCTTTCAAGACATGTGCCTGGTAATTAAAGAATAAAATGAAAAATACTGATTCCAAAATTTGAAGTTCGAAACAACGAATTAATCGAATGAGCACAAGTATGATTTTTAAATTTAATCTTACGAAAAGGGACTATCTAGGTCAATATTCTTGAACACAATTGGCATGAACACAACACTAGAATACTTACCCAATCAAGAAGATGGAATGCTTCTTCTTTTTGTCTAAGAATTGTATTGTTACTTCCATGTAAGATTTCCAACGCGACAATTCCAAAACTATAAACATCTGCTTTGTCGGTCAAATAACCATGCATCGCATATTCTGGAGCCATATATCCACTGCAGAGTGAAAAAAAATGATCAACTACATTTACTTTAGAAAACATTACAGTCCATTTTTTACTGCAATATTAACAACGTTTTGTTTTAGTTTGTGATTCAGTTTCATGATTTGAATGTCTTTACCTATATCATATGTATATAATCCATAATAAGTTGATTAAATTATTTTGTACTTTTTGGTCTTTTTAATTAATCAAATCATGTCTTACATATAAAAAAAATCTTGATAAAATTTGCACTAAATAAATTAAATATAGAAACTTACTATGTCCCGGCTATTCGAGTGCTAATGTGAGTGTTCTCCTCTTCATCGAGCTTAGCCAAACCAAAATCAGAGATCTTCGGATTGAGATCTTTATCAAGTAACACATTAGTGGCTTTAATGTCTCTGTGAACAACCTTCAATCTTGATTCTTCATGTAGATATGCTAAACCTCTAGCAATACCAACACAAATCTTGTATCTTGTTGGCCAATCCAATCTTATTTGGTGTTCTGCAGGCCCTTTATTTGTCAAGGAAAAAGATATCAAAAAATGGTATCATTTAGTCATTATGGACCATATGCTAGAAAATATGAAATATAAATGATAACCAAAGTTTGATCATATAGGAAGAATTACCAAATAAAGCACGAGCAAGACTGTTATTTTCCAAATATTCATATATCAACATTAACTGATCTCCCTCCACACAACATCCATAGAGTTTAACAAGATGAGGGTGTTGCAAAGCCGAGATCATGCCGATTTCATTTAAAAATTCGCGATTCCCTTGCTTTGATTTAGAGGAAAGTAGCTTAACTGCTATCAATGTTCCATCTGATAGTCGTCCCTGTATTTTTGAAGAATGTTATATATAGTTATTGAAAAGTTTTTTTGGTTTTTGAAAGTTGAGAATGAATACTCACTAAATAATACTTAACATTATAATAAATATGTGAAAACTAATATAATTTAGTATATATTAAACAGAATACCTTGTATACTGGACCAAATCCTCCTTCACCAATCTTATTGGAAATATCAAAGTTATTTGTTGCTCCTTTGATTTGTCTCACATTAAATAAACTCATTTGTAGGTTTAAACCCTTTACCTCTGTTAATTGATGCAAAATAAATATCAGATATATATTTATTATACTAAAAAGAACTCAACATTGTAAGCTTGCATCTTTTTTTTTATCATTACAATCAACTGGTTTATTACCATTCTCTAAAGAGCTTTTCTTTCCAAAACAGCCTTTCCACCAAAGAATACCAAATAATAGAATGATAACAATTACTACTGCAGCCACAATTCCAACCACAGCTCCTCCAGATATGCTATTTCCATTTTCAGAAGGAGCTGGAAAATCTGCAAGATTATTATACAATAGTTTCATCAGATCACAGCATGGAAATGGTTTTAAATTGCGGTTTGCAACAATACTTGTGGCCGCAATATAAAGGATTTTGAGGTATCGACAACGGATTCACAACTGCAATTTCAATTGCATCGGCCACATTTTTTCACATTTTAAAGTAATACAAAGGTTTGCAGCATAACGGAAACTACAATTTAAAACTATGTAGCTTGAGACTGTGAATATACAAAGTATAACTTACCTGATTGAACAGATATAGCTGAAATAAGAGGGCCATATACTGATCTAAATGGTATACCAGTTGTCCCTTTTCCAGCCCAATATAAGCGAATCTCCAAAGTACTGTCGGTCACAACAGCAGTGAATGGTTCTGTGACTTCCTTATCAACTCCTCCTGCTTCTTTTGCTATATCAAAGTCCTTTTTTACTAGCTTTCCCTATGACATTTCATCTCAAATGTTAATACTTCACAATGATTACAAACCTATATATATGTACATAAATATAGAGTCAGGATCCGTTGACCTTTATTAGAATAGATAGATAATAAATGACATTAGTATGAATAAGTGTTAGCCATGCACCTGAATATAGATATCGAATACACGCCTTCCTAGGCTGTTAAATGTTTGATCATTAGTAAACATGATTTCTGCAAACTGTAGATTTACTGTGTAGTTTCCATTTGCCATGCAAAATCCGTAATAAGTCAAAGATGTGGGAGAAACTCGTGCATTCATGTATAGTTCGGCATTGGCCATAGAAAGCTTAGATCTATTCGACCAGGTATAATAGTCGCCACCGTCGTTATCCATGAAGTTACCAGTGGTGCTAAATCCCCAATTTGTTCCACTCTGGTGGAATCTAGCCGGTGCTGCTGTATCTGAATCATCATCATATGTGCTTCCGTTTACTGTCACCGACTTTCCACCACAATTTATACGAAGAGCATATGAGGCTGGCATGAGCAACATAAAGTGAGAAATTGTTCAAATATTAAGCAAAGTACGAAAATTATATGATAAAATATATATTCCATCAAATTTCTTTTTCTATTCTGTTGATGTCTAACTATCCCTTTTCTTTGTTATTGGAAACGAAGATGAAAGAAGGTAATCATGTTAAGTAATATACAAGTATTAGGCCAGTGTACGACGCTATGACCAAGTAGAGTACGAGGAATTCAGATTCTCTGCAATCACTGATTGCACGCAGTCAGTACATCAGTAATGTAAATCAAAGTCTAAACCTTCTGATCTCGATTCAATGGCCACCAGTGTGCTGACTGCGTGAATGTGTGCAATCGGTGATAGAGGGATCCAAATTTAGTATTCAATAGGAAATTCACTACAAAGAAACTTACTTTTAGGACAGACAAAGCTTTTCAAACATGAAACCACTCCTCTGAGATAATGACAAAGGACACAGTAAGTTAGCATAATGAAAAGTCTCAAACATTAAAAACTCTCAAACATTGTAAAAACAATGCAAAATGTATAACAAAAACTTACGAGTCATTGCGGGCCGAAGAGCTAGAAAACAAGTTCCTGTGATATATAAGAAATGGTTGTGAATCAAATAGGTTCTTAATTTCCAAACAAATACACATAAAGTCAAGAATTCTTACACATTTCCATCTTGACATGGCTGACTCCCTTGGCTTATAGTGAAGTTATTGTAAGAAATATCTCTATATACAAATTATAAAATTTGATTCAGAATCATATAGTATGCCAAATAAAAGACCTAATGAAACAATTAGAAATTCCAAAGAAACATATCAAAGAGAACTCACAGGTTGTCTGCTTTTTGTGTCCATGCAGGAACAGGTCCAGTGAGAAGGTTTCCAGTTAAATATCTACATTAAAAAAGTTATAAACAATTAAATATATAGAATTTAATGTTTATTAAGGAATTAACCAGAACTTTTAGGATATGAGCTATTCTTACATGTGATCCACTTTTCTTAAGGCATCATAGTTACTTGGAATTGGTCCACTCAATTTGTTAAAGCTGAGATCCCTGAAAGAAAAATCATAACAAGAATGAGTTTAAAAACTACATAAGAAAGTTATATCCATCCAAGTAGGAAGTGTCAAAGGTAAATCACTAAATGTTACAAAATAATATAACAAAATTTAAATTTGGAAAAGATGCAATTACAAGTTTTTTAGACTAGTTAATGTCCCAAGATATTGAGGCAGTGTTCCATTGATATTGCAATTCCTTAGAATCCTGTGAAAAAATAAGATAGATAACAATGCATCATGAGTACATTTTTTTTTTTTCTGTTCTATTTCTAAAAGAATCAGTGCAATAAACTCACAAAGTTTTCAATTTCGAAGCTTTAAGCTGTGGAAAAGGTGAAAATTCAGATCCACTTAAATCACTGATTCTCCTGCATGCATATCACATCAAATTCACAATTAATTAGTATAAGTAATTAAAATGAAAGTTAATTTTGAAACATTGTTTACTAGTATATTTAAATATCATACATACAAGTCAGTTAATTTTTCCAATTTTGAAATTCCAGAAGGAATTGGCCCACTTAGTCCACTCCCTTCAATGACTCTGTCAAAGTAAATTCAATCAATAATTTCAATAAAATTAAATTCAAATCAATAGATAAATAATTTTTTTTAGCAAAAATAGATAAATAAAATAGAAAATGAAAGTTTGTACAATTTAGTGAGACTTGTCCAGCTTTGAATAAAATCAGGTATCTTCCCAGAGAATTGATTGTCTTGAATTCGACTGTATATAGTAAAATGTATGAAAGAAACAAAGAAAAGTTACTATATTTTCAAAACCAATATTCTATAGTTTAGGCATCACTCAATAGTTCAATAAAAATATTAATCTTACATATCCTCCAATGTGGTGAGTTTGGCCAATGTAGCAGGTAGTTCTCCAGTGAAATTGTTTGAAGAAATTAGCCTAAATATAATTAACAACAAATTGTGAATCTTAGCCATTGACATCAATTTAGATTTCAAACTATGGGTTTTTCACATCCATTGGGATGATATAGACACCATGGAAGAAAAAAAATTATATTAACATATACTATTAGAAAAAATTAAATTAATTATCAAAATTGGAGATTGAAAAAATGAAACTTGATCTACGATTCTCTCGTTATAAATTTAGGGTGCGTTTAATTTGGTATAAGACAACTTCTTTTTGTACCTTGTTTGTTAGAAGCCAGTTATGAGACTTGACAAAACATAACAAAAACAAGAACTCTTGCCCTCACTAAACCATGGGACAACTTTTTGTCCTTAGTACAAACTAAAAAAAATAAAAATTACCAAAATACCTTTTTTTATTTTTTCAACATAAAAATATTATCTCTTTATCTTATGTCTTGTCATGTACTATTTTATCTTATCCTACATTATTTTGTCCAGTACTTTTTGTTTTGCAAATCAAACGCACACTAAGTAACATGCTCCATGTCTCTAAATTTTTCTAATTAATTTAATTTTTTTTTCTTTCTAGTACTAGTATTTATTGGATGTAAATGGCCAATATAAAATAAAGTGCTTACACTCTTTGAATTTGGGTTAGATTCCCAAGCTCAGGAGGAAGATTTCCAGATAGTTGATTGGACTCCAATACCCTATAAATTTCATGTTAAAGCTTTGTAGTACAAATACTCTATAAAATGCCTACATAATTTAGTTACAAACATAAATATAAAAAATATATTTACTAAGGTAGATAAATGAGAAACTCACAAACTTTGTAGAGTGGATATGTTTGTAATAGCTATTGGTATTGAACCAGTTAATCGATTTCCAATGAGAGAGCTGTAATGATTTAGAAACATTGTCATTAGTTTCTTAATTGCATGAAGTTTTACTATAAGAATTTTTTTATATAGAATCTCATCTCATAAAGAATGTAAAAATAAAATGAAATAACAAAAAGAAAGAATACATGTTAACGAGATTCAAGGAGCCCCATTCACTAGGAATTGTACCATTCAAGTAATTGCGGGAAAGGTCACTGTAATAGGGAGAGAGTAATATACATTAATGCATTAATATCATACATTTACAAATTAATATACATAGACATATCTAGCAAAAAAATACATAAATATTTACAAGTAATTGGATAAATGAAACATACATTTCTTGAAGATAAGGCAACCTGACCAATTCCTTTGGGAGAGTGCCCGGGAGATTTTGTTGTTTCAAAAGTCTACACATTCATACAACAGTGAGAATAGTTAAAAAAAAAAAAAGAAGTTAAATAATAGTGTTAAGAGAAATGAAGTATTTGATTGTAATCTATTAGCGAAACATTTTGTTAAACTTATGTCAAGAAAAACATTATGTTAAACAATCTAGTGGTGAAATTTTCATCACAAGTCTATAATACAAATTATAACATATTTTTACTTTTTTTCCCTCAAAAAAACATATTTTTATTTTTAAAAAGTCCATGGCATTATTGATGGAAGTACTTACCATACAAGCTCTTCGATAATTACACCAAAATTTACACCAATAGACCTTGATAATTATATAGAAATTTAAATAAAAAAATTAACAACATGGAAAACCCAAGCTTCAACCATGAGTCAACCACATCAAGAGGCTGATAACCTCGAAAAATTATGCTTAATTAGTCGTATGAATGATTAGTCTTATAACCGGTTCAAAGGGTCGAAGTTGTAGAGATATTCTCATCATTTGGGTGCCAAAGATCTAAATTACGTATCAGTTTCAAAATAAAAATCATTAAATATATGCAGGTGTGAAAGGTAAATGGGTACTATTTTTTGGGTAAATAGGTGTGTGTATTTCAAAAAAAAAACATAGTGTGTGTGACCATTTTCATACGTTTGAGTATATTTGAGTAAAAAATACTAATAATCTATAACACCAATTTTTACTCTTTACAGATACTTTTATGAATGCCTCCCTGTCTAGTATTTATTGTCATCCCATTTGTGTGCTAAATGTTAAGTGGGAGGATAGACCAACATAAATAAGGCACGAAAAATACAAAAGTTTAAATATCATTGTGCATAAAGTCAAAATAAAAAAGATAAAATAAATTTGTACCAAAAAATAAAATAAAACAAAATAAACAGACATTCTACGTTTTTATAAGACAGTGTTACAGCATGGAACCAGCCGTTTAAAGTTGACAAAACCAACATGTGGATATATAAAATAAATGTAACAATACATCATCGAACAGTCTATAAAATACTTTCTGAAAATGAACATTGACTATTAGGGGATATATATGAAAAAGATAAGGACCAGAGTTTTCTCTTATGTTTCATATTTTAATCATTATATTTTCGGAAACATATATATATATATATATATATATATATATATATAATTGTTGAATTTCTCAAGAAGATCTTACAGTACTTTTCTCTTAAACACAAATGAGTTTACAATTTTTTCCAACATCATGAAATTTTTTACTGTTTGAAATGAAAAGTTGAAAACTAAAAAGAACTTTTATTTTTTAAAATAATAATTTGATATTACCCTTTAATTACTTAGTTCTTTTATCATAAAAAGTTATTTTATCAACAAAATTTAGAGGTAAAAAAAACTATAAGTCAATATTTTTATATAAACGAGATATCTTTCCACGCAAAAGACTACAACCACCGAACCAGCACCGAACCAGAACATTGATTAAGTTAGAAGAAACTCGTGTCATCTCATCTAAGAGTTTTTGAGTAGTCAATTTTTTATTTCATCAATAAATATTAGACGTGCTATAAAAAAAATCATTATATTTAATTTATCTCTAATTTCTATGGATAATTGAACTTTGTTGTTAGTATACATCTATTTAAACAGAGAAGGGTAAGAGATGTACGTACATGTTAGTGACATGACAAACAGTGGCATTGACAAAGGTACAATTGCATTTGACAGCATTTTCACTCCCTTTCACTTCAACCAAAGATTTCCAATTACGTTCTCCACTACATGGATCTACACTGAAATCCCAATCTTTCTTTCCAAGTGTCTTAGCTATATCTTTAAGAGCTTCCACTATAAAACGAGGGGAAAAAAAAAGTTTATAATCATCTACACAATGAAACTATATAATACTAATTATTTTGTGAGTAAGAAAAATAAGGTAAGCTATTATTACATATACCTTCATCTTTGGAAAGAGTGGCTCCAAAAGCTAAGGTGGAAAAGAAAAAAATTGCAAAAAGAAAAAGGAAGAAGAAACTATGGAAGCTTAGATTCATTCTTGTTGATATTGTAGATGACTATAAACAAAACTTCAAATTCAGTGGTAGAAAGCAACAGCTAGAGATATATCATATAGATAGATATATGCATATGAAAAGAGAGAAATCGTACATAAGACAACTTGTTTGGTGATGAGAAATGAAACAAATTAAAGCTAAAATAAAGATAGAGATTAGTTTTATAGAATAGAATAGAATAGTACACATCAATATATCATCAAAGTCATTGATTAATACGAAGTCAACAGTTGAGATGTTGCCCAATTGTGCAATTTATAATTTAGAATACATAATAATTAGTATTAGGGATACTATAATACTAAGCTAGAGGCAAGTTTTTAATGTAGCTAGTTGAAGAAAAGACAAATTTTGGTAAAAAATATTGGAAACATGGGTTATAGGACCATGTTATATTTTTTTTGAGAGAAGGACCATGTTACCATGTTATATTGATGTGTATGTATGTAGAACATATGTATATACATTATTTCACTAGAACTAGTTGGTGATGACAGTTGTGGCTATAAATCCACCAACCACACGGTCCTTATTGATTGCTACAAACTTTATAATAATCTAATATATATATATATATATATATATATATATATATATATATATATATATATATATAATATTAATTTTATGACTAACCAAACCAATAGGCAATGGCAGTATAGCACCCGGTTCTTTATAAAACTAATAATTTAATACTCCGCAGCCTAATAACAATACCTAGAAATTGTGGTATGGAAAATGGAAGAAAGATTTGTTCTAGGAATTAAATTATCTTATTTTAAATATTAGCTTTACTTTAGGTTGCTTTATCCTTTATAGTCTTGAAAATTGTATAAACATTTGGTCTTATGCTTCATATGCAATGAATCAACATCTCAATAGAGAGTAATTTTTCTTTTGTATTCGATTCTATTCTAAATTATTAGAATCCCTATCCCTGAGACTTAGACTTTATCGGTTAGTCCTTAGAATCAGATTTCTCCATCTCATGTTCCTACCGTTGATGTAATATAGGGTTAGTCACAGTTGAGATTTGCTATAAAAAGCAAGGACCCCTCTTCATTTCATGAAAGAAAATGTTAAATTTTTGTGATGGGAGGAAGATGAATTTAACGATGATAAAATTACTCCCGTGTCACACCATTACTTAATAAATAGATGAAATATCTACCATTTTAAATGCTTAAATAAATATAGAAGATCCACAGTTGGATTTTAGCTTTGGCTTTCTTCATCAATAATATATTGGAAATGAGAAAAAACGACAGTTTTTCAAGTTATTTTATCATGTGCATGGCCCAATGTCCACTTTCTTTACTACTACATGATAACCAAGTTGTCAATCCTATTCTTGTTGGCAGTGAGATTGATGACTAGGGTGATGAATTCAATTATTTTCCAATCTCAATCGACTTTTGTAAAGGGACAAAGTTTAGCTGATGGGGCGGTTGTGGTAAATGAAATGGTCGATATGGTGAGTAAGTTAAAGTAATGTTAAGAGGTTTTGAGTTGGTATCCAGGTTGATAGTGAATTTCTTCGAAAGTTGTTTGATAGGTGTGAATGTGGGAAGAGTGTTTATTGAAAGAGTTTGTGATTTTTCGAATTGTAGTGAGGGAAAAAAAAAGGATGGTGTTTGGTTCAATTTGGAAAAGGCTGGCGCCGTATAAGGTTGTAGCTTTTTCATGGAAGCTACTTAATAATTGTGTCCCAACGAAAGATAACTTTGTGAGGAGTAATTGGTTCCTTTGGAAGTAAATTTAAATTGTGTTTTTTGTGGTGTTGGTCCAGAAACGTCGAACCATTTATTTTTGTATTGTCAAATGGTGTTTGAGTTGTGGTCCAAGATTATGGTTTGGCCTGACACAAATATGGTTACTCTATATAATTTGTTTGTGCATTTTCAATGTTGGAGTGGGGAGGTGAGGAATAAGAAGCTTAGAAAAGGTTGGTAGTTGATCTGGCATGCAACAATTTAGGTCATTTGAAAATCTAGAAATGATATCATTTTCAATAATAAAACCAAGGAGATTGATAAAATGGTTGAGGAGATTAAATTGTTGTCTTGACAATAGAGCTTGAGTAGATTAAAGATTTTATCTTACTTATTATATAAATGGTATTGGAACCCGAGGGATTGTTTATCGTGGTAACTCAATCTTTTGGAGGTGGGTGTGTTGTTGTTGCTCAACTACAATGATTTTTCATCCTTTTGGGATTTTATTGCTTTTTCGTTTTCTTTAGAATGAGGTTGTCGCATATTTATGGTGCCTTTTGTATTTGTTTTTTCCGTCTGCTTGCAAGGCCTGTGCAAGTGTGGTTTAATTATATGTTGTCTGAAAAAAAAGTTGTCCTCCACATTGCTACTTGTCCAGAATAAGTCCTTCCTGAATGGACAAATATGTGAAGAACGGAAAAAAAAACACAAAAATAGATTGTCATTTAGTAAAGGATAATGATCAAGATGGTGCTCTCCCTTTAGTGTTGGATAAATTTCTATGGAGTGAAAATAATGCAGCAAATAGAATAGAGATTTTAAACTTCAAAAATTGCTTTCTTACACCTCAAAATTAGTTTAATACCCTCATTCTTGGCTATCCACATAGTTAGATGAACGTCATTCACATGAATAAACACATCATCAATTTAGAACTTCATGATAATCATTTAATCTTTCTAAATATGCAGAATTTGACAAGAACAAGAAACACAATAATTTTAACTATTACAAGCGCTTATGTATAAGCTTGCATAAGATGTTTTTACAGCAAAAGATAAAATAATGTTAAATTGATTTTGTATATGCTATAAGTTGTTTTTATAAGCTATATTGGAGAACTTATGTAAATAAGTTAAAAAAGCTTATGAAAATTGTTATAAGTTGTTTTCAAAAGTTCTACTCAGCTGTCTCGTAAAACTTACATAAGCAACATCTTAAACAACATAGAAAACTTAATTCCTTCATGCCATCTGAAATTAAATTCATTAAAACCGAGAATTACAACCACAGATTCAACAGTGAGGGGCAACATTCACTTTTTCCATCATAGAAAGTGTTCAATTTTTTCATCTTAGAATGTTTTAGTCTTGGATGGATCTATAGTGTTGTTGTATGAACCAAATTGGTTTATGTTCAGTTCAAAAGCTCTCTTAGACTAACATAATAATATTAAAAGTTGAAGTTTTTTTTGTCTTAACCCTCAACTAGAGAAGGGACCTTGATAATCCAGAGTTTGGTCGAGACATAAGTAAAGTCCGACAAAAATTGTTTCACTTAGAATATAAACTCATTTTGTCCCGAAGTATTCATCTTTAATCGCACATCATTAACCACATAGTCCAATCACTTGGTTACAAGTTGAAGTGTTTAACTAGTAAGGAATTAAGCTCGGTAAATCAATTTGGGACGGCGTGAATGCAACTAATAATTGATTGTCGACCCTTACTTACTTTTTAATTTTAAAACAATTTGGGACCTCAAATTTACAATATAACAAATTCCTCCCTCATATTAAATCACATCAATCAAAATGTTATCTTCGTCATTTAGTAGTGTTGGGTGTTGAAGTGTCACCCAAAATGACATTATGACATCTTCACCTTGGTGACACGTCATATGGAGTATTATTTTAACAACTTATTCATCGCAATAAAAAAAATCCAAAGACTATATATGCATCCTTTAAGTCTTTCTATTCTAATGCATAAATTGACAAAATGTTTTGTATAACATGTCATCAATGTGAACATATCACAATATTATTTGACACCTTTTAACAATCTTAATAGAGTCATTTGATTGAGGGGTTTTGATTGACGCAATTCAATTTGAAGAAGAAATTTGCTATTTCATAAATGTGTGAACTCAAACTATTCTAAAGGATGTAAGTTGTTTAAGTAGTTTGGGTATGGCCAACACTAGAGTTTAAGGATTTGAATTCTCTACGACTACATCATTATTAAGGGCTTTTTTGTAACTGATTATAGAAAAAATGATTCTAATACTTAACAAGTAACCTTTTTAAAAAAATGTAATAATTAAGAAATTAATTTTTATAGATTCTTTTAGAAAAAAAATGTTGAATTCTGTTTGTTTACCATAATGAAAATTAATTTTTTTTTTCAAAAAACAAATCAGTATAATAAAAAATTATATATAAAGAAGCTACTCAAAACAACTTCTCATTTAAAATAGATTTATTTTATCTTCATATTCTTATCCCTTTTGAAAATCTATAACAAACATATACAAACTTCTAAAATTGATTGTTTTGTTTTAAAAAAATTACTTTTTTTCCTTTCAAATCATAACTGTAACAAAAACGGGATATGAATCATGTTTACATAATCTTCGCTCTTTATTTGATATCAAATTTGGATAAATACATCACGTCAGTATTGATTTATATTTTATTTTGTATACTAAGTAACTGTAATGATCCAAGTTAGACCCATTAATATAGGTCCAAGTTATATTAAGTGATGAGTCATGTTTTTTAGAAGGGTTTAAAGAGATCTATTATGATGAGTCATTGCTTTAGTTGTTAGAATACCAATGCTATAAATAATGTATTGGTCATTGTAACCTTTATCAAAATGAATGAATGAAGAATTAGTTTGTAAGAATAGTGTAGTTGTTAACTCTTAGTTCATTTTAAAGTAATTTTTCTCTATTAATGAATAACCCCAAAAGTTGTTCATTACAGTAACCCTGATCAGTTATCTACACCTTAGATATATAAAAACGTCGCTGCATAATGAAAGCATTCTTTTTCGTTGTTTTGAAAGATGAATACATACTGGATCAAGAGTATGTATATGAGGATGTTGTGACGATAGTTGCAAGAGTATATATATATATATATATATATATATATATATATATATATATATATATATATATATATATATATATATATATATATGTTTATTTTTGTCTATGCTTAAGCTATTTATTGTCATGATAATGATTTACAAATCGTTTTCCCAATTTCAGTAATCATTTTCAATTGTTGGCATCTTGTTCAATACATAATGAAGTTATATATGATTGTGATCACTTTTGTACATGGCACATGCAGGCATCATTGAAAAAATTGATTTCTAAGCTTTATTAATTATTTTCAATTAACTTTGTGATATACACATTAATTTGATGAAAATGTATAGATAATCAATGTACATATTGGCCTTTATATATCATGTTAGCAATTGCAAAGTCGAGTGAGATCCAAGTATGCATGCATGCTTTAAGAATAACTTTTAATATTGGATTCCCCTCTAGACTCTCCCACATCCACTGATTATAAATTCTAGAACTCGGAAATATCTAAATCTAAATGATATATATAGTGAAAAGTCTTGCTCGACTTTATTATCAAAAGACAAATAATGATGGTTAGGTTATGTTGACACCAATAAACCTATCTTTCTAAGCAATCATGAAAAGTTTTTTTTTTTCCTTCTATAGTAAATCATATGATAAAGCCAAGATCAAGGAGCAATTTCCAATATGAGCAAAAGTGCATTTCATCATAAAATGAACTATAGAAGAAAGAAACTTACAATTAACAATAACTTTCCAATCATATATCTTCAGGAAAATTTTGGCCATCAATAGTACAAAAATAAACAAAAACGAAGTATACATGCCATGACTAATATATAGTCTTTTTTTCTTAAATCATTAACAAAAAAATTATCATCATTATTTTTTGTTTGCAAATTTAATCAAAATAGGAAATATGATCACTTGAAATTGAGCTATAACTGGTAGGATTTGTCTGTTGAGTGTAAATGGAAGAAGGAAGCATTGGTAATGATGTTGAAGGTGGAAGAGTAGCAATTGATAAATCATCTGAAGAAGGAAGCATGTTAGCTTCCATGAGTTTGTATTTATGTATTTCTTCCCTTATAGCATTAAGTTCACCTAGTAATGATTGAACTTGTTGTTGCAAAGATGAAATTGCACCCATGCATCCATATACTGGATCTCTTAGTCTTACATTTGCTTCATAAACTAAACTATTTGCTGCATCTGCTCTTTGATTCTCTGGTACCTCCTAATTAAACACATCACCATACAACAAATGTTACTTTTTTTCATACATATAAAAATTAATCATCATTGCTTTGTATTCAAGTAGAATGCACATAAGGTTTAGATATATATAAATAATTTGTTATTTAGAGGGGCTCTATTCTCTAATATAGTCCTGATCTAATTGTGGACCTCATGAACTGATGATATGGTATTATGTTTTATAAATATTTTTGAGAGGATTAAGTTTTATAAATAGTAGTAAAAAAAAAAGTATTAACTCGACATACCAAGTTAAACTCAAAGGTCCACTAATTAGAATATTTTTTAGAAGGTTCATATTAAAAACCCACATTATTTAGTAATCCATTTAGCAACTATGACCCTTCCTAAACCTTGCGTATGCGGGAGTTTTAATGCATCATGCTGCCATTTTTTTAAATAGATTTAGAGATCAATTTGTAAAAGTCCTAAATGATTGGTCGATAAATCAATCTCTAAATCAGCCTTAAAAAATTTGTTATCAATTTGTAAAAGTCACCAAACCACTTATGATAATATATAGCGACTGACTTAAAATAAAATCAACAGCTAAATCAGTCATCAGTCATCACTAAATAGTGAAATATTTAGCATAGTTCAGTTGACAGAGACAATGCATTGTTATATGTAGGGGTCGGGGTTTAAATCCCGGATACCCCATTTATTCACCTTAAAATGTGAATTCAAGCCACTAGACTAGAAAAAAAAAATAGTGAAATATTTGTAATAATGAACAAAGGAGTAGTGGTATTTAGTGTATATACCAATAGCAACTTTGAGACGTTGCTGGCACCAAAGACTTTGTGGACAGAAGCAAACTTCTGAGGCTCATGAGGAGAGAAATATGGAGAAAAAGGGCATTCTTGGGCACACCTTCGTCTCAAAAGCTTACATGCAGCACAAGGAGTAGTGGTATTTAGTGTTCCTGAAGGACCTAACATTCTTCCCTTTTGAAAAGAATCATTACCCTCCCTCTTCTTTCCTATCTCATCAAAAAACCTCCCCCTATATAGATATTAAATAATATATGAAATTTAGTAATTAACAAATTTATGCAAAATTATTTTTAAGAGTACAAAAAGTATGCTTGAAAAGTTTGGTTACCATATATTAATTAGTAGAAATATTTATTAAAAAATTATTTTGAAGAGTACAAAAAGTATACTTTGAAAGAGTTTTCTTACCTTTCTCTGGACATTCAAACATGCTATCTGAAACATGTATAGGAGTTAATTTATGGAAAGAATAGATAGAGAAGTTTTGGAGGAGGGTCAGAAAGGGAATGGAAGAAAGAAAATATGGTTACAAAATTTGGTTTGGTGTGCTTAAAAGGCAAGGTTGTAAAGGACAAATCAACACTCCAGCTATATTTTGATTTGAAAGTAATATATAGAAAATAATGTCACATTGTATAAAAGAAGGAAGAAATATGTTCAATGCTAGTGGTTGAATTGAACCTCTCTTGTTTTCGAGGATTTCAAGAATAATGGTTATATTTTTATGTTGTACGACAAACTTAGGTCTACTTGCTCACGTGTGAGTTCTTAAATGTGTTTGACTTTTTAAATCAACTTTGTGATTCTATTGGCATATGCATGTGGTTCTTGCTTCTTATTGAGGACATTTAAATAAATTTGGAAGTCCTATTTTACTCATATATTGGTCATGTAAATAAAACTTTATACATTTAACTTTATTTAGTTTGATAGAGGTTGAATTAGTTAGTTACAACTCTATTAGGTAGTTTTAGAATTGGTTGAATAAGCTTTGTATGAATTGGGCATTTGTATATCATTTTGACCATATATAATCAAATATATGTTACGTTCCCTTGAGAATTATTTCCCCTCCTAGCTCTGGTTTTCTTATCTCTATCTCAAAGGAAATATATCATAGTGATATACTATGCATCTAGTAATAACATCAATGTAGGCCTATGAAGCAGTAATATGTTTATTTTTTTTAATATAAGCAAGATTTTATTAAATCGAGTACAATGAGTACTCAAAACCCATTACAATAAGTCAAGAAATTATATGTTTTGAAGAGATACAATGGGGTTCAACCACCAATTTGAGAAAACAAATTTTTTTATTACACCCCTCCCGACCTCCCCACATACCTAGACCACGATAGATGCTTTATACGATCAACTACCTCCAAAACATTTGCAACTTTGCCTTTAAAAGAACGTCATTACGCTCCATCCAAATACACCACGTTGTTGTTAATGAAGTAGTAATATATAGACACCGATAATACTTCAAAAAAATTAAAAGTGACTAAATATAACTACATGTATTAGCGTTCAAACACAAAAACATGTTTATTCATAAAAATGAAATTGCATAGAAAATGTAATTCAAGCAAGCTGAAAGGGACTCTTCTTAGTATTATATACCGATCAGTGCAATGGGGGTTGGACACCTTTCAAGATAAGTTGCTAATCTTTAGCAGAAAATGACTTTTGTATGTGACGGATATATATAGAATTGAGAGAGATAGAGAAATGCCGATTTGAGACATCTCACCCAAGCTTGGATGTTAGAAAATTATTTAACATATATAACAATATGTCATGGTTACTTGATTTCATTAACACTAGTTAATTTGGCATCTTAATTTGTGGTCATTAGAACGGAAAATCTAGGTATAAAGAAAATAGATAAATAAACTCACGAAAATATGAAATACTGATCATGGAGTTCGGTCAATTATATCTACATCTTCAAAAGTGTGTTATGGTTTTTTTATCATGCAATTTGTAAGAGTATCGTTAAGTATTACAATTTAGTTTACACATACACTCATGAATTGTACTGCAAGGGACAAATTCGCTCCTTTAAAAGTACATTATCATGTTTAAATTTTCTCTCCACCATGTTACGTTCATAACTATGGACCACTTATCGGTGAATATGAGTCATACTAAACACATGTAAAGGTTTAAGGCAAAATTAACTTTTTAACTATTGTTATCCTTCACACTAGTGCCAAAAAATTTCTTTGCAGCACACACTTCAACATAGTATGAAAGCTCTCCCTTCAATTGCATACCAATTTATATTGATAATACAAAATCTAGAACCATTCTAGCTTTGAGGTCATGTGAGACCGACACAGCAGTAATTTAATATTCTACTTCATCACAAGAATTGAATTAAAGGGAAAGAATATAGTGTCAAAGTGGGTGGTGAAAGAGGAAAAAAAAAAAGAAAAAAAAGGTGACAGAGAGAAAGAGTGTATATGCAGGAGTACTTGCTATTGAACTCTGTGAAAGGTATGAATGCTTAAACTCCAAGAAATTGAATGGCACCATCTGTTACTATTTGACTTGACCCGTATCTTGAGCCTTATGACTCGCTTCATTGAATTTGAACCTAATGTATGATATATTATACTTGGTTTAACAAATCACTTACTATATCTAACTCCTAATTTCAATTCTCTCTCAATATATTCAATACTACAAAGCTCACGTACCCTTCTTCTGTATGAGGACACCAAATGTCGCCACCCCAACACTAGACTTCAACTGCTTCTTCATTAGCAAAATATATGTGTTAATTTATAGCATAGTCACATGATTCTCTTCACATGTTGTGAATCACGAATTGGTAGGACCGGTTTATGGTATTTTTACGAATCGGTTTGCACAAATTCCCATGTAATTCATGGAAACTAACAAAACAGATGAACCGAGACAAGTTGATGAAGATCAAGGAAAAATGAAAAAAAGGTTATGTAGGAGATAAAAAAGAAGAAAAAAAACTTCGATGGAGCAAAATAAAATTTGTAGGAAAACCACTTTGAAACTTGGAGAAAGAGAATGTTTCTTGCAAAATAACACCCATGAAAATGAAAAAAGTGAATATAAAAAATATTTTGGAAAGTGGGTTTTAGTTTAATCCTGCCAAGACTGGTCCCAAGCCCGGGTAAAAGGAGAGGGTTGTGTTAGGCTTTGACAACCGACGTAAAACTTTGTCGAATCCCCATGACATGGACCAAATACGAAATAGCGTGAATGTTAGGGCTTTGCTCAGAAGCAACGCGCTTTATAGCTCGAGTACAGTGTCAAATAAATATGGTGTATGATAGAACACTATAGTGTAATTTGATCCATGCCGTGGGTTTTAGTTTGTTGTAGTTGGCTAGTACAATCCTTCTACTTTTTTCCAATATTAAGATACATATCTTGCTATACTTAATTAGATAGTACTAATACTACACCGACGTGTGTCGAAGCTCTATATCCTTATACTTATCGAATTTTTCTCATGTCTCGTACCACAAACTCGTATCCATATCACGTACCAACATGAATTACGAATTGTGTGACTATAGAGAATTTATTCAATAAATGTCAATTTTTTTTCCGCTCAAGTAACATGATGACTAGAAATTCCTCCAATAAAGGAAACAAATAGAAAATCCAAAATTCTAACTCCAACCGTTAAATACTGCAGTATTTCTGCCAACTACGTTATGCTATTGAATTTGGTATGTGAAATTGTAGATTATATAACCTTAGCACCACACGTTGTCAATATTCTGAAATAATCTATTGTGTTGTATGAAAAATTGATATATTAAATCATAGAATGTTAATACGTTCACTTTTTTATTGAATTGCAAAATGTTAATCCCAATTTGTAGAATGTGATGACAACACTCCTGTGATTATTTAGAGCTATATTTAGCTACTTATTTACCCCTTGACAATTGATCTTTAGGCATCTAATAATCGCTCTCAAACATTTACCAAACGGCAATTCACTGTCATTTGACATTTTTAGATCATTTAAAAGACTTTTTAAATCGGTTGAGATTAAGCGTTAAGTGCGCTGAACAGTAGTTAATTAAGCGTTAAGCCCTTCTAATGAGATTGAAATGGCTTTTCATCGTACTGCCTTCTAAGATAAGGCCCGCACAATATTAAATGACATGTTTTTTTAGAAAAAACTTTTCAACCCTAACTAACATGAGTTCAAATATTATTTTTAAAAAATATGCACAAATTTTGTATCAGAGGTACAGACAAATTATGCTTTCTTGGTGCTAATATTTAATTAGACAGTTCCAATTGGTTCTTGCTACATGATCCTAATATTTAAAATAGTGAGTGGGGATTCGTATGAATATTGAAGATTAAAATTGGATGCAACTGTATGTTTTGGACTTCCTATTTTTTGACAAGCATGTTTTGGACTTCCTGGATGGGGCTTTGAGACATTTATAAACAACTAAAATCCAGATTTTGTTTATCACGTTGAAAAGGTCCTTCCAAGTCTTTTACATGTTTAGTCCTTAATTTATTCTGTGGTTTTCCTTTGATTTCATAACTGTATTTTTCTATTTTGGTCCCTAACAAGTATGTTTCTGGATGTTGATATGGCATATCAACTGTGTGCATTATCAACTTTACTTCTATTTTCATTTGAAGTTAGTGGTGTCCAAATAGAGCAGGGAGATCAGAACAACTTTATCAAAGTTAGTGGTGTCCAAATAAATGAGAAGAAAATGGAGAATTAAGAGGAGGAAGAAGAAGATGAACATTAATTTGAAGAAGAAAAGAAAAAAAAAGAGATTTGCAGTAATCATAGTCAGCCATAATTAATGCTACATAGGCAAAGTTAACATAAATTTGCAAAAATTTGAAAAAATGTGTGACATGGTCCACTAAAGTAAATAAAGTTAAGAGAGATATAGTCACGAGAGTAAAGTAAAACCACAAAATAAATTAAGGATCATATATATAATTAAACCTACTATTTATTAATATGTTTTGAGCCAGAACCAAGAACTTGTGTACTCCAATGTACCACTCCACTACTTCAACCGTTAAGGTGTTAAGATGCTGATTTTTTGTCTTATGATTCGGCTAAATCGTAGAAGGTTTCGGTTTCTTTAAAATGAATAATTCACTTTAGAGTGTAATGTAAGTAATATCAATAATTCACTAATTAACAAAAGGTAGATATATCTAGTTTACCCAAATTAACAAAAAAAATAAAGAAGGTACATGATATAGAATTTAGGGGGGAGGGTTCTAATTTAAACCATGTACATTGTTAATCTTGATCATGAGCTATGAAATAAATATGTAAACAAAGTGACCAACCAAAGTTACTAGTACACCATGTAGAAAACTATTTTATTTTATTTTTGAAAAGGCTAAGCAAATCATTTTCATAAGTATTAAATAAATCTTATTTGGCATAAGCACAAGTAATTATAAGACCAAAGTAAATACAAAGTCTAAGAAAAGATCCGAACCTCCCCCCAAAAATTACAAAGATTTAATGATAATGCCATTACATACTCCAAGACATTGTAATGGATTTGCTCACCATTGAGATAAGTAGTAATCCAATCCTTTTATATTAAATTTAAGCCACCACGATTGAATTTTAACTTGATCCAAAATAGAAGATAAATTCAATTCCTTCCGAACAAAAACAATATTATTGCGAGCTTTCCAAATAGAACAAACGTTAACCAACCAAATAATGTGAAAAAAAAATCTTTAATTTGCATAACTTGATACATCATTAGCAAGAGCACAAGAGAAGTCTAACAAATTGTTGATTGATCTTCACACTTGACCATAGAGCACGCAATCCAAGAAAAGATGATTGAGACTTTCCCTAGTACCACATCCACATAGGCAAAAAGAATCATTAAGAGTGATTATCCCTCGCCTTACCAAATTATCATTAGTAAAAAAATGATTATTCAATAACCTCGAAGCGAATAAAGACACCTTATGTAGAAAACTAATTTATAATGAAGGAATTACCTTCTTAAAATTAGCCTGCTCCATAACTTACTTTTTCATTCTTTATTTTCCCAATAGGATAACACCCTCAAATTCTCTTTGAACCTTTATGTTTCAAAAAAGAACCAACAATTGTTGATGAGCACGAGGAAGAGAAGCTTCCTTGATTGTTGTCTCTCATGGAATACGAATACGACGATGACGATGATGAAGACGAAGATGACGACCGAGACGATATCGATGATGCATGAGTAGTCTTCCTTGAACCTACCAACCTTGACAAAATGCATGAAAAAATATTGATTTTTGAATTTCTATTGTTAGTATTGGATTTTTTGGAATAATATGAAGGTGGGGGTGTAAGTGGAGGAATAGAGGTTTCAGATAAAGGGTGCTTAGGAGTACCAGGTTGTGCCTCCCATACAAAGGGAATTGCAATTGATGTTTCTCCATAATACATGACCCTTGATGAAGTGTTGGCACTAGAAGCTTCCTTTGATTTTAGCCTTAAGAAGAATTCATCATCTTGCTTTATTCTAAAAGACTTGTCAATTGAGAGATGATTGATACCATCATTGATCATTTTTTGGGTTTAGAAATACTCTATCTTGTTTTGAACTTATGATATAAAATAAGCCTCAAAGGAAAATGGAACTATAGACATTGATTTGAGTAAATGAGTATACACTCTTCTGTCTGCTTATGGTCCTCACTCCTGAGCACCGTTTTATGGTCTTTCCTCTATTTGAGAAAATAAAAGTTAAAACATTTATCAATATAATAAATGGAGCTCTTGTCTTGTTCAAAATAATAATAATAAATGGAGCTTTTTTATAAAAAAAAAAATTACTAGATAGTACTAACCAAGCAATTGAGGTTAAGAGGTTAATGAACGAATCTTTTAAAAGAATTTTAGATCGATTCATGGATCAAACAATTCTTTGTTAGATTATACATATCTCGCAACCAAATTCTAGATCAACAGAAACCTCTTCCCTTAGTACTCATTTTTTTTCTAAATATATGTTGCAGTCAATCACAACACACATTTTAATACACAACAAATATTATTTTTATTTATCTATAATAAAAAATTATAAAAAAAAAGTGATAATTTGAAAATATTTTATTGAGAAAAACCGTACAACATCTTATATGCTAACATTTGCATTTATATATTAGTTTAAAAATATGGTCAAAGCAAATTATATTTTTTTTAATCAAAGTAAGTTATATGAGTAGTGTACGTCAAATTACGATATGTGTAAATGAGCGAATGGAGTACAATACATGATGACTAACAATTTCTAACAACTAAAATTGATATATTTGATCCAAATTTTGAACCAAATACATTAATTTTAATTGACTTAAATGTCTCTTATAAACATGACCGGATGAAGTATTAATACCACTAAGTTTATTAATTAACATGTTAATCAAAAGATGCTATGTTGATTAAGGATAGACGTACTAGTTGGCTATATGGGAATTAATTATAGAGTATAGACTAAATCAAGAAACGGGTTGTTTGATGAATTTAATAGTAGGGATTGTTTTCTATCGCACCAATTTCATAGTGGCAAAATTTAATGCTTAGTGATCAACTAGTAGGGATGTTCGTGGTCCGGTTTGGATCGGTTTTGAGGCAAAATATCATCTGATCCAAAATAAAAATCACATGCGATTCGGTTCAGTTTAGATTATTATTTTTAAAAAATCCGAACCGATTCGATCCAAATATATGCGGTTTGATTTGGATCGGTTTTTGGATATCCAAAATGTAAAAAAAATAAAATTATTTGCATTTTTTTATCAATACTAGTATTACCCAAACACGGTAAAAGAAATGTTTGATACAAACTATATTAAAAAAAATTAAATTACAATATGAAAATCATCGATCATTTTTGAACACATGAAATAATAATAATATAGATTAAATTAGTGAAATATATAAGATTAAAAACCAACACGCAACATAATAATGTAGCATATAATACTATTAAGAAAATAAATAAGTATTAATATTTACTTTTGTGGTTTGGTTCGGTTTTGAAAAAGTGATCCGAAAACCGATCTGATCATAGCGGTTTTTACAAAACAACGTCCAAACGCATCCAAAAATATTCGGTTTTTTGCGGTTTTCGGTTTTTTTGGATCGGTTTACGGTTTTATTTTGAATCGGTTTGAATTTGAACACCCTACAAACTAGTATAAAACTGATGTGTCTAATGGGTAGATGTTCAATTATTTTTGGAATAATCTGACCGTTAATTAAGGGACTGGGGTACTAGTTTGGTTCTGTTTTGTTACAAAGGGAAAATGTACCACTAGTTTGGCTTTGGTTCCTCTATTTTAATAAATCAATGGTGACCAAAAACAGTTGAGGAAAAAGGAATTTGGTTCTGGACCAACATTGTATAATAAATGAAACAGCTTTGTGGTCCATGATTCCATAAATTAGAATGAGAAATTTGTAGATTGCATAATTGATTTATCATGAAAATGTCTGATTGTGTTCATAGTTTACATACCTTTTTTTTTTGGAATAACTAACCTTTTTTTTTTTTGAGCTATTGGAATAACTAACCTGTTTACAAACTTATAAGAACATAAATATTTTTAAAAGAATCTTCTCATACTAATGAGTTTTTTATTTTTTTGGACTAAATCATAATAAGGAGTTCATTCAGTTGAAACTAGCTTATATATTTAAATTTCTCATAAAACAATTATGTCTCTTAGGATTTAGGATAGGATATGCACCATGAGTCTAAAGTTATTTTACACTCGCATTCCATCATATACACATTTGTCAGATCATGCCTTGGTGGATTTTAAATAGACAATTACACAATTTTTTGTTGTTTTGGTGAGTTTGATTGGTTATCTATTCATAGTAATTTTATACTCACAATTAATATTCTTCAATCTCCTTTTGTAAACGTCTATAAGTTTGCAAGATATTTTATCAAACGATTCTATAACGTATTCGAGTGGTTGAACTCAGTTAAGAGCAAATGATTTAAGAGAGTTTAAGTACAAATTTTGTTTTTGGTACAAGAGAAGGCAAAGTCCAAAGTTTAAGTACAAATCTATTTGATCGCGAGAGGAATTGTAAACAATAGTAAATTATCACATTAAATTAAGAACAACAACATAAGTGATTTGTACACACTTCTTCAAAAAAATAAGTGGTTTGGACAAGATAAAAAAATTATAAGACGCTTAACTTCTACTTTTCCGTTCAATATGAAACAAATCTTAAATAAATTAGGATGTTGATAATTTGGTGTAAAATGCAGTAAATACTAAAAAATTATGTTGACCGAGATTCAAAGAGAAACATGAATTTTATTTAAGATATTGTTGTAGTACTACTATTTAAATCAAACTAGTCATTGTTCAATTATTATCATAAAAATGTATATTAAAATTTATTTTGATTTTGTGCATATTAATATTAGTTGAAAATACCTAATTAATATTTTAAATTGCAAAATAGTTAGATAATTGTTAATGTGAAGAAGATCTTGGGGTCTATTTTCATCTTAGTACGTGATTAAGGAAGTGAATAACATCATCATTAATGAATAATAGACACATCTCTCAAAAAAAAAAAAAACTAAGAGCATCCACAATGGAGACATCCATTTTTGAGTACCTAAATAGGTCTCACGTGTACACATCACTAATTTATAATTTTTTAATAGTAGTACCTATTAAGCACTCAATCCCTCCAACTCAGATCTCACACAAAGTTCTTAAATAGGACCCACTAATAAATTATCAATAACTTTATATCACTACATTTCAATTTTTTAATATTAAAAAAGTGTAGGTTCCGTATAAAGTTGGGGGTCTTAAATAAGACTTCGGGTCTTATAAGACCCTAAAAAAAGTTCTCCACAATGAGATACCTAATATGTTTCGGGTCTTAAATGTTTAAGACCCTCCCATTAGTGATGGTCTAATAGACACAACTAAATTACTAATAAAAGTCACGTGAACTACAAGCTGATTGGCTATGTTTGTTTCTCATGAGTCCACATTATGCATGAATACATAAATAAGCATAACCTAACTTTATGTTTGAAAAACCTGAATTTTGTTCAAACCATGACCTCCTCCCAACGTTCTAAGCTTTGATACTAGTATTTGGATTTTGATGCCAAACATTTATATCCTCATTCTTTATTCAAAAAAAAAATTATATCCTCATTCTTTTTACTGAAGAATATTTTATCCTCATTAAATAGCAAGAATAAATAAAATGAACATATTCCACCTACTTGGACACCATTGATAGAGACATTTCACATAGTACATAACATAGTGAAAGCTGAAGGGTATTGGACTATTTATTAACAATTGAAATGCTGGCACGTGAACGTTATGCATGCATCGGTCATGAAATTAGGTTTCTTTAAAATTTCTCCCATCTCCATAGTTTGTTCTTCATCCTCAAAATTTCTCCCACCTGCACCAGCTCACATTAAATGTGTTTTTCTTACGAAAGAAAGGGACTAGGTACTATATCCCATTAACCAACAATAACAAAATCAAAATCAAAATCAAAAGAAAAAGAAAAAAGTCTAGGACTAAAACCAGGAATAAAATAAAATATCCCAACACAATTTATGTAACCTAAACTTGACAAATGCATCTGTATTATTTGTTCGAGTATTCACACAACATATGATTCAAAGAATAGTGATTCAGATGATACATGATACGAAGGATCTGATGAATGAGCAAGAATCAGAGATGTCTAACACTACATTTATCCAAACCAAACTCATGACAACCTTTGAGTCAGACTCAATGTCAATGGCTCTAAAATCTCGATCAAATGTCAACTTCAAGCCCTAAAAGTTAACCAAAATTTTTGTAGATAATATATGTAATCATAGGTTAAAAAAAAAACTTAATAGTTATCAACAATGACACCACATAGTCACATACTCCACTTTCTTCGTCCCACCACACGAGTCTCATATTTACAAAACAAAAACTTCTCCCAAAATATTTTTTTTTTTTGACAAATTCTCCCAAAATAATATTAAATTGTTGTTTTAATTATGTTCTTAGAAAAATTAACGTTTTAATTATATCATCTAATTAGCACCATTTGTGTCACTCTAATTAATATATAGAATTTAATTGTATTTTGTTATTGATGGGTTAATTTGCCAACCTATCGAGGGGTGGGGCAGAGTAGGAATTATGATCCTCCTACCTAAGTTGCTTCGTCTTGCTCTTGCCTCTCTCCACTTTAGACATGTTGATGGCAGGGCAGAGCAAGGCAAAACGAAACAAATTGACCCGTTTAACTACTCTTGATTTGAATTGGCTACCATAAAATATATCCACACAAAAAAATTTGTATCATTTTTTATATAACATGTGTAATTTAAAAAAAAAAGAAAAAAAAAACTTAACAGCGTGGCTTGTTACATGTTTGTCTTTCACTCAAATATAATTTTCATATACTATTAATTAGAAAATGAAAAAAAAATATAACATGATACTTTATAGTGATGCAATGCGATTCAGAAACAAGAATTTCATGTGTTAAAGAATTAGTTATCAATTATCATTCATGGATGAAGTTCCCCTTTGTTTCGCAAATAAATAGAGGGTTTTCTCTTGAATAAATAGAGGGTATTGACTTGGGATCTAGAAGTGTATTCTTTCTCAAGGTTTTAAGTTTGATTTACGGGTGCATTTGATATACTAAAAAGTAAGTACTCGACATAACAATAGAAAACAAACTTTTTTGGTACATTTTTTTTATTTTATACAACTTTTTGTGAAAAAAAAAATATTAAGGTACCGTTTGACCCGACTTTTTCTTGACTTCACTTCTTATTTTAAGGAGAAGTGAGGCCAAACACAACTTGAAAGAAGCTCCACACAAAATAAGGATTTTTTTAGTGAAGAAAAACAATGCATAAAGGACTTTGAAAAAAAGTTATAAATACCTACTTTTCAAAACTCTCGCCTACTTATTTTGCTGTGATCCCACTTCGACACCTACTCAGACCATTTATTTTTTATTTATTAATCTTTTGCACACATAAACGTTGGTGGCTACTACTGGCTACTAGTTTTTTTTTTTTTTTTTTGAAAAATACTACTGGCTATTAGTTAAAACAATATACACCATTTTTCTCTCAAAATATACACCATTTGTAAAAGAAAAAAAAAACGACAAGAAAACAACAATATTCACTATCCTTCTTAAAATAAAATGACAATACACATGATCTTTTTTTCAACTTATATATGTGTGTGTATTGCACTTTCATATTCTAAAAAACTATTCATATTTTTTTTAATGAGATGAAAAATTTAATATAGTAAATATAATATAATTTTTTATCTTTCTCAAAAATAAAAAATATTAAAAAAAAGTCAAGACATTCAAAAATATAATAATCAAAAATGAAAAAATCAGCCTAAAGCCATATACTCTCTACATACAGTATAGATATTAAAAAAACATTTTATTCATTTATTATATATTTTTAAGATCAAGACTTTCAATATAAAAATTATATAAAAAAAATCAACAAACAATTATTACTTTAAAAATAGCTTCTAAGTTAAAAAAAAAATTAAAATTACCAAACAGCTTTAACTTTATTTATAAAGTCCTTATATATTAATTTAATTGTAAAGTAGCTTTAAACCTAAAAAAAATCTGGGCCAAACATAGTATTTTAGACAACTTATATTTGACAAAAAGTTATATTATAGTTTAGTGAGAAAAAAACTTTCAATTTTAATTTGTCATGTCTTTTGTCCTTCAATTTGTTAGACATTATAGTGAGAATGTCATGTAACATTGAACAATATAATTATGACATATAAGTGTGTTCAACTATTTTATCTCTTACTCTTTGAGGACATTTTATGCTTAAAACAATTACATTGTTATGTGTCATAATTAAATTGGTTAATATCATATGATATTATATCACATAATATTATGTGAGAAAGTGTAATCCTAATTTATCATATTTCTAAAACGGTTTTACGAACACTGTATAATTGAAATTCTGATTTCCTATCCTTATTTTTTTTTAGGATATCAGACGGATACCCTTACACCGCAAATCACGCTCCAAATCAAGCCAATCACAAAAACACGACAAACAAGCTCACCTTACTTCCTCCAAATCAATGACGTGCCTCATTTTCATTGGCCAAAATTTTACAACAACATCTTTGACTTTTCCTTCCACCAACCAAACAGTGAAAAAGTACCCTTCGTAACCGCTTTCCTCTTTTCTGTTTTCTGCTTTCTCTTTTTCGTGTCTTTTTTCGACCGAGTTCATAACTTGGTCCCTCAAAACAATCATCACACTCACACACACTCGCACATTCTAAATAAATGAATGCACTCATAAAGTTTAAGCTCAAATCTCCATGCAACTTTGGTTGTTGTACATGGTTCTCTGAATCCAATGGAGAAGAAGATGATGGAAGATTCATTGGAAAAACAAGAAGAGATGGAAAATGGAATAAGAAGAGTAAGTTCAAGAGCTGAAGTTGATACGTCAATGCCATTTGAGTCTGTTAAGGAAGCTGTTACTCGTTTTGGTGGAAGTGGTCCTTGGTTACCTCTTTACAAGCTTGGTGAAGCTTATGTAAGTTTTCACTTCTCTTAGTTATTTATTACTATGATAAAAAGGTAAAAACGACTTCACTGGGGATCGAACCCAGAATCTCTGGTTCCGTAGACCAGCGCCTTATCCGTTGGGCCATGAAGTCCTGTGTTTTTTATTTTTCTGCTTTCAGTTCTTGTAATTGTTGTTACTCAATTATTTGTTTTCCGGTGTCATTCTGTTTATATAAGCTATTGGGATCTTATTTCTCTAGAAAACAAATTAATAATTGTGTGGATTAATAATGTAGAATAAATAAATAAATATACATGCATCGAGTGTTATCAATATGCATTTCATAAAACCTACTTGGGTTGGTCTGGTGATGTTGACTTCAGACTTTGAAATGTGCTTCTCTTAAGGTCTCGGGTTCAATTCTCCTCAATGCAAATTCCAGTGAATTACGAAAAATTGAGAGGAGCACAGTTCAAAGTCCGAAACCAACACCACCATACCAACCTAGGTGGGTTTTCCACAATTCAGTACCGATAACACTTGATGCATGTATTTTATTTTATTTTTGCGGAAAATCGAGGAATGCCAAAAATCTGCCAACTAAAATAGCATATAGATTTATGAAAAGATAGAGGAAGCTACATTATACATAGCAGTTGAAATAAGTCAGCTAGCAGCAACCTGAATGGTGGCTGTTATTTTCGTTATAGCGAATCTAGGATAGCATTGTAGTTTTCACAGAAAATTCATCAAAATCTGTTATGTTATTATAGCGATATAGCGTCCTTATCGTGCAATTTGAAAACACGACATACATCTAATCATATCTCAGTATTTAGATATTTCTAGAGTTATTTTATGAATTAACATAACAAAGTGTCATTTTTGTGTGATTTGATTATATGCATGTGTAGAATTGTTTTACACTGTCGGTGCAGAGTAATTAATCTGATGCTATGATTTATTATTTACTATTTAAACATAAAGCATTGAAAATTGGATTTTGAGAACTGAACTTGAACACAAAGCTGCAAGATAAGGAAAGGCATATTAGATAGAGTAAGCAACCAATTTCGACTCTGATCTTACAGTTTTCTATTACTTGGTTCTCAAGTAAATGAAGATATTGAGCAGTTTTTAATGTTTGTTACTTAGATCCTGTCTTGTTAGTGCCTATTATTTCGTCAAAATATAACAATCGGGACTAACAAGATGCGTTAGTTCCGATTGTGATTTTCACATACTCGTACTGCCCATACACTCTATATGACAAAGCATAATTTATTTGTTCAAACACCTTTGTAATTCACTCTGATGTTTTAAGATTGTCATTAGCAGAACAGTATTGAAGACTTCGACATAAAGAAAATAGAGGAACAAGCAGCAAAGTTGGAAAAGGATTTGATTATGAAAGAACTCGAAACACTTGATGTGCTTGAAGAACTGGGATCTGCCAAAACGATTCTCGAGAAATTAAAGCAGCAGCTACAATCTGAAGCATTGAAATGTGCTTCAACTCAATCGTGCGAAAATCTTGGAGCTCTCGTTAAAAATTCTGAAAAGATTGTCCACCGTCAAGAGAAAATATTGCAAATTTCAAGTCCATGCCATACTTCATCGCCCGATATGTTGCTAACCGAGTTAAAACAAGCTAAGATGAACCTTGGTAAAACTATAAACGATCTCGGGACAATACAATCTTCTGTCGAGACTTTGAATAAGAAAATGAAGAAGGAGAGACTTTTTCTTGAGAGGACACGGGAGAATCTACAATCAAAGTTTGCAGCTATCTCTGCTCAAAATGTGGCCAAAAAAGAAGCAATGACAAAGCCACCAGAAGCTCCTGTAGAAAAGGAGTTTACTTTTGACACCCCTCAAAAGGTTGTGAAGGATTACAAATTGGATGTTGAACAGTTCAATGAAATGGTTGAAACAAGATCTGCAGAAGTTTTGAAGCAAGGGGTTAAGCATGAAGAGAATGAGTTGAATATTAAGACTGCTGAGATGAGGTGGTTTGCAGCTAAAAAGATGGAAGAAGCTGCAATGGCAGCGGAAGCCGTTGCTCTAGCTGAAATCAAGGCTTTATCTGGTGGTGATATATCATCGCGATTTTCTATGCGAGAACATCAGAAAGTGACTTCTGCATTAGAGGTATACTCTACTCTAAATCCAGAATTTCAAATACCTGAAGAGTCTATCTTGAAGAAGGTAATACATGCCAATTTCAAAATTGATGAAGTAAATGCTTCTAAACACACTATTCTTAGAAAATTAGAGGAAGCAACCGAAGAAGTTCTACGCAGCAAAGAAATTTTAACTGAAGCTTTAAACGGTATTGAAACTGCAAACAGAAAGCAACGTGCTGCTGAAGAGGCTCTAAGGAGATGGATTCCTGAAAACTATCTAAAGGGCCGAGCTATGCATAACTCGATTAAGCGAAACAAGTTCAATCAAGTTGAAAAGTGTCAAACTATGAAGCCAGCTGTAAGATCCTCGGTTTCAATGAGAGATCTACTCAGCAGAAAGCAGGTTCCTGACGAATATACTACGACAAAGGAGATGGAAGATCATGCTGAAACAAAGGTAGCATTGAGTCAAATGCTTCGAGCAATGAGGGAAAATCAAACTCTTCCAACTGAACATGAGAATGACGGGGGTGACCAAAAGCAGTCCATAGCACATCAGAAGAAGAAATTTGGATTCATCCGAATATCATTCCCTTTAGGAAAGCGAAATGATAAAAAGACATGAATTCAATCCTAATGCTTATGCCGCAGCTCGTGCATCAATGTCTCGCCATTCTTTATTAGTTCTTATATTTTGTGAGTTTTTTGGTTGGTATGTCATACGTGTGGAAGTTTGTGTCTGTATCTGATTTTGTAAGTTTATGTTGTTCCTAACAAAGTACTCTCTTGGGAATTCAAGTGCATGTTTGGTGTTTGGCAAAGTCAAGAATGAGTTTCATGAAGATAATATAAGAGGAAAAATTCATTTACCTAATAGTTTAAGGTATTGAGGATTTAATATGAGTTTACAGTCCCATATTGGTTAACAGTGTGAGTTTCCTCTTATAGTTTAAAATTTTAGTGAACTTATAATGACATATATATATTCACTATTTGTAACATGTGGTGCAGATTTCCCTATTTTGGACCAAGCATACACCATGAACATCTTGGTGTATATGCTAGTATGAAACATGGGAGTTTCCCATGATTTTTTAATTGTTCTTCACTTTTTTCATATGCATTCTTTGTGATTGAATTTGTACTTATGTTGTGATGCATTCTTTGCAATTCCATAAAAAGTTTTGATATTTCATATTCAGAAACTGTGTCATATATGAAAATGTTTGGAATTTATTTTGGTTTCAAATATAAGAAGTTGCAGACTTTAAGATGTGTTTTTTCTTAGCAAACAATTGCTCAAATGAGTTGGCAATTTATTATCTCTATCTATCTATCTATAATAATTTAGTAATAATTTATTATTTTTCTCATATATCAAATTTTCTCCCATAGTTTATCTAATCCAATTTTCTAATATATATTTAAGAATTAAGAAATGTATATTTAAGAAAGTAATATACTATCAAATATTATACAATTGACCTATTCTCATCATTTGACACAATGATGAAATTGCTGTTTTTTTTAAAAAAAAAAAAATTATTCAGTCTCAACTCTCAAAAACATCACTTTTTACCTCATAATAATCCTATTTTCAAAATTTCCACTCAACTCTAAACCAGATTTATCGACCCTTATATTTGTACACCTTCACTTTTTTTTTTCACTCGACCAACATCTCATTTTCTCTTTATCTTTCACTTTTTATCAGATCACTTACTTATCACATCTATCACATCACCCTCTCTATTTCCATCTCTCATGATGTAGAACGGATAAAGGGTCTACGAAAATAATTTTCCTTGATTTATTTTATCTCCTTCTCTTATTTCCTCCATTTTGCTTTGACCGTTAACACACCACTGAAAAAACATGTATTGATCTTCCGCCATACCATGGTTGTCAACTTTTTTTCTCCTTTTCAACTTCTTCACAACCTCAATGGACGTACATGGTTGTCAAAATTCAAACTCTCAATGCCACTTTCTCTCTCCCACGTATCCCTTTGTTTCCCACATATCCAATTTGTGTGCAGGCATTAAGTTTGAGATCAACCAATTAAGATTAAACAATTCATATTTCACATCTATAATTTTATATTACACAAAAATAAAATATGCTTTTGAATTTGAACCGTTCGATTTTAATTGTAAATTTGTATGAGACCCTAAAGAGAAGGAAAATTGGCTCCCCAACTTGGAGGACCCTTTAGAGCCAAAGAAAGCTTCATGGGAGGAGCATACAGGTTAGAGACCCTCAGGGGGAAGAGTTATATTATAGTTGAAAATATTTTGCTTGTTGAATAAGCAGGACAATAAAGATCATTGGATTGTTCTTTAAAAAACAAAAAAAAAAAGATCATTGGATTGTATCTTCGTGCATATGATATATATTTTTTAATATAAGCATATGGATTTTGGATTGCTGGAAACAAATTAGTTTCATTATTGCATGCTAGCAACGTAATATGCATATGGATTAATTTTAAAATGAATATACCCTTTGAATCCCTTGAATTTTTGTCTACTTTATAATCTATATGATCTTTTTACTTCAAACCCATAAACTACTTTAATGTCAATTTAGCCTTTATTTTTCTTAAATTACAAAAACATTATGAAACAAATACCTCTTTTTGAAATTTATTACATAGGTAAAAGAAATCTTATTTTAATTAAAAGTTTTGTAGATTTAATTGAAATTTTTATTTCATCTGGGATATAACAAATTTTTATTTTAATACATGAAATAATAGTTTACAAATTTGTTAGTATAATCTATATTTTAATTATATATTTTTGACGATTTATTTATTAATAATATTTAAAACATAATCATATTTTATTTTATTTTGATCATTTAATTCAAATTATCGTATTTCAGTGAGTGAGATAACAATAATGCAACTATTTTAAAATATTATCAAAGAGGAATGCTAGCAACACGCTCTTTTCAACACTCTCTTAAACACTCACTATTTTATTGGATGACATCAATGCATGTCCCACCACTTTAAGTGGGTTCCATTTTCAAAATGTAAGACCCACATTGATTTAAGTCAATTAGAGAGTGAGTATTAGAGAGGAGAGTGTTCAAAAGAGAGTGTTGATAGCACTACTCTCAAATCAAATATTATACAATTGACCTATTCTCATCATTTGACACAATGATGAAATTGCTGTTTTTTTAAATAAAAAAAAAGTTTATTCAGTATCAAAAACATCACTTTTCACCTTATAACAATCTTATTTTCAAAATTTCCACTCAACTCCAAACCAGATTTATCAACCCTTATATTTGTATACCTTCACTTTTTTTTCACTCGACCAACATCTCATTTTTTCTTTATCTTTCACTTTTTATCAGATCACTTACTTATCACATCTATCACATCACTCTCTCTATTTTTATCTCTAATGATGTAGAACGGATAAAAAGTGTAAGAAAATAATTTTCCTTGATTCATTTTATCTCCTCTTATTTCCTCCCTTTTGCTTTGACCGTCAACACACCGCTGAAAAAACATGTATTGATCTTCAGCCATACCATGGTTGTCAACTTTTTTCTCCTTTTCAACTTCTTCACAACCTTAATGGACGTACATGGTTGTCAAAATTCAAACTATCAATGCCACTTTCTCTCTCCCACGTATCCCTTTGTTTCCCACGTATCCAATTTGTGTGCAGTCATTAAGTTTGAGATCAACCAATTAAGATTGAACAATTCATATTTCACATCCATAATTTTATATTAAACAAAAATAAAATATGCTTTTTAATTTGAACCGTCGGATTTTAATTGTAAATTTGTATGAGACCCTAAAAAGAAGGAAAATTGGCTCCCCAACTTGGAGGACCCTTTAGAGTCAAAGAAAGCTTCATGGGAGGAGCATACATGTTAGAGACACTCAAAGGGAAGAGTTATATTATAGTTGAAAATATTTTGCTTGTTGAATAAGCAGGACAATAAAGATCATTGGATTGTTCTTTAAAAAAAAAAAAAAAAAGATCATTGGATTGTTTCTTCGTGCATATGATATATATTTTTTAATATAAACATATGGATTTTGGGTTGCTGGAAACAAATTAGTTTCATTATTGCATGCTAGCAACGTAATATGCATATGGATTATTTTTAAAATGAATATACCTTTTTTTTTTTGGCTTTTGCACCGGTTTCCGACCCACCAATGGTGGACGACTAATTCGGCTCATGCGTAGAGGCATGCGCACTGGCCAATCGTTGTTTCCTCTAAGAATCGAACTCGGTATTCCCCGGATACGTCCTTGGAAGGAGCTTCTTGCCACTAGAGCCCAAGCAACTTGGTTAAATGAATATACCATTTGAATCCCTTGAATTTTTGTCAACTTTATAATCTATATGATCTTTTTACTTCAAACCCATAAACTACTTTAATGTCAATTTAGCCTTTATTTTTCTTAAATTATAAAAAATTTATGAAACAAATACCTCTTTTTGAGATTTATTACATAGGTAAAAGAAATCTTATTTTAATTAAAAGTTTTGTAGATTTAATTGAAATTTTTATTTCATCTGGGATGTAACAAATTTTTATTTTAATACATGAAATAATAGTTTACAAATTTGTTAGTATAATCTATATTTTAATTATATATTTTTGACGATTTATTTATTAATAATATTTAAAACATAATCATATTTTATTTTATTTTGATCATTTAATTCAAATTATCGTATTTCAGTGAGTGAGATAACAATAATGCAACTATTTTAATCTAATATGCATATTTTAAAATAGGCTTAATTGCAGTTTTAACCCCCTAACTTTCACAAAGTTGCGATTTTGGCCCCTGAAGAAAAAAAACTACAAAATGGCCCCCTAAGTTTTGTATCTGTAGCAGTTTTGGCCCCCCAAGGCCAAAAAAAAAATAACACGTGACACCTCACTTAGGGTGCCACGTCAGCATTGACCGAGTTAAAATTGGCATTGGGGGCCAAAACTGCCACAAATGCAAATCTTAGAGGGCCGTTTTGTAGTTTTTTTTCTTAGGGGGCCAAAATTACAACTTTGTGAAAGTTAGGGGGTTAAAACTGCAATTAAGCCTTTAAAATATTGTAGGGCTATCTATTTATCTATTAACAATATAAAATTTAATTTTGTACTAAAAAAGATGTGGCCCTGCATAAGCATGAGCACCTTGCGAAAAATCTAAAAAATTTGCTTACCTTTGTTTACAAACGCATCCCAATTACAGCTCAAAAGGCGTTGATGCCCCATTATACTCATAAGTCAAATTATTACAATAAATTGTATATTATTAATCAAGATCATTTTGTTCTCTTTATATTTATTTTGTCCCATGATTAATTACTATAAAGATTTGCTGCTTGAATTCATATTTTGAGTACAATTAAACGTTGGGTTGATCAAGGATGAAAACAAAGTATTTCATCTTCGTGGTCTCTCTTTGTGCACTATTGCTTATCTCTGTTGTGGCTATTAGGCCATCAAAAGATGAAATACAATGTATATACATAGATTTTTTGCACAATTGCTTTCTTCTCTTACTATATATGATAATTGTGTTTGTTTGATTTGTAGATGGTGCAAATGAAGAATCTAAAACAAAAACTAGGGTAGATACATATAGTGGTTGGGGAGGAGGTGGACACGGTGGAAATCCGGGAGGAGACGATGAATCCGGAGGAGTTCCAGGAGAAGGTGAAGTATGAGAAGTGGACACAACAAAAGAGGTTAGGGAGGATGAGAAAAAGGAGGATGGTGACAAAGATAATACAAAGGAGCAATCGAAGAGGTTAGGGAGCAGGTTAGGGAACATGCATGAAAACTAGACGCATGCATGTAGGTATTGTATCTCTTGCAAATGTAAAATAAAAAGCATGATCTCTATCTTACTCCATGCTTAGTCTTCAATAAGATAACCATTTTTCCCTTAAATCAAAATGTCTTTCAACTATAATCTTTGATTGTACAACTTATATTATCACTTTTAAATGGATAATAAGTAGTAAGTACAACAATTTCACGTCATGTTGTTTTAATTTGTTTATTAATTATGAAATGTTATATAACTCAATAGTGATTAAATTACAATATAAAATAAAAATGAGTATGTTCAAGTTATTATTTTAATGGAAAATAAAATAAAACTGTTGAAAAACAGGTCATATAAAGGATATTATAATCCATTACACAAACAAGTCAAGAACCAAAAGAAATGAGTCAACTTTATTATTCGCCAAAAATATATGTAAAAAATGGTTTGAATACAACCAAAATTAGTTTGAGAATTATCGGGAGCAACAATAACTAAAAGAAGATGGAGTTGATATCTCTCTATAAAAATGCCAACGTAAAAAATCTAGATATAAAAACCTGCCAAAATCATATATATATATATATATATATATATATATATATATATAACACGCAAATGCTTTCTTGAAATTCAAAATCAAAGTGAGGGCCAAGGCTGGAACAACTATAAGTGTGGGTCCGTCTTCGGTCATAAACACTCAAATAAAAGAAATGATGTTCTTTATTTGTGTATATGCGTAAATGTTTTTTATTTAAGGTTGACCAATTATGATTTGCGCCTCTAAAAAAAAATAAGTTGTCTAGAAAAGAGAAATAAAAGTAGGCGACTTTTAGACAGAGTCGTTCTTATCATTTTATGAGCTTCGGACCAAGTTTGAGAAGAGGGGTCCTTAAATAATATTTCATAATTTTTTCTCTGATAAATTGAGAAAAAGGCCCCTTAAATAATACTTCATAATTTTTTTCTAATAAATGATGAACATGACAATCATTAACTATAGCGGTTGACTTCCACCACTATCGTCCTCCTCGCGGGAATCTCTCTCTCTCTCTCTCTCTCTCTCTCTCTCTCTCTCTCTCCGACGTTCTCCTCCACCATCGTTTTTTTTGTTTGTTTTGGTTCGTTTTTTCTTCAAATTTGTGTGTTTCTCGTTGTTTACGGAGGTTGTGTTTTCCCGTTGTTTACACATGTTGTATTTTCTGGGTTCATGGCCGCCGTCATGGTGGTGGTGGCTGGTGATGGAGGAGGAAGGTGGTGGTTTGTGATAAAGGACGATGGTGGTGACAAGATAGTAAACATTAGAGAAGACAGATATGTGAGGGTGAGGTCAGCAACGACGAGGCGGGAAGGGCAATGGATGGTCCAAGAAGAAACTGGAGAGGAGAGAGAGAGAGAGAGAGAGAGAGAGATAAAAGGCAGTGAGAGGGAGATGAGAGAGAGCTAAGCTGGCACAAACTTATTTTTTTATATTAAACTATGTTCCACATGGAGGTGTAGAAGAGATGGATTGCCATATACGGTAGTCTATGTATAAGAACGGAAAGAGTAGTCCAAAAAATTTGTTTACCTTTATTTACAAACATGTCCTAATAAACAACTCAATAGGTGTTGATGGCCCAATTTTCAAAAAATGTACTAATGGCTCATTATTCTTGCGATCAGCCAAATTTGTTTAATTTTTTTGTCAAGTAGTCTAGTGGCTAGAATTCACTTTTTAAGGTGAATAAATGGGTCGTTTGGAGTTCGAATCCCAGCCCTACATGTAATAATGCATTGTCTCTACCAATTGATTTATACCACGCGATCGGGCAAATTATTGTTGGATTTCAAACCCACGTCAGAAAATCAAATGTCCCTGCAACCTTTTACGATATATCTAAGCTACTCTTCACTTTCGACTCTCCGTATTTATTGCGAAGATTATTGACAACGAGTTTTATTAGAAAAATAGAAGAAGCTATCGAGAGTAGTTTATAGTTGTTTGATCTTCCAAACTCGATACAAAAAAGTGGAGAAAAAGGTAAAACATCGGTAGAAAATTATAGAGATTAGTTTATAACTTTTTATCTCACACACTAACACAATAGCAACAGCAAAAGGACAAAATATAATCACATTCGAATCTACAATGAAATCTTTAAAGGTGAAGAAGCTAAAGCTCATAGAAGAACAAACCTCAAACACATTCGAATCACTCACAGAGGAACTCATTTTCATAATCCTTAACCTCGTCAAACCAAACAACCTTTTCGAATCACAACAAAAAAAAAGTAAGAAAACTATAATAAAAAGGAAAAAATAATATGATGTTGATGAGAAATATATTGAAGGTGGTGGAAAAACAAGAGGGAGAGAGGGGGTTTGAATAGTGTTTCTTTATTTTAATTTATTTTTTGAGATTAACGATTATTTCTTTAAAACTTATTATCAAAATGTTTCTAGAAAATTATACCATATACCCCTATAATTAATCATTTACCCCTACAAATCATGTAAAATATCTATTTTGCCCTTTTTGTAAATTGACTTCACCCCTCAAAATATTTAAAACTTTTTCGGAAATGACAAAAATAAAAATAAAAACTAGTTTTCCGGTAACAACGTTTGTGGAAGTTATCTGAAATGCAAACACTTGAATTTTTATCCAATTTTTATTCATCATCAATTCACTTATAGTGTGTTTGGTTCAGCTTCTACACTTTTTAAAAGCACTTCTAATAACTTCAAAATGAAAACTTACAATTCCAACAAACAGAGCTTCTCAAAATCAATTCTCATCTCCAAAAGCTATTTTGGATGAAGCTACAATTCTTAGCTTTTGAGTTAGCTAGAATCAATTCTCCAATAAATTTTATATTTTGATTATTACAACCTATTATTTTTCTTTATTGTCGTTTATCAATTCTCCTTCTTTTTCTTTTTGCTTTGTATTTAATTTGATGAACCAAATTTAATCAGAAAACTTAACAAACCAAATTAGCCCCCATAAAATATTTATGGCCATAAGTTACCAAGGTTTAGATTTTCCTTTACAGTGCTTCCTTTCAAATTTACTGTATTTTTTTTACATTTCTTTTACGCTATATTTTATCTTTTTTTGCAACTAACTCTAGTATTATTTAAGTGAAATATATTTTATCAAAAAATATAAAATATATGAACAAATAATAAAAAATATAAAATATATGAACAAATATTATATAAAATAAAATTGGTTTAATGATCGTATTTATTATTTTTTAAATTAATATAAAATTTTTATTTATTTAGAATAAATAATATATTTATATTTAGTATTGTTTTACATATACATTCAACTATGTCCATTTATTTATATTTAACTATGTCCATTTTAGTAATTATACATTCAAAAGCAATTTTGATAAAAACTATCCAAACAACATTCGGTCTGTTTAATCAATTCTGCATTATTGTATCCAAACATAAATCAATTCTCTCAAAATCAATTATGTCAAAATCAATTCTACAAAATCAATTCTGTCAAAATCAATTCTATCTAAAGCTGAACCAAACACACACTTACTATGTCCACACAAACCCACCAAATTAAAGAGTACATTTGAATATAATATAAAAGAAAACTAACAGGTGATAAGATCAATCATTGAGAAAAAGATTTAATTTTGACCCTTTTATTTAATTTTTTTTTTTTTGTGGAAGAACGACAGTAATTTTGTGGTAAAAAATTGATGCTTTCCAATTAAAACGTAAGTAGAACGTAGAAACATGTTGTGAAATAGTTCATCAAATTTAATAAGTTTCCAATTCAAGCATCTTCAGAAATTATCCAGATCTGTGTGAAAAGAATTTACTTTTATAAACTTGTAAAAAAAAAAACCCAGATTAAGTTTTCTAATTATATTTTAAGACGATTCATGATTTACAAACTCAACTAGTTATGCTTCATGAATGAATTGGTTATCGGAAAACTTAGTTCGAGTTTTCTGAAAAGATTTCGGTAAAGTTTCATGCATCAAAAATATTGTGGGGGTGAAGTTCATGACAAAGGATAAAATTGACATTTTTTAAGATTTGTAGGGCTAAAAGACTAATGGTAGGGTACAAGGTATAACTTCCATGTTTCTATGATTGAAAAGTAGCAAATTTCAAAGTTTCTTTATCAAAACATTTAACTCAGGAAGATGAGTAAACCAAAGCGAAGTTAAAGCATAAAGAACTATAAAACAAAATAGAAATAAAACGCACACATATTGTAAGTGTGCATGTGTTTGTATTGGTTCACCATCAACGTGGTCGGCTAGTCCGATCCACCCTACCCATAGTGATTTTACATTACTAGACCATTGACCCGTGCTTACGCACGGGTCATTTTAAGAAGATAATATTCAAAAAAAATTTAGACAATGTAGTTCGCTTGAAAGTAAAAATTGTCGTAAATCAAAACATAATGTTAATTACCATAGATTTTGTTATTGTTCCATATTTCTAGTACGCAGTTCGTGTTTCTCTAACATAACATATAATTTGAAAAGGAAAACTGGAGTTCTTTGACATGCAAATAGTTTCAATAACTAATAAAATGAATAGTACATAAAAAAGTCCTACACATTACGGAAAACTTCTCTGTAGACCACATTTGATGCAACATTGGTATCATCGCCGTCCTCGTCATTAATCAATATCTTTAAACCACCCCTCGAAGTAGCCATAAAAGACAATGATAATAAATTTTTGAATTAATACTTACGCCAATGAATAAATGTATTTAGGTAGTTTAAAAGAAGTTTCCATAGCTAAGCAAATATAGCCGACACAACAACATGAAGGAAATTAAAAACCAAACTGTAAAAAACAAAAGGAAAAACCACGGATTATTAAATGTCTGATTCAAGCAGATTGAAGGAATTAGATAACAAAGCAAACAGTTCCAGCATTCGAGCAAGCTAAACATCTTTTTTGTCCGTAGGCTCAATTTTGACACGCACAAATCTGGCTGGTTTTGTGACCGACGCCTGGCCAGCTTCACCATCTGCAACAGCCACAGAGTGAATGCTATCAGAGGACCGCTTAGCACCTGTTTTGGTTGTTGGTGTGTCAACCAGACATGTATTGCTGCATGAGTCCTCAACCTCTGGTACATCCTGTAGACATTTGCGGAACACAATTTGATCAAATGTGTTACAGACCAAACACTTACGGACTCATGAAAGATTAATCTAATAATTACCATATGAAGATTTGAATTGTTTGGCGCAGCACCATCCACACTAAGCTCGGCAACAGATCCATCGTCGGGATTCTATCACGAATACATCGATAAAGGAGAGCAATTAGCAACACGATTATTCCTTAATGTGCATAATTCTGTAACAACTATAAGGGTGTAATATTAGTTAAGTTCTACCTTCAAATTATACTTAACCATAAACTGCTCTATGACACCAACATCATCAGTCGCCTTCTTTACGGCATAATTTTGATACTTCTTTACAACATTTCCTTCACCAACCTCAACCTTGAAAAGAACTTGCTTGTCAATAAGCACATTAAAATCAGCAGGATAATCACAGGCTACTACTCCCTGCTCAGAAATAATATCAAGTTAGTACACATTTTCGTCAGAAGATATACCTCATATATAGACCACACAATTATATAATTATATAATACACAACTACCTCATTACGTTCATTGATCAAGTCTTGCACAGTACGCCCAATAAACTGGGTCACTTGGCGATCAAAAAGAACAAAAGTAGTGGACCCTGTGTCGTCCATCACGATTACATGCAGCTTGAACCTATCAAATAATAAAACATATCAATACAATTCCACGGATTGAAAAACAAAAATTATATTCGGATAAAATTTGTTTACCTTGGGACTGCACCCTTGCAAGTTTTACACTTGCGACAACGGAGCACTCCGTTGTCAACGGTGGCCAATGAAGCACATTGTGTGCATGATCGAAAGTACCAATTAACCCCAGTTTCGATCTCACATATAGTGGCAAGCACCGTACCTTGACAGTACTGTAAATTATTCATAGCTTTTTGCATAAAAATCTTGAACAAAAAGGTTACAAAGTTGAATCCAAAAAGGCGTCTAAAAATTTCATTAAACACATATGTACCTCAGCTGACTCAATCATGCCTTCAATTGTCATTCGGTTGGAGTTGAGCAAGTCATCTGATAAAGAGGCGGAGCTGTTCGTTGAAATCTGGCTGACACCTCGAGTCAACTGTGTTGATGCATTTTTCATACTAATAAAAGGGCACCAATGTCAATAGAAATCCTTACTTATTCCTTTTCTGCCCTATTGTTCTTGGATATCTCTAGGGTAGTATGCCAAATAAGCTACCCATAAACGATGGAAGGACATCCAGACAACTTAATTACGACCAAAAAAAAAATTGCCTTTATTCTAAAGCATATTAAAAAATAAATGGTTACCTTGTCATGTATGCAGCGACCTCAGGCAAATCGCCGTTAAGTATCAGCTTACTTCCATTAAAGGCATTAGCAACTCCCATAGCACCTAATTTTTTTAAAAATCAACAGGAAGTGAACATAATTTCACATTTCATTCTTGATATCTGTAGAAAGCACAAACTTAAAACATGACATACGTAAATACATGCGTGTCTTGCAAAACTGCAATATCAATACAGTAGGTGTGTCGCTATCATGGGTGCCGAAAAAGGTCACAATTTTGTCAGCATGTTCACCCCAAAGAGAGCAATGCAAGCGGTTGTTTCTATAATAAAATATTACCAAAATATCAATTCAGGAAAATAAGATATATTAAAATTATATTAGACGAACCAGCCACAAAGAAATGGACAAATCTTACTCAAGATCCTCCAAAGTGAGATCAATAACCCTGCTTTTCCTTCCGTCCTTTTCAGTTTCCCTTATATCACCTCTTTCAATTACATGACCAATAACATCTGAAATTATGTATACAAAAGCAAAAACAAATGTATGAAATGCCTAAACAAATGGTTATATGTAGAAATAACGTACAACATACATTCAGAATTGAAGTCTTACCGGTAGATACTTCCTCAACAGTTGAATCGAGAATTTCATTGAATGGCTTGAACTCAAAAACGTTCATAGGGATAGCAGGGGCGTGTACTTTGGTAAAAGTCGAATTGTGCATCATACTAAGCTTATGTTTGTGTGAAGTTACCTTATAAGGACCTTCGTTAAAACCTACAATGGCATTTTCTAGCTGATATGTACCCCCTTCTTCAACCATGGACCTGAACTTTGCAACCAAATCTTTTCTAGCTGTGGCGTGAATACGTCCACCCTATTGACGACAACAACATCAGTAAACAGTTTGTTAAATTAAATAACTAAAAAACAATTAGTTTAATTTTAAAGTTAAGAGTGCAAAAATGTAAAAAACCTTTTCATCGACCAATAACATGTTCATGAAAATGATGCTAGTGGGGACCTTCCTCTCTCGAATCAACCAAATGTGAGCAACTCGCACACACATTTTGAGGTTCTTTCTTCCTCCAGAAACAGCTGAGATTGGTGTGTATTTGGTAGACATCGTTGGCTGGTTTTTCGTTTCCAAGAAAGAGGATGCTTTTTTAGATTGAGATGGGTTGGCTAACATATCATGATGTATTTATGATGGTTGAGGAGTAAAGAGTTGTACTTATGAGGATAAGTACAAAATAGGGGAGCAAAATTAGCAAAATAGTTGGGCAACAAAGAGTATTATATGGCACATTTTATGATTGCAACAGATAAATATAAATAAAATGAAATTAATATTTTTGATAGGGCATTTTGTTTTACTTAAAGATTGGTTTGCAAATTGTGTTTAGGGGTGTAGGATAAAGATAAATGAGAGATCAGGATTCTAGTTTAGAGATGTGGATTAAAATCTAGTAGTTACTTTGGAGATTTGGATGAAAATCTGTTAGTTATTTAAATGCGAAAAATGAGGATTTTAGATGGTTTGCCGTAAAAGATAATGTAGAGATGTGAATGAAATCTGTTATTTATTTAAATGAGAGAAATTAGTATTTTATTTTGTTTCCATCCAAAAAAAACTTTAGAGATATGGATGAAAATGTGTTAGTTACTTGAATGAGAGGAATTAGGGTTTTAGGATTTTTGTTTGTTTCCACCCAAAACATACATTAGAGATATGGATAAAAATATATTAGTTACTTGAATGAGCAGAATTAGGATTTCAAGATTATAGTTTGTGCTTTGGAATTACCAAAATTAGGGGCTTCCTTCCTGCTTTATCTATGAAGGCTGCTCCAGCACCTGTGATCACAATCTGCGAAATTCAAAAATATAATTGAGTTGGTAAAAATCAAATTTTCCATGAACTATTGGGTAAGTTGAAAATAAGGACGTGGAAGATAGCGTCAAGATTATAGTTTGTGCTTTGGAATTACCAAAATTAGGGGCTTCCTTCCTGCTTTATCTATGAAGGCTGCTCCAGCACCTGTGATCACAATCTGCGAAATTCAAAAATATAATTGAGTTGGTAAAAATCAAATTTTCCATGAACTATTGGGTAAGTTGAAAATAAGGACGTGGAAGATAGCAAAAAGTATGGTCCCGGTTGTGGAAGGATATCCTACAACAAAAATACACAAATACGCCTGAATAAAATAAAAATCTGAGTTCTTCATGAAGTTAAGTTTTAAAACATGATTTCATTATAGGTTATATGCAATTGTCGGACTTTGAATGTCGGGTTAAAATTAGAGAAATACCTGCTAGATCAAAAATACTGCTAGCATAAAAGCAAATTCCATTGATCCCACCCAATTGCTGGTAGACCAAAAATATAATGTCATCACACTGGATGTTTCTAGAGCTAATGTTAATTTTTTTGCATACCCTAGCTTATTGCAATGATTTGTTTAGAACACATAAATATTTTAGAGATGTGGATGAATAAAGGAAGGGAGCATATTCAGTAACATAGATATTACGAATAATGTTACTAAAAGCAATGTCACTAAAATGCTTCAGTAACACAGATGTTAGTAATAATGTTAGCAAAAGCAATGTTACTAAAATGTTTCATTAACAGAGGATAAACAAATCCATTTACTAATAACCTAAAATTTGAGAGGATTTGTTATTACTGGCGGAAATTTTATTATTAGCACTTTCAGGATTTAATATAAGTGGAGGAGTTGAACCTTAAAAGAGAGAGCCACCTGTGAATTCAAAAAAGAACTTATTTTTAACAGAATATGAAACAACATATATTGTCATCAACATATAAAAAATCTCAACTTAGTAAACTCGTTGAAGAAAACTGTTAAATTTTTCTCGGCAGCTATTCAACAATTTCAATAAGAATAAAGAATTTCATATCATCGCTCACCAATAACTACTTGAAATTATAGCTTTAAGTACAATTCAAAATATTATTGTAACTACATATACCTTGATTGGTTAAATAATCTCTCTGTGAGTACACTGCACAACCAATGACTCCATCATAACCTTTTGTACATGCCATTTAACAAAATAGACACACCTGAAAAGTTAGACATCATTCTCGTGTTAAGATAAAGGAAAGAACACAGTTGAAAAACAAAAAACCAAACCCGAGACCAAAACTTTAGTTCTAGATTATTAAAAGAAACATAATATAGGGTGCCAAATATATAAGACAACTAAATCATTGCAATAAACTTTGATATGCAAATAAATCAACATTAGCTCTTGAAACATCCAGTGTGATGACATCAAAATAATGAAAACCTTGTGGAATTATCCAAACGATCCCAAGCTATATCAAGATCAACATTAGCTATAGAAACATCCAATGTGTTGGCTGCAAGGCGAGACCATGATTTACTTACGCATTCAAATCGTTTCAAAGATTTAATTGGGAGTTTTGATAGAATAGAGAAGGTAATATCATCGTGAATATAGCATCCACTTACAATGTCACTGCTACAGGAATTGGAAGCCATCGAATGAATACAGGAGCTGAGATTGGATTACCACAATTTTCCAAGCGTGGAATGGCCTCAATTAGCAAATAAAAAACACATCAAATTGTGAAAATGGTTATGGATTTAACATCAAATAAAAAACTCAAACAAACAACATCAAAAACTCAAACAAACAACATCAAAAAAATAAATAATCAACTTTACACCATTTCAAGGAAAAACAAAAACGACCCACATAAACAAAATCACAATTTCATTCAAATTTTCATCATTTCAAGTAAAAACAAAAATGACCCAGATAAAAAATCACAACTTTATTCAATTTTTCATCATTTCAAGCAAAAACAAAAACAACCCACATAAAAAAATTGAAAATTTAGAAACCCCAGAATGTTGAGTACCTGTATTCTTGGAGAAAGCGATCATCATCAAGATCATCTTCAAGGTCTTCAAGTTCATCATGGGTTTTGGAATCGATCCATGATTTATCCTTGGGAATGGAATCGGAATCAGTGGCGGGGGAGAAAGGATGAGGATGAAGAAAAGCTCAGTGACTGAGAAAGGAGAAAGTGAGATGCTTGGTCGCCACCGATGGACGGGGGAGGAGAAGGTTGGCGGTGGTCATGAGGATAAGAGGAAGCAGAAGGAACGCGGGCTTCTGTTGTGAGGGTGGAAACGTGTGGGTTGTGTTGTGTTGCATAAGATTTAATCCTAGCCATTAAGTCATGTATTGAGTGTTTTTGCATAAGATTTAATCCTAGCCATTAAGTCATGTGTTAGAGGAGGAAAATTAGGAGAGATAGTTAGGTTTTAAAAGGAGGGAAAAAATTTAGGTTAGAGTTTAAGGAGTAATTATGGCGACAGCATTATGTTTAGGAATAAGAGAAAATTAGGAGAGATAGTTAGGTTTTAAAAGGAGGGAAAAAATTTAGGTTAGAGTTTAAGGAGTAATTAGGGCGACAGCATTATGTTTAGGAATAAGAGATAACCTAAGAAGGACTTAGGCCACTAAGATACTTAATATCCTAGATTTCCTTACCTTAAACCAAAAAACTTTCTTGAGTATTCAACGTCTCTCCGAGCCCTTTTTTTTAAATAAAGATAGTTGCCACTGTTGAGCATTATACATAAGGTTTGAGTTTGTATATAACTAATACAAAGTCATAGCCATAATGGTTAGTCTCTAAGAGAGAATAATACAATGAAATCTTATATCAATTCAAGAATACCACGACTACTTGATTGATTTAGATAATGATCTAGGTTTTTTTTTAAGGATAATGATCTAGGTTCATGTATGAGAGGATTTTACGATACGCTCATAAATCATGTTCTTGGCTTTTTCTTTTGCATAAGAATAGTATTTTCTTTTTAATTGCGGTGTTTTGAACACTTATATTGGTATTTCTTTCTTCATATATTTTTATTTCATGAAAATTGATTCAACAAAGATAGGTTAAAAGACAGACATGTTATTTCAATATCTTCTCTTATTCTTTAAAGTTAATCTGTACGTTTTTTTTTACCTAATTTTGCCCTAAATCCTTCTTCCCTGATTGGTTGCAATATTAATTGCTATTTTTATTTTGGAAATTAAATGATTTGTTTTTTCCTTTGTTCTTATCCGCTATTGATTGTGTAAATTAAATCATGTTGAATTATCAATTTCCTAATTTTTCTCCTTAGTCTCATCTTGAAAACGACATCTCTAATTAATTGGAAATAAATATTGTTGTTTTTTTTCCACCTTTTCTGCCTAGGTAAACAGATCCCTCTACAAATATTTTCACAATTTCCTAATTTTTCTCCTTAGTCTCATCTTAAAAACGACATCCCTAATCAATTGGAAGTAAACATTGTTGTTTTTTTTCCATCTTTCCTGCCTAGGTAAACAGATCCCTCCACAAATATTTATTTTCTTTCCTTCACAAATAATATTTCTTTTTCTTCCTTCTCAACCGATATTCCTACTTTCATATTTGCGCTTTAGTTGTTCTTTTGTATGTTATGGTGAGTCAATGTCATGAAATTTTTTTAATATCGTACAGTAAAAACGTCTTCTCTTATTCTTTAAAGTTAAACCGTATGCTTTTTTTAACCTAATTTTACCATTAATCCTCCTTCCCTGATTGGTTGCAATATTAATTGCTATTTTTTTTTTTTGAAATTAAATGATTTGTTTTTTCTTTTGTTCTTATCTGCTATTGATTGTGCAAATTAAATCATTTTGAATTATCAATTTCCTAATTTTTCTCCTTAGTCTCATCTTGAAAACGACATCTCTAATCAATTGGAAATAAATATTGTTGTTTTTTTTATAATGATGCCTCTGTTAATGCGAGAGCTTGAAGATGCAATGCAATTAAGGGATGATATGTGTTTAATAAAAAGTCTTTCGGTGATGAACTTTTGGTAGTTTCAACTTGCAACATTTTCTAACAATGTGGTTAGTTATCTCTATTTGGCCTTTTGTGATCTATCATATCTCTCTCCTTTTCTTTCTCTCTCAAGGTATAGGTGGAATATAGGTGTCTATAGATAGTTTGTCAAAAAACTTAGTAGTCTTCACTTCTATAAGTCTCGTGCGATGCACGGATCTGCAGACATAATATGATATGGTACATTACTAATGTCTATCATAATTAATATTATGAATTGAATTAGGACAATAATGATCTTCAACTAAACTATTTCGTTACATGTTACCGCCATATATTACATTCGATATGACTCGTGCGTTAGCACGGGATGGTCTAGTTAATTTTTTTAAGTCTGCAGCATTTTAACCTAATAATTTCCCTTTAATTTTCCGTATTAGGTTAGCAGTAATTTAACCTAACAAATTTCATCTAAAAAAGAGCATTGCACCAATTTCATTCCTATCATGTTGCCTTTTTTTTTACAATATTTTGTACACTTATTTAATACGTTTACAAACAGAATACTCTAATTTCCATGCAAACTCGACTACCCTAATTTCCATGTAAAGTTTGCTATATATACCAAACACTAATTTAATTGTGTTATGGTTAGCAAAAAGACTCGTGCGCGTACGGGTCAAAAGTCTAGTTTTGAATAAATCTCAATTTATACACGAGGGAATATTATCGTTGTATAGTTAGACAAAAAAAAAAAAAAGGCTTCAAATAGTTGTTTGATAGACTTGCAGCAATGCACTACTATTCAACTATTTGTAATATTTATCTATGAGCATATAGAATTGAAGTTCTCTTATGTCAAATGTCATGATTCTATAGAATCAAAGTTTTTTTTTGTCAAATAGTTTAGTGGCTAGAAAAACTCACCTTTAAGATGAATAAGTGGAATGTCTGGAGTTTAGACCCTGATCACTGCACTAATTGTGCATTATCCCTTAACAAATGATATGCTCGTAGGGACAAAGTTTTTTTTTTGTTGTTTTCTCACTTTTTCCCTAATATTTTAGTAATATATTTCTTTTCTCTCACATATAAAATATTCGCTTATATTTTATTAGCTTCTGATAAGATATGTCTAATTCAAACTCAAACTCATAAACTACATTCATGTCATCACCGTGTCCTTTTTTAAATTAGAATATTTCGATGAAACAATCACCTCTTTTTCAAATGAGAGAGATAACATAAATGCACTTATTTTAATCTTATATTCATATTTTGAAATTTCATACAACTATATGTATTTTATTTATTAATTTTGTTAAGTCTGCAGCATTTTAACCTAATAATTTTCCTCTAATTTGCCGTATTAGATTAGCAGTAATTTAACCTAACAAATTTCATCTAAAAAAAAGCATCGCACCAATTTCATTCCTCTCCTATTGCCTTTTTTTTTACAATATTTTGTACACTTATTTAAGACATTTACAAACAGAATACCCTAATTTTCATGCAAATTAAACTACCTTAATTTCCATGTAAACTTTGCTATATATACCAAACCCTAGTTTAATTGTTTTATGGTTAGAAAAAAAACTCATACACGCACGAGTCAAAAGTCTAGTTTTGAATAAATCCCATTTTATACACGAGGGAATATTATCGTTGTATAGTTAGACAAAAAAAAGGCTTCAAATAGATGTTTGATAGACTTGCAGCAATGCACTACTATTCAACTATTTGTAATTTTTATTTATCAACATATAAAATTGAAGTTCTCTTGTGTCAAATGTCATAATTCTATAGAATCAAAAAAAAAAAAAAAAAATTTTTTTTTTGAGGAGAAAGTTTTTTATTTTTAATTTTTTTCTCATTTTTTTTCCCTAATTTTTTAGTAATATATTTCTTTTCTCTCACATATAAAATATTCGCTTATATTTTATTAGCTTCTAATAAGATATTTCTAACTCAAACTCATAAACTACATTCAAACTCAAACTCATAAACTACATTCATGTCATCACTTTGTCCTTTTTTAAATTAGAATATTTCGATGAAACAATCACCTCTTTTTCATATGAGAGATAACATAAATGCACTTATTTTAATCTTATATTCATATTTTGAAATTTCATACAACTATATGTATTACCTTTTAATAATACGCAAATTTAATTTATATATTTTTATTTTTTTAAAACATACACTAAAACAGAAGTGACTTGTGAGAAAGCACAAATACCTTTCTAGTAATCTAATTTTTTTTTTCTTACATCACTAAACAAACACAACCCAATTTACCTCTCAATAGGTGTTGATAGCCCATTATTCTCACAATTAGCCAAATTGTTATTATACAATATATTGAATCTAATCAAGCTCTTTTTGTTCTTCGTTATAAATAGCTTCTTGTTGAATTCATAATTAACTGCAATTAAACTCTTAATTAATTAAGGATGAAACCTAAGCCTTGTATATTTGTGTTCTTTCTTTGTGAACTAGTTATTATCTCAGTTGTGGCAATTAAATCGTCCATAGATGAGAAACAATGTATATTTATATATCTCTATATAAATTGTTCGCACAATTACTTTTTTCTTTAACTATAAATTTAATAAATGTGTATGTGTTAATTTGCAGTTGGTGCAACTAAAGAATACAAAACAACAATTGAGGTAGACATGGATAAATATTGGGGAAGGAGTGGAGGGGGTGGATACTGGGGAGGAGAACATGGTGATGTAGATATGGGAGGTTGGTTAGGAAGAGGGACACCTAGAAGACGAGGAAATGGAGGACCAGAAGGAGGAAACAAAGGGGGTTCAGAAGAAAAAGTAAATGAAGGATCAGGAGGAGAAAGTGGGGGAGGAAACAAAAGAGGTTCGGAAGGAAGTGAAAGTAAAGGACCTGGAGGAGGAGGAGGAGGAGGAAACAAAGGAGGTTCAGAAGGAAGTGAAAGTAAAGGACCGGGTGGAGGAGGAGGAGGAGGAGGAAACAAAGGAGGTTCAGAAGGAAGTGAAAGTAAAGGACCTGGTGGAGGAGGAGGAGGAGAAACAAAATGACCTGGAGGAGAAGGCGGAGGGATCGAAAATGGTGATCATGTGGAAGATCACATTTTTCTCTCAAATTGAATGCCTTTCACTAATATCTTTATATTGTACCATTTATATTAGAACATTTGAATGAATAAGTACCACAGTATTATGTCATTATTTTCTTCAATTTGGTGGTTTAATTTCAATCCTTATTCTTTTCATGTTATATAACTATAGTGATTAAATTACTATGAAATGATAATGAGTATGTTGAGGCTGTTTTGTATAAGAAAATAAAGAAATATTGAAAACCTTTTATCACAGAAACAATAACCATAGAAGATAGGTGGAGCTGATATTTCCATAGTCATGTCAATTCCAAAAACAAATATAAGAGCACATCAAAATCCTATTTTTGTAAACATAATTAAGGAAGGTTTCACAATCCTCACATACTCTTCAAATAGGATAATTCAATTCACAGCTATACTCAAAATTATTTCTAGAGTAGTTTGATCATTTCTTACATATAATATAAATAAGTTATATTATATATATAAAGGTAGAAAACGACGTTATATTGTATGTAGACGAAATAACAATAGTCGTTGAAAACTCAGACATTCTTAATATATTATACTTGTTCATAAAAAAATGTTAAATGCCTATATATTTTTCCTTCTCCTATGACTTCTATCTCTTCCTTATATCATCATCTCCATAAGTTATGTAACAAAGATATTTGAACCGTATAATTTGTGATATAATAAGATCTCCAACTTTCACCTCTAAGTTATAAATGCAGCCTTTTGCTAGCGCATCTATGTTTAACAAAATGATATAATTTAATTGTTAAAATAAACATGCATACTATACTATATTATGGTAAATGTTTGCTGGTGACAAAATTTTGATAATTTAGTACAAGCAAATGTAAAAAGTATCAAATGAAAATCTTATTATAACATGTAATGAAAAACTGTCAACGCAAAAAGATGTTTTGGTACATGTTTGCTGATGACAAGATTTGATAAGCAAATACAAAAGGCACAAGATGAAGAACCTTAATTTAATCTCATATGTAAATTAGTCGACTCAAACAGATATATCTTTGCCAAAGAGATTGCTAATTCCCTTTCCAGGATCACTTTGTTTCACAATAGACTCTCCCACCAAAACCTGTGAAAAATTGACAAGAGTTTAATTTCGATACACTGTCAAAGTACAAACTTAAAAGTGTTACACCGTCAACAAACCAGAAACAATTATACGTGACTTTAGAAGTAGTTATGATTAAAGCCAAATGTTTTTAATGATCCGACGATTATGATGGACCGACTATAAAAAATTGTATATGGATTAAATCTAAATTGTATAGGGACATTGATATTGGAGTTGCTAAGCTATTCAATTTTGACGTTAGTAATTTAGTTACTTCTAACATAAGCTAAAGCCTCATCATGGTTGTGTGTATGAAATTTTTAATTAGCATAGAAATGAAATTTTCAATACTTACAGCTTTAACTCCTGCTTCTTGTACATAAGCAATATCTTCAGGTGTGAAGAGACCAGATTCCCCAACCATCTAAACAAAACCAAATAATCGTCAGTTTAAAGTAAAAAAAATCAAGTTAAAATGGAATAATATTTCTGTGAAAACATACAATTATGTTTCTCTCACGGATTATTTTGCCTCGCTCTCCTTCAAGAAGCTTCTTCGTGGTGCTGATATCTAACTCAAACGTTTCTGTAACCAGACAAAAAATAGAAGCAACAGTTGATGACTCAGGTCCTTAAGTATAAATATTCAGGCACTGACTAACACAAAATAAACACAAAATTACAGTTGATATGACATACCAAGATTACGATTGTTGATGCCAATGAGCTGAACGCCCTCTATTCCAAGAACACGATCGAATTCCCTCTCATCGTGCACCTGCATTAAAACAAAGATATAAATCAAAGATTCAGCACAAATAAGAAACATGGCATACAGATCGAGAGATCTAAGCAAATCATATTAGCCAATTTTGTACAAACGAGAACCAGTTACAGTGTAGGTATCATATTCGTCAAATCAGTCATAACTATTCAAGGTTTAAATTGAAGTTCATTTTGCATAGTTACGGTTCTGAAGTAAATTTGGTCTATCTTCAGATTTTATACTAGTAAATATAATAAGGGTTTGTCTAACATGTGCAATATTGCACATGTTAAGGTAACTAGAAGTAGTAACTTTTCATTGAAAACCAACAATTATTGATTAAAAGTTACATATTTAATATAAAAAACACAAGTTCCAAGTCAAAGTTACTACTTTAAACTTCTTAACATGTGCAAATTTGCACATGATAGAAAAACCCATATAATAAATAGGCTTTAGTTCTTGCTTTCAATCACAGTATAAATTACACTATTTCAAAATCAACTCGCTTCAGGACCAAGTTTACACTAAAATAGCTAAAAAGATGTCTAATTCCAACCGCTCATCATTCAAATTCAGGAAACAAATAAAGAAGCAGCGATATTTACCTCAACAAGAGCTGCTAGGCCAAGTAATTTGCATATCTTAACCATGTATTTGATGTCAAGATCAGGTAAAACAGCGGCAATTAGAAGGACTGCATCTGCACCTTTCGATCGAGCATAGTAGAGCTGCCAAGCATCTATGATGAATTCTTTGCACAACAAAGGGCACTGCATATTTTTTTTTAGTGTTATAAGCATGGTCTACATAAAGCATTAGATGGTAGAATAAATCTTATATCAAGGATAAATGAAATCCACTTAGCAAACCTTCACTCCAGCATTTCTTATTAACTCCAAATTTTCAAAGCTTCCCTGGATAAGAAAAAAAGAATCAAGTTAGAGTTAGTTATCGTTTAGCTGCAATATAATAACTCTCAATCTACCAAATATTAACATTTAGCAGTGCTTGATTTGTAAGAATTTTTTAACAAATTTTAAAGTTCGTTTACCTGAAAATACTTTTCATCTGTTAGAACACTCAGACATGCTGCTCCACCTTTCTCATAAGATTGAGCAATTTCAACCTGTAAGAGAGAATCCATTATGTTGTGAATTCAACCTCAAACCACACCCCAAACTTAGATGTGTGGAACAAATATCAAAGGCAACCAATAACCAAACAGTCTCAAGCAACAACAACAGATCAAGCAACTAAGTGTAAATCAGCTCCACAAACATAATTCAAGATTACAGGTAAGAGATTAGAGGAACAACACACCAATATTTGTTTACCCGGTTCGGCCCAATATGACCTACGTCTAGGGGAGAGAACATCTCTCCTTATGAAATGAATGATACAAAGAAGTTACATCCAAAAGCTCTGCTAGAACAAACCCTAATTTCTACCCCTTTTTCAAGTCGTTGTATCCACAATGAGATCCTAAGAGAAATACAGAGAGAAAGCTTTGATCCTCCCTCTAATGAGATCTCACCACCCAAGGTGAATGAAAAGTGTTTCCCAACTCAATAATCTTACCCAAAAGCACTTAACCCTTCGCTTCTAAGTTTCCTAAAAGTTCCCTCTTTAGGTCTCAAAAGATTACACAACAAAATGAACAAGAAATCTTAAATAGTGGTGCTGAAATCGAAACTAGCACCTAGTCCCTGCGCCTTGCACCCCTGCCCAATGGTCCACTGGGCGCCTTGCACCCCAGTGAGGCCGCCTTGCGGTTTTGGCAGGGAAAAAAATCCCAAAACTGAATCAACAATTCAGTCTTGCGCCCCTCTGTCAACGCCTTGCGGAAATGACCAGTTTTGCACCAACACTTTCAAACTTCAACGTTTGTTTTGTGAAATTTTAAGGCACACACAACACGCTAAACAGTGGCATACACCATGAAGAGAAGAAATAAAAACTGACAATGGTGTTTGATAAGTTGCTTGAAGGGTTTGGTAAGTGATGTGATGCAAAAGTACAAGGAGACCAAAATAATCGACTTAATAACATCTTGGTAATTAAAAAAGAAAAAACAGAACAGGCCCTTGTTTTGAAGCAATACTTCTTTGAAAACCATGAACCTGTACTAGTTATTGAGAAACAAATGAACTACCAAAAAATAGGTATACCGTACTTCTTATCAACTCATAATTTGAAGTATTTAGTACATAACATATTTTATTGATGCTTGTCTAAGTCATGTGGCATAACACAACAGAAAAATGCAATATTTCCTTCATAAGTTCATATTTACATTAACTGGGATTGATGAAAGCAGATTTCTTTTTACAAAACTACTATAGGTTTGACTCTATAAAAGTAATAATAGTAAAAGGAAAACTGAGTCTGCATTAGATGATCAAAACAAGAATTTGATATGCAACATAATAATTTATGACCTCTCTGCAAACATGATTCAGATAACAAAACTCGTGTTGTAGCAAGTAGATTAGTATACAAATAAAAGGACTTGATTAATAGTCTAGCCTGACTCTAACGAACAAGATGAAATGGGGCTATGTTGTCAATTGCTGATCACAGAAACTAGAGGTTTGTTTAAATTCTGTTACACTACAGTGCTATAGCACGTCTACAACCACCATTTGACAACACTCTATACTAAATTGTGTATCACGTAACTATAGTGGTTTGTTAAATGTCCACTACCCTATAGCACTATAGCTGTTATTTGACAACACTGAATGAGATATAGCCAGTTGGAGCCGAAACAAAATTTCCCACATGATATCAGTAATAATTTCAGAATTATACAAATAAAGTAGAAAGATAACAGTTTTATCCTTAAAGATCACAGTGGAAATCAAAACAAACTTACTGGATCAAAATTTTCTCTCAAGATGCCTCTACTTGGTGAAGCCTTCTTCACTTCAGCAATCAATCCCGGCAATCCAGTTCTTTCATTCGCCGCTCTTAAAGCCCCAATAAAATCCCGAACAGGAGGTGCATTTTCAAGGGCCTTACTAACTGTAATAAGGGGTTTTCTTTCTTTGAGCTGAAAACCAAATAGTTCATATTAACACAAGTTATCAATTTCATGAAAAACAATATATACACATCAAGAAAAACTCAATAGAACCAAAAAACAAAACAAATCAAATATAATACTTGTGCAACTTCTGTGTCCTTGTTCCAAACAATTTCTTCCAAGATGTTACGCGGTGTATTGCCCTCATTCTGCAACCGGAACTGAAAAGGTCCTACATAATGATTAGGGGGTCCAGTTGGTGGTCTTCTCCTTATTCTTATACCTTGGGTAGCAGCAACCTCATTATGAAACATTCCTACTTCCCATTCCTTAACTTTGAGAGCTTCAACCACAGACTCACCAGATGTAGCTATTGTAGACGAACCTTCGTTAGGATCCACCTAATCAAAACATCAAATAATCCCAAAAACATGATGAAAATCAAAAAGGGCTCTTCACAATTAAACACAAAATTGCATCAACACACACTCCAATTGAACACATATATCAGCTAAAAAAAAACTAAATTCACTAGATGTGGATAATGCAGCAGAACCTTCATTATCCTTCACCTTAATCAAAACAGCAAATAATCCAAAAAACATTATATAAAACCGAAAGGGCTCCTCAAAATTAAAATATGCATCAACACAAACTACAAATAAACACATGTATCAGTTAAAAATCAACTCAATTCACAAGATGGGGCTATTGTAGCAGAACCTTCATTACGCTCCAGCATAATCAAAACACCAAATAATCACAAAAACATGATAAAAATGAAAAAGGGTATCTCAAATTAAGCTCAAAAAACAAAAATCATTAACACACAATCCAATTGAAAACATATACCATTCAAAATTCAACTAAACCAACACCCCAAAAAGAAAAATGAGAGAGACCCAGATAAATATACAACAAAAAACAATAAAACAGTACAAAAAGGTAGAAAATTTGAAACAAAAAATTCACCTGTGCTCGAACAGAAAACGTAAAAATTGAGTTTTTTCTATAAATATTGACTTGAGTTGGAGGAATGGTGGTTCTGGGATTGGAAGAGAATGAAGGGAAGACATGAAAGTGACCCTTGAGAGAAATCAACGATTCCATTGAAAAGGGTAATGGAAAATTTGAAGAATGAACAAATAAAAAACACAAAGATGAAATTTTTGTAACTTGGAGAGATTGTGTTACATTTACAAAGGAACAAGGAGTGTTGTTAAAAAGAAACAGGATTTGTTACGTTGTTTGTTCTGGAAAACGTGTTCTTACCGATTTGACAGATTGTTGTTCATGCATTTTCTGGTTCAAACATTGAACTGGGTAGGATTTGAATATAGAAAAAATCCTGACTAATTAATTAAAAAATGGTATACAGAAAAAAATCCTAAATAATTAATTAAAAAATGGTATACAATAATATCAGTCAATTAAATAACATTTTTAGGTATATAATAAGGTTTTTTGTGTCTTGACCAAAAAAATATATAATACTATATAATATTTGTATTATTGTGAGAATGTTGTTTTGAGTTGATATGAAATTGTACTCTTTATTTTGCAACTCATGTTATTAAATTAATATAGATATTTATAACAAGTTTGTCTTTAAGTTTTTTTTGTTACATATTGATATTTTAAATCATAAAATATCTACATCATTATCATATTTTCATCTATATCAATTGAAAAGTGTTTATGTGGACGCTTATATTAGGTTGGTAGTTCTAAATTCATCGTTCTCAAAACTAGGGTCATAGATCTATTATTCGGTCTAGATTTGAAATAAAATTAATTGATTACTTGATTAATAACGTTGTAGATGAAATATGTATATGTAAGATTAGGTTTGAATTAAAAAACAAGAGGTCTTGATTTGAAATAAAATTGATTGATTACTTGATTAATAACGTTGTTGATAAAATATGTATATGTAAAATTAGGCCTGAATTCAAAACAAGAAAAAAAAATAAGTGTAAGTAATCACGTTTGATGTCATAAGCACTTCTGAACCTACCACATCAATGTTAAATACGTCAATAAGCACTTTTTTACTAAGTTGATTAAAAAAATGGATAACAATGTAAATATTATATGACTTAAAAAATAGATTTGTTAAAAAAAAAATAAACTTAAAAGATCAATTTGTAAAAAAATAAATGAACAATTTATTATAAACATATAACTTAATATAATATTTTAGTTTTTTACCAAACAAAATATTTAAAATAAAAAATCTGATATAAATTTGAGTATATGGATGTATCATTTGATTAGTAAATTTGTGAAATTAGGGTATGATTGTCGATAGGAGATCCTTCACGAATCATGTCTCTTTTGGAAAGGACCGAGGTGAAGTGTTAAAGCACAACATTCAAGTCCACTTGCATGAAAAATTATTGACCGAAAGTAATTTTGGAGGGTTTGATAAAAAAAAATTAAAAGACCAAAAGATTATTACATTACGAACCCTATACAAGGAACAAGAAGTGTTGTTAAAAGGAAACATGATTAATAACGTTGATGAAATATTTATTTGTAAAATTATGCTTGAATTCAAAAACTAGAAGAAAAAAAATAAGTGTAAGTAATCATGTTTGATATCGTAAATACTTTTGAACCTACCACATAAATGTTAAATGGTAGATAAGCACTTTTTTATGAAGTTTATTGAAAAAATGGATAACATCACTTGATTAGTAAATTTGTGAAATTAGGCTATGTTTGTCGATATGAGATCCTTCACGAATCATGTCTCTTTTGGAAAGGACTGAGGTGAAGTGTTAAAGCACAACATTCAAGTTCACTTACATGAGAAACTATTGACCGAAAGTAAAGACTCGAGGAATTTTGGAGGGTTTGATAAAAAAAAAAAAAAAAAGACCAAAAGATTATTAAATTATGAAACCCAATTTGCTTTCGCAGAAGATGTATCGAAAGCAATATGATCGAAAATAGAGTACAAACAACAATCTGAAACCAAAAAGGAAACAACGAAAGTGTTACAGCCTAAGTAACTCCAATTAAACAGTAAGTAGAATTAAGCCTTCATAGTTGGTAATCAAAGTCGAATATAACGTATTTTGACTTAAACCACCAAAAGGAATCAAGTTTCACCCTATCTCTCAAAGATCTACCGTCCAACCAAGGATCATTTCAAAATAAAGTAGAAGACTCATCCCTAACCTTACGACTGATATTATCAAGTAGCCAACCTCAATCTACTAGCTCAACACCCTATCTAATATTATTCACAACTGCCAACACACTAACCCACCTCACCTCCCTACACATCGCACCCTTTCCTTTCTGTAACACTCCATAACACTTTATACCATAAACTCCATCTTTTCTCCAACACCATTTATCAAGCAAAGCTAAATTAAACTCATTTAACCTCCTAACCACCTTGTTCTTTTTGCAAACAAACAATATCTCATTTAACCCAATATACTTTCCTAACCCACGCGCGCGCACACACACACACACCCACCCCACCCAAAAAAAACACTAAAAATAGAATCAAGGGAAGAAATGATACTTGAAGGGGCCGTGAAGAATGAAAGAAAGTAAACCAGAATGGAGGACAAAACAGACTTAAGAAGAATCAAACGACCACCATAGATATATTTCTACTCTTCCATCCTAATAACCTCTTTTTTTAATCTAATAAATCAACAGATTCAAAAAAATCAACTTCCCAGGATCCCCAAATATAAGAATGGAAGACGACCATGCTTACAATGCAAAACCAAAGCAGTCTCATGTAACCAATAATCAAAGATATTAATCCCCACCAACATATATTTTTTTTTTTTATGATTCTCGACCATCTTAGACAAATGAGCTTATGTCGAAGCTGGTTAAACTATATATGTCACTCAACTCTTCTCTCTATTTGTTTGAATTAATTTGGCGATTGACGATCGATTACCACACATCTACTCTTCATTGTATCCAATCTATAGTCACACAATTCGCGTTGGTACATGATACAGGTACGCGGTACACGACATGAGAAGAATTTGATATGTATGGAGGTATAGAACTTCAGTACACGTAGGTTCGTAGTACTAGCTAGTACTACTTAATTTAATACAGTAAGCTATCTTAATTTTACAACAAAGTAGAAGGATTATAGTAGCGAGTTGCAACAAACTAGCACCAACTTTCCAAAGTATTTTATTTTATATTCACTTTTTCTTTTTATTGATGTTATTTTGCAAGAGACGTTCTCTTTCTTCAACTTTCAAAGTGGAAGATTTTTCTTTCTCTTTTATTTCCTACTCAAACTCTTATTCTTTTTTTCGATTTTCACCCACTTGTCTTGGTTCGTCTGATTCGCCAGTTTTCATGAATAGCCTGTCAAGAGAATTATGCGACCCATCCAATCAAATTAAAATTGATCATTAATTATTTGTGTGGAGTAATTAAAGAACGAAGGAAACCAAAACTGGAGATTGACTGCAAGCATACTAAAACACACAACAAACACAACTTGTGTACCGCTTGATTCTTTTATCACTATTTTAGTGTATTTTTTAATTTAATTTTCACTCAAAATTTTTAATCTGTCTCTATGGTGTTCGTTTTGAATTTGGTTTTAGAAAACAAATTAACTCAAGTCATAGGTTTGTAGACCATAAGAAAGAATAAAAAAAATAGCAAATTGAAAGTGTGTTAAAGCTGTATAATAAAATTAAATTGGAAAAAAAATGGGCCACAAAATTGAAATTAATGATAATCATGATTCATGATGAGCACACACAAGTACAAGAGGAGAAATCGGCTATGTGATGGTGAGAGAAATAAGGATTCGAATGGAGAGGAAATAGAGAATGGTGTATGCAAAGAACTATAGAGCTTCACTATCTAATCAGTTTTTTTTTCTTTTTCTTTTACTCGTGGAAGATCTATCAAGCTCTTTTACCATAATCTTGAGAGTCTGAACAGAGGTTAATTGATTGAGTTGGATTTAATAGTGCAGTTTGCTAGAGTTTACTGCAACAATGTCCTAAAGAAGATTAAGATTACAAGGCAAACGGAAAAATGAAAACAGAAGTTTTGAATGGGCAAGTTAAAAAATCATGTATTAAGATAGTGTGGTACAAGTGGTAGATTTTTAAACTTCTTGATTATTTGGTTTAGGGTTCAATTTTGACCGATGCATATCAGAAAACATCTGATGGGAGATGTTAACCCTTTTAATGGATCTCAGCTATTTTGAGGGGATTAGCCTTCCACAGTTGCGTGTGAAGGATACATTTGGTTTACCCAAAAAAATAATCATGTAACAATAATGATGAAGGATACCTTTGGTTTGCCAAAAAAAAAAATCATGTAACAATAGTGATGAAAAAAATTAAAAATTCCGTGAAAGAATACCATCCAAAAGTTGCGCACTTTTGTTTCTCTTTTCTAGACAACTTATTTATTTTCTTTAAAGGAACAAATCATAATTGGTCAACCTCAAATAAAAAATATTTGAGCATATACACAAATAAAGAATATCATTTTTTAATTTGTGTGTATATGACCAGGGACGGACCTACATTCATAGTTGTGTAAGCCTTGGCCCTTACTTCTTTCGTTTTGTTGATATAAACCAGGAATTTCATTGATAATGAGGGAAATCCTTACAAAGAGAGGGGTAGATTTGGTGTGGGAAACTCTCCAACCAAACTCTACAACCAATTGATTTTGCTAAAATAACTAGGTTGTGAGCAACTAAATTACAACATCTTTTAACAAACACAATATTACAATTATACAATTAGGTTGGGAAAATGTTGCTCTTCAGCTCACAGAAGACACCATCTAATCCCAGCGTTTCTGCCATCAAAGGGGTTACCTCTTGGTCCTCACTTTGATATACACACACTTTATTATTATTTTGAGCAAGTACATATACACATTATAGCAAATGCATTATAGTGCATGTAGTGGCGGAGCCAGAAAATTTGAATAGTGGGGCATCATATATATATATATATATATATATATATATATATATATATATAAAGTTGTAACAAAGAATACATAAGATTGAAATCATAAAATTAAAATTTAAAACAATGGAATTTAGATTTACCTCTTAGAAAATAAGTAATAAAGGAATCTAGAAAATAGAAAATAGAAGGAGGATAAAGAGAAGGAAGACGAAACTTAGTACCGGTTCTTTGGATGTGGAAGTGGGATCATGAGTTTTCACTTTTTTTGATGTTGAGCATGTTTTGAATTGTTGTTTTTATAATAAAAAAAATAGGTCATACTAATTGGCGCTCTTGAACACTTATCAAGGAAAAAAGGTAAACTTTTTATTAAAGAAAGAAATTGCAAGATAGAGCGACAAAAAACCTCATGATGGTTTCACCAGAGTTAGTTTACGTAGTATCAGTCTTTGACATGTAGCTATGACCTTCCATGATTTCTGCTTAGGAATCAATTTAATTGGCTATAAAGTTTTCATGAACCACTAGGGATGAATTGTCTTGGGATATATAGCAAAGATCTTAAAGAAAAGCTTTTTTTTATATACTTTTTAAAGATAGACAACACAAGTTCCAAGATATTTGATTGCTTAGTTCGTTGAAATTAAATGTTTGACAATTTAGCATGTGTAAATATAAATTGACATAAAAATACATAATTACATATAAATATATAAAGAAATTTGACTCTCCAATCTCATTATTTTTACTCTGAAATGGGAGATAAAAATCAATCTCTATGATGTGCATATGTGTCAAAATGTTGGATATGTAATACCTCTAAAATGGGAGATAAACATGAATGTTTCTTACTAAAACAACAAGAGGTATTTATCTAAACCAATTAGAATTCACGTTAACGATGACATTAAAGGATATTTTAGTTGTCAATTTTGTTTGCCTAGTTACTACTACTATTAAAATTACCTCTATTTTACAAAAGTTTGTGAAAGCATGTGCCCACAAAAGGCTCTACATGCCTCCGCCACTGAGTGCATGCAATGTAGGCAAATAAAGACTTTTTCCAAAACATAATTTCATGGATTATACTATCATGTCTCCTTAGGTCACTTTTTTTTAACCAATATCACTTGTTAATAAGTCAAAAATAGAAATAAATGAAGAGGGTTATGTAAAAAAAAGTCAAATTATAAAAGTTTCAACATGTTTAGTGTGTCATTCTCAAAAAAGAAAAATCATTCTTAACAAATGTTCTTAGCACACTTGTTAACAATTCTCATGTTTAATTTATCATGTTATTATAAATTTACATGTAAATATTTCCCTCACTTGTTACTTGTTTCCATCGAATTACAATGTTGCACACTTTTTTTTATCAAATATACACCCTCCGGTCACTAATATAAGCAAAAATTTATTTTTAAGATACATTCAATTAATGATGTATGTGGTCTTTATTATATGTCACATACATCATTTATTAAATGTATCTAAAAAATGGATTTTTGCTTATATTAGTAACCGGATGGTGTAGTCTATTAGTTAGATTTACACACATTATATGTAAATAAGTAGAAAATTTAAGATTCAAACCCCGACACCTACATGTAATTACGTGTCTGATAACTACAAATAGAATTACATTTACGGGTCACAATGTTGCACACATGTAAAATAAATGCTAGGACAAATGCAAACTTGAGCGTCCAAAGGCACATGAGACTTTTGCGTTTCTTCTTTCTCAACATCATCAAGGGGGACTAAGTTTTATCCTTTGACGACAATTTTATGTCATGATTGCATCTATCCAGAATTAAATAGCTCTTTTGCAACAGACCAATGATACATCGAGAATAATCTCAATATATGTAAATTATCAAAATAAAATAAGTACCTACATTATATATTTAATCTAAAAATTATTGGCCGCATTTTTAAATATATGTCGCCATCAACTACTGCACATACGTTTTTTTTTTAAATAACTACTGGACATACGTTAATACACACAACTTTAACGGTTAATATTTTTATTTATTTATATAAAAATTTATAAAAAAAATTAATATTTTAAAAATATTTATTGAAATAAATCGAACAACTCATATGTTAAAATTTGCATTTATATATTAGTTAAAAAATATTATCAAAATAAATTATACAAATAATTTTCATTGTCAAATTACGATATGTATTTATGAAAGAGTGCTTATTGACAATTACGATATGTATTTATGAAAGAGTGCTTATGAAAATTTTATTGATTATGTGTAATAAACACACATCATTACTAGCTAGCAAAATGATATCGACATTTAATATCAAAAAGAAGAAACAGCAGCTAGATACACATTCATAATGTCCTAACGATAAATGTCTAATGTTTTTTATTAAAGGGCATGTCTAATGTTTTTTTTTGAGAAAAAAGGGCATGTCTAATGTTGTGTATGTTTTTTTAAATATGCGTATGGACTTTGAACAGCTTGAAACAAGTTTATTGATTGCATCATATTGATCGGCATATGTTTTATTAAATATGCACATACCCTTTAAATGCCTTGATACATTGTTAGCCATAAACTTAATCACATCACCAAATCATATTATCACGTTCCTTAAGAAATAAAAAAAATATAGTTATCTTCTAAAATTGTACTTCACATCTCTCTTTCTTTAGAGCTCTTCTTAATGTTTAATGTTTGTTGAAAATTTTGAACATTTTGTGCAATGCGAGGAGGAATATCTCATTTTCTTGAACAGTTTTTTTGTGCTTGTTTCTACAGTGCTACAAAGTAATTTTCTAAAAAAAATGTGTGTTTGAATATGTTCGCGTAAAAATGAGTTTGACAATAAGTTTGAATTTGAAAATCATGTTTAGAATCTTCATAATTACTTTTAGCTCTCCAAATATGCATTTAGTGTGGTGCTCGTGGAGGAATCAAGTAGCCGACAAGGTTATGTATATTGAATAATTGATGGATCAAATTAAATTATCATCTTCTTTCAAACTAAATTATCATCTTGAAAGAGTATGAGTGCGTTGTGAAACCTTCCTTAATTATATTTGTGTAGAAAGGTTTTTAGCTTTTGTAAAAAAAAAAAAAAAAAGTTTTATAGCTTTGGCGTTACTAATTAGATATGAGCTCTACCTATCTTCTTTTGGTTATCGTTGGCTTATTTCTTTTGGTTCTTAACTTGTTGGTATAATATACATTGCACTATGTTTTTCAACATTTCTCATCCTTTCGGGGACATCCAATGTTTCCCATTATTGAACAAAATAATGTGACATGAAACGGTGGCACTTCTTATATATGTGATAATATAAATGGTACATTCTAAGAATATAAATACAAATTTAAGTGAAAAAGTTCATCCTAATAAAGACTAGACATGGAGTAAGATAAATTGCATGTTTTTCTTATACATACTTTATGGGACGCAACACTCACATTCATATCTCTAATTGTTATGGACATTCCCAAGGCCCTTGATTTCCATAACCTTCATATTCTCCTCCTCTCATCTGAGGCATTTCATATTGTCCTCCGCCACATCCTCCTCCTCCTCCTCCTCTTTCTCCTCCATAACCACTATATTCTCCTCCTCCCATAGCTACTTCATTTTCTCCTCCTCCCCAACCTCCCATGTTTCCTCCTCCTCTCCCTCCCATGTTTCCACCTCCTCCTCCTCTCCCTCCCATGTTTCCTCCTCCCCCTCCCATCATTCCTCCTCCTCCCATGTTTCCTCCTCCTCCTCCCATGTTTCCTCCTCCCCCTCCCATGTTTCCTCCTCCTCCTCTCCCTCCCATGTTTCCTCCTCCTCCTCTCCCTCCCATGTTTCCTCCTCCTCCTTCTCCCCAACTGATTCCAAACCCTCCTTGGCTTTCTCCTATTCCCGAAATTGCTTCGTTCGCTATCCATTCAAACCAACCTTTCAGCCCTCCCAAATTTCCCCAAAATCCCAAACCTCCATCGACGTGTCCTCCTCCATGGTCTTCACCGTGACTAACTCCTTTCAAACCTTCATCCTTATCTACCACAATTTTTGTTTTGGATTCTTCACTTGCACTAACTGTAAATTAAAAAAAACACATTTATTAAATATGATTAAATAAGAAAGGAATTGAGAAAATAATTTGTGTGTGTGTATATATAGAGAGAGAGATAAAGAGAGATATTTACATTGTTCTCCATCTTTGGATGAATTAATTGCCACAGCAAAGATAAGAAATAGCGCATAAAGAAAGAACACGAAGATAAAATGTTTGATTTTCATCCTTCATATACAAAGAGTGTAAGTGTAGTCAATTATGAGTTCAATCAACAATTATTTATACTAATCATGTGGGAAGATAAATATAAGAAGAATCTAATCGTGAGAATAATGGGCCATCAACACCTATTAAGAGGTAAATTAGGTAAGAATTTATTTTAGATTACTAGCGAGTCCATGTGTTTCCCCACCGGTCACTTCAACTTTATTTTATTTTTAAAATAAATTTTTATATTTAAATAATATAGACATCTCTAAGAAGTTTATAAATATGCATATTAGTATAAAATAATTGCGGTTATATCTAATCTCACTTATTAAAATAATAAATATAAATTAAATATTTAAAGCATAAAAGTGAAATAGAAGTGTATATAAAATACTATTAAAAGTTGTATCAATTTCTTTTTTGTTAATAGCTATGCTATTCTTATATATTTGTAAAATATAATTTTATGTATCAAGTTACATTCTCTATAGTAATGTGATCACCATGTTAAATATGATTTTTTTTTACTGGTATAAATTTCAAAATAAGTAATTATAATTTATGAAGATATAAACTAAATTTGCAATTTCAAATGACAGAGTTCAAATCCAACGTAATACAACTGTAAAAAAGTTTTTAATTCCACTATTATTAATGGGTAAACACAAATGTATCAATATAGTTTGGTTGAGTATGTACCTTTATCCAATCAATCAATGTCATGTCGTATTTTCATATTTGTTTATTTTAAAATAAATTAAAATATCAAACAAATTTCGCATGACATAATCAGTTATGTCATGCGAATTGTGGTTTAAAAATAAAATGACATAAAAAACCTAACAAAAGAGTTTAACATAATGTGGAGACTTTAGGAGGGAGCATATACTTGATTGAATGATAATAGTAGGTTAAGATCAATCGCATAAATGAGATTGTCACCACATGTTCGTTTCAAATATCTAATAAACATGTAATTTGACTCAACATACCAAATCTGCAATTTTTCATTGTCAGAATCCATCAAAGACCAAAATTGAAGAAATTTTAAATAATAGAGGTTGAATAAAAAAAAAGCTTAAATGTGTTTTGACCCCTTAACTTTTAAAAAGTTACAATTTTGGCCGCTAACGAAAAAAATAACAATTTTACCCTATATCTTTAGGAAATATGCTTTTTTGACCATTTATCTTTCGAGAAATATACTATTTTGACTCTCTATCTTTAGGGAAATGTGATCTTTTGGCCCCTTATGTATAAACAAAGTTGTGATTTTTGGGACATGTGACGTCTTCTTAGTAGTTTTGCAACGTTTTGTAAAGTTAAGGGTAAAATTGTTATTTTTTTTACCAATATTTAAGATAAAAAGATTAAAGAAAATGACTTCCAAACCTTAAAAAAATAGTTCATTATAATGTTGGGACTTTTCGAAGAGCTTAAACTAGGGGAGATAATCACACTAGGCTAAGAACAACCACAAAAGTGAGAATGACACCACATCTTTATCCAAAACCAAAAGACATTACATATACAAATAATCTCACTTATATGTTTTTTAACATATTTTCTTGCATCTAATGTGAAACTTTAACTCATATATGACACATTAACATCTCTCCCTTACGTGTGAGACTCTGAATTTGTGATATTGTGACTTAACCAAATAAGATCAGACTGTGGCATAACATGGTAAAAACAGTAGATAGATGATGGTTTCATGGAGGAAGGTTTCATTTCCCTTATATAATGAGAAGAGGTAAAACAAATTGGAAATATAAGAAGGAAGACGAAAAAAGAATTTTATCATGAGAGAAATGATAAGAAAAGTATAAGGGGTGCTTTGACCGTGAGAGTAAAAGGAGTAGAGTGAGTTACTGATAATTTTACGGGTTTGTTGAAGGATTTGGAGATTTTAAGGTAGTTTTCTTACCAAAAAAATATATTCAATTAAAAAAACACCTTATCATTTTAAAATTTCTAATAAGCATGAAGTATTTTGTCAAGTCAACATAACACAACTGCATTTTTTTCATTGTGAGATTCCCCCAAAGACCAAAATTGAAGGAATTTAAAACAGTGGAGGTTGAATAAAACAATAACATGAAATTAAATGACATTCTATAGGTAAAATTTAAGATAAGAAATTATATAAATCACATCCAAAAACAAACAAAACATATTTTCATAGTTTTAGGTTTCCTAGATATTCTACACTGAGTTTGATCACTACATTTGACTAAGAGAAATCAGAAAAGTCATATTGATTCAATATCTTCGCCCAAAAATTTAAGGAATTAGGTATATGGGGTCATCTCACTCATATTTTGCTAAATATCTACTCATTCGTCCAATATAGAACTTCGACACATTAACATCTTTTAATCAAGTGTTCAACTCTTCATGTCTGTAATTATGTGACATAGTCAGATACGATTAAACAGAGGCACAGCATGTTCAATTAGGTTGGTGGTGGTCTCATGGAGGGAGGTTTACGTTTCTTTCTCTCACAGGAAGAGAGAAAAGAAATTAGAAGGAAAATGGACATGAAAAGGGAATTCAAACATGAGAAAAGATAAGAGAAAAATAAAATAAAACTGTTTGTTTTATCCGTGAGAGTATAGGGAATAATATAAGTTATTGGTAATTTATTGGGTTGCTTAAGAAGTTGGAGATTTTTTAGTAATCTTTTTATATATATAAAAAAAAGACTGAATTAAAAAACGCCACATAATCTTAAACATCCAATAAACATGTATTTTGTCAACTCAACATAAAACATTTGAAAATTTTCATTGTCACTTTCCATAAAAGGTCAAAAGTGAAGGAATTTGAAATAATAGAAGTTGACTGAAAAAATTTGTATGAAAGAGAATGACATCCAATAACTAATTTTTTAGATAAAAAAAAGTTAAACAAGTGACATCCAAAGATTAAAATAATAGTTTCGTCGTAATGTTGTTATTATGATAGGATCCTACATTGAGGTTGATTATCACATTAGACTAAGAGAATATATATAAGTGAGATTGCCACCACATCTTGACCCAAACCCTTAAGACAGTATGTATATGGGTTATATCACTTATACATTACTCAATTTCTACTCTTGCATCCAATGTGGAACTTTAATTCACGCTTAATACATTAACATCCCCTACTCAAGTTTGAGACGCTCTGCATCCAAGACTTACAATCAGTAACCACTCGCGCTTCCCAAACAAAGTCAAACCAAACTATGCTACCACCGTTGGGATTTATGGGGAAGCCAACACTGGTGTTGATCGTCTCATTGGAAAGTGAGCAATCATCCGAGTGAGAATGATAGCACATTTTCGCCCAATATTTTATGGCATTGAGGTATACGAGTCTTCTCACTTATTTATTGATCAATCCTTACTTTTTTATATTCAGTGTTGGACTGTAACTGAAACGTGATATATCACAATATTTTCTCATTAAGTATGACAAGATTCTAGCCCATGCTTGACACGGTTGTGTATACTAGTTGAGATAAAATCAGAGTTGAAATGAATCTTTTTGCTAAATAGTGTGCAACTTAATTAACAACACGTCTAATAGCTAGAAAATAAATTGACACAATCCTCCATTATGACACCTAAATAGGAGTGGTTTTGCTGCTAGTCTGCAATTGCTTTATTTGTCTAAAGAGAAAGTTGTATATGAAGTAGATTTTTTTTTAATGAAGTTAAAACGGTTTTTTTTTAAGAAGAAAAATGGTATATATTAACAAAACCACATGAGTCTTCTCAATACATGGTGTACTAAGAAGACCCGTCAAAAGTTACAAACTGTCACACTAGAATACAAGAATAAAAGTCAGCCGATACCTAAACAGAACAACGGGTCCGACTACCATCTTTGACAACCAAACGCAAAAGCGGCATTATTAGCCTTCAACCACCAATAGGAGTGAAACGAAATTTATTAATCAAGCCATTTAATCTTTCCATGAGAAGAAGTGCCAGAAAATATCTAAGGAAGAAAAGTATCTGTTACATCAACAAATCAATAAAAAGTCGAAGGGATAAAACCACATAGTAGGAATGCTAAAAAAAACAAAGATGATACTGGAACTAAATGAGAACTCCTAAGCATTGAAGGGGATTAAGCCAACACATATGGCAATTAAAAGTAAAATTAGGATGATCTTCCTTTAGTCACCAGAAAGATTGGAGCTTAATTTTCTCTATAATTTTGTGAATAGAGTCCCCCTATTGTTGAAAAATTCCAGCATTCTTGACACGCCAAACAATCCAAACATAAAAGAGCCAAATCAAGTAAAAATCAAAACAAATGTTTTTTGAGAAGCCACCCAACAATTATAATTGAAGCAAATGATCCTTAACAATAGCTGGATTGATTGAAACCAATTCGAGACAATTGTAGATTTCAAACCAAAATTGACAAAAAAGTTGCAAGTCAAAAACAGATGATCCATATCCTCGTGAGATCTACAACCACCAGACCAAAAATGAGTATGTGGTTGAAGTATCCTTCATCTGATTAAGTTGTCAGTTGTTAGAAGATGATTACGTAATAAACTCCAAGCAAATTTGTTGACTTTTAAAGAAACCTCTTTATGCCAAATATTTGTAGTATGGTCTTTGTTTAAAGGTTGATCCCTTGATGTCAAATAATTGTAAACATATGATCCACCTCCTACCTCCCGTCGTAAGTGATCGTTAAACCAACTACCAACCCCTCTCGAGCGCTTCCCTTAATAACATTAGAGGTTCCAATATTATAGTGGAATCTTTTGATGATATTGCTAAATGATTCTCGAATTAAACCACCGTAAGAACGAGTAATGGTATAGACAAATACCGTGAATTGTGTCTTGCATAATAAGATGGACCATAATATTGGAGGATTCAAGAATACCTATCAATAATAGTTTTACCCTAAAAAATAAGATTGTTTCCACAATTTTCAAATCATAACAACAAAATAAACAATTCAGATAGTTTTAGAAACAACATTTTATTTGATGAACGATTCCAATGTAACAAATCTCTAAGTAAATGCATAATTTTCCTTCAAAAAGTAAATGCATGATTTTTTTTCTTTCTCTCTAATCACCACGTAGGGAACAAATCGCATCAGTCTTTATGTGATGAATTTTGCGTTGAGCATTAGTGAGGAGGCGACCGTAAGAAAGTTTCCAAAGATAAACTTTAATCCTTCGAGGACCTGGCCAATTCCAAACCAAGTTGGAAAGAGAGTCGATATGACAGGGCAAATCTAGAGTAAGATATTAATAAGTTGATTAAATAGATAAATTGTCATAGCCCAACAAGGTCGATATACTAGAAGTTGATTTAATTTGTTCCATTTCCACTCGCAACCACTAGTGTAAGAGAAAACTATTTATTTATCTTCACAATAAAGAATAGTAGAGGTATGTACCAAAAAAAAAAAAAGTAGAGGTAACATGATCCTTAAAGGACCGTCTCCATTAACCCACAAGTCTTGCCAAAATGGAATAGTATTTTTTTTTTTTAATAGACGAATGACAAAAGTCATCATAAATTTACACACATGAAGTGGAGGTATTAGAATTCAAACCTCAGTTATAACATCCAGCCTAATAATTTTGATATTTTTACCTTTTAAACTAAGATTTATGAAACAAAATAAAATAGTATTTTGATTGACAATAAGTGACGAAAAACTTAAATTTTATAATTAGTAATAGATCAAAAACTATTTATACTGATCATGGGGACACGATAAATATAAAAATAACAAAAATTCTTGATTGGATAATATATACCACTCATAAACATCTTTTTATATAGGGTCTTGTTAACGAGTGTCTCCGGGATACTCTTTAAGCATACCAAATTTAGTAATTATTCTTTCAAAAAGTCAACTATTACAATTTCTAACGCACTCAATACACAACTTTTTATTAAAAATTTATCATTTAAAGTGCTTAAGGAGTGCTCCGAAGACACTCATTAACATGTTTCTTTTATATATTATCGGGTCATCAACACTATTGAGAGATTCCCTAAAAAGAAAAAAAAACTATCGAGAGGTAACTTGGGACGTGTTTGTCTACGGTATGTAATTTTTCCAATCTTTTTTTTTTTTTTAGGGAAAATTTTCCAAATTATTATCAAGGTTGGGCACTTCTGTTTTTGCATTTGTTTAAAATAAATTTTAACACGAAATAAATGTGTATATTGTTTTTTTTTTGTCAAGAATGTGTATATTGTTAATTAGTATAAAACATATATAACTCCACAAAATTTTAAAATATGCATATTGGATTAAAAGGACAGCAAACATGTCATCTATCTCGTTTCTCTAAAAAAAAAATGTCATCTATCTCGTTAAAATAATGACTCATTATATTTGTTTCTGATTTTATAAAAGGACTGTAACTCTGTCAAATTTTATTCATATTTTTCTTTCTAAAAATATGTCAAGGACTAAATTGATATTAAGTAATTTAAGATAAAAACCAAATTGATAGCAAGTTGGTAAAATATAGGGACCCAATTGATATTAAGTGGTTAAATTTGAGTGTTAATTTTGGTGGAGTAGTTTTACTTCTTAAAACAAATGGTTAGCGTTTTAGAAATATTCATAACCCCAATGGCTTATTTAAGAGTGTTTTACAAAATCAGGGACTAATTAGTGGATTACGCTTAGAACAATAATTTAAAATTAAAAATTTCCCCGTTTTAAAATATATGTCGTAATTTTACAATCTTTACCATTCATATAACGTAGTTTGATCATATTTTTTAACTAATATATAAATACATATAAAAAACAAGATTGTCACGCAATTTGTACCCAGACAAGAAAGCCATTTGATCCTTCATTGGATAATAAATATAAAAACAAAAAGATCTTGACTGGATAATATAATAGTTTTTTTCCATGTTTATTACATAGAAACTCATCACTCACTTTTATCATTTAGTCCTAAATGTCAATCAACAGCTAACATTATCAAAGAAACACCCATTTGATCCTTAAAATGGTAGACAAATTTAATATCTAAAATGGAAAAAAAACTGCAACCCTTGTGGTTGATTAATTTAGTCATGCAAGTGTCTCAAATAAACTACTGTATTCAAAAGATTTGAATTTCAAGAATCATTTTGAACTAAATAAACTAATGTTAATATTATCCAAACTATGGTGGGAGTAGTCGAACTCTCAACTTACCTATCACATTAGTTCTTAACTCTCACCTGAGTCATTAAGCCAATCTAATATCTCCTGTATCATTCTAAAATATTGATAACTTCATGTACCAGAGTATCTAATCTTTAGAATTTTACTAACTGAATTGATATTTAAATCTAAGAAACTATAAAGCAAATAATAGAAGCGAAAATACAATGATATCTAAACTTTTTCCTCCTTGAGCAACAGGTCAAAAGTCTCAACACATGGTAAAATAAAATTTTACATGTTACATAAAACTGTAAGGCTATCTTCCGAAGATAAGAAATATAGATAAATCAAAACCGAAATACATAACTAAGATTAAATGCACTGAATATTCTATTGAAAATGGGAACACTTTTGCCTCCTCCTGCTTCACGACTTTCCTGAGGCGATTTTAGTTCCCGTAATCCTGCAAAAATAATCAAGAGTTATGTACATCATTCATTTTACACACTTTGCACAAGACAGATTTTTTAATCCTTTTAAGACATGAGGCAGTTCCGCTCGGCATTCAATCACAGCAACCAACTCAATGGAAAGAAGAACAATCAAAAGAACTTTGCATATACAAAACAGTTAAAATCTACAACAGACAAAATAAAGGTAAACATTATATTGAGAATAAAGTCAGTTCCAAAAACATCGTTTGACATAAGTTGCTACAGCCTAATGTAAATACTAAATTCTCACATTGCTTTACAGAAATAGTTCTACAGGCTCTTGAGGGCATAGGTAGTAAAGACAGATAGGCCATTAAGAAAACAATTATACACAATCTCTAGTTTATGCTATGAAGAACTGACACTGAAATGGACACAAGAACCAAGACACAACACTGACACGTCGACACTGGTAATAATAAGAAAAAATGGTATAATTGAAAGTGTCGGTGCTGCAGTGTTAATGTATCAATGCAGTTGCTGTATCTTGATGAATCATAACCCTTATTGTGACAAATATGTTTATTTATAAATTAGAAATTTAGAAATAGCAGTAGATTTAAAACAAGAATTCACTTCTATCATTGACTTATTGTCAATTTGTGATGCTACAGAAAATTCTAACATCAAAAGCATTACCATTTAGACGAACATTATAAAACCACAACCAATACAGAGAAAATCACCAATCAATCATAACTAAGAACAAACTAAAACCATGCATTGTAAGCATACAAGCAGGCTACTTTTTTCCATTGTAAATCATACAAAAAATTATCACGAGTAAACCCATTATGCATGAAAATCATAAATACAACCAAACAGATCACCCACTTCAAAAATCCCCTGATTCATATTAAGATCTCAAATCAAATTGACGATGTAGCACCGACATTCACACTTCCGATGAAAGACGTGTCTGGTGTCTAACACGTGTGATCACATTAAATTAATCCTTTTTTTTCTTCAAATTTTTAGCAGTCTTGACGTGTCTGTTGTATCATCGATGTCGGTTTTTCATAGTTTCAAGCTAGCACAACAGTAAGACAATACTAAAACCATGCATGCTATTATTCCATGGTAAATCAGACCAAAATATCTCACAACTAAAGTCTAAAACCCATAATGCATAAAATCCACAAATATAACCAAACAAAAAAACCCACCTTGATTCAATCAAATTGTTTTAATCTACCAACATTTACTTCAGAAATTCATACAAACCATTCCACCAAAATATTCAATTCAAATCAAACAAATTCAAAAAACTCAAAACAAAAATAAAATAAAGCATAATTTCAACACAAAAAACAAAGAAATAGATCAAAAATTTAGTTTTTACCTAACCAGATCCAACGATGATGTTGTTGATTGGAATAAAAATAAGCTTAACGAAAAACCCAACAAATCCCATCACAACAAAACCAATCGCGGTACGAACAGCAACCTTGGAAAATTCTACAAATCAAAAAATCACAATCAAAATTAAAGATCCACAATATAGAGGATGAAATCAAGTAAATCGAATTGAGAATTTAGGGTTATACCTTTGCGATCGGGTTTGTGGCAACGCTTAACGAGCCTAACGCTGTCTTTGGCGAATTCTCTGAGTGGATCGAAGACGGAATCAATGGCGTCCATTTTCTCGCGAATTGAGAATTTGAAATACGAGAAATTGAAATTAGGAGAATGAGAAGGTTTTTGTTTTGTGAAGAAGATGAAATATGAATTGGTTGATATAATGTGTTGACGAAAAAGAGAAAACAAATTTGGATGGGAAGACACGTATTGTTGGCCAATGGTTTTTTGACATGTAGGAAATCTTTTTAGGTGTTGACCAAAAAATTGTTACTAGTTTCACATGCAAACATATTTTTATTTTTGAGAAATAATGCCCCAAGGGCATTATTAATTATTTAAAAATTAATAGTAGTAACTTTTGCATATAAATTGTGTGATTATCACTTTTTCATGTGTTTGACTTAGATTTTCAAGAAAATATTTTTATTTATGGTTTCAAACAATGTTTTTAAGGAACTTGTTAACAAGACCTTTTTTTTGTGTTAACATGATGATGTTATATTTTTTTTAGATAAATAATGTTATATTGATGATGCTATTAAAAAAGACAAGAATTTTTTTTATAATATTGTTGTCATTGAAAAACGATAAACATGATTGGTTGAGTTTGTTACATTTGAAAGTCACATATATTTATACTTATAATTTTAATTTAAATAAATCTTTTTACATAAAATATCGTTTGTAATTTACACACAAATTTTGAATAAAATACTGTTGATAATCTACAAGTATTAACACAATAAAAATAACAAAACGACGGACACGAGTTTCCGCTAGTATAAATAAAGTTTTATAAAATTATTTTACTTTCTTTAAGAAACCAAAAGCAAAATATAGTAACATACTTCCCCTTAAAGCATAAGGAGTGCCTAGAAGAAATTAAAAGGAGTTTTTTTTTTTTTTTTAAACAAGGAATTGAAAAGAGTTAAGTAACATGAAATTTAAAATGGATAAAAAGTTACATGAAATTACATAGAAATAAGCTAAATCAGTGCGTTGGATTAACCCACCACAAATGAAAATTGATAAGATCATTAAGTTTGTCTGTCTTCAACCACCACCATGAGTGAAGCTTTATGCGACCAAGTAACTGCTCTAACAAAAGCTCTATATTACAAAAAAATTCTAGCATTACGCTTTTTCCACGTAACCCAAATACAAGACAAGAGCGAATATCCTTCACGAATATATGTGCACCACCGAACTGCAAAGCATGATCACTAATGTCTGCTCTATTAACTAAAGAGATTTCCACACAAACTAAAGACACAATTCCGGATATTACAAAAGAAATCACATCCAAGAAATAGATGATTAATTGTTTCCTTCTTCACATACCCTTGCTTGAGCAATGCTATATCTCTAGAAAAATAACATCAAGAATTCTTCAAGAATAAAGAGCAGCCAATCACAATGCACTATTTGCCACAATTCAAGGAGGTGTGGCTGAAAAATAGGAAGTAAACAAATAAATCATGCAATTAAAATTTGCCAACTGTGTCTTGAAAAATTCTTGATGCTATTTTTCTAAAGAAATAACATTCCCCCTTACAAACATAGTAACAAACAAGTAGGCACCAAATCCTGGCGAAAAATATCATCTTTTGTTGGGATTCTATTATTGAAAAATCTCCAAGCAAATAATGTCACTTTTAGAGACACAGCTTTACACCAAATTATGTGCGACCGAATATTAAAGCTGGGTTGTTCAACTCTAGTAAGAATATGATAAACATCATTTACCAAATAACCATTAGTAGAGTTTTGAAACCTAACCCATTTATTTGCCACGTTTCCCTGGAAAAGAATGTTAATTAATAAGAAACACATTGTTCCATTTGATCTTTCCCATGAAAAAAGACGCCCCCTCTCATCTCTTAATAGGATTATTTTATTTGAAAATTGGACTCAGATTCTCGATTCTACTTAGTTTAGGGGGAGTTCTAATTTGTAAAAATAAATAAGTTGTTGAGGGTAAATTGAACTCGGGTCCTAATTTGTAAAGTAAAACTAAAAAATAAATAAAGAGATCAAAATGTAATGTAGCTTAAAATATATCCCTTCATCCTCTAAAAATAATCTATCTATTTGTATGAATTTGAATTCTCTCAATTTTTTTAAGTGAAATCTCAATCTATTAATTGAGAAAATTAAAGTTGAAAAAAGAAAAAATAGTAGAGTATTTTAACACGATGGAGGTAGAAAATGGAGAAAAATTGATAAAATTTTCAGAAGAGAATATCATAATCCACTTTGTTTACATGCCTCTTCATTTCCCTAACTACAAAAATTATCCTACTTTACATGTATATATAGCTAGTCTATAGCACCGCCATCGCTGTAACTTCATGTCATACTTTCCCACCGAAGTTCACCATCGCTGTAAACTGTAAAATCCAACCACCGTTCATATTTCCTCTCCTTTAGGTACGTTTTCCTCTTCCATTTCACCTCTAATTTTATTTATTTTTCCCAAATCCCACATTAAAACTCTTGCATGGCTAAAAGAAAACTAGAAGAACAAGTTGATAGGATCAGTAGTTTACACAATGAACTACTTGCTAATATCATTTCATTCCTACCAACAAAAGAAGCTATTTCAACTAGTGTTTTGTCACGTACTTGGTTCTCTTTGGACTCTTACTAATTCTCTTCATTTCCCTGAAAATTGTCCAACAAGAAATAACTTTGTTCAAATTGTGAAAAGTGTCTTAGCTCAAAGAAAATCATGTTGCATGAAAAGAGTTTCATTCTCTATCCACTATAATTGTTATATCCCACACTTGGTTAGTTCAATAGTTTGCATGGCAAGTAAACAAAAAGTTGAGGAGATAGATATGTGTTTATATAGTTTAAAAGTTTATTTGCCTTCGGAGGTTTTCGCTTGCGAAACACTCGTTGTTTTGAAGTTGGTTGGGAGATTTTACCTGAATCTTCCTTCTCATGGTCATCTTCCTTTGTTGAAGATTTTGCATCTATGTATTTTGTGCATTGAAGATGAAGATCTTATGAAGCTTTTCAATGGTTGTCCTGTTCTTGAGGAACTTTACTACGAGGATGTCGAGTTTAAATGTAATTCTTTGTTTGGAATATGTGTGCCTACATTGAAAAGTTTACATGTTAGGAGTTTTGATGAAAAAATTCATATTAACACTCCTCTTCTTGAATACCTTGTACTAGAAGAAACTAAGGCGAGTAGTTACGTGGCTGAGAATTTGAATTACAAATTGAAAGAAGCACGTATTGGTATCTATTTTGATTATGAAAATAAAAAAGTAAAACAAAATATATCGAATCTTTTCGATGGGATTCATAAAACCAGGTTTCTTTGCTTTGATATGGATTCCACAAAGGTACGAATAGCACTATTTAGCTCATATTATATATATATATATTATATATATATATATATATATATATATATATATAGATATATAAGGACTAAAAGCGCTATTTAAGCGTTATTTTTAATATAGGAATTGTGTGTTATTTTTCATAACTCTTTGTTATTTTTATCCGTGTGCAGGTGCTTACTTATGCTTGTCTAGAATTTCCAACATTTAACAATTTGGGTCATCTACAATTATATTTAAAAACCTTTAACTCTAATTTTCTAGTTAAACTGTTACTAGAAAAATGCCCCAATCTTGAAGTTCTTGAGATTATTAAGGTTAGTTTACTCTTGTGATTTGGTTAATTATCGGTTAACTTTTTAAATTTACTTTCTTTTTCTCAAGATAATTATAGATGTGTTGTGATCTCTTTTTACAGGTTGATGAACTATGTGATAATGAAATTAAATGGGCACAACCAACAATAGTTCCTAGCTGTATTTCATCACACCTTGCTACTTTTATATTCAGAGATTATGAAGGCACATATGAAGAGTTGGAACTTAAGAGTGGAAAAGTCCTTAAGAGGACCACAATTTATTTCGGAAGTAGCTGGGAACCAAGCGATGCAAGTGATGCTGTGACGGAAATATATTCCTCGCATAGAGCCTCAAAAGATAACAGGGTTATGTGCTTCGAAGGTGTCTTGATGGTATGGATTACTTCCTTCTCTATATTTAGACACTTGACAAGTTCAAGCTTGTGTAGACTTGATTTATTAGGGTTATTTTCAAATTAGGGAATACCCTTGACTTGAGTGTGTTAGTCGATTAAATGGTTTAGTTAATCGATTGTTAAGTTAAATGATTGATTAAGTCTGCAACATGATTCAGTATTTATTAGGTAATAACCCAATATGATTTATTTAGCTTTTGATAAAATAATGATCTGATACATTGTTAGATGGTTGGTTCCATTGTTTAATATTAAGCCTAGGAATAATCAATTGTTAATGATTGATTATGATGAATTGTGATCCTCTCCATTTCTTCAATTTGGAGAAAGGCACAAAAAGTAGATAATGTATTACATGTTTTTCATCATTTTCTTTTCCAAATATGTGTATCTATCTGCAAAATAGAGTCCTTTATTTCTTTTGAGAAATAGAGACGATCTCAAACCGATTATGAAATAAGAAAATTAATATCAATTGTATTAACTTTCTAACGAAAGTATCATCCGTCGCATATATGGGGGAGGTGTTACATGATAGTGTTGTTAATGATAATGAATACATTGTTGTATGTGTATTTATAATGAAGATTGCTGGAGGTTGAATCTTGATAGAACCAGATAGGAATGATGATTATGGCCTTGGTCGAGACGGCATATGTAAATGCATAGTTATATGATTGTTGCATTGTTAATTGCAGGCATAAATATGTTCTCTGTGCTCGTGTGCAGCATTGTATCATCTTGAAGTTTTTTGCTGGTTTTAGTTTGAGTGTTTCTCGGGTGCTCTCATGCTTAGACTGCCTTCACTTTTCTGCTGCATTTTTCTTTTTGGTTATGAGATCTGTATAGTTCTGGTAGGGTACTTTGTAATTTTTTTCTTGTTTATGGCTCGATGCTGTGTTTGCAACGGACCGTTTGTTGGTATCATGTTGGCTTGAGCGCGCGTGTGCCTTTTGTGGGCATGTATGCCTTTGTAGCTGCTTGTACAGTTTAATGTACTCTCGGATGTCTATTTAGAGAACGTCGTCTTGTGCTCGAAATAGTCTATTTCAATGAAGATGTTAGCTGTTAAAAAAAAAAAAATTGTTTGTGTTTCAATACTTGTAATAAAAAAAGTCGTCATCATCTTTTGAAGTGTATAACTTGGTATAATAAGAAATATGAAAATTAATGCACTTTAGGTGACTAATGTGGCTTCCATAAAAATAACTATGGAGCGTTGATGTTTTTGAAGGGGCAGGGATAATCATAAAAACAATGGGTTTATTGCAATAAAGATGATTAATTGTTTGCTGCTAGAAGTTGTCTAATAATCATAAAATTAATTGCTTTGGCTTTCTAGGGCTGATTTTGTTTGTAGGCTAATGTGCTGCTAAATGTATTAGTGCTGGGATTTAGTACTTTATGCAGCATCTATTAAAGAACATTGATGCTTGGATTCACAAAAATGTAGTCTTGGGTTTGCTTCTTAAAAAAACGATAATTTGTTACTTTGTTAGTATGACCAAGTTCCACATCCCTCAATTACTCATGCATTTTTGGTCTTCTATTTTAAAAAAATTGAAGTTGAGATTTCTATTTTAAAAACAAGTTTTTCCCCACAATTTCGCTTTTTTGGTGAATTTTTATCTTTTTATCTCATTTTTTGTCATTTTAGCTGAAACCAGTTTTTTTAAAGAAAAATGTTAAATGGCACGACATCATATTTTAGCTAGACGTTTGTAGTTCCTTTGCTTCTTAAGAATAGACTTGGCTTGCGTTCTCAGATGTAACCTCTATGTATAGGCCTTTATTTTCTTTTACCTTTATCAATTAAAAAAAAAAAAAACTAACCCCATGATTTCTGAGTTGAGGGGAATGAGACTTGAGATAATCCAGATTTTGTGATTGAAGATTTCGTGAAAAAGGTTTATATAGCTAAAATAAGTAACTAGAGGTAGCACTATTATTTTTGCATCTTCCTATGATGCAAGAATTGCTGGACAGGACTGCATTATTTTGTTGATAAATTTAATTTTTTTTAATGATTTTCATATCCATTATTGACGGTGTACGAACTGTATCACACACTTAATGAAATCACTGCTAACATACGTATTGTGTTTCTGGTTCATAAAATTTGTTTCACCAACTTAATGTGTGTGTTAAGTCTTAACATCTAAATTTGGTTCAGTCTAAAAAGACAACATATTCAACACATTAACATCCAACATGTTCACCCATAAAACTGTTTTTTTAAAATGTTTTTCTTAAACTTTTGAAATATGTAGAAGATTGTTGGTTATGTTATAGTATTTCAAAATTATTTTAATCAATTGCTTAAATTATATTTGTTATTATTTGATTATTTATATTTAAGTTAATTAAAATAAAACTGTAAAAAATTAACTTGATTGAAATATTATATCAATGATTTTTACTCCACCGTTGGGATTCATTGCTTAACTTTTTATTTTATATAATAACTTGCAATTATGTCTCAATGATTCTATATCATTTCTTTACATTGGAGTTATGGCTATAACAATTGTTAAGAAACTTATTTGGCCTTTATTTTGCTTGCATAGATGAACAAATGATTTGAAATGAGATAATAAGTGTTGATGACCCACTATTCTCACAAACAGCCAGATTGTTATACAATGTTTATTTTATCTAATCATGTTCTATTTGTTGTTCTTATATTTATAATGTCTCATGGTCACTATAAATATCTTATATGTGAATTCACATTTAACTACAATTAAACTATTTGATCAAGGATGAAAATCAAACCTTTTATCATCGTGTTCTTTCTTTGTTCATTAATTATTATCTCTGTTGTGGCAATTGGGCCATCCAAAGATGAAAAACAATGTATATATACAAATTGTTTGCACAATTATATTCTTCTTTTTGTATATTCAATAATTGTGTTTGTTTGATTTGCAGCAGGTGTAACTGAAGAATCCAAAACAAAAATTCAGGTTGATAAGGATGGAGGTCGAGGAGAAGGTGGACACGATGGAGACTGGGGAGGGGGAATGCATAGCAATCTAGATTGGGAAAGTTTAGAACAAGAAGGATTCGGGGAAGAACAAGAAGGAGGAGGTTCAAGAGGAGGAGGAGGGGGAGAAAATGGCGAATATGGAGAAGGTGAAGGAAGGGAAAACGAAGAATATGGAGGAGAAGAAGGCGGACGCAGCGAATATGAAGAGACCGGAGAATATCCTTGAAAACTATAAGCATGTAGTGTCTAGATAGTATGTAAAATAAAAGCACAAACTCTATCTTAATTCATGCAGTCTTTAATAGGATGAACATCTTTCGTAGATATCCTCAGGCTGTAACACATATATTATCATATTTAGTGTGTATTTGGTTTTCCATTTACAACATAAACACACGTTTACACGCTTCCTGAAGCATTTTTGCTTTGATTTTCAAAAGCTCTAAATACTAGCTTCTACTCTAATGTGATATTTTGCCGCACTTTTGTTCAAACTCATGCTTTACAAACGCAGTACCAGATAAAAGGCTTAGATGGATTGGAAGTATCACGCTTTCATGTCATATTACTTTGTTCAACTAGCTGTTATACTTTCAATCATTAACTGTGTAATGTTCTATAACTTAATACTGATCAAAATGCTAATATGTCATGTTGAATATAGATTACAAAGTATAATTAGTGGGTTTTGAAAACAACAGAAGCTTGACATTGATCAAAATACGAAAAATTGAGACCACATGATTTGCCGTGTTACCTACAAATCAATTGAAGGAAAGTTAGGTAAAATGTCATGAAACCGAAGTTTAGGCTTGAAGTAGAAACAGGAATGTTTTACCATTTCCTAATTATGTACAAATTTCCAAATACACTTGCAAATGGGTCAGAACATTATTCATACAATTATCATGTTTTTATCTCCAAACAAAATAAATTGATTGACTAGAAAAAAACAAAATTCACCAATTTCCATTCTCATCATTCAAAACATAAACAACACACAAATAATTTGTATATTCAAATGAACAGGGACTAGGAAAACCAGTCACACACTATAAAGCACGGATACGGATACGGATACCAGACACGACAGAAACACTGACACGCCGATATAGCTAATAATTTGAAAAAATCACATAATTAAGTGTAACTACAAGTGTCGGTGTCAGACACGTTCCGACACCGAAACACGCCTAATCCAAGAAGTGTCTGTACTTCGTAGGTCACATTTTATATTATTGATTTAACTGATGATTATTGTCCTCTTACAATCCATTTACAATCGTGCTAGGTAAAAAAGTTCAGGTGAGTTGGGCTCAGATGAACTCTTACAAGTGTGAACTCCCAACAAGAATTGAAACCACGACGTTACGCGAGTCAATTCCTTAACAACTGAATCAACCCCGCAATCTCTAACGCATATAATTAACCCAACACAATGAGAAGAGTAAATTGCTAAAAAAAAAAACTATAGTCTATTTTATTAACAAAAACTATAGTATATAGAAATTACTAAATAACAAGATAAAAATGAAAAAAATGCCTGGCTTTCCCATGTACACCGCAAGTGATGAATTTTCCACCACAAATGAGATAGATCCTAGTCCTCAAAACCATACCTCGTACAAACAAAGACACACCAGACATCCTTAAACAATTGAAAATGAATCTTTGGAAAGTCCATGAATAGTTTCTTCTTATTCCACTTTTCCATCAATGCTTTGCTTAAAGACCCAAACAGTGATTCACGAAGGAGAAATTATCCTTCATGGGTTTGGAAGAAAATTTGTTAGCATTGCATCTAGATCAATGTAGGATAAAAATATGAATGGAAATTTATTGTGGGTTATTGTGTGCATAAAGAAGAGGAAGAAGAGTGAGTTGTGAAGATATGAAGGGGGGGAGATGAAATGTTACAGAGTTACAGCTTTAAGGGGTGGCGGCTGTAAAAAAGGGTAGAGTAGGGTTTGTTACAGAATATTGTACTGAAATAAGAGTCGAAATGGGGTGTGTAGGGTACCCCTTTTCTTTTGGTAGGGCTTATTTGTTTGAAAATAGTTCTTCTCCCATCAAGAATTGCTCATCCCAATCCAAATTGACGAAAATACCCCTAGAGTGACTTAAGTCACACATGTGTTAAACGCAATGTGATTTTAAGTTAAGCTGAAATCGGCGTGAGTTAAGTCATGCGGATTACAGGTCAAGGTGAGTTAGCTCACACTGTGATTAACACATGTGTTAGTTAAGTCACATTAGGTATGTGTCCATTACCAGAACAACAGAAACACAGTTTACCCTAGTTTTCTTTATTCCTTCATTCATACATCCATTCCATCATTCAATCAACCATTCCTTAATAATTAACATACGCATAATAAAACCAAAAATTACGAAAAATTAACAAACTGATAAACTAAGCAAAATGTCATAAAAATGCGCAAAGGCGCTGGTGTAAATATATTACATCAAAATCCCCTGAAAATGTCATAAAAACATCTAAAAATAGAACAAGACCATACTCCTATGGACTATGACTCCTAGTCCTCCTCTGTGGAACCGGCACCTCCTCAAGCACACTATACTCGTACCGGATGCCCTTCATAATGTCGATAACAATAGGATTTAAAAACACATCAGGAACCCCCATAGCGTTGTCCACTCTGGCTCTGATGTTCTGGATAATCTGGAATGGGTCGGGAGGTTGTCTGGCCCAATGCTGCTCAACAATAACCTCCTCGTAAGGAGGGACATGAGCTATGTAGTTAGCAACGGATGCATAGGCGATCATAATAGGATGGGATACACGGTAAAACCATTTCATGTACCCAATCTTTTGCTTCCACACCTCATCATTCGGGACCGGATCACCCCTCTCCTGCTGGTTAAGGACATGGACAACAAAATCCGTGAAGGCAATAACCACATCCGCTGGCACAAGATCCTCAATCGTCGTAGGAGGTTTGAGAATGGTCTAGACATAGTCATATTTCCTCAGAACCCGCTTCGACAAGTGACGAAACATCCTGTCCCGGCCGGCCATGATCCATCCGGAGTACCAGCATATGTACCGAAAAGGCGTCAGGCCTCGCCGAGACTCTTACGACCTCTAGATGATATTGACATGCTCCATCAAATCAATTATGTCTATGTAGTGTCTAGGATCAGCATAGCCCCTGGGAGGTTTCCATCTACCCACAAGCGGGTCAGCACGCTCGTACTCTACCTCAGGCTTCCTCAGAACGATCTGCTTGAAGTGGGCCAAAACCCATCCATGCAAATACAAAGAGACAAATTTATATCAACACAAGTATCATACAAACAACTATACATTTATGATCCACTAAAAAAATTGGAAAAAAAAAATTACCACATGCAAGGTCATGTAACCACCAACGACTTTAACAACTGAATCAGAGGTAAGAGACAGTTGGTCATACAGAAAAATAAGTGTCATCCCGCCCCATGACCAATCGTCCAATCTGTCCAAATCCTAAACCGCAAGCAGCCATAGAAGATTAACTCTTTTGATGTTCTTGCCGGCAAAAATGGTTTAGCCAAGCAATAGCAATAATGAGCACGTGCGTGATGTTTTTGTACCCAAACTTAAGTAGGGGGAAGACCGGATGCATTCACCGGAGTCCAAAACCATTCAGTTGCTTCTCTCGGCACCGACACTATCAAGTTATTAAGATTTAACCTTATTCTCGTGCGAGACACCGGTCACCGTATGCGACTTTTGAAACTGAAATACAAAAAAAAAACACCGTTAAAAAAAATTAAAATAAACATTAAATATTTAAATTCTTACGAGTCAATTTAAATGGGCGCGTGTAATTTAAATGAACGCACGTAATTTTAATTGACGCGTAATTTAAGTCAATTTAGATTTTTTTAACATAAAACTTTAAATCATAAAAAATAACATTATTAAAATAAAATTAAACAATTAAACTTACATCGAGATCGACCCATAGTCTTCATGCCACATGTTTACCGATTTGGTAGAAGCGACAATCATAAGGACCCCTAGGAAAGCCCTGTGGTCCGGCCTCAAACTCCATCCTCTGCTGCTTTTGAGCCTCAACCTCCTGCTGGTGAGCCTGTTCATACTGAGTCTGCTCATATTGAGGCTTCCAATATGCCTCATGTTGATGTTGTTGCTGATACTGCCTCGGGTCCACTATCTGGGACACCCCCCCTATGACGATGATCCCTACACATCATCACCCCTACCAATCATCGTGCCCCCTGTCTCCGTCTACGAGGTTGAGCATGAGGAGGGCGTTGTGCCTCCTTTTTTTCTCCGTTCACTACCTGTAGCGGACTCTCTCCCTCCCCTAACTTTGTCAGGCCTCTAAAACATATCTGCACAACATTTCGAAAAAAAAAAACCAATGCTTTTTTTTTTTCCATACAAACACTGTGTCATTTCTAACTATTCAACAACAGTTAAATTTCGGCAATGTCATTTCAATATGTAAATACCACATTGTAGTCAAACATACTATATTCAACATTAACAAACCAATTTCTAATTAATTTCATCATTAATAATCCGAAAAACAAATAAATTTTCATTGAGACATTTTATCAAACACCTAGAGTTCAACAAAATTTCTAATAATTCCTAACTCTAACCTACCATATTTCAATCAAACCTACTATAATAAAAAATGGTAAAAATCACACTTGAAGGGGAAAAAATCGCACTTGATGATGTTTTGGAAAGTTTAGAAAGTGAATGGTTGTGTTTCTGACTTGTTATTTATTAACAGCACGCAACATGGCTTAGGTTTATAACATGTGTGAGTAAACTTACGCTGAAAATATCAAGCGTGACTTAAGTCACACTGGGGTAGTTTCATCCATTCAGTTGGACATGAGTGTTTTTTTTATTGAGAAGAACAATTTTCTATTTGTTTCAAGTAAATGGGCTTCATAGTCCAAGATCAATTTCTTTTCGATTTTATTCACCAAAATTTGAAAATTATACTTCTCACTTATGAAATTGTTCATGACAGTTAAATGTCGTTTGATATTTTTGAGTGGCAGTTAATTGCCGCTAATACTTTTAAGATCGGTTGAACTGACTTAAAAAGTGATTGAATCGATCTTAAAATTTCCAATGACAGAAAAAATACCGAGCGGTAGTTAACTGTCGTTGATATAAGAGATTGAGCAATTTCATAAATGAGAAGAGTAATTTTTCTAAAATTTAACTTTTTGATACAAACACTATTAGCTTTTTTTATTCTTCACTCCTTTTTAAAAAAGGTTGAATTGCATTTTTTTCCCCATTAAAATGCAAATTTATATCAGCACATGTATCCTTTATTTTAATATTTTATTTTTTGTTAATCCTTTTATTTTTAATGATATGAATTAGTTTTCTCCGATAAAAAAAGAAAGAAAAGAGGTATGTTTTTTTTTTTTGAGAGAAGAAAAGAAGTATGGTTGTATTTGTAATTGGAGTCATGCTGCAACTCTACCAATCTTTGTAAGTTTTTTTCTTCTTTTCTTTCTGTCATCCTTTATAAGTTATCCCCTTATTTAGTGACAACCACATTAGACTAAGACGTACTCCTATAACTTAGTGTCTTCCTACTCATCTATTCATGAAGAGTACCATATTCTTAAAAATTTGAAAAGGAAAAAGAAACTATTTTGTGATGAGTTTTGGGAGTAAATAAATGAGGATCGAACTATTTCTTAAAAACAAAAAATAGGACCCCTTAAACCCTAAATAGGATCGAACTATTTCTTAAAATGGAGAGAATCTGCTTAGATAAACGAGGATCTAACTCAACCTTCAACAAAAATGTTAAGCATCTCACATTAAATGTGATAAGACATGTATTTTCTTTAATAAAAAAAAGAGTTGAATATGTATTTATAAGTGGAGACGATTATTACGTCTAAAATTAAATTGTAAGGCTGAGTTAAATCCAACTCAAATTCTAAAATGCTATAAATTTTTTTTCATAATTAGTTGGGTCGTCTGCTACTGTTTGCTATAAGATCATACTATTATAAGTGAGGACAATCCTTTCTTAGTTTACAAACTTATTTTGTAAGATTAAGATAGACTAACCTAAATTCTAACAATACTTTTTAAATATATTTTTTTAAAGAAACAATGCTTTTCAATATTTGGCCACCTACAGTTAAATTACTACAAACCAACAATGTTCAAACAACTATATCATTTGGTTGAGTTAAAAAACAAAAGAAGTTAAAGAGTTAAAATTTATAATGAATAAGTTAATTAAATGTGTGTTTGGTTCAACTTTAGATATAATTGATTCTGACAGAATTGATTCTGATAGAATTGATTCTGCTAGAATTGATTTTGAGATAATTGATTTATGTTTGGATACAATAACATAGAATTGATTAAACAAAATGAATGTTGTTTGGATAGTTTTGATCAAAATTGATTTTGAATGTATAATTACTAAAATGGGCATAGCTAAATAAAAACAAATGGACATAGTTGAATGTATGTGCAGATCAATACTAAAAGTAGATATATTATTTAATGTAAATAAATAATTTTTCTATATATTAGTTTAAAAAATAATAAATACGATCATTAAACCAAACTTTTTTGACAAAATATTTGTTCTATGTATTTTATATTTTTTGATAAAATATATTAAAGTTAAATAATAATAGAGATTTTTTTAAAGAAAATAATAATAGAGATGGTTGGCAAAAATTATGAAATGTAGCGTAAATGAAAAAAATACAGCAAATCTGAACGGAAAAATCGTAAAGAAAAATCCAAAACTTGGTAACTCATGTTCATAAATATTTTATGGTGCTAATTTGGTTCGTTAAATTTTTTGATTAAATTTGATTTCTCAAATTAAATATAAACAGGAAAAAAGAGAATTGATAAAGGACAATAAAAAAAAATAATTGGTTGTAATAATCAAAATATAAAATTTAATGGAGAATTGATTATTGTTAACTCAAAAGCTAGGAATTGTAGCTTCATTCAGAATTACTTTTGGAGGATAGAAGCAGTTTTGAAAAGCTAAACCAAACATGATTGAAAACTCAATTTTCACTTTTGAGGTGTTGTAGAAATGCTTCTTGCTCCAAAGAAGCCAAACCAAACATAACCTAATCCTTCGTTTATATATATCTTTTAAATATGTGTGAAGTGGTTAAAATGATCACTCATTGTGCAAGAGAGAGAGTAATCTTTTACCATTACAAAGAACATTACTGGCGTTTCTAAATCTTGTTTGAATTGGTCAAACTTTTCAAAGAAATTAGTCATCCCTGGATTTTGAATACAAAAAAAGATCATACTAGTCAATAACCTATAAATTCAAGTAAAGAAGAAAACATACATATATGCAATACACGTGCACACAGTCAGGGAGACATATAGAGACAATATTAAATTGTACATGTGTGAAAGGGATGGAACACAATGTCAAAGATAAACAAAACCCAGTTTGACAATTTTTAATCATGTTCAAAATTCGAGACATTTCTGTCGTTGAATGTCCAAATCTTATTGCCAATCCCCAAAACCTCAGTTGTTAAACAAAAGCTAAGGATGACATGACATTAACCTTCCAATATGTTTATTTCCTAATCTTGTAATAAAAAAAGTGTATTTCCCTATAACACACTGTATTCAAATTAGGATCAATACACCGAATAACTTTGTGCGTCCAACCTTAAACACGACTTAATATGAGACGTAGGAAATATATTAAAACCTTAATCTAATTTTAGACAAAATATTGTGACTTGAATAAAAAAAAAAAAGTTGTATTGAGACTTGAATCAACATATGTATACAAGTGATTATGCTGAGCCGATTCAGGCTTTACATAAATAGGTTGAACATATTTAAAAAATTTAAGGTCCAAGTCTAGCCTCTTAGTTACATGTTATAGGTTTATTTTTAGATCTTGACTAATCTTTTTAAAAGTTTAGTTGACATGTTATCTTCGTCAAGGACATATTACTTATCTCCCTAAGTAAAACTCTCCTGTAAAACGTTTATAAATGCCACTTATTGATGTATTATTGATGTATCATATTCATATTTTAACACAAAGTACAAGATGTGATGTATGAATAAAAATATTTATATTTTTTAGGGGGTTATTTTTATTTAGTTAAGTTGGCTCCATGTAATAAGTCTATAATTTTTTTTTTATTGCATGAAGCTTGCCTATTCATATAAACCGGCTTCTCAAAAATCATTGATCTTTTTTGTTTTTTTTGAAAGAAAAAATCATTGATCTTGTAATATTTAAATTTCTTTTTACCTAGCTTCACATTTATAGTAGTAAGCGACATATTTTTAATGCATGATAATAAAACTTTTGCAACATTGCTAGGTATAAACTATTTATCAGGGTTTTTCCCTTGCAACTCGTTGTTCATCCTTCATCAGGAGCCAACCATGGCGAAAGCAACACTATAAATTAATCTATTTGATCTAAGAATGAGTCTTCATAATAAACGCTTTTGCTCCAAATGAGAAATTGTCTCATATGGCAGTGACTATTGATCTATTTGATTAAAAATAGTGGATAATCAAATAATTTAACTAGCAGATGAGCTTATAACGATACCAAATAAACTACATGTAACTAATAGCGTATAAGTTAGCATATTGAATCCTTCAAAAAAAAATGTTACCATATTGAATTTGTATTGGTAAAATTAATGATTGAACTAATTCATTAATGTCAAATGACTAACTTAAAAGTATTTCTATTGTACCAAAAAAAAAATACTTAAAAGTATTTCTTCAAAAAAAAAAAATAGCATAGAAACAAATTTAATTAATTATATTTTACAATAAGATATCAAGCATGATAAGTTGAACGCACTTGCTGATAAAAACGAAAGGTACACAATGTAGGGTTAACTATTGCACTGTCCCAACACAACACTTATCATAATTCATAAGTCATAAGTCCAACACCATGATCTTATTTGTTTGTTCATACACAGTACTCCCTCCATTATAAATCAATGGTCATTTTTCTGTCAAGTAGTTGCTAGAAATTCACCTATTTAAGCTAAATAAGTGTGGTGTTTAAAGTTCGAAACTCAATCTTGCACATATTATACAATATACATATCAATTGACTTAAATTGAAAACAAATCAATGAAAAAAAAAAATTGTTGCCGCTTTGTCATTGTAAGGTATCATTTGTTATGTAATTTTCTTTCGAATTTCTCCTCATCAATTATATATGAGACATGCAGTTTTTATTGCAACTTTTCATCAACTAAATTCTACCAAAAAACAAAACAAAACATTTCATTAACCAAAACATTATTGTAAACATACATTTATTAATAAAGAGTTAATTCTATAAAACAATTATGTCTATTGATCAATTCGTCGAGACAAATCCAACATTTTATATTATATCATTTGTCTTTATATGAGAGTAAATAATATGTTCAAAATACATTATGTGACTAATGCACATTGTCAAACTAGGTCATTTATTTTGGGATAGAAGGACTATTAGGTAAACTAGTTGATAACTCATAATGGATAAGCTAACAAATTATCTTTGTAGTGTATGATAAAATTAACGGTTGATCTAACATATAAATATGAAAGAAATGTCATAAAAAGATATTTCAAAATAATATTTTATCTCTTTAAAAAAAAGTTATAAGCTAAAACACTATTTAAAGTAGCATATAATGTTCTTACAAAAATGTTATAAGGTAGAAAATAAACAAACACTTAAAACCCATGAATAAAATTTTGATCAAACAAATATATTTTGCCCGTATGACCTTAAAAACTATGTTGCTATAAACTAAAAAAACCCATCTTACCAAACATATCTTTAGAGCAAATGTTTCTAGCATTACTCTAATCTCTCATAGAGCATCTAGTAGACACATTATATACTCCCTACCAATCAAGTTATATTTTGTTTCCATTAATTTCAAATGTTATTTCTTCAATTAATAATCTCTATTAAAAAGTATAATTAGTGAGTTGTCGGAATAATAGAAGATGGAGTTAAGACTATTATTAATCTCTCTTAAAAATTACGAAGCACATATTAGTCCATGAGATTAAATAGCCATTTTTCGTTCCTTCCCTAATTAAACTGGACCAAATATTGTAAGTTTGAAGCAATATCCCTAACAAATGATGGCATAGACTATTTAAGTTAGAAGTATGTTTTTTTGGTTACAAAAAAGGCCCAAAGTTAGAAGTATTTTTAGGACAACTTATTTGACAATTAAATTATACACATAAAATTATATACACCCTCCGGTCACAAATATAAGCAAAAATCCATATTTTACATTCATTCATTAAATGATGTATGTTGTATACAATAAAGACCACATGCATAATTTATTGAATGAATCTAAAACATAGATTTTTGCTTATATTTGTGACCGAAAGATGTATTTTTTACACAAAGAAAATTACTATATATTAACACAAATATCAAAGTAATAGAAAGAGAAAGTAAAAACACAATATGAGTACGAGAGAGAATTTGTCACAAAAGTCACACCATAAAATGATTATACAAATATATTTCTTTTAAGTTAATGTTTTGGCATTAACCGTGTTAGTTAACAAAAAATAAGGAACAATTTCTTACACAATAAAATTAAAAGGAAATATTGTGATTGAAATAAGATTATGAGAAAAAAGTCAAAAAAAAACAAAAAAACTTTGCTTTGACATTGTACCAATTCAGCCCCACAAAATAATGAAAGTAACCACTTACTCTCTAGAAAAAATGAAAGTATCAATTTAGTCTCTTAGAAGTCAATAAACAATAAAGTAAAAAGGTGAAAGGAAGGAGCTATATTCGAACTATGAATGTTGTGACCAAATCATGCCTAAAGAAAACTGTTGTAGGGGCCTAAATGTCCCTATTTTTCATATAAAATACATTTGGACCATTACATGATAGATGAAAACCACATTTTTCCTTGTTCAAAAGCAAAAAAATAACGGCTGGAAAAAAATTGGTGGTAAGATTTGTGTGCTTCAATTTATTTTTGCAAGGAACTAAAAAAGACTATTTTTTTCTTTCTCAAAACTAATTTGACCTTTGTATTTTCTAAGCGACTAAAACATTTCTTCATCATTCTAGAATATGAATAGTAGTCACAATAAAGAAAATTGATGTCACATGAATTGCCGTGTCACCTACAAACCATTGAAACCAATGCAGGAAAATTAGGTAGCATGTCATGAAAACGAAGTTTAGGTTTGAAGTAGAGAAATAGGAATGTTTTACCATTTCCAAAATTATGAATTACTGCAATTTTTCATATAGATTGCAAATGGGCTAGCACATTTTCATACAAGAATCATTTTTTCTACTCCAAACAAGAAAAATTGATCAAAAATATAAGTTGTATCTTTATGAGAGGAAGGAGCAAAATCTCTCCAAAATAAGAAGGTTTTGAACGGAGAAAATATATTTCTTTTAGAGCCCGTTTGGTGCGCAGGATAAGGAGACAGGATATGATTAGAATATCCTATCCTGTTACAATCTGTTGTTTGGTGCGCCGATAGGAAAGGATAAGTTTAACCTAATTTTAATCCTATCCTACCCCTCCTTTGTTATTTTAATCCTTTATTTTTGGTGGGTTACAAACCTGATAGGATTAGAAACACGCTTCAGCCGCTTCACGTTTTCTTTTCACCTTCCAACAGTTTTCACGTTTCTCCTCTCACGTCTCATCTCTGCTGTGCGATCTCTCTCACTCTCAGGTTGGTCCTCCCTCTCTCTCTCTCTCTCCCTCTCTCTCTCTCTCTCTCACACACACACAAAACCTTCAGGTAGGGTTTTTCCATGAATCACTTTATTCTTCTTCTTTCTATTTTTGTCGGTATTGGTGACTCGTGGCTCAAATTTGCCGTTAAAAAAGCGATAATTGAGCCAATACAAGATGTAGAAGGTCAAGAATGGTTTAAAAACTTAGCTGATAATTGTCGGTATTTTTGTTTTATATTCCTTCTCCTTAGAAATTGTGTCTCATGATAGTCTTCTTTTACGATGAAAACCATTTGTTTTGTGCACTTTGTTCAACTCAATTTTGGTGCATCTTCTCTCATGATTGTGTATGATTTTTTTTTTTTTTACAAAAAACAAATAAGTGCAAACACAGACATCATAGTTATCTGAGTGCTTGTGTGCCAAGGGGCCATGTTAAATACTGTAATTTTGTATGTGTGACAATTTAAAATGAGTGTTATTATTCATAATGATATCTCTGCTTACATGTAAAGTGACATCACTACACATGCTTCTTTTTACAAAAACATAGTTTTACTGAATCTATTTTGAGGTTTCTGATAGTTTAGGGGCTGAATTGAAGGTTTCATAGTAGCTAGTTGCAACTGGCTCAACGTTAATTTGCCGATGAGAATAATATTTGCCAATTCAAAAAAATAAAATATTATCATTTTGAATATTTGTTTGATTTCTACAAAGAAAGTTTGTTTGTTTTAATACCGTCTGAATGGTTATGTGAGTACTCTCAGAATACTTGTTCCTTTTTATAGGTAAGAATGGATGACTTACAGGAACAATTGAATATGATGCTATATCTAATTTTGCAACAATCGTTTTTAGATATGGTTGAACTTTGTTTTCAAATATTAATGATAGTGAGTCATTCCTCAATATGGCTTTATGAAAACCATTGCATTAAGCAACAACCAATGGATAGAGAAGGATTAAGGGGGGAATTCCTAGAGTCTATAATCAAGAGAGACGATGTGATATGTGTTAATCAACTTCGGATGGATATTAGATCATTTCGTTCATTGTGTTTTCTCCTTCGTAATGAAGGTAAATTGAAAGAAGATGGTCTGGTATGTATTGAAGAACAAGTGGCTATGTTCTTACACATATTGGCACATCACTCTAAGAATCGTGTAATTAATTTCCTATTTAAACGATCAGGAGAAACTGTTAGTAGGTATTTTAATCTAGTGTTGAATGGGATCTTAAGATTACATGAAATACTTCTTAAAGCTCCTGAACCTGTCCCAGAAAATTGTACGGATGAAAGATGGAAATTGTTTAAGGTACGTTTTTAGGAACTATTTTGAAATTTGTATTTCTTATTTTCTTTACTACAAAACATTCAGTTTGTAATTTGATATTTGTTTGTAGAATTGTCTTGGGGCACTAGATGGTACACATATCCAAGTTAATGTACCAGCCGTTGACAAGCCTCGATATCGTAATAGAAAAGGGGATATATCTACCAATGTCTTGGGTGTATGTTCTAGGGATATGCAATTTATTTATGTGCTTCCTGGATGGGAAGGATCAGCATCTGACTCGAGGGTATTGAGGAATGCTATTAGTAGGAGGAATGGGTTAAATGTTCCAACAGGTTAGAGAAATCATGTTGATTTCAAATTTTAATAGTGAAAAAATATTTTTATTTGACAAGTGTGTTCATTATAGGTTATTATTATCTTGTGGATGCTGGCTACACAAATTCTGAAGGATTTCTTGCTCCATATAGAGGGTGTCGTTATCATCGGAGTGAATGGAGACATGGATACACACCTTCAAATAAACAAGAGCTATTTAACATGAAACACTCTATGGCAAGAAATGTGATAGAAAGGACTTTTGGATTGCTAAAAATGCGTTGGGCTATACTCAGGAGTCGCTCATACTACCCAATTAATATTCAAATTCGCATTATAAATGCTTGTTGTTTGTTACACAATTTCATTCGAAGAGAAATGCCTACTGATCCTATGGAAGAACAATTAGGCATAAATTTGGAAGCACAACTACATAATGAAGATATTGCACATGCTGCTCCTATAGATACGATTGAAGGAAGTGAAGCATGGTCTACTTGGAGAGAAAACTTAGCAACAGAATCATGGAATGAATGGCTTCTTAGACACATGAATTGATTGTTTTATTATTAGTTTATTTATTTATGATTTCAATATGGAGTTAGACTACTTTTTATTATGTAATGTCTACTTGTTTGAGACTTGGTTGGTTATACTTTGATCTATTTGGAAATGATATATTGTTATGGTTTGATTCTACATTTTTTTAGTTTGATTATTGTCTATTTTCCTGATTTGATTTCTTTCCACTTTTACATGGTGATTTGAGGTTGAGGTGAAACTAAATGTGTTTTTGTGATTGATAATTTGGTAATATCATAGGAATGGAATCTGAGAACAGCATGCAACAAACCAACAAGCGAAAGAGAGATCGTAGACAATGGTCTGAACTGGAGGATGAAGCATTACTTGATATACTAATTGAAGCTGTGAACAAAGCTCAAAGATGTGACAATGGACAATTCAAATCACATACCCTAAAAACAGCTGAGACAAAGTTGGAGGAGAAGTTTCCTGGATGTGGAATTAAGGTAAAACCGCATATTGAATCAGCTATGAAGAGGCTAAGGACACTTTATGGAATAATTTATGATATGTTAAGCCAAAGTGGATTTGGTTGGAATGATGATAAAAAAACAATTAAGGTGGATAGTGATGAAGTTTGGAAGGAGTATGTAAAGGTTGGTGTTTATTAATATATTTTTTTTTAATGTTTTTGTTTGCTTTTTTTGATTACCTATAAACATATATTTTTTATCCTTGTGTAGAGTCACCCAAATGCAAAAGATTATAGGTATGCTCCAATCCCACTTTATGACAAACTTGGTCATGCTTTTGGAAAAGATCGTGCTACTGGTAAAGGTGCTGCTCCTGCTGCTGACAATGTTGAGGAAATCGATAGAGAAGAAGAACAACAACTTAATGACGAAGAGAAGGAAGAAGAAATCTCACAGTCACCTTCTATTAATCAATCTAAAAGAAAGATTGGTCAAATGGAAATGCAATCCAGAAAAAGAAACAGAGGAGCAAATATAATTGCTCAGAGTATTTCAGAGCTAGGACAGACTTTTGGGAGTATACTTGAAAAAAGCTCAGAACGATTGTGTGAAGCTGCAAATCGTCTAGGTTTCGGCAAGGACGTGATTGATGATTCCAGAAATGTTATGGCGGAATTGGAGAAAATGGAGTTAACAGAACAAGAGCGTTTTGCTGCTGCTGACAAAATTTTATCAGTGCCACACCGTCTTCATATATTTTGGGGTTGTGCTAATGTTGGTGCTCGTCTTGCCTTTGTGAAGTCATTGACGCAGTAATTTTTTTATTGTTAGTTGAAAATATTTGACAATATTTTATTGCTTTATCATTGTTCTGTTGCTTCGTTGTTTTATTGCGACTTATCCTTACGACAGTTTAATTGTTTTGTTGCTTTGTTGTTTTATTGCTACTTATTCGTATGACAATTTAATATTCATACAATTTTCATTTTGTCAATATATTTCTTTATTTAATTTTTTTTTACATATTTTAGTGGTACTTTTGTGTTTGAATATTTTAATTTTTAGTAGTGCAAGTGTTTTTTTTTTTTTTTTGCAATTATATGAAATTATTTAATTACTTATTATTTATTTATTGTCAAATAAAAATATGAAGATTATTATTTTTTTCTTCATAAAAATTATGAATTTGTTTCACAAGGTTAACTTTGAAATTTAAATATAATATAATTTTTATCATGTCAATAGCAAATGTGCACACCAAACGCATGATATGATAAAATAATGCTATCATCTTTCTTATCATGTGTGCACCAAACACATGATAGGATAAATGTTTATCCTATCACTATCATAACCTATCCTTATCCAGCTCCTTATCATATCCTGTCTCTATCATATCCTGCGCACCAAACGGGCTCTTACATTTAAACTTAAATGTTATTTTATTCAATGTCATTTTAAATAGAACAAATGTAAAAAAAAAAAAAAAGTAAAAAAAATCACGTTCTTGCCATTAAAATAAATAATCTCCTATGGTTGAATCTTAACACAATTGCTTACCTCCCAACCCTTCCCTATTAAAATCCATCCTCTCTCCTCCCTCCATTGAACTAAACATACCCTTCTGCATAATTTATAGTAGTAATAATAATTTGTTACATAAGTATAAGAGATCAATTGCAAATGAAGAGAGACTAGGAAAACCAGCCACAAATTTTATTTCAATGCTTTAATTTGATGATCATTGATGTCCTGAAAGCCGTTAAGAATGTGTTCTATAACTATTCCGGCAATCTCTAACTCCATATAATTAACCCAACATAATTTAAGAAAGTAGATAAAATAAATAAACTATAGTCTATATAGAAATTAAATAACAAGATGAAAATGAAAAAGAAAAAAAATATAAAAATGCCTGGCTTTCCCATGTACGCCTGTAGTGATGAATTCTCCAACACATATGAGACCGATCCTAGTCTTCAAAACCATACCTCGTACCAACAAAGTCACAAAAAACATCCTCAAACAATTGAAAATGAATCTTTGAAAAATCCATGAATATTTTCTTCTTGTTCTTCATGTCCACGACCATCTAGTTTCTCAATGCTTGAAGACTCAAATAGAAAGAACACAAAAAGGGTATCACTATGTTTGAGTTTATATACAAAAAATAATACACTTATTAGAGTGAGGAAAAAGAGAGAAAGGGAAGAGGTATATAGAAGAAGATTGTTTTGTTCCCAAGAAGATGAAGAGTTAGAGGATTTCCCGTTGATGTTGTTTTCAAAGAGGGTTTTAATTTTCCTTGAGGTGGGCCATAAAAGAAGGCCTTTTTGTTTCACACGTTGGGGTGGATCTATTTGTCTTCCCTCTCAAAACTTCAGTCAATGGTTTTAGTTTTAGCTATATTAATTAACTTTCAATGAAACAATGAACCACCAAACCAAATAATTTAATTACATCTTGTACGTCTGCCGTTTATTTCTTTAATTCTTTCTATGTATGTGTATTTCTTCTTCCACACCTTTATGCCTTGCTAGCTGTGTACCTTCTGGTAGGGTAGGGTACAGTTTATCACCAAAAAGTTTTATTTTATAAATACCTCCAAAGATGTTTATAAAGAAAATTTGAAGTATTTCATATGAACATACTATAATAGTCCCTCAATTTCTTTTTAAATGTTGTTCTTTATAAATATTTTTAGAGTTCAACGTAGTACTACTATTTTTTTTAGGGGAACGTAGTACTACTGTTAATTATTACTGTTTTGTCAAATTCATTTTTCACTCTCTATTTCCAGCGTAAATCTATTTATTTCTTGTAGAGAGATAGAGTTTAATGAGATACTCCTTTCGGTCCTTAATATAAGATTTTTTTATAAATAAAATTGGTCATGTTTATTAGAAAATATACAACTTTTAAGATGTAAAAGACCTTTCTACCTTTTATCTAATGGTTGTCTCTTTAATATTAGTGGATGTATTTATTGTTTCAAGACTTTTTATAAAAATATATTCGTAAAAATATTTAACAAGTTACAAAAATTAATAATTGCATTGATTTTGATAATTTTTTTGCATTTCTCCTTATAATAAGGACAGTAACTTTGATGATTTTATATTATATGTCTCATTTTAGTTGTGCTCAATTCTTAATACTAACTCTTTTATGGGTGAAATTCATGATGGTTTCACAATGAGATTCATTTTTAAAGTGTGAGACTCACATGAGTTTTATTCAATAAAAAATATTCGGTTAGAAAGGGAGTATCTATATATAGCACTCCTATTAGAGGGAAGAAATAATCAAGGATTCATTGATATTTTAAAATAATATACTAGTGGTAATTTAGTTCAAATAGAAAAATATTGCAAATGAAACCCTTATAATTATTAAGAGGGATGGAGTAAGAGTATTATATGAAAAAGACAAATAGTTGCTTTAGAAGTAATACTATAATTTATTGATTTATTTTTTGATTGGTGAAAATAACCTTAAAACAATAATTAAAATGGATCACAACAAAACCCACTTGAGTTGGTCTAGCAATGTTGACTGGAGACTCTAGAGTGTGCTTCTCTTCAAGATCTTAGGTTCGATTCTCCCTAATTTCAATTTGGGTGGGTGAGTTTCCCTTCTTAAAAAAGGAAACAAAACGAACTTTTACGAAAATAATCATTTTTTAGTTTTCCACAAAATAAAAATAGTTATTTCTTTTATTTGATAAATACTTCTCCCATATTTATAAGACTCATTGACATTTTTTTAACTATATTAAAAAAATTTGGTAGTGTAGTTAATATACATAATTTGTCTATAACTATTATTAAATTATTTTGTGTATAAATACATTTAATATCAATTTTTCATATTCAAAAACAAATTTATAGTATTAAAAAGAAATATATTTGTAAAATGAATAATAATGTATCTAAAAATTTAATTTTCATATGGTCATGTTTAGGTATAAGTAATTGTTGCAAAACAATCTTATAATTTAGAATCGGGGAGTAACAAATTTAGACTAGAGAACAAACAACGAGAAAATAATTTTGAACTTGAATTTAAACAATACTAACTTATATAATTTTGAACCTAAAAAACTCTCCCACTCCAACAAGTCAGCCCTAGTTTTCTCTCTAGGTTTTTTCTTCCATTCTTCATTGAGGGGGTGGTTTTGGGTCAATTTTTGACCTGAAATTAACAATCTTCATCTTTTTCTCTCTATTTCAATCTAAATAAGTGACTTTCACATAAATCTAGGTTTAATCTACGTGATTTCATCATATATGTGTGGTGGTTTGTTGTTTGTCGTCTTGTGTGGCGTTGTTTGATTTCTCATCTTCTTGTGGTGTTAATTTGATTCATATTGAAAGATCGATTATTCAATCAAAGATTTGGGCGTTAACGTTGCAGATGCTGAGGCATAGATATTTCGGTCACTTTAATTTTATCATACATTTTTGTAGGCAATATGCCGTTATATGCTATTAACTTGGATGTTGTGAGTTTGTTTGTAGATTCATCTCTTACGTTTTTAGCGGTGTTGAATGATGTAATCTCTCGATTTAAATGAATGAATATCATTTTGTTTTTGTAAAAAAAATAAAAAAATCTTATATAGATGGAAGATCCAACTATTTTTATAACCCTCTAATAGATGAGTTGAGTCTTAGAATTATCAATGTCAAGAAAGTTGAATGCATCAGGGTGCTTATATCATGCACTTACATACAAGGACATATAAAAAAAAAACTATTAAGTCGGGGGCAAAATATATCAAAGTATTAGATATACTCCATAGATTTTCACATTGGACAACTCAAGTTTTTGTGGGTTACCTTATTATATGTACGAAGTTTTCACCGTTTTTTAACAGTGATCGAGTAATTTCAGCCGAAGTGAAACACACAAGGTGTGTTCTCACTTTCCAAAAGAATTTTCTCCATATCTAACTCGTCACCACTTGCTACCACTTAGATAAATCTATCCAATGTGGCAACTCAGGTTATTATACACTAGATGAGTTTAATCTTTGCAAATTAGATTAACATTAGAAAAACTATTTACAAAACGAATATTAAACCTACCATATATGGCTTCTATTTTTGACTGTATATGACACTTGTCTCTAGGAGCATTTTTATTAAACTTGCACTGACATGTCCCTCCATTGCCGGGTACAACAACTTCGAAAATGTGTAAAATATATTGATTATTTTTGGAGTGGTAGATTGATATTCTTTCTCAGACAAGTAATCTTGCTTAGTGTAAATATAATAGCTTGAAGGGAATTGGCAGATTCGATCTTATCGTGGGTTGCTTGAAGCTTGCAATATCAATAATTGAGGAAGCAAATAATTAGTGTACTAGTCTCTGCATGTGATGCCATTACATTAATATCATGCCATTAATTACTTGGATATAAATTAAAGTATATGTTAAAAAAATGTAAAACATGCCTTTTTTTATGTATTTTGTTGTACGATGAATATATTTTATATCTATAAGTACATTAAACAATAACATATAGTGTGTCTTGATTTGTATATGTTCCTACAATAGTTTATTTGCATGATTTTGCAATAAGGTCAGTACACGGTTTCTGTGTGTTTACTGGTTTACTGACCCACTGCCAACAGTAATTAACATATGTAAAGAAGGTAAAAATGTTCGATTTCAGATTGCAAACATTTTATGAGGCATATTTGACTTTTTACTCTATATTTCAATGTTTTTCCTGTTCGAAAGGGACATTATTAAGAGTGAAGTATTAGTACAAAACATGTAACCTAGTGCAGTCACTTGGGAATTTTTTAATTTTTTTTTAGTTTCTTATAAAATAAATCGGGACATTGCCTAAAAATTGAAAATAAATCCTTATTTATTAATTTTATTAAGTTTGCAGCAACTTAACCTAATAATTTTCCTCTAAAATGCTGCATTAAGTTAACAACAATTTAACCTAACAAATTCCATCTAAAATGCAACAATCCTTAATATTTCTCCTCACTGATGAGTTTTTCATTCCTATCATATTGTGTCATCGTTTGTATATATATATATATATATAGACCTTTTTTTTGACAAGTTGTTGTACACTTATTTAATACGTTTACAAACAGAATATCCTAAAGATATTGATCACTGATGAAGATGGTGAAGATACCAATGTGACGTATAACGTCATATATGAGAAAGTATTTCACAATGTGTGATGAAACTACATGCCAATGTACTAAAATTGTCAAATTTCTTTTACCGAATTATCGATAAGATTACCGAATTTTCTTTTATAATATTTTATGATTTTATACATTTTATGATGCGTTTTATTTTGTCTACTATGAATTATCACCTGTTCCTTTTTTCACCGTTACCAATTACATATTTTATTTTATTGTTCGTATGTCAATCACTTAACAATAAAACCCGTGCGACGCATAGGTCAACAATCTAGTTAGTACATCCTTATTTATTAATTTTGTTAAGTCTGCAGCATTTTAACCTAATAATTTTCCTCCTATGATGTTGTCTTTTTTTTGACAATATTTTGTTCGATTATTTAATACTAAAATAATGCATCGCATCAATTTCATTCATATCCTATTGCCTTTTTTTTTGACAATATTTTGTACACTTATTTAATACTAAAAAAATGGATTGCACCAATTTCATTCCTATCCTGTTGTTTTTTTGTTTTTTTTTTTACAATATTTTGTACACACTTATCCTAATTTATTAATTTTGTTAAGTCCGCGGCATTTTAACCTAATAATTTCCCTCCAATTTGTTGTATTAGGTTAGCAGTAATTTAACCTATCCTTATTTATTAATCTCCTATTTCTAAACCTAATCATGTTGCCCTATTTTTAACCTAAAACTAGACCATCGACCCGTGCTAACGCACGAGTCATATGGAAGGTAATATTTGACGGTAATAGGTAACAAAATAGTTTAGATGAATGTCATATAGTATTTCATAATATTAAGAAGCATAGACGTTGGTACTGTTCCATAACATAATTTTTCATGACATCGTCCTTGATACCGTAACGTAACATTATAGGTTAAGTACAGGGACATAGCTAGGTACTAATGAAAAGGGGCAGCCGCCACCCATGAAATATATAGGACCCCTATAGGACTCATGTGCATATTAACTGTTCGCCACCCATGCATTCATATGCACTTGGTTCACTTATACTAAATTTTATTTATTTTTTAATTAAAGGTCCACTCATGTTCTCTTTTTTCTTACCATCCACTCATATTTTTTTATAATAATAAATATAGCATATTGAATTGATCGGTCTAATAAGTTTTATTCCTATTTCCAAGTAGAAGCCAACAACGTTTGGGAAATTAGGGGTGATAGAGATACCCTAAATCATACATTCAAGAACAATTATATTCTAAAGTTCCAATTTCTAAAAATTTCAAGTACCGCCACACCTCAAGATTTAGTAGTATATATTTGTTATTGTTTATCTTGCAAACAAAGTAGGAGCAGGGAAACAAAATAGGAGGAAACTGTTATAGGATGAACTCCGTTTCGTAAAAACAAAGTAGCAACGATGAGTTGAAAATAGGAGCAACGATTATAGGATGCAACAGTTAGCGTCCGGGTTAACTTTAATAAATAAGAGATAAGAGATCTCTCTGTTTGAAAATAAGATTTTGATCAAATTAATTAAATTAATTAGGTTTAATTAAACAGGGATAATACAGTAAAAGTAAGCATAAAATTTAGGTTAAAATTAGGGCAACAGTTAGCGTCCGGGTTAACTTTAATAAATAAAAGATAAGAGATCTCTCTGTTTGAAAATAAGATTTTGATTAAATTAATTAAATTAAATAGGTTTAATTAAACAGGGGTAATATAGTAAAAGTAAGCATATAATTTAGGTTAAAATTAGGGCAACAGTTAGCGTCCGAGTTAACTTTAATAAATAAGAGATAAGAGATCTCTCCGTTTAAAAATAAGATTTTGATTAAATTAATTAAATTAAATAGGTTTAATTAAACAGAGGTAATACAGTAAAAGTAAGCATAGAATTTAGGTTAAAATTAGGGCAACAGTTAACGTTCGGGCTAACTTTAATAAATAAGAGACAAGAGATAAGAGATCTCTCCGTTTGAAAATAAGATTTTGATTAAATTAACTAAATTAAATATGTTTAATTAAACAGGGGTAATACTGTAAAAGTAAGCATAGAATTTAGATTTAAATTAGGGAACCAGTTAACGTCTGGGTTAACTTTAATAAATAAGAGATAATAGATTTCTGGCAGATTTCCCTCCTCCTAAACCTAACCGTGATTTCATAATTTTCCTCCTCCTAAACCTAACTGTGATTTCCTAATTTCCCTCCTCCTAAACCTAACCGTGATTTCCTACATCCTATTTAATTCCCTTAATTTTTTCTATTTAATTAATACCTTTAATATTTGATTGCCATATTTTTTTCTCACGTAGTCAACTAATTTCACTTCTTCTGCGATTAACTTCAACTTATTTCCCTCCTTTTATGTAAACAATTTACTTCTAGGGATATTCTCCTTAATCTTATACTGATTCACCTTTCCCTCATCTCTAAACCTAATCATGTTACCCTATTTTTAACCTAAAATTCCTGGCAGATTTCCCTCCTCTTAAATCTAACCATGATTTTCTAATTTCCCTCCTCTTAAACCTAACTGTGATTTCCTACATCCTATTTAATTCCCTTAATTTTTCATATTTAATTAATTCCCTTATTTTTTTTCTTGCCGTAATTTTTTTCACGTAGTCAACTGATTTCTCTTCTTCGATTAACTTATTTGCCTCCTTTTATGAAAACGATTTACTTACAGGGATATTCTCCTTAATCTTATACTGAAAACGATTTACCAAAATATTATATTCAAAACCCTAATTTAAACTTTTCCTCATAAACCAAAACCTGTTTTTTTTTTCTCGTTCTAAACCTTCTAATTCTGCACGTATTCACCATGGCTTCCAGAAACATTGAGACACTTTTGTCATACCACTGCCTCACTGGTAAACAATTTACCACCTCCTTAATTATTTATTTCAAATCATCATGTTATAATATCATAGATTTTTCCTCTGTTAAATATTATTACATCTTCACAAAACTTTCTAATATATATTCTTTCAGATAAGTGTGGCTATGGAAGGGAGAACAAGTTCAAGCTTCAACGTAAGAAATCTTGAAAGCAACCTACTGCTCAAAAGTTCTATACCTGTCATCTATAGTCCAAAAGAAAACCTACATTTTAACCCATGCCATTTTAATTAGTGTTTTTATTTTTTTCTTCTTGACTTTTGATCGTAAGTAAAATGCAAACATGAGGCTTCACACTTGCAATTTGATGTTCGTACATGTATTATGTTTTGCACATTTGTTTTGGTAATGATAAAATTATAGAGCATTAGAAATTGCTTGATTTACCTGAAGTTTACACTTTCGAATTCTTACATGATGACTACACTAATGTCTATTTTATGGTTGAAACATAAAAATATTAAAGCTTCCTGTTGATTTTATTCATTTAATACTGGACAAATATTTGCATAAATTGAATTTGAAACTCAAATATCTATAAACAATATTCTCATGTTCAGAACTTGAACATTCTTCCAAATTTCACAAATATTGGTATGATGTTTGTGATACTCACTATGGTTGACAAAAAAACAAAAATCTTCGATTTTCCTAGATTACACTTAGAATTGAATAACTTAGTGGTAGTCATTTTTAAGTAAACAATGTCATGGTTAGAAAATATAAATTCGATAAATACTTTCAAAGTTTTTTTTTGTAATTTTTTTTGGTACAATAAAAACTTCTTTTAATTGGTCAATGGTGAGTTTTTTCTTATTCTTATAATTGGGGGAATAAGTGGATTTTTTCGTCTTATAATAGGGCAATATTAGGTCAAAAAAATAAATAGTAAATCAAACCATAAAATAATATAGGTATGTTAGATCCATTAAGATAATTACTACTTTGAAACTTTCAAATCATAAATCAAGATCAAGAGTTGGATTGTCAGTAATGCTATCAAGTAATATAGATCAAATAGAATGACCAAACAGTGGAACACGACTGATTACAGCAAGGATGAAGAAATATATGTCTAAAGAAAATGTGATATCCGAAAGTAATGTCGGCGACAAAGTTTTCATATTTAAGATTGTCTTTTCAAATCTATAAAATGATATATTTTATTTTTGTATATTATAGTCGATATGACCCGTGCGACAACACGGGTCAATGGTCTAGTTTTGTTAAGTCTGCAACATTTTAACCTAATAATTTCCCTCCAATTTGCTGTATTAGGTTAGCAATAATTTAACTTAACAAATTCCATCTAAAATGCAATCATCCCTAATATTTCTCATCACTGATGAGCAGCTTTTCATTCATATCCTGTTGTATCATTGTTTGTATATCCTTATCCTTATTTATTAATTTTGTTAAGTCTAACCCTAATTTTTTCCCTCCATAATGCTTTTTAGGTTTGTAACAAATCTATCCTAAAATTTTGCCTCTCAAAATGCATCAAATATGTTTTTATAAATAGCAAAAAAAAAAAAAAAGCCTAAACAAATCCATTCATAAATAGCAAAAAAAATTTTAAAAAAAAGGCTAACCATATCGATAGACTTCTACATATATTTTTTTTTTCTTTTCTTCTTATTAATCTTAGTTTTTTTAACTAATTTTTTTGTGTTCTACACTTTTTTTTGACAAAGTATTTTGTACAATTATTTAATACTAAAAAAAAATGCATCGTTCCTATCCTCTTCCTTTTTTTTTTATTCACTTCTTTAATACTAAAAAAATGCATCTTTTTTTTTTTTGACAATATTTTGTAGACTTATATAATACCCTAATTTCCATCATAACTTGGCTATATATACTAAACCCTAAACCGTGTTTCTCTAAAAAAAAACCTTAACCCCTAAGTTTTTACCTCCATAATGCTTTTTAGGTTTGCAACAAATCTATCCTAAAATTTTGCCTCTCAAAATGCATCAAATATGTTTTTATTAATAGCAAAAAAAAAAACTAAACAAATTCATTCATAAATAGCAAAAATTTTAAAAAAAATGGCTAAACATATCGACTTCTACATATATATATATATATATATATATATATATATATATTTTTTTTCTTTTCTTCTTATTAATCTTAGTTTTTTTTTCAACTATTTTTCTTATTTTGTGTTCTACATTTATTTTTTGACAAAATATTTTGTACAATTATTTAATACTACAAAAAATGCATTGTTCCTATCCTCTTGCCTTTTTTTTGTACACTTCTTTCATACTAAAAAAATGCATCTTTTTTTTTTTACAATATTTTGTAGACTTATATAATACCCTAATTTCTATCATAACTTGGTCATATATATCAAACCCTAAACTGTGTTTCTCTAAAAAAAACCTTAACCCTTAATTTTTTCCTCCATGATGCTTTTTAGGTTTGCAACAAATCTATCTTAAAATTTTTCCTCTCAAAATGCATCAAATATGTTTTTATTAATAGCAAAAAAAAAAAGCCTAAACAAACCCATTCATAAATAGCAAAAAAAAAAGGCTAAACATATCGATAGACTTCTACATATATTTTTTTTATTTTCTTCTTATTAATCTTAGTTTTTTTAACTAATTTTCTTATTTTGTGTTCCTATCCTCTTGCTTTTTTTTATACACTTCTTTGATACTAAAAAAATGCACATTTCTTTTTTTTTTTGACAATATTTTGTAGACTTATATGATACCCTAATTTCCATGATAACTTGGCTATATATACCAAACCCTAAACTATGTTTCTCTAAAAAAAACCTTAACCCGTGGTAAATTTCACACACATCACAAGAATCATATCTATTGATATTTAGAGGTTTGCAAATGGAACGACGTGACCTTACAACTTTCCTCTCATACCACTGCTTAACTGGTAACTTTTTGATCATACACCTGAATTGTCGGCAGCGATACGGTCAAGAGGGGAAATAGTTTTAACAGTTGCTTCGAGTGGTATAGCTGCATTATTAATACCAGGAAGTAGAACCGCACATTCGAGATTTGGCCTTCCCTTTATTATCGATGAATGCTCCACGTGTAATGTCAAACCTAATACCCCGTTGGCTCAGTTGGTAGTCCAAGCAAGATTAGTAATATGAGAGGAGGCTCTGATGATGCACAAATTTTACTTTGAAGCACTTGATCGTTCTTTCAGAGACGTTATGAAGGAGGTGGACAAGAGAAACAAATACATCCCTTTGTACCTGTAATTCCTAAAAGCACAAGACCAGAAATCATTCATGCTATTATCAATTCTTCAAAACTATAGAATTATTGTGAGGTTCTTACCTTGACTAAGAACATGAGGCTTTTGTCTGGTGCGTCAGTAGTAGACATGGAAGAAAAAAGACAATTTTCAAAATGAGTTTTAAGTATAGGCGATGGACGAATAGGGGAAGCCAATGAAGTGGACAAGACCATTGCTATTCCGTCAGATTTTCTCATAGAAAGCGCAGGAGATCCTCTTGCTGCTATTGTTGAAAGCATGTATCCTAACATCTTGGAGAGCTATATTGACAACAAAAAATTCCATAGTCGAGAAGATCAACGACTATATGTTGGACATGGTTCCAGATGAGGAGAAGGTTTATTTGAGTTATGATTCACCTATTCATCGTAACTTAAACGATGATCATATTGACAATGTTCATACACCTGAATTCCTCAACACCATCACTGCTTCTAGAGTTCCTAATCACAAATTAAGGTTAAAGGTTGGTGTGCCAGTTATGTTGTTGAGAAATATAGATACACGATATGGATTATGCAATGGAACCAGATTCAGTGGCGGTTTCAAGGCCCAGCGACCCTGGGCACTCGCCCGAGTTTTAAGTATAGGCGATGGACGAATAGGGGAAGCCAATGAAGTGGACAAGACCATTGCTATTCCGTCAGATTTTCTCATAGAAAGCGCAGGAGATCCTCTTGCTGCTATTGTTGAAAGCATGTATCCTAACATCTTGGAGAGCTATATTGACAACAAAAAATTCCATAGTCGAGAAGATCAACGACTATATGTTGGACATGGTTCCAGATGAGGAGAAGGTTTATTTGAGTTATGATTCACCTATTCATCGTAACTTAAACGATGATCATATTGACAATGTTCATACACCTGAATTCCTCAACACCATCACTGCTTCTAGAGTTCCTAATCACAAATTAAGGTTAAAGGTTGGTGTGCCAGTTATGTTGTTGAGAAATATAGATACACGATATGGATTATGCAATGGAACCAGATTCAGTGGCGGTTTCAAGGCCCAGCGACCCTGGGCACTCGCCCGGGCTCCGGGCCAATTTTTTTGCAATTTCTTGTGTAAATTTTTATGAATTTCTTATATAAACCCCTATAAATTGGGTAATTTCTTTAGATTTTTTGATTATTTGCTTGCAATTTCTTATGTAAACTCCTATAAATGTGTTGCAATTTTTTTTTGCCCGGGCTTTACAATAACCCTGGCTCCGCCACTGACCAGATTGGTTATCACTAGGATGGGAAGATACGTCATTGAGGGGTGGGTCATTTCTGGAAGTAATGTTGGTGAACAAGTTTTTGTATCCAGGTTATCTATATCGCCTTCAGATGTCAGGATTCCCTTTAAGTTTCAACGAAGACAATTCCCTTTGTCTGTATCATTTGCAATGACAATTAACAAAAGTCAAGGACAGTCGCTTAAACATGTTGTGTATATCTACCAACACCTGTAATTTTTCACAGACAGTTGTATGTTGCTGTTTCAAGAGTTACATCCAGAGAAGGACTAAAGATATTGATCACGGATGAAGATGGTGAAGATACCAAAGTGACTTCTAACGTCGTATATGATGAAGTATTTCGCAATCTGCGATGAAACAACATGTCAATTTACTAAAAATTTCATATTCTCTTACCGAATTACTGATAGGATTACCGAATTTTCTTTTATAATATTTTTCAGATTTTATACATTTTATGGAGCGTTTTATTTTGTCTACTCTAAATTATCATCTGTTATTTTTTCACCGTTACCAATTATATATTGCATTTTATTATTCGTATGTCATTTCTTTAGCAATAAACCCGTGTGGATATGGGTCCAATTTCTAGTATCTATTATTTTTGTAGATTTTTTTTGACAAGTTGTTGTACACTTATTTAATACGTTTACAAACAGAATACCATGATTTACATACAAACTCGGCTACCCTAATTTCCATGCAAACTCGGCTATCCATAGCAAACCCTAAACCGTGTTTCTCTAAAAAAAAAACCCTAAACCGTGGTAAATTACACAGACAGTAGAAGAGTCATATATTTTGATATTTTGATTTTTGAAAATGGAAGGACGTAACATTACAACCTTCCTCTCATACCACTGCTTAACTGGTATCCTAATTTAACATGCATTTTATTGATATGCATATTTTTTTTTAGAATTGGAATATCCTTTTTGCGTTTTTTGTTTGAGATGTTTACACCAATTTTGCCAGTCTTCCTATTTAGTTTTGTCAAAATTTCTTGGTCTATTATTTAATGATTCAGACTGTGTCGTGTAATGTCATGTTTTTGGAGACTGTTCTTTTTATCACCGTTATCAATTATATATTGTATTTTATTATTCGTATGTCAATCCATTAACAATAAACTCGTGCGACGCACAATCTAGTATTATTAGTCTTTCTAACAATAAACTCGTGCGACGCACACGACAGGTGGAGCGCCACACTAACCGTGGTAAATTACACAGACAGTAGAAGAGTCATATATTTTGATATTTTGATTTTTAAACCATAACAAGGCTAGTGTGGCGCTCCACCTGTCGTGTGGTTAAAACAAACTAAATGAACATTTACGACTTACAACAAAAATATTTGGGGACAGTTTGGGATCTCACAAATCCTCTCATACATTTTTTTAGGATTATCAAATGTCCAGGAAATCATAAATAAAAGTATTTTCTTAAAAACACAATCCAAACATATGAAAGAGTAAGAAATGCATATTTCAATGCAAAAGTTACCACTTTTGATTACTCAAACAATGTCTCAGTGACACTTTATATCATTCCTTTTTCTTTTATTAAAAAATCCCCTCCACACGTAATACCTTAATTTTTTGAATAGGTCAAGAGGTAGGATTGACATCAAAAGACAACTTCGACATCTCAATTAGGTTGATGCCCCAAAAGATTCTTATCCTATGTCGCCTACTTAAGAAAAATTCTATTGTAAAAAAGGAAAAGAATATACAAGAGGGACTACCAAACCAAAACTCTCAAAAACCAAAGACAAGAGAAAAATACAATCCACCATCGAAAAGTTCTATAACTTTCCACCACGTCCTCCTTTTCCACCACCTTCTTTTCCTCCACCGGGAATGGGTAATTTGTATCCACCACCACCCACTTTTCCACCTTTACCACCCTTTCCACCGCCACCCCCTTTTCTACCGCTACCCCACCATCCTGTGCCCCAACTTCGATCCTTCTTCCACGCATTGTCGACATACCCTTTTTCACAATGACCCTCTATTCCATCACCATACCCCTCATTGCTTTTCCCTTTGTTGCCATTCCAAATTACACCTAAGGCCAACCATGCACAACAATCAACTCCAATTTTAATATTTGATTTTTTTATTTCCCAAACTGAAAATAAATATTTTTACGTGTAAACATGTCATTGATCCCTACACTTTCACTATATTTTGACACTAGTCCTTATACTTTGTATAAGTTTTACTATTGATCCTTCTGTTAAGTCCAAGTTTAAAAAAAACTAACGATGTGCCACGTTGACCAATCTTTCCACGCCACATGGCACACGATAAGACAAAAAAATATTCCAACACTTTTACTATTATTTTATTCATTATTTTTTGACTTAAAAATATCATTAGTCCCGACACTTTTGGTAGTTTTTGATATTGGTCTTTTCATTTTTTGATAAAAATCATTTTTGTTCATTAAAAAATAAAAGCTTTTTATTGAGATTAATTATAAAAAATCTTTTTTAAAGAGTTTTTTTATTTTTGTTAAAAGATTAATTAAAAAAATCATTTTTTCTTATTAAAGCAACATAATCATGTGGACCAACTATTTTTTAAAAGAATAATTATAAAATTATTTTTGATCATTTAAAAACGATTTTTTTATTTTATTTCTTTATAATTATTCTCAATAATGAACAAGAAAATAATAAAGTATAATAATATCATTCAAAGTTTTTAAAAAAGTGTAAGACCAATATAAAAAAATACCGAAAGTGTAGGGGCTAATGATATTTTTAAGTTTAAAAATAATGAATGAAATAATAATAAAAAGTTGAATTTTTTGTTTTTGTTTTTGAGTGTGCCACGTGGCATGTAATGATGGTCCATGTGACACACTATTAGTTTTTTTTTTTTTTTTAACTTGGACTTAACAAAAGGACCAATAGCAAAACTTTTACAAAGTGTAAGGTCGAATTCCAAAATATGATGAAAGTGTAGGGACTAATCAGATACTTAACCCTATTTTTTATTAGATACAAACAAAAGAAAAAATTCCCACAACTACACTCGTTTCTGTTGCTATCGCCGATTTGCAATACTGTACCTCTACCTAGCCAGATCGCATATCCATGTAACCTAATATTTATCTTTGATATTTTTGTTTCACCAGCAAATACAAAAGACTTCTTATTAAATATAAAAGAATAAACGATTGTGCATATATGAAAACTATTGTATACATACACATACCTATACATATACACATTGTTTACCTTCGGAAGGCATAATTGCCACAAGAAATATGAGAAGTAGTGCATAAAAGCACACCGAGACAAACAATTTGATTTTCATCCTTATTACAACAAATTGAGCGTATCTTGTGAAATATGATGAACACAATAAAAAAACTATATATAATGATCATGAGACACTAACTATAAGTTAAAAACTATATATAATGATCATGAGACACTAACTATAAGAGGACCTAAAAGAATATGATTAGATAAAATACATTGTACATAAAAAAAAGATGATATATCTTGATCAACAAAAAATATAGAATATAATATTTTGTTAACTAATTGCGAGGATAATTGGTCATCAACAACTATTGAGAAATGAAAGGTTAAACCGGGGAATGTTTGTTAACCAAAGTAAGCAAGATTCGAGACAATGACAACTAGCAAACCACAATGGCAACAAATTCTCATCTTTTTTTAGAAAAATGATAATCATGGCATATTTTCATTTCTTAAATTGAATATTAATATACCACAAATAGAACTCTCAAAATGGTTTAGACCCACGGTACTTCTATTTTAGTGTGGGCCGAACAGTTAAAAAAGCACGTAAAAAGACCCTTTATTTTTGGAATTCTGCTCTTCCCCTGCACTTTTCGCTCGCGCCTTGCAGCCATGACGAAAATGTCCCTACGTTAGTTAAGTAACGCAAGTGTTAAACTCTGCGTTACTTAACTAATGCCGCGCGAGTTAACTAGTGCAGCATTAGTTAACTCACGCTGGCTGATTACAGAAGCAAAATTCAACTATCTCACCATCTTCAATCAACCATGTGTGAAGTAATCAATTAAATATTCAAAAAACAATCCATGTGTGAAGTAATCGAGAACAATCTACAATCCATGTGTGAAGTATAACTTCCTTGTAATAGGATGGAAACAGATGAAAATCAAAGGGGCATTCTCATTAAATATTCATAAAAACAACAAGGGAAATAATCAATTAAATCAAAAAAGAAGCAATATGATGAGAACAGATGAAAATCAAAGGGGCAATCGTGGATCCAAAGAGATGTCATGTAAATTCAATTAAGACTTGTTATCAAAACCACTTTTTTTTTACCAAAACCAATCCTGTATAATGAAAAAAAGAAGAAATAAATTCAGCACAACTAAAGCGTGAGTTAAGTCACGCTAAGTTATAACCTGCGTGACTTAAGTCACGCAAGAATACAACTTGCGCAAGTTAAGGCACGCCGCGTGACTTAACTCGCGCAAGGGTAAAAATGGAAACGCTGCAGGGTGCGAGTGATTTGTGATGGGTGAAGAGCAAAATTCTTATTTTTGGGCCAATCCAACAGGGTTGGGTCATTGGACATTTGGGTCGGCCCTTAAAACTTAATAAAAAAAATAGTTTTATTATGTAAGACTGAATTATTTTATTATGTATGGCTGGATTTTATTATCTCCAAGATTCACTGTGGTTGTGGTTGTGATAAATACTTTATACTTTTTCATTGATGTTTTTGTGCTATTTATCCCTTATGAATGTTGATTTAATATGTGTTTTATATAACATTTAACTAAGTTTACGAAGACATATGATTTTTTTTTTTTGGTTACAAGACATATGATTTATTTGATGAATAATAATTTATGTAATATGTTTCTATTAAAAAAAAATATATGATATGTAGCTTTATTGTTCATTGTATCTATTTTTTAAAGAAAAAAATATGTTTTGAAATATGGGCCGGGCTGACCCATTGGACCGCGTAGCCCACTACAAATGAGGTTGGGCTTAGTTTTGGTGCCCATCAATCAAGTGGACCGACCCACTCCAACCCATTTATATGAGCTGGTTCACCGAAACAAGGCGAATTGGGCCGGAATGGCCTATTTGACACCTCTATCCATAAGCAACTGACAAACAAGCTAATAGATCTAGTCTTTTTGGTCGAATCTTAGGCTTTATTTAGACAGAGCGAAGTGAGAATGAGTTTACTCTTAATAAGGTGTGTTGGAGACTATACGCTTCCAATAACATGTTAACTTATGTGAGTTTACATTATCTCGTAAAGAGCCAACACTAACATGGGCAAATTAAGTTCATATGATCTTATTTGATCATTGATGACATGTCATCTTACATTATTGTTAGAATCTTTTTTAGTTTATTTTAGTAGGTTTTACCAGCAAACAAGAGGAGTATTAGATTAATTACCTATGATTTTGCGACATTTGTAATGTTTTCTATATTTGAGTATGTAATTCTATTCTTCCCGAAACATAGCAATTTTAGTGGGTTCTTTAAGTAAAACACGAAGAAATCAAGCAAATCAAGACCTCAGAAGATTATTGGGCTTTGGGAAGATGAAGAATGAAGATTCAAGAGGCCTCAGAGACTTTACTTAGGGAGGAAGTCAATTCCCAATGTCCAAGACAACTTAATGAAGGTGAGAAAAACACAAGAAAGGGGGGGGGGGGGGGGGGGGTGAATTGTGGTTTCTTTTTCTCTTAAAAAATCTTTGTTCACTGATCAGAAGCTGATATAGTTCAGGTTCTGATGCAATGTTCAAAGCTAAATGCAACAGATAAGAAGAGAGAGAGAGAGAGAGAGAGAGAGAAGCAATTATATAGGTTCCTTCCACAATCCGGAAGTAGTCATGTCCCCCTTGCACTTCCAAGGAGATTTCACTAAAATATCTGATTACAATTGCTTAAGCACACAACAAGAGACTTCAAACTACTCAAGCATAACTACAAGAGATTTCTTATGCTCAAGCACAACTGCAAGAAACTTCTAATCAAACAGAATTACAAATAAAAATGTTTGAGTTTGAACACTTGATATAAAATCAATGGTGTTCACAAATACAAATCAGATAAGACTTTTAAAACTCTAGAATTTCTAAGATATGAAAGTTGTTAAGAAATTCTAAATGAACTTTGAAGTGTATAGTAATTTCTGTAGAGTTTTAGCACTGTAAATTGTTGTAGAGTCTTGTTGAAACTTCAAGTTTTCACTCCTTTATATAGAGGTGTGAAAGAGACGTTGCAGCTTGCCAGCACATCAAAAGAGTCGTTGTTGAAGCTTGATAAATCACCAATGATCTGTTGCCTGATTTGGTTATTGTCATATGAAGGAACAATTTCAAATCCATTCTCTGAATATAGAGCCACCAGCGAAATTACAGCTGTTGTATAGTACTACTGTAGATAAAGAGAGTGAAGTAATGGAGGTAGTGGTTGTACAACTGTACTATTGTCCTTTTCTGCGTTCTTCAGTGGATAGGTATACAATGCCTTCTAATTCCTCTGAAATAGCCGTTGCTCCAGGGTTCTATTCCTTCTGCAATGATGTCCAAAAAGAATGACAACATTTAACTAACTCCAGCTTCTGACGATCTTCAGCTTCTGATGACGCTAGCTTCTGATGAGGCTGCTTCTGATAGCCTTCAAAACCTCTTTTCTTCAGACACATTCTTCTTCAGATGCTTTCTTGCAACACAAGCTTCCTTCTTCTTAATTCCATTGCTCTTCATTTGTTCTTCAAAACCTTTGCTTGAATGAAAAGACACTTAAATTGTTTGTCTATGGTCCTGCACACTTGAGCAAATATTAGCATATCCAATTGACATTTTTAATACCTTGTTATCATCAAAACTCAAAGTGGCATTGTCAAACACATTTTGTTCCAACACTTAACAACGAAGAAAATACCTCAACATGCAAAGATTACAAGAAAATAGCAAAGTAACGCACTAAAGCGCCTGTCACATGGCAAAAGCGCAGGGCGCATGTTGTGGGGTGCCTGGCGCATGAAAGCCTTAGGCACATGTGCCAGGCGCATGGATCCTTGCAAAACAAGTCATTTTTTGTGACGTTTTTGTCCCTGGAAGCTCGTGTTTTTAGCCCAAGTTAGGTGGAAACTTTCCCTGTAAATACAACCTTCCTCATTCATAATTTCTCATTCAAAACTGGAGCAGTTCAAGAGGAAAGGTTATTCTAGGAGCTAAGGAGGAGATCTATCTTCTCATATCTTTTCTAGAGTATGTTTTTATCTTTTTGTATTTTGTCTTAGTTATCATGTGTAACTAGACATCTATAGGTAAGGGTTCTAAGATGAACCTCTGTTTACTTTTGTTGGATAATTATTTAATTTAACGTCGTTTTATTTTAATATATTTTTTGTTCGCTATTAAGTTTTATTTATGATTAATTTATTTTGGTGAGGTGCGACCCTAGATTAGATACTTAGGTTGTGACAAGGCTTAACATTGTTATTACTACCTGGAAGCTTATAGCTTGATATTTATTTCTTTATACTAGTAACTATCTGTCTAGGAAGTAAGTGATTAGTAAACTAACGAAAGATACCAAAAGAGAGTTGACCCTCGCAGTAAGTACTTATGAGGTGACATTACTAATATTGAGTAAAAGCTGCTGAACCTGGGATGTAATTAGTTTAGTAATTAAGGAAACAAACACCGAGGAGCATAAACCTAGATAAAACCATTGTCATCGGCCCTTAGGTAAGCTAGACTCTGATAGGGCTGCCCGTTTGTAAAACTACTTAGATTGGAAGGAGAGTGTGTTATGAGTGTCCTAAGATTCATAGATGAGATGACCTAATGGAACATTGACCTTCATTGCCTTTGGAAAAACTGGAACGTCAATTTAAATATATGTTTCAATTACCTTTGAATTATCAGAGTGAGACTAAATTGACAAACAAAGATACAACTTAAGGGCCAAAACGAAACTTTTATTAATTAGGGGACCAAAACGAAACTTATAAATTAATTAAGGAACCAATTGTGTAATTAAACTTTATTTAGATCATGATTTTCGTTATAATTCAGCATGGCCTACATTTCAACATGAGGCTGCACTACAGGAATCATATTTCTTTGCCCTTGTTGGCCATTAATTTCTTCTGGGGTAGCTACTCCTAATGTCTGGTTAAGTCTATCCGTTTGTGCTGCCATAATAGTGTATGTGCTATTAATTAATAGCTTTCATTAACAGTGTTATAACCTCTCTCATTTGTTGAGTAAACATATCATTTCCCATTTTATATCTATAAGTACATTAAACGATAACATATAGTGTGTCTTGATTTGTATATGTTCCTACAATAGTTTATTTGCTTGATTTTGCAATAAGGTCATTACACGGTTTCTGTGTGCTTTACCGACCCACTGCCAACAGTAATTAACATATGTAAAGAAGGTAAAAATGTCCGATTTCAGATTGCAAACAATTTATGAAGCATGTTTGACTTTTCACTCTTTATTCCAAGGTTTTTCCTATTCCAAGCTGACATTATTAAGAGTATAGTACCATTTGGTCCTTCACAAACATGTAACCTAGTGCAGTCACTTGGGAATTAATTTTTTTTTTTTGAAATTTTAAGCAAAAATGTAAATTATTATTCCTTATTCAATCAGTAAAATCTTTAAGACATCCACTATCAACAAGAAGAAAGTTGTAGTCTAATATATACTTTAATCATGTGTGGTGCATATGATTGATTCATGGTATAACTAAAAGGGTCCATACTTTGGGTTACATTTCTTACAACATTGAAAATTGTATCAACATGGAATACATTTTACATGTAAATGTTCTAGGTCTGTATGGAACTAGACTTCCCCCACACTTGACTTACATCCAACATGGAATAAATCGGGACATTGCCTAAAAAATGGAAAGAAATTGGGACACATTTCCACATGTATTTAAAACAAACCAAAAGGATATTTAGGACTTACATCCCACATTTCTCTATCTAATGCTGCCCGGATTTCCACTGAAGCCTCCCATGTTTCCATGTCCAATCCTTTTGATACTGCCGGGAAAGGGGACGACGTTTCCTTCGCCACCTCTGTTTCCACCAGCTGGAGAGTTTACCGCATTTCCATTGCTGGGCAAGCGTACCACGTTTCCATTGTCCTCCTGACTGTCAAGAAAGTTTATGACATTTCCACCACCACACTCGTTTGTGTTTCTATCGACGTCTTGCAATACCGTACCTCTGCCTAGCCTATTTGCATATCTATGTACTCCAATATTTATCTTTGATTTTTCTGTTTCACAAGCTGCAAATATAAAAGATTTCTTATTATAATAAAAGAATAAATACAATTGTGCATATATGAAAACAATTATATATATATACATTGTTTCCCTTCGGAAGGGATAATTGCAATAACAAAGATAAGTAGTGCATAGAAGCACACAGAGATAAAGAACTTGGTTTTCATTCTTGTTACAACAAATTAATAGTATCTTGTGAGATATGATGTACACAATAAAAACTATATATATAATGATCATGAGACACTAACTATAAAAGGACCAAAAAGAACTTGATTAGATAGAATACATTGTACAGTAGAAAAAAATGATATATCATCACCAAAAGATAATGAATATAATATTTTGCTAGCTAATTGCAAGGATAATAGGTCATCAACAACTATTGTACCATCTTGTCAAAAAAAAAAAAACAACTATTGTGCCATGAAAGGTTAAATTGGGGAATGTCTGTTAATTAACCATAGTAAACAAGATTCCAGACAATGGCAAGTAGCAAACGACAATGGCAACCACTTCTCATTTCTTTAGAAAACATATAATCATTGTGAAGAACAAATTGTTGTTTATTCCATATGATCTATACCATACCATATTTTTAAGAAATTGATATAATAAGTAACCACTGATTTTAATTTTTTAGATTTAATATTAATACTCCCTCCGTTTCTAAATATAAACAAAATTCGTTTTTTAGATTCATTCATTTAATGATGTATGTGATTCATATTATGAACCACATACATCATTAAATGAATGAATCTAAAAAGTAAATTTTGCTTATATTTAATAACGGAGGGAGGGAGTATACCACAAACAACCAACAAACAAGCTAATAGATATTCTTTAATCAATTATTTAGACATAGCGAAGTGAGAATAAGTTTACTCTAATATGGTACATTGAGTGTGATTTTACATTATCTCTTAACGAGGCAACACTAACATAGGCAAATTTAATTCATATGGTCTTATTTGACCGTCTAATGAACTCTCTTAATATTAATCGCATAATTGAATTCAACTCTTCTTTTTTTGGTTTCAAGAGTCTAACGACGAAATTCACACGCACAAATACATAGAATTTTGAGGTCGAACCCTCAACTCATAATATTAAAAGTAAAATATTAAGAAACACTATGACGCTTTTAGCACCAATTGCCATTTGTATTCGTGTGATAGTAGCATTTTCTTGAAAAAGAAAATTGGGTGTTAATGTTTAAACGACAGTATCAAGTATTGAATGGGAAAAGTTTAAAAAAAATCACTGGAAAAGTTAAAAAGAGAAAGTTGCTCTTGGTGGCATTTTCGAAAGAACATTCTCATACATTCTTTAATTTATAAAATGGTGCACAAATAAGTTTCACCATTAAATCAATAGACCCCTTTAAATCAAATTAAATGAGATATGATGTGTTTTATTGATTCAATAATACTCCCTCCGTTCTTTTTAAGTGTCTTTTTAGCGTGTGTTTTTCGTTCCTATTTAACTGTCCTTTTTGTATTTTTAGGGTATGATTTGTCAATTATACCCTTTTTCAATTACTCTTAACTTTTTCAATAAATCTAATTAATGTTATCTATTTGGAAAACTAAAGTTTGTTTTTTTTAAACAAAGTTTGTTTGTTTTTTTTTAAACAAAGTTTGTTTCTTATTATCTTCAAATTTAAACAAAATTTTGTTACAAACAATGGTTCGAAGAAGAGTTAAAATTCTATAAATAAGATGAATAACAATTCTATAAATTTAAAAATTCTATAAATAAGATGTCGCACAATGCGAATCTAGCATTGATTGAAGCCATAGTTGAAGTCTTAACTTTGATTAAAGGAGTTGGAAGGAAGTAAAGTTTTTCTTAGTTTTTGATTAATGTGAAGTTGGAATAATTTTTATATTGACTTATAATAATTTAAAAGATGTGCGGAATATTTAAAAAATTGACAATTGTTTATTTTGGGAGAGAGCGCGTAAAAAAATAGGAATTTGTTGGAGAAAAAGATAATAACTACCAACTGTTTGTTACGAGAAAAAGATAACATATTAAATTTATTGGAAAGATAAAGTGTGTGCAAAAAAATATGAATTTATTGTTGAATTAAAAGGAGGGTATAATTGAAAGAAAACGTGAAAAAAATACACTTTGCTATTTTGATGGAAATTTTTTAAAAAGACACTTAAAAAGGAACGGGGGGAGTATATATAAGAAAAACAAATATGTGTATGATGTAAGAGTATTTTACTTTTACTCGATAAACATAGCCTATAACAAAGGGTACTTATATTTTGAATTTTTCTAGTGTTTGGCTTAACTTTTGCCTAAGGAGAAGACAAATAAATATTAAGCTTGGCCAAACATACATGTAAAACATAAAGAAACCCATAGTGAATATACTAACATATTATTCATTCCTACATGTTCTATAAAATATGTTTTTGTTAATCCTAAATGATATATTAATAGAGTCGTGCACCCTATTGGGATATTAAGAAAAAACTAATTTTAAATTGTTAGGAATAATAGAAGAAGAGAGTTATTCTATTGTGACAAAAATTATAGATCCGAAAACAAATTTTGATGGATCTTCCATGCACCCAATATCTAGATTGCTATCGTCAGAAGAACGTTGGAGTCACACAAACAATAACAGTGCAAAAAAAAAAACTAAATTGATGAAGATATAAATGGTAGTTTATTTTATATATAGATGATTATACATTTTGCGTGCTTTCAATTGTAATTGAAAAATGAACGTAACAACCAAATATTAACCTAATGTTGGTAACGATTCAGTGAAATAAAAAGCCAATGGTTTCATTTTTTGGGTTAAATGTAAATGTACTTATTCTCCCTAATTGCATTCAATTAAAAATTCTGCTCTTCACCCTGCACATTTTGCTCGCGCCCAACAAGTTTTCCAAATTTACCCTTGCGCTAGTTAAGTCACGTAGCGTGACTTAACTAGCGCACATTGTAATCTGTGCGTGACTTAATTCATGCACCCATGGCCTATACGCACGTTCACTTGCGCAACTTGTGTAAAAACTGATTTTATTCTATACTAATTCTATTTTATTCGAAATTATAAAATAAATCCGATTTTATACTAATTCAATTTTATTCGAAATTATAAAATAATTCTATACTAATTCATTTTTATTCGAAATTATAAAATAAATGCAAAAATAAATTCGAAATTATAAAATAAATGCAAAAATAGATACAAATAGTAAATAGAACTCTCATTTTATTAATATTATTCAAAGATTACAATAAGCAATACATATATTTTATTCCAATTAACTAATCTACTTAATATTTATTTTTACCCTCTTCAGTATATGTCAATAACTCTTGGGGAAAATAGTGATTCATCCTGTTGGGGAAAACTACAACAAGACCCTTGAGGTAAATTTATATTTGGTTCCTTTTATACCCCCATGATGATTCTTTTTACCCACGGTAAAAAGATTTTGGGAGTAAAAGGAAGCAAATCGAAATTTACCTCAAGGGATGACGCCCTTTTCCCCAACCTAATGGACCACTATTTCCCCCCAAAAGTCACCGGTATTTACCTAAAGGGATACCAACACCCTAGAAACTATAGAAACAAAGAAGAAGAAGAAGAAGAAGAAGAAGAAGAAGAGAAAGAGGGGGAGAGAGTGGGAGGAGAAAATGTGAGGAAAATATGAAGTATGTGAGAATTTTTATAGGTGGTATAAGGTATGTAGCACTTAATGAGGTCCAAAAACGTGGTCAAATGTGAAGGAAAACATGCAAAAACGAGTCAAGACCATTGACTACCGTCCAAGAAACGTTTGTGCTTCAGTTTTTAGCGCCGGCCACCTTGCACAAGTTAACTCGCGCACAACTTATAAGGCGCGTCAGTTAACTAACGTTGCGCAAGTTAACTCACGCGGCATTAGTTAAGTGGCGCAGTCATTAACACTTGCGCTAGTTAACTAGCGCAAGGGCATTTTCGGAATGGCTGCAGGGCGCGAGCGAAAAGTGCAGGGGGGAGAGCAGTTTTCTTCAATTAAATGTTGAATTAGACCATAGCTTGGAGAACCGTGGAAAAGAATTCTTTGTCAACAAGGCCGTTTTTGAGATTTTGGTAGCTTAGGTGAACCTACAATTTGGGTCGTAACATAACTAATAAATATATGTAAACATTAAGAGAATTGCTATTCTCCCATTTAGAATTTATCATTCCCATAAAAAAGTCGAACTTAAGTTAACTCATGTAGGGGTATTTTCAACGTAAGTTAGACATTTTTCAGTGTGAGTTAACTCATGTAGCACATGAATGAGCAAAAACAAATGGAAGAAGAGCAATTCTCAAACATCAAACTTGATAAAAAAAACTAAGCAACTTCTTTTTAGGACCTAAAAAACCACTACAAAAAAAAGTGAGGGTCCAAATTTCGTACTTATTTTCTGGGGCCTAAGGCAGTCCTCATATACGGTCTTGTTTGTCAAGGAGGAATATTACTTTTCCCACCCTATAGGATTCTCGCGCGCCCTGCGTTTTTTTTTCAAAAATGCCCTTGAGATTTCCGGATTTCATAATTCGGAATGGTGTTTTCTTTTGTTAAAGGGTGAAAAAATGAGTTACGAAATTTTCCGAAAATCCGGAAACTTCAAAAATAGGGTGTGTTACTTGATGTTTCCGGATTACATAATCCGAAAACCCCCTAAACACCCTTTTTTTCATGGTGTTGATGCAATCCGGATTACGTAATCCAGACAACACCATCAAAAATTCTTGTATAAACAGAGGGTGTGATGGCTGGAGCTAAGGCAGTTGTTGTTGCTACTATTGCCACTGCCATTCCAAATGTAACCACTCCTTCCATCTATTTAATTTTCTTTCCTTCATACTTCCATCCATTATAAGAAATATACTTTAGGCATGTAGCTAACTGGAATTATATATGTTTGATATGCAGCTGGCTAGTGTAAGGATGCTACCTTGGGCAAGAGCAAACCTGAATCCCACTGCTCAAGCTCTCATAATTTCTACAGGTTAGCTGACTCATTCTTGTTGCCACAACAATGATCTGTTGAGTTTCATGTACTAGTCATCACATATGTACTTATAATTAAAGAATGGATTGCAATTTTCATAGTGAGAGCACTACATATGTACCAGTCAATCATATTATATGAATGCAAATTAGTAACTTCTCTTTCTGCAAAGTGAAAATGGTATATTCCATTGAACAAATAGATAATTAAGTTTCATCAGCAATCATTACATGAGCAAAACCCATCTTTGAAATGGTGAAAACGGTTTCTATCTCTTGCAATTTTTTCATGGTGCTGATGCAATCCGGATTACGTAATCCAGATTGCAAATGGGTATTTTTAGAAATTTTATAAGGCATGCGAGAAATCAATAGGGTGGAAAAAGTAATACTCGTCAAGGAGCCATGCAAAAACTCACTTTAAGCGCTTGGTCATTATCAAATTCCTTAGTTATGTGCAATACCTAGCTTCGTCTTGCATTTTTTTGCAATGAATAACTTTTTAGTTGTTCATTAATGGAGAAGATAATAATCTAAAAGAAACTAAAAACTACACTAAAACTATTAATGGAGCCATTGCGGTACTAGCAACACTGGAACAAGTGCCTGCATAACTAGACATTTTCTTGGCACATTATCCCTTTATTAGAACCATTTGTTCTACTTTTGTACCAAAAAAAAAACAACCATTTGTTCTACTTTTATTAGAAGTGTCGTTGGATTTACTCACATTATCCCTTCTTAACAGCTATTCGTTTATAATTACAAGTTACTCAAACTAGTTTCACTCTATGTGTCAATTTGTTAACGTTTATTTTTTGTTTTAACATCAACGAATAAATTTTAGTGTGGGATCTTGACAACTTAGACATATGCACAAGGACGGAGCAAAAAATTTAGCTTAGGGAGGACCATTTCCTTTTTTTTTTTTTGCATCCATTAATGAGAGGAGGACCGAATTTAAGAGTATAACTTGGTGAAGAAAAAACAATTTTTTTATGTATAATATATTCAAGAAATTTAAGAAATCATATGATATATCCAAAGTTAATATGTTTCCGAAATAATAAGAAATTTTGAAGATATAAGAAAGATGAGTTCCTTGTCTAAAGTTGAACGGAAACTAAAAAATCAGTTGGTAGATTATGAATTTGAAAATGAATCGTGAATGTTTTAATTTTAAAGGTGGATTTTGAAAAGGCGAATGTTGATTGCGGTTTCTTGGAGTATATGATGAGGAGAGTAGGGTTGAGTCCGAAGTGGACGACGTGGATGAAGGCTTGTGTTTTTGGGAGAAGTATAAAAGAAGGGAGCTTCTATGGTACACTCACAAATTTTAGTGTACCGGTATTCTTGTTTTACAAAATTTATAAATTAACAATCATTTTTATGAAATAAAAAGTTATTTGTCAATATTTATATTTTAGAAAACATCGTGTCATAAAAAAACATCATTTCTATATTTATAAGGATCATATTAAAAAATTTACATTTTGTCAAAAAAATAATCAATATTCATTGTTATGAGTAATAAAAATTCTTAAAAATTAAATTTTATTTCGTCGAAGTTTTTAGTAGATAAAATTTAATTATTATAGTTGTCGACGATAGAAAATAATTATTTTGGTTCAAAACAACAACTTATTTATTATTAATTTAGCAACTTGATGTACCAATACACCCAAATTTATTAGGTGTACCATAGAATTTGTCATAAAAGAAACAAACTTGGAGTATAAGATGAGGAGAGTACATTTATTCTTGGAGTATAAAAGAATAAATACAATTGTGCATATATGAAAACATTTTTATATATACATTGTTTCCCTTCGGAAGGCATAATTGCCACAAGCCCACAACAAAGATGAGTAGTGCATAGAAGCACACAGAGATAAACAACTTGGTTTTCATCCTTGTTACAACAAATTAAGAGTATCTTGTGAGATATGATGTACACAGTAAACACTATATATATATATATATATATAATGATCATGAGACACTAACTATAAAAGGGCCAAAAATAACTTGATTAGATAGAATACATTGTACAGTAATAAAAGATAATATATCATGATCACCAAAAAAAAATATAGAATATAATATTTTACTAGCTAATTGCGAGGATAATAGGCCATCAACAACTATTAAGCCATGAAAGGTTAAATTGGGGAATACCATAGTAAGCAAGATTTTAGACAATGGCAACCAATTCTCATTTCTTTAGAAAACATATAATCATTGTGAAGAACAAATTGTTGTTTATTCCATATGATCTATACCATGCCATATTTTTAAGAAATTGATATAATAAGTAACCACTTATTTTCATTTTTTAAATTGAATATTAATATACCAAAAGCAACCAACAAACATGCAAATAAATATTCTTTAATCATTTACTTAGACATAGCGAAGTGAGAATGAGTTTATCTAATATGGTACGTTGGAAACTATACTCTTCCAAAAACATGTTAACTTGTGTCAGTTTACTTTATCTCCAAACGAGCCAACACTAACATGGGCAAATTAAGTTCATAAGATCTTATTTGACCATCTAATGAGCTCTCTTAATATTAACCACATAATTAAATTCAACTCTTTCTTTTTTTGTTTCAAGAGTCTAACGACGAATTCACATGTACTAAATACCTAGAATTTTGAGATCGAACCCTCAACTCATAATATTAAAAGTACATTCTCACTATGACGCTTTTAATGAGCACCAATTGCCATTTGTATTCGTATGATAGTAGCATTTTCTTGAAAAAGAAAATTGGGTGTTAATGTTTAAATGACAATATCAAGTATTGAAGGAAAAAGTTTCGAAAAAATCACTGAAAAAGTTAATAAGAGAAAGTTGCTCTTGGTGACATTTTCGAAAGAACATTCTCATACATTCTTTAGTTTATAAAGGAGAATGCTAGCAACAAACCTTCTAACACACATTTTTTAACACACTCTCTTTGATTCGTTAGAATTCACATGGGTCCCACCAAATTGATATGAGACCCATATGATTTGGTGGGACTCATGTGAATTTTAACCAATCAAAGAGAATATGTTGAAAAGTGTGTGTTAGAATGTGTGTTGCTAGCATTTCTCTTTATAAAATGGTGCACAAACAAGTTTCACCATTAAATCAATAAGATCCCATTTGGATCAAATTAAATGAGATATGATGTGTCTTATTGATCCAATAATAAATGAAAAATATGTTGTTAAAAAAAAAAAAATGGCATGATGTAAGACTATTTTACTTTTACTCGATCTATAACAGGGTACTTATATTTTGAATTTTTCAAGTGTATGGCTTAACTTTTGCCTAAAAGGAGAAGACAAATTAATACTAAGCTTGGCCAAACATACCTGTAAAACATAAAGAAACCCATAGTGAATATGCTAACATATTATTCATTCCTACATGTTCTATAAAATATGTTTTATTGTTAATCCTAAATGATATATTAATAGAGTAGTGCACCCTATTGGGATATTAAGAAAAAAATTAATTTTAAATTGTTAGGAATAATAGAAGAAGAGAGTTATTCTATCGTGACAAAAATTATTGATCTGAAAGCAAATTTTGATGGATCTTCCATGCACCCAATATCTAGTTTGCTATCGTGAGAAGAACGTTGGAGTCACACAAACAATAACAGTGCAAAAAAAAAAACTAAATTGATGAAGATATAAATGGTAGTTTATTTTTATATATAGATGATTATACATTTTGCGTGCTTTCAATTGTAATTGAAAAATGAACGTAACAACCAAATATTAACCTAATGTTGGTAACGATTCAGTGAAATAAAAAGTTAATGGTTGTCCCGTGAACATAACTCAGTTGGTAGGACAATGCATTATTATATGTAGGGGCCGAAGTTCGAACACCGGACACCCCATGAGAATATTAATTTGTTGAACTCTTTTGAATATCAATGAAAGTATAGTTTTAATTCATATTACTTTATGTTTAATGCTTTTTGTATGTTTATCATTGACTATTAACCATAGCTTTTTGAATATGCAAATTGATCTTAGAGATTGAATGACCACTAACTCTGACTTTTGACTATGATCTAGGTAATAAGTTTAACCTAAGTAATAAAGCTAGAGATAGATCATTATTAGGTTATGACATAGAGATTAACGTTCTATTAAAACCTCCAACGATTTCAAATTAATTTAAAAGATTAAGGGGTTGTCACTTGCGGGAAGAATTCTAGGGGTGCGGTTATGGTGCGTAAGGAAATCCTTATGCACCCTGCATAAATCCAGAAATGGTTTTTGTGAGTTGTAAGGACCTAGAGTCATTGACATCATTCAGTTTTGGACTAACACAATTGGAGGAGGAGGAAAGAAATGGTTTATGTGAGTTGTACTCCAAAACCATTATATGTACTTAATGGTTTCCAGCAGTTTTGGAGGAGAAATCTGTGCAACCTCGCCGGATAAATCACGTCGGAGCGGCGAACAAAGGTGAAAATCAAGTCGGAGCGAGTGAGCAAGGCTTCAGAGGCGTGTGTGCGATTAGATTGTGAGAGTGTGAAGGAAATCTAATGGTTGTGAAGTGTTTATGCATGGTGCATAAGGAAATGACTTATGCACCATAACTTTGCCCGAATTCTAGGTCAAGAGATTGAGTAGAGTTACTTTGTTAATCTGTCGTTAGGCTAGATAATCATTGATTGAACTAGGAGTGCAAATTACCATAGGAGAATGTTAGAGGATTCGAAAGTCTTAATCATATTTCTCTCTAATTTTCTTAAACCAACTTTTAATTGCTTTTTATTCCGTTTATGTTACAAAAACAATCCAACTGTCAATGGCAAATATAAATTTAATATATCCTTTATTATAACGAATTTGCTGAGTATAAATTAACAACGGTCCTCATGGATTCGATCTTATTTATTACTTCGATAATTTTGGTTCACTTGTCAAATCTCTATCATCTGTCAAGGAGCCATTCAAAAACTTACTTTGAGCGCTCGATCATTATCAAATTCCCTTAATTATGTGCAATACCTAGCTTCGTCTTGCATTTTTTTTTTGTAATGAATAACTTTTTAGTTGTTCATTAATGGAGAAGATAATAATCTAAAAAAGACTAAAAAGCCAATTTGTTCTACTTTTATTAGAAGTGTTGTTGGATTTACTCAAATTATCCATTCTTAACAACACACAGTCCTTTCCTTAAAGTATGTTGTTGCTATTCGTTTATAATTATAAGTTACTCAAACTAGTTTCACCCGATGTGTTAATTTGTTAACGTTTATTTTTTGTTTTGACAAGAATATATGAACATCAACAAATAAATTTTAGTGTGGGGTCTTGACAAGCTAGACATATGCTCAGGATCAGATCAAAAACTTTAGCTTAGGGAGGACCAATTTAGTTTCGTGCAGAATTTCTTTAAGTGATTTTCCAACTTGTTTTCCTATGGAAAATTACTATTTATACATAGTAAAATAATTGAAAAAAGCCTAATTCCACGACCAACACTTCTTCCATGTAGACAACCGCTTGTCTCCCACGTTTCTGATAAGTGCCAGAAAGTTGTGTTTTAAAGGATTAAATTCGGCACATTTGTTTCTTGTTTTGCAAGTTATCAAGGGAAAGGTCGAGATATCAGTGTAAAATTCCCTATTATGCTTTAATTATCTTACTTTACCCAATTGTGCAGGTATTGATCTCAAGACATGAATCAAAGAGGAAAAACAAAGAAATATTCAAAAGGTTAACTCGCCACAGCGAGTAAAAAGATGTCAAAGGCGAGCTAGAGGCGAGCAATTCCAGAATGGACCAAAGCTACTCGCCATCCACTCGCCAAAGGCGAGATAAAGGCGAGCAACTCGCAATGGCGAGTGATTTTACTCGCGAGGCGAGTTAGGGCGGCTTAACCTTCTCAGAGCTGACGTGTCACAAACCCAATGGCGAAGCAACCACTACTCGCCATGGCGAGTAACTCTGCTCGCGAGGCGAGCTGATGCAGAAAAGAAACTCTATATAAAGCCACTTGATTCATTCATGGGGATATATTAGTTTTTCATAGTTTTCACTTCTGCAACATTAAAAGAGAGAAATAGGGCGTGTACTTCAGAGAGTGAGAGTGATAGAGGGATTAGTTCTTCATACTTAGTTGAGAAATCACAAGTGTAATGGATCCTTCTCTTTTCATTCATTCTTGCAAGGCTTCCATGGAAATGAGTAGCTAAATATCCTTTGTTGGGATTAGAGGTACTTGATCTTAGCTTAATATGTAATCTTTTGATTTATAAATACATGATTCTAGCCTTTGATTTGATATTGATGTTATTCTTACACTTTCATGCTTATGTTTGATTTAATTATGATTGAGAAATACATTTGAATCTAGGTTTAGAATAACCATCTATCAAAACATAGGTTCTAGACATGGAATTGATGTTTTGATAATCACTTTTTGTATCTAAACTTAAGGCTTTCTTATCATTAAATAGGTTGAGAAATCATCGATTAAATGATAAGATCGACTCTTGGATCGTTCAATAGTTTGAGACATCGACGATTGAACGATACACTTGATGTCACGATAATATTTGGACACGAATGTTATTGCCGAGGGATACGTGATAATATCAAAGAAAAGCTAGAATCCGTATACGATCATTAGGTTACGTATGACGTTTAATCAAGGAACTCTAATCCTAACAAGTTTTACGCCTTATTAATCTCAATTTTATCTTTGCAAAGTAGTTTTCGTAGTTACAAACAAACAAACTTATCTTTCAACTTAAAATGATATTAGTTGTCGAACGGTCCGTGATATCGCACTAGTCCCTGAGGAGACGATATAAATACTTACAATTGTTTGATGCAAAAATACTACATCAAAATGGCGCCGTTGCCGGGGCTGTTCATGAGGTGATAAAAAACCCCATAAATGATAGTCACATAACCCGATTCATTATGGGCCAAACTAAAAAAGGTGCAAGCTCCTCAAGAGGACCTCAACCTCCACTTCAACCTGAGCCGGAACCACAACCCGGGATGCCAACTGAACCGCTTGCTTCCTTTGACATGGCAAGCTACGTTCAGTGGCAATACCAGTGTCAAACTCATACATGGGATATGCTAGCAGCCACAAACAGAGCAAACACCTACTTTCAGCAATCTCAGTATGTGATGCAGCAGCAGGCCGGGTATCCTCCCGAGGTTATGGCCCAATTCATGACTCCTCAGGCATTTCAGTCCTATGTTGCTTGGCCTGAGGACAGGCCAAATCCATATGGAGGGGGTGGTGCTTACGGAGCTACTACAGGCGAGAATGAAGATGAGATGGTGGGGTCAGATGGAGATGATCCTACAAGAGTCCCAAGCGCAACAGCTGGATCAGAAGATGATGATATGCAGGACTGAGAAGGAAAAGAAAACACTTGAAAGCTCACCAACTACTGAGTGACATTTTACAAGCTTTCAGTCAATTCTTTCCTTCTCCTCAATCTTATTTATGCTTTAATTTGCTGCCACTCTTGAACACTAATTTGCTTCTGATATTGTTTCATCCTGGCATCTATGACTCATAACTTTTGTTTAAATTATTTTGTTATTTTCGTATTGTTTATCGTGATATAGTGATGTTGTTTTAAACAATTGGGTTAACTAGTTTTGTAATGTTCGTATCGTTCAAGCGTTGTATTGTGATGTTCAGAATAATGTGTTAATACTTTTGGTTAATCAAGTACTTCATTTTGAATTTATTTTGAACAATGTGAAAGTTTATTTTGGTATCACTCTTGCTTGTTGAAAAAGAAAATGCTCAAAGTTTCAAAATTAAAAGTGCTTGAAAGATAGCCAAAGATTGAGCAAATCTCAGATGATGATAATGATATAGAATTGTGACAAAGCGCAAAGCCAAGGTACAAGTTTCCAGTTTTTCTAGGTGTTTACTTGAACATGAAACGAGTACTTTGCACAAATTTCATTTCATCTAGTTCTCCGCAATAATATATTTGTTTGTGAACCACTTAGTTCTAACCAAAAAGTGAGGAAACCTCAATGTGTTGTACTATATGCAAGGAGACCGGCATTCATTGTTTAACTCGGTTGCTTTATGTTAAATCCAATAATTATTTTGAATTGTGTAGAGGCATGGAAAGGATCAAGGCATATTTTTGATAATGAGAGAAACATACTTGACCACAAATAGCCTACCTTGTGAGAAGAGCGAGTAATTGCTAACCCACTTGAGCCAAATGAATCAGGGTCCTCAATTATGAACTGTCAATTCATAAGCACAATGCTTGATGAAATTGCCTTAAAGTTTTTCAAATCCAGTTCATTTTTGTTGCACTATCAGACCCTGATATGATTTTAATTGTTGAACCCTAAACCTTTAATTGCTAATTGTCCCTTTTTGCCATAGAGTAAGGGAACATTCGAATAGGGTATGTTTTGTTCAAGTTGGGGAGAAAAAGGTAGATGCAAATCATTTGTCAAGTAAAATGGTGTATTCTTATTTTTGATCAAGATAACATTGTGTTATAAATACAAAAAGAAAAAGAAAAGAAAAGAAAAATGTGTACATGATAAAGAAAAAGAAAAAGAAAGAAAAATTCAAAAATATAATAAGTTGTCAAGATCAAAGTGTGTCATGTTTAAACACCAAGGGTTTGTTTAGAATTAAGGGGATTCTTTGTAAATTTGTCTTTTGAATGTGAATAGAAGGAATGTTCCCTGATGCTTGGCCATTTGAATTCAATTGACCCACAAATATCCTTTCTTTTGTAGCCGAGCCAAGTTACAACCCTTAAAAGACCTTATGATCCATGCTTTTATGCCTTTTGGAATGATATTTGGATGGACACATAACTTGATTTGAATGTTAACTTGATTGCCGGATGTGTGTTCATAACCCTCACTCATTTAATCTCACTTGTTACTTTACTTAAAAAGAAGTGTGTTAGGAGTGGTTCAGAAATAAGCATATTATTGACTTGAACTGTTTGAGATGTGCTTTGTGCTTAGGACTCATTTCATGTTTGAAGTAGATTCTCAGATTAGTTGGAAACTTTAGACTTGCCTGCGTAGTCATTTTTGAATCAGTCATCTGAAGAAAGTTTTCTCTAAACCTTTTGAAACTTGTGTCTTGTCCTAAATTTGTTTTGTTCATTTTGTTTGAGGACAAACAAAGAGTAAAGTTGGGGAGAGTTTGATAAGTGCCAGAAAGTTGTGTTTTAAAGGATTAAATTCGGCACATTTGTTTCTTGTTTTGCAAGTTATCAAGGGAAAGGTCGAGATATCAGTGTAAAATTCCCTATTATGCTTTAATTATCTTACTTTACCCAATTGTGCAGGTATTGATCTCAAGACATGAATCAAAGAGGAAAAACAAAGAAATATTCAAAAGGTTAACTCGCCACAGCGAGTAAAAAGATGTCAAAGGCGAGCTAGAGGCGAGCAATTCCAGAATGGACCAAAGCTACTCGCCATCCACTCGCCAAAGGCGAGATAAAGGCGAGCAACTCGCAATGGCGAGTGATTTTACTCGCGAGGCGAGTTAGGGCGGCTTAACCTTCTCAGAGCTGACGTGTCACAAATCCAATGGCGAAGCAACCACTACTCGCCATGGCGAGTAACTCTGCTCGCGAGGCGAGCTGATGCAGAAAAGAAACTCTATATAAAGCCACTTGATTCATTCATGGGGATATATTAGTTTTTCATAGTTTTCACTTCTGCAACATTAAAAGAGAGAAATAGGGCGTGTACTTCAGAGAGTGAGAGTGATAGAGGGATTAGTTCTTCATACTTAGTTGAGAAATCACAAGTGTAATGGATCCTTCTCTTTTCATTCATTCTTGCAAGGCTTCCATGGAAATGAGTAGCTAAATATCCTTTGTTGGGATTAGAGGTACTTGATCTTAGCTTAATATGTAATCTTTTGATTTATAAATACATGATTCTAGCCTTTGATTTGATATTGATGTTATTCTTACACTTTCATGCTTATGTTTGATTTAATTATGATTGAGAAATACATTTGAATCTAGGTTTAGAATAACCATCTATCAAAACATAGGTTCTAGACATGGAATTGATGTTTTGATAATCACTTTTTGTATCTAAACTTAAGGCTTTCTTATCATTAAATAGGTTGAGAAATCATCGATTAAATGATAAGATCGACTCTTGGATCGTTCAATAGTTTGAGACATCGACGATTGAACGATACACTTGATGTCACGATAATATTTGGACACGAATGTTATTGCCGAGGGATACGTGATAATATCAAAGAAAAGCTAGAATCCGTATACGATCATTAGGTTACGTATGACGTTTAATCAAGGAACTCTAATCCTAACAAGTTTTACGCCTTATTAATCTCAATTTTATCTTTGCAAAGTAGTTTTCGTAGTTACAAACAAACAAACTTATCTTTCAACTTAAAATGATATTAGTTGTCGAACGGTCCGTGATATCGCACTAGTCCCTGAGGAGACGATATAAATACTTACAATTGTTTGATGCAAAAATACTACATCAAAATGGCGCCGTTGCCGGGGCTGTTCATGAGGTGATAAAAAACCCCATAAATGATAGTCACATAACCCGATTCATTATGGGCCAAACTAAAAAAGGTGCAAGCTCCTCAAGAGGACCTCAACCTCCACTTCAACCTGAGCCGGAACCACAACCCGGGATGCCAACTGAACCGCTTGCTTCCTTTGACATGGCAAGCTACGTTCAGTGGCAATACCAGTGTCAAACTCATACATGGGATATGCTAGCAGCCACAAACAGAGCAAACACCTACTTTCAGCAATCTCAGTATGTGATGCAGCAGCAGGCCGGGTATCCTCCCGAGGTTATGGCCCAATTCATGACTCCTCAGGCATTTCAGTCCTATGTTGCTTGGCCTGAGGACAGGCCAAATCCATATGGAGGGGGTGGTGCTTACGGAGCTACTACAGGCGAGAATGAAGATGAGATGGTGGGGTCAGATGGAGATGATCCTACAAGAGTCCCAAGCGCAACAGCTGGATCAGAAGATGATGATATGCAGGACTGAGAAGGAAAAGAAAACACTTGAAAGCTCACCAACTACTGAGTGACATTTTACAAGCTTTCAGTCAATTCTTTCCTTCTCCTCAATCTTATTTATGCTTTAATTTGCTGCCACTCTTGAACACTAATTTGCTTCTGATATTGTTTCATCCTGGCATCTATGACTCATAACTTTTGTTTAAATTATTTTGTTATTTTCGTATTGTTTATCGTGATATAGTGATGTTGTTTTAAACAATTGGGTTAACTAGTTTTGTAATGTTCGTATCGTTCAAGCGTTGTATTGTGATGTTCAGAATAATGTGTTAATACTTTTGGTTAATCAAGTACTTCATTTTGAATTTATTTTGAACAATGTGAAAGTTTATTTTGGTATCACTCTTGCTTGTTGAAAAAGAAAATGCTCAAAGTTTCAAAATTAAAAGTGCTTGAAAGATAGCCAAAGATTGAGCAAATCTCAGATGATGATAATGATATAGAATTGTGACAAAGCGCAAAGCCAAGGTACAAGTTTCCAGTTTTTCTAGGTGTTTACTTGAACATGAAACGAGTACTTTGCACAAATTTCATTTCATCTAGTTCTCCGCAATAATATATTTGTTTGTGAACCACTTAGTTCTAACCAAAAAGTGAGGAAACCTCAATGTGTTGTACTATATGCAAGGAGACCGGCATTCATTGTTTAACTCGGTTGCTTTATGTTAAATCCAATAATTATTTTGAATTGTGTAGAGGCATGGAAAGGATCAAGGCATATTTTTGATAATGAGAGAAACATACTTGACCACAAATAGCCTACCTTGTGAGAAGAGCGAGTAATTGCTAACCCACTTGAGCCAAATGAATCAGGGTCCTCAATTATGAACTGTCAATTCATAAGCACAATGCTTGATGAAATTGCCTTAAAGTTTTTCAAATCCAGTTCATTTTTGTTGCACTATCAGACCCTGATATGATTTTAATTGTTGAACCCTAAACCTTTAATTGCTAATTGTCCCTTTTTGCCATAGAGTAAGGGAACATTCGAATAGGGTATGTTTTGTTCAAGTTGGGGAGAAAAAGGTAGATGCAAATCATTTGTCAAGTAAAATGGTGTATTCTTATTTTTGATCAAGATAACATTGTGTTATAAATACAAAAAGAAAAAGAAAAGAAAAGAAAAATGTGTACATGATAAAGAAAAAGAAAAAGAAAGAAAAATTCAAAAATATAATAAGTTGTCAAGATCAAAGTGTGTCATGTTTAAACACCAAGGGTTTGTTTAGAATTAAGGGGATTCTTTGTAAATTTGTCTTTTGAATGTGAATAGAAGGAATGTTCCCTGATGCTTGGCCATTTGAATTCAATTGACCCACAAATATCCTTTCTTTTGTAGCCGAGCCAAGTTACAACCCTTAAAAGACCTTATGATCCATGCTTTTATGCCTTTTGGAATGATATTTGGATGGACACATAACTTGATTTGAATGTTAACTTGATTGCCGGATGTGTGTTCATAACCCTCACTCATTTAATCTCACTTGTTACTTTACTTAAAAAGAAGTGTGTTAGGAGTGGTTCAGAAATAAGCATATTATTGACTTGAACTGTTTGAGATGTGCTTTGTGCTTAGGACTCATTTCATGTTTGAAGTAGATTCTCAGATTAGTTGGAAACTTTAGACTTGCCTGCGTAGTCATTTTTGAATCAGTCATCTGAAGAAAGTTTTCTCTAAACCTTTTGAAACTTGTGTCTTGTCCTAAATTTGTTTTGTTCATTTTGTTTGAGGACAAACAAAGAGTAAAGTTGGGGAGAGTTTGATAAGTGCCAGAAAGTTGTGTTTTAAAGGATTAAATTCGGCACATTTGTTTCTTGTTTTGCAAGTTATCAAGGGAAAGGTCGAGATATCAGTGTAAAATTCCCTATTATGCTTTAATTATCTTACTTTACCCAATTGTGCAGGTATTGATCTCAAGACATGAATCAAAGAGGAAAAACAAAGAAATATTCAAAAGGTTAACTCGCCACAGCGAGTAAAAAGATGTCAAAGGCGAGCTAGAGGCGAGCAATTCCAGAATGGACCAAAGCTACTCGCCATCCACTCGCCAAAGGCGAGATAAAGGCGAGCAACTCGCAATGGCGAGTGATTTTACTCGCGAGGCGAGTTAGGGCGGCTTAACCTTCTCAGAGCTGACGTGTCACAAACCCAATGGCGAAGCAACCACTACTCGCCATGGCGAGTAACTCTGCTCGCGAGGCGAGCTGATGCAGAAAAGAAACTCTATATAAAGCCACTTGATTCATTCATGGGGATATATTAGTTTTTCATAGTTTTCACTTCTGCAACATTAAAAGAGAGAAATAGGGCGTGTACTTCAGAGAGTGAGAGTGATAGAGGGATTAGTTCTTCATACTTAGTTGAGAAATCACAAGTGTAATGGATCCTTCTCTTTTCATTCATTCTTGCAAGGCTTCCATGGAAATGAGTAGCTAAATATCCTTTGTTGGGATTAGAGGTACTTGATCTTAGCTTAATATGTAATCTTTTGATTTATAAATACATGATTCTAGCCTTTGATTTGATATTGATGTTATTCTTACACTTTCATGCTTATGTTTGATTTAATTATGATTGAGAAATACATTTGAATCTAGGTTTAGAATAACCATCTATCAAAACATAGGTTCTAGACATGGAATTGATGTTTTGATAATCACTTTTTGTATCTAAACTTAAGGCTTTCTTATCATTAAATAGGTTGAGAAATCATCGATTAAATGATAAGATCGACTCTTGGATCGTTCAATAGTTTGAGACATCGACGATTGAACGATACACTTGATGTCACGATAATATTTGGACACGAATGTTATTGCCGAGGGATACGTGATAATATCAAAGAAAAGCTAGAATCCGTATACGATCATTAGGTTACGTATGACGTTTAATCAAGGAACTCTAATCCTAACAAGTTTTACGCCTTATTAATCTCAATTTTATCTTTGCAAAGTAGTTTTCGTAGTTACAAACAAACAAACTTATCTTTCAACTTAAAATGATATTAGTTGTCGAACGGTCCGTGATATCGCACTAGTCCCTGAGGAGACGATATAAATACTTACAATTGTTTGATGCAAAAATACTACATCAAAATGGCGCCGTTGCCGGGGCTGTTCATGAGGTGATAAAAAACCCCATAAATGATAGTCACATAACCCGATTCATTATGGGCCAAACTAAAAAAGGTGCAAGCTCCTCAAGAGGACCTCAACCTCCACTTCAACCTGAGCCGGAACCACAACCCGGGATGCCAACTGAACCGCTTGCTTCCTTTGACATGGCAAGCTACGTTCAGTGGCAATACCAGTGTCAAACTCATACATGGGATATGCTAGCAGCCACAAACAGAGCAAACACCTACTTTCAGCAATCTCAGTATGTGATGCAGCAGCAGGCCGGGTATCCTCCCGAGGTTATGGCCCAATTCATGACTCCTCAGGCATTTCAGTCCTATGTTGCTTGGCCTGAGGACAGGCCAAATCCATATGGAGGGGGTGGTGCTTACGGAGCTACTACAGGCGAGAATGAAGATGAGATGGTGGGGTAAGATGGAGATGATCCTACAAGAGTCCCAAGCGCAACAGCTGGATCAGAAGATGATGATATGCAGGACTGAGAAGGAAAAGAAAACACTTGAAAGCTCACCAACTACTGAGTGACATTTTACAAGCTTTCAGTCAATTCTTTCCTTCTCCTCAATCTTATTTATGCTTTAATTTGCTGCCACTCTTGAACACTAATTTGCTTCTGATATTGTTTCATCCTGGCATCTATGACTCATAACTTTTGTTTAAATTATTTTGTTATTTTCGTATTGTTTATCGTGATATAGTGATGTTGTTTTAAACAATTGGGTTAACTAGTTTTGTAATGTTCGTATCGTTCAAGCGTTGTATTGTGATGTTCAGAATAATGTGTTAATACTTTTGGTTAATCAAGTACTTCATTTTGAATTTATTTTGAACAATGTGAAAGTTTATTTTGGTATCACTCTTGCTTGTTGAAAAAGAAAATGCTCAAAGTTTCAAAATTAAAAGTGCTTGAAAGATAGCCAAAGATTGAGCAAATCTCAGATGATGATAATGATATAGAATTGTGACAAAGCGCAAAGCCAAGGTACAAGTTTCCAGTTTTTCTAGGTGTTTACTTGAACATGAAACGAGTACTTTGCACAAATTTCATTTCATCTAGTTCTCCGCAATAATATATTTGTTTGTGAACCACTTAGTTCTAACCAAAAAGTGAGGAAACCTCAATGTGTTGTACTATATGCAAGGAGACCGGCATTCATTGTTTAACTCGGTTGCTTTATGTTAAATCCAATAATTATTTTGAATTGTGTAGAGGCATGGAAAGGATCAAGGCATATTTTTGATAATGAGAGAAACATACTTGACCACAAATAGCCTACCTTGTGAGAAGAGCGAGTAATTGCTAACCCACTTGAGTCAAATGAATCAGGGTCCTCAATTATGAACTGTCAATTCATAAGCACAATGCTTGATGAAATTGCCTTAAAGTTTTTCAAATCCAGTTCATTTTTGTTGCACTATCAGACCCTGATATGATTTTAATTGTTGAACCCTAAACCTTTAATTGCTAATTGTCCCTTTTTGCCATAGAGTAAGGGAACATTCGAATAGGGTATGTTTTGTTCAAGTTGGGGAGAAAAAGGTAGATGCAAATCATTTGTCAAGTAAAATGGTGTATTCTTATTTTTGATCAAGATAACATTGTGTTATAAATACAAAAAGAAAAAGAAAAGAAAAGAAAAATGTGTACATGATAAAGAAAAAGAAAAAGAAAGAAAAATTCAAAAATATAATAAGTTGTCAAGATCAAAGTGTGTCATGTTTAAACACCAAGGGTTTGTTTAGAATTAAGGGGATTCTTTGTAAATTTGTCTTTTGAATGTGAATAGAAGGAATGTTCCCTGATGCTTGGCCATTTGAATTCAATTGACCCACAAATATCCTTTCTTTTGTAGCCGAGCCAAGTTACAACCCTTAAAAGACCTTATGATCCATGCTTTTATGCCTTTTGGAATGATATTTGGATGGACACATAACTTGTGTCATGCCCTCATTTTGGACCTAAAAATACTCATTCAATTTCCTTTACTATTTTCTAATACTGTCAAATTCACTGTGTTTTCTACTGTGCTTCAGTTGCATACGTTACTGCTTCAGTTTAAATGTTTTGCATAAAATCATACAGAAGGGTATTTTGGTCATTTCTTACAAAGGAACCCATTTTTCTGTCCCTGCAATTTGTCCCCGAGTCCTTTTCAATCTGTTTGCATGAATCATTTATCAAATTCTGTTTGAAAATCATTTTAGTTTTGCATCTGAGTCAGTCTGAGTCAGTCTGAGTCGTTTTTGCCCCAGGGGCGTTTTAGTCTTTTCACATTATTTGAATTTTGGGCAGAAAGGTATTTTAAAATACCTCATTTTGGCAGTTTGTTCGTTTTAGTCCATTTTGTCAATTTTAGAACGTTTCACTTTACGTTATTTTCAAATTACATTTTAGCCAATTTTAACTTTTTGCATTTTAGTCCAAATCTTTTAAAAAATTGCATTTCAGTCCAAATTTTTTTTGCTTTTTGCAAATTTGTCCCAATTCTCTTAAGAAACAGTCAAGTTTTTATTCTTTTGAAAATAGTCCCATTTTTTTGCAAAACAGTCCCATATTTTACATATTTGCAGATTGGTCCTCAAAGTCAAAATAAGCCAATTCAGTCCAAATTGCCACGCAAGCAGGGCCAAGGCTACATGGCAGTCCCCAATTGGTCAGAATCCCACTTGGCAGCCTATAAAAGGCCAGTTACTGTGCAAAGTGCCAACAGATCCACAGAAAGAACGCCACATCACCAAAAACAGGAAAATTTTCTCTCTCTGATTCAGTTAGGATCAAAACAGAAAATTCACCAAGAACAGTTCACAAACCCTAAGTTTCCAAAGTCACAATTCAAGCAATTTCAATGGAGTTTTTGTGGATTCTCAGAGATTCAAGACTGAATCATCATCATTGAATCTTCTCTCTGCAATTCAAGCACAGAATTCGTCACCGTGAGTAACAAATCCTGTGCGATCACAGATTCGAGAAATTGAGAAGAAGAGGGTGAAGAATTCGAAGGATCCGAACCAAGTAAAGAAGAAGAAGAGGAAAATTCAAAGGTTTTTCACCAGTTCGAACCAGAAGAGGAAAGGAAGGAGTGGAATTGCCTCACCAGCGAAAGCTCAAAGCCAAGAATCAAAGAAACGGCTTCAAACCTTCAAATAGGACTCAGGTAACGCCTTAGCCTCGCCTCCTTTCACTGGAAATGATTGCATAATCCAGAATCATGTGAATCTGCGTCCGGTTCGAACTGTCCGATCCAAAACCCTAACCCTAACACGAAAATCATTTGAAAAATCAAAGAAAACAGTTCAAGATCCACAACGAGTGCGAATCCAAACGAATCCTTACGATTCACAACGGTTTCGTTCCAAAAAACATGAAAAATTGGACAGTCCGAACCTATAACTGCAAGAACGCAGATTCACATGATTCCAACGGTGGAAACCGTGTTTGTTCGTACGATTTGTGCTTAGAACAACAATACAAGGTGTTTAGGCCATGAATCTTGAAGTTCTGGGCAAGATTGTATGAGTTAGGGTTAGGGTTCGTGAAGCATGAGAACGGCGAGAGAGAAGAGAGAAGAGAGAGGGACGCGTGAGGTTTGTGTTGAACCGGATCCTTTTTCCTTTTTATGTAAGCCTCAAACCGGGTCGGGTTCAAACCGACCCATGCCATGTGCATTCTCCACCTTTAGATTTAGGTTTATGTTAATCCGGATTCATCTAACGCCTCTGGGGGCACCAGGTTCGATCCGGATCCGTGTGAGATGGGTACCAGTCTGCTGGGTTTGGATTTTGGGCCTTTTTCTTGTGCTTTTCGTTCTTTCTTGCTATTTACACCTTATTTCTTGCTACTTGAGCCCATGCGCATATTAATTTTCTTGCAAAGAATCCTGAAAATTACCATATGTTTCTTGATGAGTTTTCAACTGTTTTGTGATGATTTCATACTTTGAAGTGGATAAAAAAAGCATGCGCGCTAATTTTTGTTTGATTTACGTGTTTTTGATGCTTTTACAAATTTTATTGCGCTATTTCGGATCCAATTTTTGCTCTATGGCATTGATATTTGATATGTGATTTTGTGATGTGTTCACCTCTGAATTCATGCTGTTTCTACATTCTTGCATGTCTAATTGTTAATTCTTTGGTTTTCAAATTCAATGGATCTTTTCTCATTTCGCAATTTAACTCCTAGTCCACTAGCTTGAATGCTCAATAATTCTACATGTTGCTTGCTATCTACAATGTCGTAATTTTGTTTGTTAATTTCTCCTTTGCAAAATTAATTGAAAGTTTCCCCTTGGCCAAATTTAGTTGTTAATTTTGAAATGTAAATTAGTTGTTGAAATGTGTTGATTTTAGGGTTTAAATGTGACTCGTAATTTCCCTTTGACTCTTGAATGTTTTCTTTGAAAAAGAGGTGCTGTTTTGGTTAAAGGTTATAGGTCATGGGACTTAGCTTGGCTTTTAGGTTTTAGTTTGGTGCTATTTGCATTATTTTTGGTAGTGTTCCTTTGCAATTTGCTTAATGTTTTAGTTGTGTTTACTTCACCCTTTTAATTAGTTTAGTGCTTTGTTAATAAATTTCATATCCTATGCATTGCTACTCATGCCACCATCCCTCATTTCATTACTCACCATTTTGTCCTATGTCTCATGCACATTGCAAGCATTGCCTCACTCTCATTTGTTTTTCTTCCCTTGGTTACCCTTATGCAATGTTCCACTAATTCATGTAATATCTTAGGTTTAGTTTATTTTCTTTAATTTCATGCAAGACTTTAGAATGTAAAATAGGACCCGATGTAAAAAAAAAACTATGGACTATAATGATGTACACCGACACATGCACTGACACACGCACACACGTTGCATGTTCATCGCTAGGTGTATGTTTAGGATACGCGATACTTAGAAAAATCAATCTTTTGAAAAACAAATAACTTCCATCGCTTCAAATCTTTTTCAAACAAACCTCGGAGTCAAAACTCCGAAGGATTTTCCTTTTATTTTCCTAATCAAAAAATCAAAACTAGTGCTAATTTCCAACTTTAAACCTTTTTGTAAATAACTGACCAACCTCATTCGTTTCCTAATCTCAAGCCTTTACGGCCTCTCACCTTTTTTCTTCAAAACCATTTTCAAAACTAAAAATTGAATCAAACTCACAAAAATATTTTGCAAGAGAACTACATGGAATTTTGATCCCTTAAAAGGGTATGTAGGCAAGAGATTCAAAAATCTCTCCAAGTCCAATAAAATAAAACCCCATCTTCTCCCTCTCATTCTTAAAATCAAATTGTTTTACAAGTAGCAATAAAAGCAAAGTTTAGACATAAAGCGTAGAAAACGGTTCCTATAGAATACTATAGCCATTGCGGGTGCCTAACACCTTCCCGTAATGGAATCAGCCCCGAACTTAGGATTTCTAAGGTTTTCTCAATTTTACCTTCCCCAAAAAAAATAGAGACATCAATGATTGAAAGGTTCAAATCCGGTTAATGATTTGACACCCGAAAATCGCGATGACAGAAATGGCGACTTCACTGGGGACTAGTTAGGGCTACGCCTAGTTTTTTACGCTTTTTATTTACACTTTGCTTTATGATTACATGTAAAACTTTCTTGTGTACGTGTGGGGTGAGAATATCAAAAGCCCTATACCCGGGCTGAGTGAACTTAAGATTAGGGGAGATATAATCGACAATCCATTCCGGGGGTTGCCTCGTGCATTGGATTACGCGATCAATCTCACATAGCCGAGGCATTTTGGAGGTGATGTTGTCGGCGTGTGTTGTCATGCTTAGGCACTTTACTTCTAATTGACCGATGAAGGCTATGAACCGTAGTTACCAAACCCATCCTTGGCCTTTCTTAGGACGTAGTGCGGTGGCTAAACCGAGCGTTGTCTCGAAATTTAGTCGTCACGCGATACTACACCCACACTAAGCCTTCTTACGTATAGTCATGGACGAGCGTTGCTTTGTACTACCATGATATACGCAAGAGAGGTGGCAGTTTGGGAACTTTGTAGAACCTTGGTCACTATTATCAAAAACCTTAGTTTCACCGGACACCGTGTCCACTTGTTACCTTAGCCCACCGTGCTTTCCTTGTTAAAATCATGCATACATGCATTCATGCATAAATTTTCTACATGCATTTATCAAAGGGTATAGACAAACTAAAATTCTTTGCAAATATAAACAGGCATGAAGAGAACTAAGTCTTACAAGTTCAAAGAGGTTGATTTGGCTAGCCTAAGGGAGTTGGCACTCAAGGTGAAGAATCCAACTGGGTTTCGTCTCCGATACGGTGGTTTACTTGGTATTCTTCGGACGAACGTGGAAGAGAAGCTGGTGCACACTCTGGTGCAATTCTATGACCCGGTTTTCCGTTGCTTTACTTTCCCGGATTTTCAGTTGGTTCCTACACTTGAGGCTTATTCTTGTTTATTGGGTCTACCTATAGCCGAGAAGACACCTTTCACGGGCCCCGGATCTTCTCTTACTCCTCTGGTTATTGCTAAGGATCTTTATCTCAAGACTTCCGATGTGTCTAAGAACCTTGTCACCAAGTCTCACATTCAGGGCTTCACTTCAAAGTACTTACTTGAGCGGGCTAACCTTGGAACTACTTGTCAGGACACCCTTGAGGCTATTCTTGCACTACTCATCTATGGGCTCGTTCTTTTTCCAAATCTCGACAACTTCGTGGACATGAATGCTATTGAGATCTTCCACTCCAGGAATCCGGTTCCTACTTTATTGGCTGACACATACCATGCCATCCATGACCGGACTCTCAAGGGCCGTGGGTTTATTCTTTGCTGCATACCTCTTCTTTATAGGTGGTTTATTTCTCACCTCCCGAGTTCTTTCCACGCCAACACAGAGAATCGGTCTTATTCACAGCGGATTATGGCTCTTACTCCCGATGAGGTGGTTTGGATCACTCCAGCAGCTCGAGTCAAGGAGATTATCTTTGGTTGTGGGGATTTCCTCAATATACCTCTTCTCGGTACCCGGGGAGGAATCAACTACAACCCCGAGTTAGCTATGAGACAGTTTGGTTTTCCTATGAGAGCAAAGCCCATCAACCTCGCTACATCTCAGGAGTTCTTCTACTATTCCAATGCTCCCACCGGGCAAAGGAAAGCTTTTACAGATGCTTGGTCTAAGGTTCGAAGGAAGGATGTGAAGCATTTGGGCGTGAGATCCGGTATTGCACACGAGGCCTATACTCAGTGGGTGATCGACCGAGCCGGAGAGATTGGCATGCCTTACCCTGCTATGAGACATGTATCTGCAGCTACTTCGTCTAGACCATTACCTTTGCTTCCCGCGACTCAGGAGATGTATCAGGAGCATCTAGCTATGGAGAGTGAAGAGAAACGAGCATGGAAGGCCCGTTACAGTGAGGCTGAGAACTTGATCATGACTTTGGATGGCAGGGACGAGCAGAAGGATCATGAGAACCGAATGCTGAAGAAGGAATTAGCCAGAGTTAGGAAGGAGCTTGAGGAGAAGGATGATCTATTGAGGAGAGACTCCAGGAGAGTCAGAGGTCGTCGAGATTTCTTCGCCAGTTATTGTGGTTCAGCTTCAGACTCAGATTCCGAATACTACCCAGTTACTCCTTAGCTCTGGGTGATATGATTGTTATTTTGTTGTCTGTTCAGTTTATATTTCAGAAGCCTACTCCCTTGGCTCAGTGTATCAAAACAATTTGTTAGTCAAAAAAATGTTTGCAAAGAATTCTAATTTGTCTAAAAAAGCCCTTTGATAACAAAAATAGTCATTTTTGCATCCGCATTTGCATATCATGCATCATATGCATCATTCATCGGTCACAAAACTTCCAAGTGCTCATTGCCTCCTGGTTCTTCTGCCGCAGAGTAAAAAGTGGCTCGTGCTCGAAGGACTGATCAGCCTACCAGAGTACATCAAACCAGACAGTATAGAAGGAGAAATCAAGTAGCTATGGAAGAAGAGAATGCACTGCTTCGTGCTGAACTAGCCTCCGTGAGAGAAGAGTTAGCCAAAACTCTCGATGCCATGACCGCTCTGTTAGCCGCTCAAGAACAGCCAGCCTCGTCTGCTCCAGAGGCCACTGAGGCGATCCCGATATCAACTCTCGATAACCGCTTCACCATGCCAAGAGGATTCCCGTATGGACTCCCGCCTTATTTTGCTCCCAATACTGCAGCCGGTGTTTCAGGAACCGCGACGTCAGCTGCCGCTAATGTTGGTCAGACACCACCACCAGATTTCACATCTCTTCATACTACCTTGCCTCAGTCAACAGTCTTCACAGTGCCGATTGTGCACCCTACGCCTCAGGGCGCCAATGCTGATGATCACCGTGGAAAAACCCCTGTGTTGGGAACTATGGAAGAAAAAATGGAAGAACTTGCCAGAGAACTCCGTCGCGAGATTAAGGCCAACCGTGGGAGCGGTGACCTCGTCCGAACCCACGATCTTTGTTTGGTGCCAAGGGTGGACGTTCCCAAGAAATTCAAGGTCCCGGATTTTGACCGCTACAACGGGCTGACTTGCCCCCAGAACCATATTATCAAATACGTCCGGAAGATGGCTAATCATGCAGACAATGATTCACTGATGATCCACTGCTTCCAGGACAGTCTAATGGAAGATGCCGCGGAGTGGTATACCGGTTTGAGCAAAGATGATATCCGCACTTTTGATGATCTAGCTACTGCTTTCAAGAACCACTATGGGTTTAACACCAGGCTCAAGCCGAATAGAGAGTTCCTCCGATCTCTTTCTCAGAAGAAGGACGAAAGCTTTCGCGAATACGCACAAAGGTGGAGAGGGGCAGCCGCCCGTATCACACCCGCTTTGGACGAGGAAGAGATGACTCAAACATTCTTGAAGACCTTGAAGAAAGATTATGTTGAGAGAATGATCATTGCTGCCCCAAGCAACTTCTCCGAGATGGTCACTATGGGTACTCGCTTGGAGGAAGCCGTCCGAGAAGGGATTATCGTGTTTGAGAAGGGCGAATCTTCGAATGCACCGAAGAAGTACGGCAACGGTCACCATAAGAAAAAGGAATCAGAGGTTGGGATGGTGTCCGCCGGAACCAACCAATCTGCCACTGTCGCTCCTGTCAATGCTACGCAACTGCCTCAGCCGTATCAGTACCTACAGTATGCCCAGCATCCATTCTATCCGCCGTTCTACCATCAATACCCTCCACTACCGGGCCAGCCTCAGGTCCCTGTTAATGCCATCGCCCAACAGATGCAACAACAACCATTAGCCCAGCAACAGCAACAACAAGGTCCGCAATCTAGACCATCTTTCCCGCCGATCCCAATGGCGTATGCTGAACTACTCCCAACTCTGTTACATAAGGGGTATTGCACCACTAGGCCAGGCAAGCCTCCGCCAAACCCATTACCTCCCAGGTTCCGCTCCGATCTCCGATGTGATTTCCACCAGGGCGCCCTAGGTCATGACGTAGAAGGTTGCTACGCTCTGAAGTACATCGTGAAGAAGTTAATTGACCAGGGAAAGCTGTCCTTTGAAAACAACGTCCCACATGTACTTGACAATCCACTCCCCAACCATGCCGCTGTGAATATGATCGAAGTCTGTGAAGAAATCCCACGTCTGAATGTCCGTAATGTTGCTACACCCCTGGTGCCACTACACATCAAGCTATGCCGAGCTGCTTTGTTCAGCCACGACCACGCCGCCTGCCGTGAATGTCTTCAGAACCCCATGGGCTGCAGCGTAGTTCAGACCGATATTCAAAGACTGATGAATGACAACTACTTGACTACCAGTGATGTTTGTATGATAGTGCCGATCTTTCATGATACCCCAGTCAGAAGCGCACCCGTCCAGAGGGATGTTGAGCCGTTGGTCATACGGTTACCGGGTCCAGTACCATATACTTCTACAAAGGCAGTCCCGTACAAGTACAGTGCAACTATGTTGGAAAACGGGAAAGAAGTACCTTTGGTGTCCTCAAGCACAGTAGGCAGTATCGCTGAAGTGACAGCTTTGAGGAGCGGCAAAGTCCGACCACTTTTGTTTCAGAAGAAAGATGATGTGCAAGTTACAACTCCTGCTGATAAGACTACTCCATTGACAATCCCTGCTGTTGTTGAAAGTGCCAGCCGTCCGGGCCAATCCATTGATGATTCCAATCTGGATGAGATTTTGAGGATAATCAAGAAGAGCGATTATAAGATCGTTGATCAACTGCTACAAACTCCTTCGAAGATATCCGTCTTGGCCTTACTCCTCAGTTCAGAGGCTCACAGGAACGTGTTATTAAAAGTGTTGGAACAAGCTTATGTTGACCACGAAGTTACAGAAGACCACTTTGGTGGAATAGTAGCTAACATCACTGCTTGCAGTAACCTTTGGTTTGGTGAAGATGAACTTCCAGAGGTAGGAAAGCGCCATAACTTGGCACTGCATATTTCCATGAACTGCAAAACAGATATGTTGTCCAACGTGCTGGTGGACACTGGGTCGTCGTTGAATGTGATGCCTAAGTCGACTTTGGATCAGTTGAGTTGCCGAGGAGTTCCCTTGAGGAGGAGTACTTTTCTAGTCAAGGCTTTCGATGGTTCCCGTAAAACTGTGCTCGGAGAAGTAGATCTCCCCATGACTATCGGTCCCGAAACATTCATGATTACCTTCCAGGTTATGGACATAGATGCCTCTTACAGCTGCTTGCTCGGGAGACCGTGGATACACGAGGCTGGGGCAGTCACTTCTACCCTCCATCAGAAGCTAAAGTTCGTAAAGAATGGTAAACTTGTGACAGTGCATGGAGAAGAAGCTTATCTGGTCAGTCAGTTATCATCCTTCTCTTGTATCGAAGCTAAGTCTGCCGAAGGAACCGCATTCCAGGGTTTGACCATCGAAGGTGAGGAGCCCAAAAGAGCTAGTGCTGCCATGGCTTCACTAAAGGATGCGCAGAGAGCCGTTCTGAAGGGTCAGGCCGCTGGTTGGGGCCAATTGATACAGCTGCAGGACAACAAGCACAAAGAGGGTCTCGGTTTCTCTCCGACGTTGGGTGTATCAACTGGAACGTTCCGTAGTGCTGGATTTACCAATGCAATTCTTGATGGTGCTGCTGAAAGAAGGGTCAGACCCGCATTTGTGATACCGGGAGGCATTGCAAAGAACTGGAACGTTATCAATCTCCCTGTACTTGTGCATGATTCTAAGTAATATGTCTTGCTGTTTAGGCTTTATTTTCAAAATAATAATCCTTCCGCCTTGCCCGAGGCGGAAGTGACTCTTTTGTAAAGGGCATGTTTGTTCCGACATCACCATTATCAATAAAAGACGTCGTTTCTTTCACGGCTCTTTTTCTTTCTTTAATGCTTTTCCCTTGGAAATAATGGTAATGCCAGAAAAAACCAAAACGTCTGCATTTTCTTATTAATTTTAAAGATCTGCATGAAAATCATTTTCTAAAAAAATCATCCAAATCATGTCACGCAGATCGAACCACAATGAGCCCGTTGAACACAGTAACTCTATGCTTCTCCAAACTGTTGAATCCCCGGTATTCGAGACCGAAGATGAGGACAATGATGACATACCAGATGAAATTGCCCGATTGCTTGAGCAAGAAGAGAAAACCATTCGGCCTCACCAGGAGGAGATCGAGCTAATCAACTTGGGTACTGAGGATAATAAAAGAGAGATCAAAGTCGGCGCCGCATTGGAGGAAGGGGTCAAGAAAAGGATCTTTCAGCTTCTCCGCGAGTATTCAGACATTTTTGCATGGTCGTATGAAGACATGCCAGGTTTGGATCCTCAGATTGTGGAACATCGAATACCGACAAAACCAGACTGTCCTCCTGTCAGGCAAAAGTTGAGACGGACTCGGCCGGACATGGCTCTGAAGATCAAAGCAGAAGTGCAGAAACAGATCGATGCAGGCTTTCTCATGACAGTTGAATATCCCGAGTGGGTTGCTAACATCGTGCCAGTGCCGAAGAAAGATGGTAAGGTTCGAATGTGTGTTGACTACAGAGATTTGAACAGAGCAAGCTTGAAAGACAATTTTCCACTGCCTCACATTGATGTGCTCGTTGACAATACTGCCCAGTGCAGGGTGTTCTCCTTCATGGACGGTTTCTCGGGCTATAACCAAATCAAAATGTCGCCTAAAGACAGGGAGAAGACGTCGTTCATCACTCCATGGGGGACTTTCTGTTGTAAAGCTATGCCGTTCGGTCTAATAAATGCTGGTGCTACTTACCAAAGGGGGATGACCACTTTGTTCCATGACATGATTCACAAGGAGGTTGAAGTGTATGTAGATGACATGATTGTCAAGTCGAGCGATGAAGAACAACACGTCGAATACTTGGCTAAAATGTTTGAAAGGTTGAGGAAGTACGAGCTCCGGCTGAACCCAAACAAGTGTACATTCGGTGTTAGGTCCGGGAAGTTGTTAGGCTTCATTGTCAGCCAGAAAGGCATTGAAGTAGATCCAGACAAAGTCCGAGCCATCCGCGAGATGCCGGCCCCGCAAACTGAGAAGCAGGTCAGAGGGTTCCTCGGACGTTTGAACTACATTTCCAGATTTATATCCCACATGACTGCAACCTGCAAGCCGATTTTCAAATTGCTCAGGAAGGATCAACCGGTGGTATGGAATGATGAGTGCCAAGAAGCCTTCGACAACATCAAGAGTTATTTGCTAGAGCCTCCTATCCTCGTTCCGCCGGTGGAAGGAAGGCCATTGATCATGTATTTGTCAGTGTTGGATGAGTCTATGGGATGTGTGCTCGGTCAGCAAGATGAGACTGGAAAGAAAGAGCATGCAATCTACTATTTGAGTAAGAAATTCACCGATTGCGAGACTCGGTATACAATGCTTGAGAAGACCTGTTGTGCCTTGGCCTGGGCCGCCAAACGCTTGCGTCATTACTTGATGAATCATACGACTTGGTTGATATCCCGCATGGATCCGATCAAGTACATCTTTGAGAAACCGGCTGTTACTGGAAAAATTGCACGTTGGCAAATGTTACTATCAGAGTATGATATTGTGTTTAAAGCTCAGAAAGCCATTAGAGGGAGTATTCTGGCTGACCATCTGGCTTGCCAACCACTTGATGACTATCAACCATTGAAGTTCGATTTCCCCGACGAAGAGGTCATGTTTTTAAAATCAAGAGACTGTGAAGAACCGCTAATCGGTGAAGGTCCAGACCCTGATAGCAAGTGGGGATTGGTCTTTGATGGTGCTGTTAATGCCTATGGCCGAGGAGTTGGCGCAGTAATTGTAGCCCCGCAGGGGCACCACATCCCTTTCACAGCCCGAATTATGTTTGAATGCACTAACAATGTGGCTGAGTATGAAGCATGCATCCTGGGAATTGAAGAAGCCATTGATATGAGAATTAAGCATCTAGACATCTATGGAGACTCTGCGTTGGTCATCAACCAGATAAAAGGAGAATGGGAAACCCATCATGCTAATTTGATCCCTTACCGGGATTATGCAAGGCGTCTGTTGACGTATTTCACGAAGGTCGAGTTGCACCATATCCCCCGAGAGGAGAATCAAATGGCTGATGCTCTTGCTACCTTATCTTCCATGCTTCAGGTAAACCATTGGAATCATGTGCCGATGATCAAGGTACAACGCCTAGACCGGCCCGCTCATGTGTTTACTGTCAGTGATGCGATTGTACAAACAGATTCAGACAAGGTTGACAACAAGCCCTGGTACTGTGATATCAAACAATTTTTGCAAAGCCGTGAGTATCCGCCAGGTGCCTCCAACAGAGACAAGAAGACGTTGCGCAGGTTGGCTAGCAAGTTCCTGCTGGATGGTGATGTCCTGTACAAAAGAAATTTCGATATGGTGTTGTTAAGATGTGTGGATGAATGTGAAGCAGAACAGCTAATGCACGATGTGCACGATGGCACCTTCGGGACCCACGCATCGGGGCATGTCATGTCTAGAAAGCTGCTGAGAGCTGGTTACTACTGGATTACCATGGAGCGCGATTGCTATCAATACGCCAGAAGGTGCCACAAATGTCAAGTATATGCTGATAAGATCCATGTGCCTCCGCACGCCCTCAATGTTATGTCTTCTCCGTGGCCTTTCTCTATGTGGGGCATTGATATGATCGGAAGAATTGAACCGAAAGCTTCAAACGGTCATCGCTTCATCCTGGTAGCAATCGATTATTTCACCAAATGGGTCGAAGCTGCGTCGTATGCCAACGTGACTAAGCAAGTGGTAGTCAAATTCATCAAAAACAATATCATCTGTCGATACGGCGTCCCTAGAAAGATCATCACTGACAACGGTACCAACTTGAACAATGACATGGTGCAGGCCTTATGTGAGAAATTCAAGATTGAACACCACAACTCCTCTCCTTACAGACCTCAGATGAATGGTGCAGTTGAGGCCGCTAATAAGAACATTAAGAAGATTGTGCAAAAGATGGTAACAACGTACAAAGACTGGCATGAGATGTTGCCCTACGCTCTACACGGCTACCGCACTACAGTCCGTAGTTCAACCGGGGCAACGCCTTTCTCTCTTGTATACGGTATGGAAGCAGTCCTCCCTTTGGAAGTGGAGATTCCGTCTCTCCGTGTGATTATGGAAGCCAAGTTGTCTGAGGCTGAATGGTGCCAGAGTCGGTACGACCAGTTGAATTTGATTGAGGAAAGACGACTGGACGCTTTGGCTCATGGTCGAATGTATCAGACAAGAATGAAAGCTGCTTTTGACAAGAAAGTCTGTCCTCGGATGTTCAAGGAAGGTGAACTCGTGTTGAAAAGAAAAATGAGTCAGCTACCCGACCCAAGGGGCAAGTGGGCGCCTAATTATGAGGGACCTTATGTTGTCAAGAAGGCGTTCTCTGGCGGTGCTTTGATTCTCACTCACATGGATGGTGTAGAACTCCCGAATCCTGTGAATGCCGATATAGTCAAAAAGTACTTTGTCTAGATATGAAAAGAACAGCGTGGTAGGTCGAAAACCCGAAAGGGCGGCCTAGGCAAAAATGCGCTTCCCGGTGGATCGAAAACCCGAAAGGGCGGTCCAGGCAAAATAAGGGACAAGAAACAAAATGTAAAAAGCTCGCTGAGACTACATGTAACTCAGGCAAAAATGAGCGTCTCGATGAGCCGAAAACCCGAAAGGGCGGTTCATGCAAAAATGAGATTGAAATGAAAAGACAATTGACTATATCTGGCAAGTTACTATTCCCCTTGGGATTTTTACAATTGATGTTTGACTGTTCTCATCCGAGGTCCCAACGCCTGTGGATTCAAGAGTTTCGGATGCCGTAGCAGTTACTGTGTTCAATGTACCACCAACCAATAAAATTACCATTTTCCAAGATTTGTAAATCCGTGGAGTCACGCTTTTGGCCGACTACCGCCCTTATACATCGATTTGAGCCTATGCTTTTGTTTGGCACTCATTTCTTATTCTATTTTCAAAGCTTTGTACAAAAGATTTCTTCTATGTTAATAATGATGCATGTCTGGAATAAACATTCTGAAAACTGAAAACCTTTTTGAGTATTTTGAAAACAAGCCTGAACAGCTAGGTACATTCAAATGAACATGCATGAATAAATCTACATTGATATCGATTCCAATTCAAGTTGCTAGCAAGCCCTCCTCCCAGTTACGATCTGTGGTCAATGGCAAGAATGAAAAAACAGAACGAAAAGCATGAGTAAAAAATAAAAAAATATGCTCGATAAGTCGAAAACCCGAAAGGGCGGCTTAGGCAAAAATGAGCACCCCGATGGGTTGACAACCTTCAAAGGCAATTCAGGCAAAAACAGGGGCATGAAGAAACTATTCCCCGGTGGATCGAAAACCCGAAAGGGCGATCCAGGCAAAAATGGGATGATGAAAAATGAAATAAAGAAAAAAAAACAAACATGCAAAAGCATTGACCACAGATGCGATGTCAAAGGCACTTACGTGACTGTTCCAACAAGCAGCAATACCATTCAAGCTGTTTTACCAGCTTCCTACCTTCAACGATGGTCTCGACGCATCTTCAAGCGACGGCATCCCCAGAAGAGGAACTTTTGCAAGTATATGTCCGAGTGCGAGCCATTACGTGCCCAATGTTCCAATGTTTTGTCTGTCTCTGCGAAATTGTGTCTACAAATTGCCAATCATCATGCATTCCAAAACATTCACACATGCATAATCATGCATCTTACATGTTCATGCATTTGGTAAAATTGTTATGCTATCCATACGTATCTGCATTCTCAATTCCTATGTTAATCTCAATCAAAATCAATCATGTCAACTTCAAATTTCTTCTGCCAACAATAAATGTCTACCGTCATGTCAATTTCAAAATTCAAACAGTCTTGTCAACACCCTTGTCAAATTCAAGCTCCTGCAGTTATGTCTATCAAATTCAATCCCTTTTCAAATACAATTTGTTTTTGTTAATGGCCAAGTGGCTAGTTCGTGTCCAAGAACAGCTTGTGCCTGTCAATTTGTTTCTGTTATCGGTCAAGCGGCCAGTTCGCATCCAAGAACAGCTTGTACCTATCCTTTTGATATCCGCCGAGTGACCAGTTCAGACCCAAGAACAGCTCGTGCTTTCTATTTTGTTTTTGCCAGCCAAGTAACCAGTTCGTGTCCAAGAACAGCTTGTGCTTCCTATGTTTTCTTTCAGCCAAGTAACCAGCTCAAATACAAGAGCAGCTTGCGCCCTTTGTTGTCAATATTCTCGGTCAAGTGGCTAGTTCGCATCCAAGAACAGCTTGTACCTGTCAATTTGCTTTCGAGTCTCCCCAGTGAGTCTTGTTATCTGCTACCTTGTTAATGTCAACCAGTCCCGCAATGGATACGACATATTCTTTTTGATATTCTGTCAATGTCAACCAGTCCCGCAATGGATACGACATAGTCTTTTTGCTATCCTGTTAATGTCAACCAGTCCCGCAATGGATACGACATATTCCTTTTACTATTCTGCCAATGTCAACCAGTCCCGCAATGGATCCGACATACTCTGCTGTTTGCTATTCTGTCAATGTCTACCAATCCCGCAATGGATACGACATGTTTTGTTAAATTCACTCCTCGGTTTGTCTTGCATTCATAACACAAATGTTGCATGGCATACATAGCATTTACAAACGTATTTTTACGCCCAAAATCAGTGCAAATGTCGATATTTAAGTATCTTCGTCGCGTCAAGCCAAAGACTCCGTCTCTTGACTTTCCAAACGAAGAAACTTAAATAGGGGCAGCTGTCATGCCCTCATTTTGGACCTAAAAATACTCATTCAATTTCCTTTACTATTTTCTAATACTGTCAAATTCACTGTGTTTTCTACTGTGCTTCAGTTGCATACGTTACTGCTTCAGTTTAAATGTTTTGCATAAAATCATACAGAAGGGTATTTTGGTCATTTCTTACAAAGGAACCCATTTTTCTGTCCCTGCAATTTGTCCCCGAGTCCTTTTCAATCTGTTTGCATGAATCATTTATCAAATTCTGTTTGAAAATCATTTTAGTTTTGCATCTGAGTCAGTCTGAGTCAGTCTGAGTCGTTTTTGCCCCAGGGGCGTTTTAGTCTTTTCACATTATTTGAATTTTGGGCAGAAAGGTATTTTAAAATACCTCATTTTGGCAGTTTGTTCGTTTTAGTCCATTTTGTCAATTTTAGAACGTTTCACTTTACGTTATTTTCAAATTACATTTTAGCCAATTTTAACTTTTTGCATTTTAGTCCAAATCTTTTAAAAAATTGCATTTCAGTCCAAATTTTTTTTGCTTTTTGCAAATTTGTCCCAATTCTCTTAAGAAACAGTCAAGTTTTTATTCTTTTGAAAATAGTCCCATTTTTTTGCAAAACAGTCCCATATTTTACATATTTGCAGATTGGTCCTCAAAGTCAAAATAAGCCAATTCAGTCCAAATTGCCACGCAAGCAGGGCCAAGGCTACATGGCAGTCCCCAATTGGTCAGAATCCCACTTGGCAGCCTATAAAAGGCCAGTTACTGTGCAAAGTGCCAACAGATCCACAGAAAGAACGCCACATCACCAAAAACAGGAAAATTTTCTCTCTCTGATTCAGTTAGGATCAAAACAGAAAATTCACCAAGAACAGTTCACAAACCCTAAGTTTCCAAAGTCACAATTCAAGCAATTTCAATGGAGTTTTTGTGGATTCTCAGAGATTCAAGACTGAATCATCATCATTGAATCTTCTCTCTGCAATTCAAGCACAGAATTCGTCACCGTGAGTAACAAATCCTGTGCGATCACAGATTCGAGAAATTGAGAAGAAGAGGGTGAAGAATTCGAAGGATCCGAACCAAGTAAAGAAGAAGAAGAGGAAAATTCAAAGGTTTTTCACCAGTTCGAACCAGAAGAGGAAAGGAAGGAGTGGAATTGCCTCACCAGCGAAAGCTCAAAGCCAAGAATCAAAGAAACGGCTTCAAACCTTCAAATAGGACTCAGGTAACGCCTTAGCCTCGCCTCCTTTCACTGGAAATGATTGCATAATCCAGAATCATGTGAATCTGCGTCCGGTTCGAACTGTCCGATCCAAAACCCTAACCCTAACACGAAAATCATTTGAAAAATCAAAGAAAACAGTTCAAGATCCACAACGAGTGCGAATCCAAACGAATCCTTACGATTCACAACGGTTTCGTTCCAAAAAACATGAAAAATTGGACAGTCCGAACCTATAACTGCAAGAACGCAGATTCACATGATTCCAACGGTGGAAACCGTGTTTGTTCGTACGATTTGTGCTTAGAACAACAATACAAGGTGTTTAGGCCATGAATCTTGAAGTTCTGGGCAAGATTGTATGAGTTAGGGTTAGGGTTCGTGAAGCATGAGAACGGCGAGAGAGAAGAGAGAAGAGAGAGGGACGCGTGAGGTTTGTGTTGAACCGGATCCTTTTTCCTTTTTATGTAAGCCTCAAACCGGGTCGGGTTCAAACCGACCCATGCCATGTGCATTCTCCACCTTTAGATTTAGGTTTATGTTAATCCGGATTCATCTAACGCCTCTGGGGGCACCAGGTTCGATCCGGATCCGTGTGAGATGGGTACCAGTCTGCTGGGTTTGGATTTTGGGCCTTTTTCTTGTGCTTTTCGTTCTTTCTTGCTATTTACACCTTATTTCTTGCTACTTGAGCCCATGCGCATATTAATTTTCTTGCAAAGAATCCTGAAAATTACCATATGTTTCTTGATGAGTTTTCAACTGTTTTGTGATGATTTCATACTTTGAAGTGGATAAAAAAAGCATGCGCGCTAATTTTTGTTTGATTTACGTGTTTTTGATGCTTTTACAAATTTTATTGCGCTATTTCGGATCCAATTTTTGCTCTATGGCATTGATATTTGATATGTGATTTTGTGATGTGTTCACCTCTGAATTCATGCTGTTTCTACATTCTTGCATGTCTAATTGTTAATTCTTTGGTTTTCAAATTCAATGGATCTTTTCTCATTTCGCAATTTAACTCCTAGTCCACTAGCTTGAATGCTCAATAATTCTACATGTTGCTTGCTATCTACAATGTCGTAATTTTGTTTGTTAATTTCTCCTTTGCAAAATTAATTGAAAGTTTCCCCTTGGCCAAATTTAGTTGTTAATTTTGAAATGTAAATTAGTTGTTGAAATGTGTTGATTTTAGGGTTTAAATGTGACTCGTAATTTCCCTTTGACTCTTGAATGTTTTCTTTGAAAAAGAGGTGCTGTTTTGGTTAAAGGTTATAGGTCATGGGACTTAGCTTGGCTTTTAGGTTTTAGTTTGGTGCTATTTGCATTATTTTTGGTAGTGTTCCTTTGCAATTTGCTTAATGTTTTAGTTGTGTTTACTTCACCCTTTTAATTAGTTTAGTGCTTTGTTAATAAATTTCATATCCTATGCATTGCTACTCATGCCACCATCCCTCATTTCATTACTCACCATTTTGTCCTATGTCTCATGCACATTGCAAGCATTGCCTCACTCTCATTTGTTTTTCTTCCCTTGGTTACCCTTATGCAATGTTCCACTAATTCATGTAATATCTTAGGTTTAGTTTATTTTCTTTAATTTCATGCAAGACTTTAGAATGTAAAATAGGACCCGATGTAAAAAAAAAACTATGGACTATAATGATGTACACCGACACATGCACTGACACACGCACACACGTTGCATGTTCATCGCTAGGTGTATGTTTAGGATACGCGATACTTAGAAAAATCAATCTTTTGAAAAACAAATAACTTCCATCGCTTCAAATCTTTTTCAAACAAACCTCGGAGTCAAAACTCCGAAGGATTTTCCTTTTATTTTCCTAATCAAAAAATCAAAACTAGTGCTAATTTCCAACTTTAAACCTTTTTGTAAATAACTGACCAACCTCATTCGTTTCCTAATCTCAAGCCTTTACGGCCTCTCACCTTTTTTCTTCAAAACCATTTTCAAAACTAAAAATTGAATCAAACTCACAAAAATATTTTGCAAGAGAACTACATGGAATTTTGATCCCTTAAAAGGGTATGTAGGCAAGAGATTCAAAAATCTCTCCAAGTCCAATAAAATAAAACCCCATCTTCTCCCTCTCATTCTTAAAATCAAATTGTTTTACAAGTAGCAATAAAAGCAAAGTTTAGACATAAAGCGTAGAAAACGGTTCCTATAGAATACTATAGCCATTGCGGGTGCCTAACACCTTCCCGTAATGGAATCAGCCCCGAACTTAGGATTTCTAAGGTTTTCTCAATTTTACCTTCCCCAAAAAAAATAGAGACATCAATGATTGAAAGGTTCAAATCCGGTTAATGATTTGACACCCGAAAATCGCGATGACAACTTGATTTGAATGTTAACTTGATTGCCGGATGTGTGTTCATAACCCTCACTCATTTAATCTCACTTGTTACTTTACTTAAAAAGAAGTGTGTTAGGAGTGGTTCAGAAATAAGCATATTATTGACTTGAACTGTTTGAGATGTGCTTTGTGCTTAGGACTCATTTCATGTTTGAAGTAGATTCTCAGATTAGTTGGAAACTTTAGACTTGCCTGCGTAGTCATTTTTGAATCAGTCATCTGAAGAAAGTTTTCTCTAAACCTTTTGAAACTTGTGTCTTGTCCTAAATTTGTTTTGTTCATTTTGTTTGAGGACAAACAAAGAGTAAAGTTGGGGAGAGTTTGATAAGTGCCAGAAAGTTGTGTTTTAAAGGATTAAATTCGGCACATTTGTTTCTTGTTTTGCAAGTTATCAAGGGAAAGGTCGAGATATCAGTGTAAAATTCCCTATTATGCTTTAATTATCTTACTTTACCCAATTGTGCAGGTATTGATCTCAAGACATGAATCAAAGAGGAAAAACAAAGAAATATTCAAAAGGTTAACTCGCCACAGCGAGTAAAAAGATGTCAAAGGCGAGCTAGAGGCGAGCAATTCCAGAATGGACCAAAGCTACTCGCCATCCACTCGCCAAAGGCGAGATAAAGGCGAGCAACTCGCAATGGCGAGTGATTTTACTCGCGAGGCGAGTTAGGGCGGCTTAACCTTCTCAGAGCTGACGTGTCACAAACCCAATGGCGAAGCAACCACTACTCGCCATGGCGAGTAACTCTGCTCGCGAGGCGAGCTGATGCAGAAAAGAAACTCTATATAAAGCCACTTGATTCATTCATGGGGATATATTAGTTTTTCATAGTTTTCACTTCTGCAACATTAAAAGAGAGAAATAGGGCGTGTACTTCAGAGAGTGAGAGTGATAGAGGGATTAGTTCTTCATACTTAGTTGAGAAATCACAAGTGTAATGGATCCTTCTCTTTTCATTCATTCTTGCAAGGCTTCCATGGAAATGAGTAGCTAAATATCCTTTGTTGGGATTAGAGGTACTTGATCTTAGCTTAATATGTAATCTTTTGATTTATAAATACATGATTCTAGCCTTTGATTTGATATTGATGTTATTCTTACACTTTCATGCTTATGTTTGATTTAATTATGATTGAGAAATACATTTGAATCTAGGTTTAGAATAACCATCTATCAAAACATAGGTTCTAGACATGGAATTGATGTTTTGATAATCACTTTTTGTATCTAAACTTAAGGCTTTCTTATCATTAAATAGGTTGAGAAATCATCGATTAAATGATAAGATCGACTCTTGGATCGTTCAATAGTTTGAGACATCGACGATTGAACGATACACTTGATGTCACGATAATATTTGGACACGAATGTTATTGCCGAGGGATACGTGATAATATCAAAGAAAAGCTAGAATCCGTATACGATCATTAGGTTACGTATGACGTTTAATCAAGGAACTCTAATCCTAACAAGTTTTACGCCTTATTAATCTCAATTTTATCTTTGCAAAGTAGTTTTCGTAGTTACAAACAAACAAACTTATCTTTCAACTTAAAATGATATTAGTTGTCGAACGGTCCGTGATATCGCACTAGTCCCTGAGGAGACGATATAAATACTTACAATTGTTTGATGCAAAAATACTACATCAGTTTCCATTGAGGAAACCGTTTCTCTTTGAAATTCGAAATCTTCCCGCCTCAATGGTAGTTTCCTGACTTAGACGGTTTTGCATTCCTGACTTGTGTCTTATCGAACTCTAGGGCTTTTAGACCCTTTCATGCTAAATTCACATCTCGTCGAACTCCTCAAGTTGAAGGGAAAGACTTTGATTCCTGCAAAGATAAAAAGTCAACTAATGTTAACCGTATTAAATGAGCCTGTTGAAATTCCTGCAAAGAAGAAGAAGAAGAAGAAGACCCAATCAACGTAAATGAAAAATCAAACCGGTCGCCATCCAAAATGAAGAACAGTGGCATTTGTATCACTAGTTTTCAACTAGGGGTCGACATATCAATATTTTTGGTGATAGGGGTAGAAAGGAAAAAAAAACTTTACTTTTGTGTTGGACTTTTATTATGTTGGATAGAATGAAATACACGTCCATTATGAAACGTGAGTTAACTCACGTTAGACACCAAACGTGACATAATTCACGTTGGTTCAACGTGACTTAACCCACGTTAACTCATGTTGGGGTTATTTTAGGCAATTTGAGAAGGGAATGAGAAGATTTGATTGGGAGAAGAGCAATTTTCAGAATAGGAAACTATACTTCAAAGCCCATGTTGGAAAACATAAGCATATAACCATCGGGTCAAATATGCTCCAAGCCCAAAACTTTCATATTGGTAATACACAACCCTAATCTCATTATAGTGTGTGCCGCTGCATTATCTCCCATCTCACCTATACTATGTACTGTATTCTGCATCTTCATTCCTCACCTTTGAAATTAAATCCAATTTCTACTAGCAAAAGATCAAAGAATAAGAGAGGAATAAGAATGTTTCTACTTTCTATTTTTGTTTCTCTACTATCTTCAAACTTAGAAGAATGAAGATGAAATCTAGGTACCTTCCCTCATGTCAAAGGACATCAATTTCTTTTCTTCTTTTTTCTTAAAATTAAAACGCGGTCCAACCCTAAGAAATGACTAAACCACCGGTTTTTTTAATATTTTTCCCGGTTGTTGACCGGTTCTGGTACTTGACGGTTTTTAGCACTGGTCGAGTCGAACAGAGGTCTGGTTCCTGGTTCAACCTATTGAACATGCAGGTCCAGTCCGATTTTAATTACCTTACTAATATATCAAGATAACTATTATATTTAAATAGAACAATAAATTGTACCCAAAAAATAGGACATAAGAAAGAAGTAATTAAAAATAAATATGCAAACCCTTATTATTGACCTAATACACACGAAAACATCACAATAATTAACTAAAATCAACTAAAATAATAACTAGTGACTTATTTTTCTTATATTTGATTCATGCTAAAACTATATATGGGGTCCATCATTTATTTTACATTTATAACAACATTAATATAGTGTGGCATGGATACATACTACAAATATATTAGTCTACAAATATATTGACTGGCGTCCTAACTGTCACCCCCATTTCTACTACCATAAAAATATTTTATAACATTTCCACCACCGTCCCTTTTTCCATCATTGGTCTCCTTTCCACCCATCAAAAAGTTCTATAACTTTCCATCACCTCCTCCTTTTGCACCACCTCCTTTTCCTATACCGGGAATTGGTATTTTGTATCCACCACCGCCCCCTTTTTCACCTTTACCACCCTTTCCACCGCCACCCCCTTTTCCACCGCTAGCCCACCATCCTGTGCCCTTAGTAATACCCTGATCCCTATTCCATATTACATTGACATACCATTGTCCACAATGACCCTCTATTCCATCACCACACCTGTCATTGCTTTCCCCTTCATTGCCCATGCGGTTTGCACCTAAGCCTGACCAGTATGCACAACATTAGTTACTACTTGATTTTTCTATTTCTCAAACTGAAAATATTTTTTTTTATTAGATATAAACAAAAGAAAAAATTCCCATCACCACACTCGTTTGTGTTTCTATCGCCTCCTTGCAATATTGTACCTCTGCCTAGCCAGTTTGCATATCCATGTACCCCAATATTTATCTTTGTTTTTTTTGTTTCACAAGCTGCAAATATAAAAAGACTTCTTATTAGATATAAAAGAATAAAACAATTGTGCATATGTGAAAACTATTTTGTATATATACATTGTTTACCTTCGGAAGGCATAATTGCCACAAGAAATATGAGTAGTGCATAGAAGCACTCAGAGACAAACAACTTGGTTTTCATCCTTATTTCGACAAATTAAAAGTATCTTGTGAGATATGATGACCACAATAACAAACTATATATATAATGATCATGAGACACTAACTATAAGCAACAAATTATATATATAATGATCATGAGACATTAAATATAAGAGGACCAAAAAGAACATTATTAGAGAGAATACATTGTACAGCCAAAAAATAAAAAGATAATATATCTTGATCAACTATTTAATAATGAAAGGTTAAATTGGAGTCAAGTTCCTTCTTGTATTTTATTAGTGATGACAAAGCGGACGAGACAAGACGAGTCAAATTAGACGACCGCATCCAAAAATCTCACCATGTCCCGTTTAGTGGCGGAAAGACGAGTTGGCGGGCTGGTCCGTAAAAAAAAACTTTTTTTTTAGAGGAAAAACAACTATTTTTAATGCATTTTTTTACAACTTAAAAAAGGGTAACCCGGTGCACTAAAGCTCTCGCATACGCAGGGTCTGGAAAGGGGTCCCACCATTTGGTGTATTGTACGCAACCTTACCATGATTTTACACAAGAGGCTGTTTCGAAGACTTGAACCCGTGACCTTTCAGTCACATGACAACAACTTTATTAGTTGCGACAAGGTTACAAAAACTCAATTATATTGTACACAACCTTTCGGTCACATGACAACAACTTTTACAACTAAGTTGCTTTTATCATAAAAAAATAAATAAAAGAATAGACATCAAATAAATTTATGGTAAAAACACGATAATTAACACCTCAAATTAAGTGAGTGTGGGTGGTAAAATAAAAACAAGAAAACAAACCAAACCGCGCGATTTAGTAAAAATTAACTCACATCAAAACCATACATGATTTTTTGAAGTTTTTTATTTGAATTTGTTCGATTTAGAATTTCTGTAAAGATGATTTGGTTTTGAACACCTTTAATAAACATATCTAGTTAGTTAGTTATTTTTCTCTCTCACAACTAAATCATTGCCACTAAAGTACCCAATACTATCGGTTTTGGAAAATAATTACAATAATAAAATAAAGAAACATAATAGTAACACTTTTTATTAATTACTAAATTCAATAATTATGCACAAATTCATCACTCCATAGCAAGAAGCAATATTACTAATATATCAAGATAACTATTATAAAATAAATAGTTGACAATATAAAGAAGTAATTAAATATAAATATGGACACACTTATTATTGACATAATAAACACGAAAACATCACAATAATTATTGGAGAACATATATACACATAAAATCAACTAAAATAATAACTAGTTATTTATTTTCCTTATATTTGATTCATGATAAAACTATGGGGTCCATTATTAATTTTTCAGCACCGCCCCTTTTCCATCATCGAAAAGTTCTATAACTTTTCATCACCTCCAACTTTTCCACCACCTCCTTTTCCTCCACCTGAAATGGGTATTTTGTATCCACCACCGCTCCCTTTTCCACCCTTTCTACCGCCACCCCCTTTTCCACTGTTAGCCCACCATCCTCTGCCCCAACTATGATCCTTCTGCCATAATACATCAAAATACCCTTTTCCACAATGACTCTCTATTCCATCACCACACCCGTCGTCATTGTTTTCCTCTTCATTGCCATTCCAGAATGCACCTAAGCCCGACCAGTATGCACAACACTGGTTAGTATTTGATTTTTGGCTTAATTGCACTTTTGGACCCTATCTTTCCAAAAGTTGCGGTTATGGACCCCTAACTAATTTAAATACAAAACAACCCCCTATGTTTTGATTCTTTAGCAGTTTTGGACCCCAAGACAAAAAAATAATAAAAAAATTGACACGTGGCACCTCACTTAGGGTGCCACGTCAGCGTTGACCGAGTCAACAATAGACTGGGGGTCTAAAACTGCTAAAAAATCAAAACATAGGAGGCTGTTTTGTATTTAAATTAGTTAGGGGTCTATAACCGCAACTTTTAAAAAGATAGGGGTCCAAAAGTGCAATTAAGCTTTGATTTTTCTATTCCCAAACTGAAAATAAATATTTTTTATTTGATATAAACAAAAGAAAAAATTCCCACCACCACACTCGTTTGTGTTTCTATCGCCGCCTTGCAATATTGTACCTCTGCCTAGCCAGTTTGCATATCCATGTACCCCAATATTTATCTTTGTTTTTTTTGTTTCAGCAGCTGCAAATATAAAAGACTTTTTTTTATTAAATTTAAAAGAATAAAACGATTGTGCATATATGAAAACTATTTTGTATATATACATTGTTTACCTTCGGAAGGCGTAGTTGCCAAAAAAAAAATGACAAGTAGTGCATAGAAGCACGCAGAGACAAACAACTTGGTTTTCATCTTTATTACCACAAATTAATAGTATATTCTGAGATATGATGAACACAATCAAAAACTATATATATAATGATCATGAGACACTAAACATAAGAGGAACAAAAAGAACATGATTAGATAAAATACATTGTACAGCCAAAAAAAAAGATAATATTTCTTGATTAAAAAAAATTATAGAATGTAATATTTTGTTACCTACTTGCGAGGATAATTGGTCATCAACAACTATTGAGTAATGAACGGTTAAATTGGAGTCATGTCCCTTCATGTATTTAATAGTCTAAAGTCTATGTTTGTTTATGTGGTGAAACTACAATAAACGTACGTCCAATTATAAATATTTATTTCTAGCTTTTATTTTATTTTTCATGATAGAAGTGGAAAAATTTCGTAGACGGAGAAAATCATTACCATTCCCTATAAAATTATATGAGTTAAATATTTACATTTTTAAAATTTGTGAATAGGCAAAACAGACTTTGATATGAATTACGTTGATAAATTTAGCGTTTAATTTAATAATAAGTGATATAATTTACAGATTAATTTGTTAGAATATTATAAAAATCCCTCCAAAAAAATTAGATTTTTTTACGATATATGAATTTTAAACTTTAAAAAATATAAAAATTCATATTTAATTCATGTTTTGTCAAAAAAATATCATTTGCTCAAATCAAACCTAAATATTTTTCATGAATTGTGGCGGTTCTAAATTGTCGCAACATCCTGTTCCAAAATAAAAAATGAGTGTTTTGCAACTGTTGTAATACTCCCTACGACATTTGTAACGATGAGTTTTTGAACTGTCGCAAAATGGTATGGTGACATGCATTTCCTTTGCCATTGGGTAACTATCGCAAATGGCAAATTGTGACGGTTTGAACAGTCGCAAAACCCAATTTTAACCGTCGTAAAGAGCTTTTTTTCTTGTAGTGAATTTTAAATTAAAAATATCAAACTTTAATTTTTGAACGTCATCGATCAACATCCACTAAGATGCATGCATTCATTGGATCGTGATTGCACATTATTGGAATCAAATGTATCTTGGGGGTTCATGATGTTCCTTCAAAATTATCTAGCTTTAAAGTCCTCTATATGGCTATAAAGTCTGAACTCACATCCCCATAGGATGTGGGTTAGATATCCTTATCCCTACCAATTGACTCACTTTTGCTGACAAATAAATTATGTGGGTTAGATATTCCATGACCAATCCTTATATAGTTATGAATCACTAAACAATTATCTGAAAAAACAAATTATTTTAACAAAATTCATGAAAATTATTCTATGAAAATTATTGCATAGAGTTCACACACGCTGGCCACCAACGTCAACCGATGAAGCACGACACAAACATAGATATTAGACACAATACTGACACTAACTCCTACACAATAATATTTCTTTAACAGAACGAGAGTGATTGAACGTAACTATATATGTTAGTATCATGTCGGTATCAGGCCTCCAATCTGAAGTGTTGATTCTATATAGATACCAACTCATTCCACACTAGTTTAGAATGAGATCTTCATCTTGTAGCCAAAGGAAACCAACGTTCATGAAAAGAAGATTGATAAGCAATCATAAACAAAAGGAAAACAAGCAAGAGTGCCACTCCCCATGGAGATCCACCAGCTCTATGCAATGATTCCCTCTCCTCTGGTAAAGGTAAAGTGAACGATTCTCCACTTGAGAGACAATGAACAACGAGCAACAACATTAGTGGCACAAGGGCCAGCAAAATCTTCAGCTGAATAAACTTGTCCTCGTACACGTACTCATACTTTATGTACCATGAAAATGCTAACACGAAGAAAAGGATGAACATGAACAAACAAAGATGAACTGGGAAAGAAAAATATTCCCAGAAATAGTAGCTATTGTTGTATCTTGGCATAGTTTCGAGGTTTATAGTGGCTTTGAATTAATCACACTTTATATTGCGAGGATGAAACTTTTTTTTCTCTACTATTGCTTCTTTGTTTATTTATTTATTGTGAGGATGCATCGAGATTATCCCAGTAGTAAAGTGACCGTGTGATCAAAAGTTGAGGACAAATGGTGTTCTCCAATAGGAGGATGCCACAATGCTGTCGAGGTCGACCAGAACGTGTGAAGAAGAGAAAATCAAGGATGAAAAAAACAACCTAGAATGCATTAGTTTCGGTTTGTGTCTGTCTGATACTAAGAAATTGGGATCATATCATTGGGAAACCTGTGTCTTGCTTATTCGAAAGATGGCCCATATTTTCTATTTTCAAGCTATAATTTGAGTCATGTCCCTTCATGTATTTAATAGTTTAAAGTGTGTTTGTTTACGTGGTGAAACTACAATAATAGTAAGTCCAACTAAATTTATTCCCAATGTCACGTTCCAGAATAAATTTGCAATCCATGAAACAAACACCCTCTAAGTATTTATTTTTAGTTTCTATCTAGACGTAGAAAATCATTAATTTTCCCTCTAAAATTGTATGAGTTAACTATTTACATTTTTAAAATTTGTTAATAGGCAAAACGGACTTTGATTTTGAATGACATTGATTGTTAGATAGACTTAGAGTTTAATTTAATATCAAGTAATAGAATTTACTAACTAATCATTAAGTGTTACAAAGGAACATGTGAAGTTTATAGTGTGTTTGGCTTGTGCTTAGTGTTTTGACGGAGTTATTTATTTTAAAAAAAATGTTAGAAACACATATTTTAACACATATTTATTACTAGAATAAAAACGATGAAGCAATATTTAGGCCAAGTCACGACATCAATGGAAAAAGAGAATATATATACTCATCCTTAACATCTTTTATCATTATTAATCACAGTTTTTATAATGTTTATCTAAATCATATTATCCAACAAATCAATCTATTCTCTACTCAACAAAGTAATAGGTAATTTATAGTAATTTCACGATTCTTATGTTCGGCAATACTTTGCAAAGATTATTGTCAATTATTGTCTATCACAATATCACAATTATTGTGAATGTCATCTATCTATTGTTGATCAATAATATAATTTTCTGGTGCTTATATTTTGATATATTTAAAAAGATGAATTGTCTTGAATTCAATTTCTTATGCCTCTTACTCTGCCGACAGATCTAATTAATCAAAAAGAGGTTAGTGGCTATATAGCCAATGACAATATAAAGTCGTCCAAAATGCATAGGAAAAAAAAATTAATACTTTGAATTCCAAATTCCAGCTTGAAGTAACACAAACATATGCATAGATGAAGGTTAGAGTTGCGCAATAACAAAATTTAATGTATAATTTATCTATGTTTTGCTCTGCTTTAAAAAAATGTGAGACAAGAGGAAATTAATATACATGTATTATTGTTTTAATAGAATTTAGGTGAGTAAATCTCAAGACTTGCAAAGGTACTTATAAAATTATTATGAGATACATGTCCGTGATACTCAATAATAATTTAAGAAAATAAAAATAATTAAATATAACTACATGTATCTGCATCATTTGGTAATTATACATCAGATGTCAAACACACCGACACACGTTCAATCTAAAGTGTCAGTTCTAGATAAACACCAACTCATTTGGGATATTTTGAAAATAAAATCTTCTTCAATCTTCACCTGGTAACCAAAGGAAACCAACGTTCATGAAAAGAAGACTGATGAGCCATCATGAACAAAAGGAACACAAGCAACAGTGCAACTCCCCATGGAGATCCACTAGCTCTATGTAGAGACTCTCTTTCCTCTGGCAAAGGTAAAGGAAACGATCCTTCACTTGAGAGACATTGAACAACAAGCAACAATATTAGTGGCACAAGGGCCAACAAAATCTTCACATGAATAAACATGTCCTCGTACATGTATTCATAGTTTATGTACCATGAAAATGCTAACACGAAGAAAAGGATGATTGTGAAGAAACAAAGATGAATTGGGATAGAGAAATATTCCCAAGAGTAGTAGCTATTGTTGTATCTGGCCATAGATATGGAAAGTGGAAATTATTGTTAATGAAGAAAAGCTGTTTCATATATAAAAATGATCTAAAGTGTCGAGAGGTTTCTAGGGACTTTGATTTGAAGAGACTCTTTAGTCAAAAATGTTATGTAAGTTGGACAAGCATGAGTGGATGAAGTTAAAAGTTATTATTCCTTTCTCATACCAACACATTCCTCTAGCTTGACACACACTCTTGTATCTAACGTATCTTGTTTTTTACCAAAAAAAATAACGTATCTTGTTTTTATATAAATCGTATATATTAATTATTCAAAAAATTTAAAAAATTATTTTTTTCTTATAAATGTGATCGGAGTGTGTATATACCATTCACTATTTTTTTTTGGTTTCATTTCACTATTAATAGTATCAAAAAAAATTGAATGTATTGACAACATTAAGTTTTTATTATTTTTTCATATAAAAAAAATCTAAAGTCAAAATCTTTTACATATAGGTATAAATACGTTTCGAAACTGCCTGGTTTACTTTCTGGCAACATTTAAAAAATGTGACTGATGGCAACACATAAAAAACGTTGGCAACATTTATGAATAGTGTGGCCAAAGAGGGACAAAAACGTCCCCTTATACAATAGGCAAAGCTCGCATAAAAGACACCTGAAATTAAAATCGTTCCATGTTAAAAAATGTTGCAAAAAAGGGAAAATGATGTATTGATATTTTTATTATTTTCTTAAGAAAAAACTCTTACATTACAAGAAACATCAAAAGGGTTGACAATCCTCAAATCATACGTTGATCATGCTGGTACTTTCTAATGGAACGATAAGATAATACACCGTCAATAGTGTACTATTCATAAAGTAGATGAACATGATTAACAAAACTTTGTAATTTCAACCACTAAAAAACCCTCTGTTATTTCAGGATAGTGGGATGATTAAGGTTGTGAGCATTAGAAAACAGAATTTCAACTATAACACATGAAAACATAAGATGGTATATTCTAAATAGGTAATTCAATTTCTTTTTTACAAAGTTTAAATAGTTTAAAAACATCATGTTTCCATATAGCATATTCTTTCTCTAACATAAAAAATGATATGGTTTCAAAACTGGTGTAAGAAGCATTATTACTAGATGCTTTACATAAAACATTAATCTTGATTCTTGATGTTTCTTGATAAAGATTGAAGAATATGTTTCATCAAAATAACCAATTTTTCATGTGTGTTAAATGCTGAGATATCCAACAACAGGAAATTGTGAAATATGAGGACAATCTGTTAAAAGTTTATCAAGTTTTTGACTCTGTTGTTGAGGACTTTTAAATCATCTCAACGAGACAATTTCATTATTATTTAAGATTTCTGTCATTTATATTTTTGTCTATATATTGTGACATCCAAAAATAAAAAATTGTGAAACTAATTTAAATCGATACGAAGGAAATGATGGACAAAGTTAAAGTTTGAGAATTATGATTATCTCAAGTTACATTAACTATGTGTGATGTAATAACATCAATCTTATAAATAATAATAATAATATTATTTCATTGTAAGACTATAAGGTCATTCTTTATTTTATATTTCTTACAATATTAAGTAATATGTCAGCATGTATACATCATACATGTATATGCGTCTAGTTTTTCATGAAGGTTTCTCCTATGCTTGACTTGTTTCCTCAATTGTCTTTCACACTTTTCCACGGTCTCCCACCTTTCTACCAATGGGAAAGCCTATGTTGTTTCCATCACTTTCCTTGTTTCCTTCGTCGTTCCGTTTTGCATTATTGAAAAATTTTACAAAATTTTCACTACGGCTCCCACCATCGGGAAAGGGTTCATAGTTTCCACCGGTGCAAGCGCCACCATCCTTCCAACGCACCCACCATCCATAGCAATTTAGCTCTTCATATGGCTCCTCTTCTTCTATTTCAACCACTGAAAGATAACCGAAACTTTTTATTAAATATTAAAAATAGGAAAAAAAATATATACATTGCTACTATTTATATATAAAATGGTGTATACAAGGCTCCTCTTCTTCGGAAGACTCGATTGCCACAACAGAGATAAGAATAAAGGCATAAAAGCACAATAAAATAATCAAATTGGTTTTCATCGTAGCTACAAGTAATAGTTTCTTATGAAATATGATTTTAATCGACACTTATTTATAATGACCATGGGGCAAGATTGATGTGAGAAAAATAAAGATCTTGATTAGATAAAATATAGTGTACAATGAAAAAAAAAAATAATGACCATGGGGCAAATTGATTAACTAATTGTGAGGATAGTGGCTATTGAAACCATTTAAGAGTTACATTTGGACATTTTTGTGTTACCCGAGGTAAATAGGTTTTTTAAACCATGACAATTAGAAAATGATTAAGATGTTTGATAATTTCTTTAATGAAAATTATAATTCCTTTTTTTTTTTTTTTTTTTTGTAAAAAATAATAATCATAATCGAGAACAAATCGTTTTGCCTTCCATATCATCTATAACGAGTCATAATGTTAATTTCGTTAATACATATGTATCGATTTATATTCATAGCTTTCTGACATCCCAACTATGTTACCACCCAAAAATCTTACAATCAATTGCATTAGCTCAAAATATTTATTGATATTAAAAAAGAAAACAAAAGCAAGGGGGAATGAGTTTATTGTGATATGTTATATTCAAGACTATAATATCCTATCAATATAATAAAAGGAAACTACCCTAGAAAAATCATATACATCATTTTCTCAAATTTTTACACACGTTTTTTAGGTAAAAATTGTCAATTTCTTTCTAAATCAAATAATAAAATCTAACATTTTCCTTAATTTTATTTTTTTTAACATTCATTGTCTAAGTCATATTTGTAAGAACCAAGTTGGTTCATATACAATATCTATCTTTGATGTTTTGATGATAATGAAAATAGGAAGAACAATATATATGTTGTCTGTTTTATATTAAGTGTGTGGGTACATATCCAATCAATAAGCAACTGAGATAAGATCATCTGTAATAACTAGAAATAATCATCTGATATTTGTCAAGGGTAGAACACATAATGTGTCACTAGAAATGATTGTCTTGTTCATACTAAGTATGTGATAAAGTAATAAACAACGTAAATACTTTCTATCAATGACAACCTCTAATGAAATGTCGCACACTGATGTCGTAAACTATGTCAACAGATCCTTGTACTTCTATCTAAATACTCTTTTTTCAAGGTCAATAAAAGAAACTTCATTTCAAATAACGAGGTTGAAAAAGTCAAATAAACTTATAGTAATTTTGATGAATGTCCATCTCAGAGAAGAATTTTTTCACTTTGTATGAGTAACTAATGAGAGAAATGTAAATGCCAATAGTTTATAGAATCTGACAATATTTTAATATTAGACAGTTTCCATACAAGGGAGAAAAGAAGAAAATCAAAAGGCATATATTCTACATTCTAAATAAAAAAAAACTTGAACAATTTAAGCTTGGATGAAATTGTGTTAGATGAGAGTGCCCGATTGGAATAGGGTCTAGCGGAAAGGATGCTTCGCCAAGCATCCCTATGCTACTACCCTGAATTTGCCTCCAAAAGGGATCCTCGACGATAATATCTACTTTTAAAAATCTTACCTATTAGTGAATTTTCATCGGTGATCAACTGTTAACATTGTATTCTGAAGAGGGCATTGTTGACGTCAATAAAACCTCTAAAACCCATGCCGCCATTATCCTTGGAGACAAGCATCTTTTACCAATTCAACCAGTGCATCTTACCACCTCTTGAGCCCCACCAAAAATGTGCTATCATGTTCTCAATTTCTTGGCAACATTCGTCCGGGATTTTGAAGCAACTCATCACATATTTGGGTATTGCTTTGGACACTACTATAATTATTACTTCCTTCCTTGCCCTTGGAAGGAATTTCTCTTTCCATCCCTTCAATTTCTTCCGGTCACGGTCCTTAACAAAAGAGAAGATAACCATTTTTGACCTCTCAAAGACAACAATGAGGCCAAGGTACCTATTATGAGAATCCATAATCTTTGCTCTGATCAGTTTATTGGTCATTTTCCTATTGACCGCAAGCACATTTAGACTAAAAATGGCTTCAGATTTGTTCATGTTAACAACTTGCCCAAATATTTTTTTATAGATGTCTAGAACGCCCAATATGGTTGTGGCTTCCTGTTGACTAGCTTAAGAGAAAAGGAGTCCATCATCCGCAAATGGGAGGCGCGTGATATTTGAAGTGCTTCTAGTAATTTTCAGCCCATGTGTGTGATTCACAATGACCACGTTGTGGAGAAGACCAAACAACACATGATCAAATAAAATGAATAAATGCGAGGAAATATGATCACCTTGGTGAAGTCCTTTTTCTGGATAAAAAGACTTGCTAGGCTTGCCGTTGATAAGAGTTTGATATGAGACCGTTGAGACACACTTCATGATGGTATTTCATAGATGCTCCGTGAATCCCATTGAGGTGAGGAGTGTATGGACCAAAGGCCACTCTACTCTATCATATGCTTTGGACATAGCAAACTTCAGCCCCATCATTCCTTTTTCCGTTTCTTCTTTTTCTTTAACCAATGGGAACATTCCATGGCGATTAATTAGGCCGTTGTCGGTGATGAGGTGACCTTGGACAAAACTACTATGCTCTTCATCAATAATCTCTGGGAGAATCACCTTGACGTAGAGGTTGATTGCCCTTGAATCTTTGGGAGTCTTTGGAGTTAGGCAAAGCTCTATGTTACAAGAAGACTAGATATAACAATAGTTGGTTGTGAACTAATAAAAAAAAAATGTTTCTTTCTCTTTCTCTTTCTCTACTAATACCATTTAGCTTAAAGCTTTTCAAAATAACATGCTAACTCAAAGGATTAATCATTGTTTTAAAGGATTTTTTTTTTTTTTTATCTATTGACACATTTGAAACTTCATTTTCTTGTGTTTCCTATCACATTGAATATCAATTTTCTCGTTCTCTTCCATCATCCCGACTCTCTCTCTCTCTAATGTTGGGTTAATTTTTTTTAGTTTGCCTCAAGAATGGTGTGTGAAGATTTTCATTTGTATTTCTAATAGTCTTTGTACTCCAATAAGTTTCAACATTATTACAAGTTAGGGTTCCTTTGATACATTTTTTTGCTCATATTGCTATAAATAAAGTTGGGGTTAAAAGATCACTCTTCAAATTGGTGTGCATGGAAAACGAGGTAGATGAAAAAAATATTAAAAACCCATAAAACCCATTCGGTGTTGGTTGTCAATTTCATTGTTCAAGAATCATTTCTCTATGTTTTAATCCCCCATCAACAATCAGATTTAATGTAATAGAGCCCACACGTCAAAAGAGTATTATTATAAAAAAACTCTTTTCGAACAGTTGCATTACATATTCCAAACACAACATAAATAGAGTTTTTTTTGCTCATATGCAACATATGTTTGGGTTAAAACATGCTCCTGCAGATCCGCAAAATTCGATTTCTAGATCAAGATTTTCGTGAATTTTCGATGTTTTAAAAATTCATAATTTTCCTTGTTTCGGAAAATTATTATTTTATGTATGAAATAGGTTAAAAATTAATAATCATTTTGTTGAGTGTATTTTTTTTTATGTATTATTTGATTTTCTGTTCTCAAGTTGTTAGGAATTTATTGTGTTTTTCCGCTTGATGTTTGTTTGCATGCCTTTCAATATTATTGGCTGCATTTGTTTAACAAAGGGTGTTTTTTATTGTCTTCATGAGATTTCGTTGGTCGGTATATGAGTTATTTGAAAAGAGAGAAAAAATTTCTGCAACAAAACATTGTCACCCTTGCAAATCTGCAATTACTAAACATGATTAAATTGCATTTTTGGTGGTTGTTGAAGCCACAAAAGCTACCATCTTTTTTAATTGGCCAAATAACACTTTTGGTCCTTTTAGTTTGACAGAATTCTCAAGTTAGTTCTTTAAGTTTTGAAAGTTTCAATTAAGTCCTTATAGTTTGACAAAATTACCAAGTTAGTCCTTTAAGTTTTAAAAGTTTCAAACAGGTCCTTTTAATTTAACAAAATTCCCAAATTAGTCCTTTAAAGGACTAACTTGGGACCCAAATAGGTCCTTTTAGTTTGAAACTTAAAGGACTAACTTGTCAAACTAAAATGACCAAATTGAAACTTTCGAAACTTAAAGGACTAACTTAAGAATTCTGTCAAACTAAAATGACCAAAAGTGGTATTTAACATTTTTAATTTTAAAATTTCATGGTCTAACCTCTCAGTTTGCATGGACTATTATTCCACGTTGTGAGGTAGGAAGAGAGAAATAAAAACCATTCAAACACAAGATGTGCTTACAATGGAAAACGACAGTGAAAAACAGAAAGATAAACAAAACAAATAACCTTGAATTTGAAATACATTTACGTGCAAAAGAAAACTATTTCATGTTAACTTATTTTATTTGACACATCTAGTTAAGACTCTTAAGTACTTCCAATATAGTAAATTGATGCTCTACTTCCTTACATACTTTTCCATTTATTTTCTTATTCAAGTAATTTGAACATCAAGTGGTAGTCACTTTTATTAATTAATTAAAATTCCTCTTTCAATTTCAATTTTTTATTAATAAAAAAAAGTTTATACATACTCTCATTAGCATTTTGCCTATGCCTAATATATGAAATTAATGCAGCCAGTTTAACAACAACATTTTACTACATAAAACCGTGGAACTTGTTATCCATTCAAGCTTGATAATTAAGGGGTACAATCTAAAGATATGAGTGAAATACATGTTTACTTAAGGGGGAGATTCATCCTACGACAAACTAGGCATAAGCCATGCTTTATTTTGCATTTTTATTACATTATATATTGACTGCATGGGATCAAATCCACATACATGCATGCATGGTTTTCATGGACTTCCCCCGTGTCCTCCATGTTTACCTCCGCCGTGTCCTCCTCCTCTCCAGCCTCCACCACCACGTCCTCCTCCGCCTCCACCACCCGAACCACCACCATATCCTCCACCACCACCACCACGTCCTCCTCCTCCTCCCCCTCCCGAACCTCCACCATATCCTCCACCACTGCGTCCACCTCCTCCCCAACCTCCACCACCACCTTGTCCTCCTCCTCCACCCCAACCTCCACCACCTTGTAATCCTCTTCCCCGATCATCTACCTCAATTTTTGTTGGTGATTCTTCTGTTCCACCCGCTGCACATACACAATCACTTTTAAGGTATTCCTAATATTGATATTATTCTTAGGAAAGTTTAAGTAAATAAATACGATATATATACAATGGCAAGTTCATAAATTTTTCAAATATATGAACAATGATAATTAAACACTCTTAAATCTTGAAGATCTATTCGGCACCTCATTTCATCTCAATTTTAAAGGGTGTATATATATTTTGTTATTTTTCATAATCTGAATAAAAAATAATTTAAAAAATATTCATAAAAATATCTTTTGCAATTTTACATTCATTTTATTTAAAATATTAATTTAACAACTAATTATTGCTTTTTTATAAATTGATAGTAGTAGTAAGTAAGTATATTTAAAACATGTACCTTGTTTCCCATCTTTGGACAGTTCAGTTGCAGCTGAAACGATAAGAAGTAATGCGCAGAGGAAGCACAAGAAGATAACGGGTTTGATATTCATCTTTGCTATTTAGGTTATACTGTTAATTGGTGTGTAGTATGAAAAACATTGTTGTTCTGGACATGCTATTTATAGTGCTAAAGTAAAGGGAAAAGACAAACGAAAGATGTAAAAAAAAAAAAAAGGGAATTTGGTTATTTAATTCGTTTGGTTGAATGTGAGAACAATGGAATGTGAAAAATGTATCCTCATCATCACCGATTTAGCAATTGAAGGCTTTGAATGAGACACGAGTATAAAACTGAGTTAAACGACAGCAAGCGGCAATTAAATGAGCAAAAATTATTAATTTGAGTACAAGGTACTCGAACCTAATACAATTGAAAAGAGTCATACATTTTGAAGATATTGAGAAAACACAACCAATAAGGGAAAACACAGTTCTTAGTCTTCTTGACAACGGTGTGGTCAGGCGGTTTGTTCCCTTGAGTCCATCAAAAAACAGTGATACAAGTGTACGTGGATGAATAAAAGCTTATGTTTGAAAGGAAGCACAACCAATTGAATTGGTATGACTCCTACTTGAGAAGGCGATTATTGTGGGCAAATATGAGGTGGGTTATAAGTCCCACGTGGTTTTAAAAAATGAACATTGAACAACATATAAATGAGATGATTCTTAAATTTAGGGTCTCAAACTTTTGGGTTAAGATGTGGTGTCTAACTCAGTAGTTTTTTATGTGGTTTTTGATCCAATATTCTCTCGTGATCTAACAAATGGTATTAGAGTCCACATATGGTTAAACTATACTCCTTATGTTGAAAGTCTTCCTTAAAATGGTAGCCGAATGATATGTTTTGTTGACGTGGTAGGTGTCAACATCAGTGCAAGTACTTTTGGATGAAAAAATTATCGTTTCAAGTTAAACTTGCGTTCAACTCACTTATGACCCAACAAATTATTCCCTATCAAATCAATTTAGTGTTATGCTAACAAGTTATTCAAAAGAGGAAATGATTTATAAATTTCATGTATAAAAAGTTATTTTTTTAAGTTTCAATGTGTTGAATACACAATTTAAAAAAAAAAAAAAAATCTTCTTTTGACTTCTAAACATCTACCCCTATGGCACGTGTTAGCATTTTTCAATAACATGTTAATAATCTGTCACCTATTAATACAATTGACAGTTTTAGTCAAGTATCATAATGGTTAAAAATTCACCTCTTAAAAGTGAATAAGTGAAGCATGTACCATACATATATCATGAAATGTCTTTACCAAATGCTCATGGGGATCAATATAATTGATATTTAATATGATATTTTTAAGATTCGACATTAACTTTGCAACAATTATTTCTTTAATTTGTTTTTTACATCAATAGGTTTGTACAATTAACATTTAACATTCTCCAACAAACATTCAACACATCATTTTATTTTTATCTCTTTTATATCATCACGTTATCGATTATCACTTCTATCACATCACTCATTTTATTTCTTTCTCTCTCAATATGTATAGACCATGCATAATATCCGCCCATTATTTTCCTAAACTTTCTTTATTCGCATATAAATTCAAACTTGTTGCATACACCTCCCAGTTGAATCTTGTCACAGTCTCATTTACCCACCACACCTTGAACCTGTTCCATAACTTACGCCAAGATTTCATGAAAGTTTCCTTCAAGCAAAAAAAAAAAGGAATGCTAGCAATACACCTTCGTACATTTTTTTTTCAACACATTCTCTTTGATTGGTTGAAATTCATATGAGACCCACCAAATTCATATGGGACCCACAAGATTTGGTGGGACCCATGTGAATTTTAACCAATCAAAAAGAGTATGTTGACAAGTGTGTGTTGTTAACATTTCTCAAAAAATAAATAACCCAAAGCTGATATAAACTAACTCGATGAACCTTTTGCTCAAAAAAAAAAAAAAAACTAGATGAACCCACGAGTATTATAGTTTTTTTATAAGCAAAATAATGTATTAATGGAAGTAGTAGGGGTACTTCAACTCATTAAACCAAAAGTGTTTTAATCACTTTGAAGATAACCCAAAGATATAGAATATCAGAAATAAAAAATTGTAACAATGCTTAACTTTAATTCTAGCCATATCCCAAGAATATATTGTAGTTGCACTTGCGACAGTGGCGGAGGTTTGGTGATTTTTTTTGAGAGGAGATTTTGTGAATTTATTTGAGGACTACAAAAATTAATAGTAGTATTTTGTTGGAATCAAGTTAATAAATCAAATATAGTAGTATTTTGTTGGAATCAATGCATTGAATTTTTAAATTTGTGATAAATTGAATACACAAAACTTAAAAGAATATTTATACTTTTAGGTTCTTTAACATGTGCTTTTATAGGCACATCTCATTTATATTTTTCTCAACTTTAACTCTTTCATCCAATAATGGACTTAAACTCACATTTGACACATCAAAACATCGATTTCTCAAGCATGAGACTCTTTGCATCCTTGATCCAACTCCAAGAATTTCCCGCCCCTATATCATGTCGAAATGGGCTTTGATACCATTGTTGGGTCATGAGAAAGGAGACTCATTAAGTTGGATCACATTCAGTTAAGAGCAACCATACAAGTGAGATTGAACGATGCATCTTCACCTAAAACCTTAACACATTGAGTTTATTGTCCTTTCAAAATTAAGTTTCGTTCATGTTGGCCCCCTTGTCTCTAAGTTCTGTTCCTTTTCCCTCTTTTCTCTAGCACGATGGTGGCTCAAAGGGATCACACAATAGACATAGGTATGTATTTTATAGTATTTGTGAATTTTGATTCTGTTTATGTTCTTGTCATTGTTTAGATGTATAATTTTATCCATCTATTGTGATACTTTGAAATTGGGTTTGATAATGCTTATTAGAACTAGAGAGAGGTTTCTCTGCCTTCTCTCTTGAATTTCCATCCGCCCCCTTCCTAACATAGGTTTTATAGGGTTAGTCCCTTCCTAGCGCCGCTCAACCCTCCGGCTAGGTTGTTGTTCTCCTTTGAGAGGAGAGTGTTTCCCCTGTTCATCCCATCCTCTCTGCATCTTTCATGGGTGATCCATTGTTGTTGCTCGACCTCCAACACTCCTCTCCACACCAAATTTCCAACAGCGGTTGTTGTGTGCCACTACCCACCCCATCTCCGGCTTCTATTCGGCCTCCTCCGGAGCCCCCCTATAGATCTCGAATTTCAATACTTCCCTGTTTGTCTTAACCTTTGTAAACTGTTAATTAGCTAGCTATCTTTAATCGTTTGGGTTTTTCTTTGATTGTTAGTGTCTTATGAGATTTGTATGTTTTTATTTCTCTATTAGACTCTAGATATTATCATTTTTTAACTCCTTTTCAAATCCAGATCTAAATCTAAAAGTTGAACCTTTAACCTTTTACGAAATCATAAGCTTGGTCTTTTCAGGTTGTCAATAAAAAACGTGGTAATAGCCTATTGTCTTTAACTTTTCATTGTATTATGGGTTATTTCTTTGAGTTTGTTATTTTAGCAGGTGAAAAGGTTCTATCTTTACAAGACTATTTCTCTCCCTGGGCACAAACAACAAAGGATCTGTTGTTTATAATATGATCTCTCTCTCTCTCTCTCTCTCTCTCTCTCTCTCTCCCTCCGTCGAAGTAGCTCTGGTCTACCAACAACAGGGCATGCTATCCAGAGATTTGCTGATTCCAAGATTGTTTTGTAACACTTTTAGGGTTGTGATGTTAATATTGGTGGGAAAATTTCTTTTCTAGAATTAATTTTTGCTTTGCATAATGTTTTATTGTTCTTGGTATTGTACTGATGGATTGCTTCTATTCATTTCTAGCTTGTCAAGTTTACCGTGATTCCGTAAATGTATAAGTCAAGAGCAAGTCTGGTGCTTTAGAGTTTTTATCTGTTTGATTGTACAAAATTTTGTACTACCCCAATAGTGGATAGTGATCCATACATGGTGTAATTTGTGTTGTTACAACTTCCTGAATAAATGAAATATATTTTAAAAAAAATAAATAAATTTGGGTTTGATAACAAAGGGGTCTATAACTCTAACATATGCCCATAAAATTTGAAGTTTCAAACCCTTAATTACTTGCTCATGAATAGGCTATATAACATAAAGATTGATAGACACTCTTTAATTTTTGTACATCCATTATTTAAATCCATGTGTCAAAGCTTGATTGGATGTAAACTTTCTCACTTATTTCTACTCATATACCACGTTGGATTATGAAGAGACATGTGGGAACACATTAGGTATTAAGTGACAAGATGGGTGCCTACCTGGAACTAGTTTAAAGCATGCTCTCTCCGATCTTAAATATAAACGAAAGTTGAATCAATAAAAATGATTGTATTTAGTTCAAGTTTTGGACAAAAACATTAATTTTTGTTGATTCAACTTTTATTTATATATGTGATCCGAGGGAGTGAATGTTATTCATATTTGCTTCATGTTCTTGAAAAGTATGTTTTGGGTAAACTCTTCCCTTAATCCTAAGATGTATTTGATGGCGACACCATTTGACTTTATGGAACTCTAGTTTTTTTCTTTTTTTGGTAGAGAGAGGGCTAAAGCCCATGGAACTCTAGTTATTGATAGAATAGTTCACTCATGAGTAAATGCCAAGTGAATCACTAGTGCACTATCAACGACGTTAACAAAGTTCAGAGTCAATGATGAAATTTTGAAACCATGCATGATGGATTTGTTTGTTGTTTCTGAGGTTTATTTTTAGAGAAATGATATTTTTATAATCATTTTATTATAATTTTTTGACAACTTTCTCTCTCATACTCACATTATATTTTTATTGTCTCTCTTCTTTTTTTTCTCTCTATTGTTTTGGACTAATGAGAAGAGATAAAATAAAAGTTGTCAACAAAGTTGTCACAAATGGTTGTACATATATCACTACTCTTATTTCTATGTGCGATATTCTTTTTGGTGAAATTTTACGTGCGATCTAATATATTGTGTATTTGTTTCATCATTGCACGCTTTATGTTTGGGAATTATTTTTGTGTGGTCACAGCCAGAAACAAATATAAATTGTGTAGACACACAGAATATTATTAATTCTACATTTTTTAATAGTTATTTAAATAAAATCAAAATCAAAGTTAATCATACATTTTACTTTTATGTGAGATTAGTGACTATAGTAGGTATTGTGACCTTGAAAAACTTGCTCTATGTTTGAGTGTGATTAACTTATAATCTATACAGACCCATTAATTTTGCACACCTTATGTTTGGGAAATTATTTTTTATATGATTAGCTTGAACATACTTCGTAGACTTATATAACGTGACAATATTAATGATAGAAATTTAACGCAGTCAGTTGAACAACATATTATGGCATGAAGAAGAAAAAACACATATTATGGCATGAAAATGAAACCGTGGTACTTGTTATCCATTTAAGTGTGATAAGTGGTACAATTCAAAGATATAAGTGAAGGACATGCAAGATTTAACCCTAAAGACTAGCCATGGAGTATGATAAGAGTCCATGCTTTATTTTACATTTCTTATTACATCATCATTTACCGCATGGGAATCATACACACATGCATGCTTCATGGTTTTCATGGACTTGCCCCACGTCCTCCTCCCTTTCCTCCTCCACGTCCACCTCCTCCCCAGCTTCCACCACCGTGTCCTCCTCCTCCGTGTCCACCTCCTCCCCAGCCACCACCACCGTGTCCTCCGCCTCCGTGTCCACCTCCTCCCCAGCCACCACCGCCGTGTCCTCCTCCTCCGTGTCCACCTCCTCCCCAGCCACCACCGCCGTGTCCTCCTCCTCCCCAACCATCTTTGGGTTCTACTGTCGCCCCAGCTGCAGATACACAGAACACTATTTAAATGTTCCTTATACAATTATTTTTCTTATAAATATTTGGTAGCTACTATAAGTAGATAGGCTACACAATATAAAGAAAATATTTTTCATGCACTATTACTGTATTACCGTCAATCAGAGATTATTATTTTTATGAATTTTAAATTATATATAAAGTTTTTTAAGAAGTCAAATCAGTCCACTCGACCATAATTGAGACATGAGAATTAAATTTAAAACTTTGAAAGGAACACACTCTAAAGTTTTAAGTCAATACCATCGTGTAATCCAAGTAAGTTTTAAACCCATCAATAAGAGATCATAATTTGTGTTATTTTAATATGGATATGATAAATGTTCAACTTAATTGACTAACATTTATAAAGAAAGAAAGGATAAAAAAAAAAAAAAAAAAACCATACACTCTCAAGAGCACATGGAATGGATTATATTTGTGTAAAATATGTACCTTGTTGTCCATCTTTGGACGGTTCAGTTGCTGCTGAAGCGATAAGAAGTAGTGTGCAAAGGAAACACAAGAAGATAACGGGCTTGATATTCATCTTTACTTAGGTTATGTTGTTAAGGTTAAGTGGTGTTGTGTGAAGAATATTGTTGTTGTGAACATGCTATTTATAATGATAAAATGAAGGGAAAAGACAATTAAAAAGGAAAAAAAGAATTTGGTTAGATAATTCGTTTGGCAGATTGTGAGGAAAATGGAATGTGAAAAGTGTATCCGCATCATCACCGATTGAGTAAGTGAAGGCTTTGAATGAGACACGTCTGTAAAACGATGTAAGCAAGTTTGTAAAACGATGGCAAGTGGCAGTTTGACTAAGATAATATTTAATTAGGTTGTATGTTTTCGGGACCATGTTTTGTTCCCTACCTTAATTTTCCTACTCTGGTCACATTTATAAAAAAAAAACAATTTGTTAGTTATATTCAATAATATCTAACACATAAATGTAATTGAATACATTAATTATTCAATATACCTAAAATGTTATTTTTTGTTTATAAATGTGATCGAAGGAAGTACTTAAAAATGGTGCGACATACTCTCTCTGTTCTAGATTAACGGAATCATTTACTCATTTTATACATATTAAAAAAATGTGGTGTATAAATGAAGTAGAGAGAAAAATGATTTTTGCTTTTGTTAAGTATTAGTGCATTTTTCATTATCATAAATGCAAAGTGGAATATATTGAATTGAGAGTGATGAAAGTAATATTAATTAGAGTTATATTTAAGAAAAAGTAATTAATTTTATATCGAAAAGTGAAATGGGTCAATTTTTTTAACAATATCTTTTTGCAAATGACTTACTTATTATGGGACAGAAGGATTATTATAAACTAGTATTGATACTCGTGTTAAACACAAGCTAGACTTTAGTCATATTTGATAAAGAGAATGTTGTGATGTATTAATGTTAGTTACACTTCAACATTGAATAAAAGATGAAAGATTGAGAAATATATGAGTGAAAAGACTAATATACTCAATGTTTTAAAATATTTGGTGATGTTCTATTATTCCCACTTAGAAGGTTGCTTTTCGTCTAGTGGATTGACCCACACCATTGTTAATTGATTCAGAAAGTCCAACAATGGTAGCATAGCCTAGTTCGACTTAGTGGGGGAAGCGTGAGTGGTATCTAGTGGTAAATCACGGATGCGGAGAGTCTTATACTCCAGGGTGAGAAGGTAATGTGTCAAGTGTGAGATAATGCTCTATATATTGGAAGCAAGAGTATACGTTAAGAAATACATAGGTTATAAGACCCGTATAACTAAAGCTTTAAAATTTAGGGTGAACTTGTTGTGCCAAAATCACTTGTTTGATTTACCTTAGTGTAATGGATGATCAAACTTGATGTAGGATCCCTGAGAGCAACAACATTTTCACGAGTTGTTCTTCTAGTTTGTGGATGTCATTTGTTTACTTTTTTTTTTTTTTTAAATTTAGTAATTAGATATCATTCTCATTTTTTGTCCATTCAACCTTCATTATTTCAAATTATTTCTATTTTAGCCTTTAGAGGAATCTCACATTGGAAAAAGTAATGTATTATGTTGGGTTGACAAAATACATGTTTATTGAAATTTTTAAAATGATGTGATGTTTATTAATTGAGTCTAAGTAAAATAATTACCTCAAAATCTTCAACCGTAAAATTATCAGCAACTCGCTATATTCTTTAAAGTCAAAGCACACACTCTTATTTTTTTCCTTATCCTTTCTCTCATATTATAATTCGTTTTCTATCTTCTTTATTTTCTCTCTTATCATAAAATAAAGAAAGAAAAACCTCTCTTGATGAAACCAACATTAACCCGCCGTTTTTATCATGTTGTGCCTTAATCTAACCTTATTGATTCTAAGTCACCGTTTTATTGCACATTTACGCAATAAAAAAAACAGATAAACAGATATCTCATGTCCGTCTTAAAGATAGTTTGATATAATAAGGATGGGCATAATAATACTTATTCACCGTTTTTTTTTTTAAAAGTTCATCAATATCATCATAAATAGTGTGATGCATATTTATACTTATTACCGGTTATGAAATGCTGCTATTTATTTGGAGATTTTAGCAAGAATTTATCAAGAAAATGTTTCAGGCAATTAAATTTGTTATTTTCCGAAAATTAAAGAAGATGATGGTGTGTAATTAAGAAAATGTATTAACAAATACGCTGTCTTAAACTAAAATTGATACATTTTGTCACTGTATCTATCATTTATCCATACTATTAGCTAGATAATTTTCTTTCCTTTAATGGAAAATCGAAGATATAAAAAACGGAATATCCGAAGCACATAAAAAGGAGAACTCAAAATCCACAAAGCAATGCAAAAGGAAATGGACAACAACGCTAATTGTTGTCTTTCTATATAACCACGCTTGATAAACACACAACGTTATTTATGCATGAAATTTATTACTAAGAAGTGCACCATGCATGATGATATCATTATGATCAGTTACGAGTGTTGTTCTCAGTTTGCAAGGCAACAGCTTCACCAGCATATGAGCAACACCTTCTGCAACTGCCATAATACCTGTCACCGCAACAGCCATAGCGACAATAATTACCACCACGGTTTCGAGGATAACCACCACCATAATTACCACCACGGTTTCCAGGGTAACCACCACCATAATTTCCACCACGGTTTCCAGGATAACCACCACCATAATTACCACCACGACCAGGATACCCCCCACCATAGCTTCCATATTTGGCGTCATTTAATTCATTTGTTTGATCATCAACCTCTGCAAACACATTATGTACGCACTATTAATTATAAGATTCATTTTTATAAAAGAAAAATGGCTTAATAGCAGTTTTAGCCCCCTAATTTTCTCAAAGTTGTGATTTTGACCCCTAAGAAAAAAACTAAAAAACCGCCTCTTAAGTTTTGCAACAGTAGTAGTTTTGGCCCCCAAAGCCAAAAACAAAATTAAAAAAATAACACGTGACATCTTACTTAGGGTACCACGTCAACGTAGACCGAGTCAAAATTGACCTTGGGGTCAAAACTGCCACAGGTGCAAAACTTGGGCGGTTTTGTAGTTTTTTTTAAGGGGCCAAAATCGCAATTTTAAAAAGTTAGAGGGTTAAAACTGATATTAAGCCAAAAAAAATTGTAAGAGTTAGAAGTGAACTTATTTTAGAGGCTCATATTAAACAAACTCGCATTTTAATCGTGAATTTTAAATGACATAGAATGTGCTTAAACTCATATTTAACGGTGTTAGTGTTGTCGTGTGGATCGATTTTGAAGCAAAATTTAATACAATTCAAAATCTAATTCGACCCAAGTGATTTTTTTAAAAAGAACAACCATGCACATCAAATAGTTTTCGATTTTACGTGAACAACCATACATACATATATATATATATATATATATATATATATATATATATATATATATATATATATCAATCTATGTTTTTTATTTTGGATGTGAACTCATCACTATTAGACAACCCCATGAAATATAGCTTCTAACGGTGGAATGTTCAATTTTGAAACGCATCATGTCACCAGCATTTCTGAAGGCATTATTATCAAGGGAAAAAAATACAAAATGCTAATAAAATGCTCTTGAAAATGTACAATCTCACCTTTTTGGGTATTAGAGGATGTCTCGGTTAAGTCCTTAGCCGAAACCTCTGAGGAGATAAGAAGAATCATAGCCAATAGTCCTAGGATAAGGATTGTTTTTTTCAAATCCATTCTTCAATACCAATTCAAATGAAATATTTGGTAGCTAAAGATGAGAAAACTTGTAAGAACGTGTGTTCTATATATAATGGATGGAGAGATAGGGATAATAGGATTCCGCTTGTGTACCATTAAGATATCAATGGTATATATTATTGGCCAATCATAATGTGTCTTTTACCAATGTTACTTTATAAATGTTTTTTTAATGACAAATTTTATGATACACCCATAGTTTTAAAACTCGGCTCGGTCATCGACTCGGCAGAGGCACTGAGTCACTGAGTCGATGGTCGAACCATCGGGTCACTGGTTGAACCGCATGGCTGAATCGGATCAAACCGGACGACTCGATTAGATAACTCGGTGTTTATATTAAATCTGTATAGGTATTTAATCAGATTAAATCATATTGAACCGGTGACTCGGTCACTCCAAACACTAAAATAATGACACATATAGAATATAATGAAAATAAATATCCAACAAACGTAATTTATTATAGACTAATTATTATGAGTTTTAGATGAAATATTTGAGCTTGATAATTATATATGTTTATTTTATTTTTTGTTGAAATAATTATATATGCTTATGAGTTTGACAAAGTTTTTTTTTTTAAATATGATTTTGATAAAGATTATATACGTTTATTTTATGAGGTATTTTTATCATAAAAAAATAAAAGAAAATTGAAAGGTATTTACTTTCTAATAAATATTTCGACAAGATAGTAACATAGTCGGTGATCTTTATCCAAACATGTGTTATTATAATCATCGTAAAAGCAAATTGAAAACAAAAACCGATAGTGTTTCAGTGGTTGGAAGAGTTTTCTTTAATAGTTGGGTCATGGGTTCGACTCCCACCAACGCTACTTTTTACAGCATAATTTAATTAAAATATGTCCTTGCTTCAAACCGGTCCAACCAAATACTCGGCCGAGTCACCGGTTTTTACCGAGTTTTACCGATTTTAACCGGTTCTCACCGAGCTAACTGCATAGCCGATCCAAAGACCTGCTCGAACCGGCCTACCCACCGGTTCTTGGTTCAACCGGTTCAACCGGCCGGTTCGAGCCGAGTTTTAAAACTATATACACCCAACAATTTGAGTGTATTGGTACACCAAATCCTTAAATTAATAGTTAAATGAGTTATTTTTGGGAGAAAAAATTATTCTCTACGTCCCATATTAGATGACCTAGTTGACTATGTCACACATACCAATGCATATGTTTTATCTTTAATATCTTTAATTATCTATTAGAAAAAATTATGAAAATTTAATATTTTGAAAATATTTACCGAGATGAATCCAACATCTTATTTGATATTATTTATCTTTATATATTAGTAGAAAAATATGGTCAAAGTATGTCAAGTCAATGTTATAAATTGTCAACTAGGTCATCTAATAAGGGACGGATGGAGTATTTTCTATCACCTATAATTATAATAACTAAGTTTTATTTACCAAAAAGTCAATGCAATAAAATTTAATTTTTCTGAATTTTTATTACTCATAATAGAGAATTTTGATTATTTTTTACAATAAAATGTAAAAAAAAATTAGTATGATTTTTATAAATAAAAAAAAAATGAAATGATATTTTTTTATAAAATGATATTTTCTAAAATATAAATGTCAACATTTCTTCATTAAAATGATAGTTAATTTATAAATTTTTTAAACGAGAGTACCGGTACACCTTAATTTGCAAGTGTACAATAAAAATTTCCTTTTTTGATATATTTTTTTAAAGGATGTTTAACGTGACACATTCTAATTAAACAAAGGTATATATCATTATGATACTATCCGGGATCAATATGTAACCATTACTTAGTAGTTGGGAAGGTAGCAAGTATCTATTGTAATTCAATCTTATCTTAATGTTGGGGGTATGAAATGAAGAATATCTAGAGCAGTTAATGTCTGTGCTATGTCTACTTGCTTGCGCAGTTAATGTCTGTGCTATGTCTACTTGCTTGCGCAGTTAATGTCTGTGCTATGTCTACTTGCTTGCTAACATGGCAGTATTGAAAGCATAATTCAAGTTCAACTACCTAAATTAAGGAGATATATACAATGTATCCGATACAATATAAACAATCCACACACTCACTAGCGTAAAATGGAAAATAAGATAGACACATTTGTAAACGATTGCAACGAGGTTAATGTCACAAACATTGTACGCCATTTGGTTAAATTAATAACTGGTTTTTACAGCTTGATCGCAATAGCATTTTTGCAATTAGTAAGAAACTTTGAAGTTATTTTACAACATTTGATATTTAAGAGAAAATAATTATGTCCTTCAACTTTCTTTTCTGCTCACTGCAAATCATTATTATAATCAAGGTTTTAATATTATGTCAACATTTATTTATTTAGATATTTGCGAATTCAAATCCTTTTTATAAGGACTTACTTGTGAGACTTGTTTTTGAAGCAGGTGGGGATTCAAGTGTAGTATTGACCATGAATTGAGCTTTATGTTGTTTTAGTGTGTGGTTGTAGTTCTCTTTGTAAGGGTTTTATCTATTTGTATTTTGGTACAACTCTTAACTTTGGTATGTCATTTATTTCTAAGTTTATTTTGATTAGTAAATTTTTATTTTGAGTTATGGTATTATTCTGTTGATTATAATACATGTATCTTTGGTCCAACTTTTACATGTATATTTTTATAAGTACAATTTAATGTTTCCTCAAAAAAACAAATAAGTACAATTTAATGTCCCTAAAAAAAGGTACAATTTAATGCTTGGTATAAAATATTATGCATGTATGCAAGGCAAAATAAAAAGGGATGCATATTCTACATATATTCAAAAAAAAAAAAAAGTACTTTTCTTATGTCGGTTAAAACTTAGACAACTTAAAATATTAGTTTTTTAGGTCAGATAAATATGTCAGTGATATTTATGGAGGCCGATACTATTTAAGTCGACTCTAAGACCATTTGCAATGCTTTTTTTCTTTCAATAACCTTCAATATCTACTTTTTCAATTTCCAACACTCCACATCATTTTCTCTCTCTTAATTCAATACTCATTCAATTTTAACCACTTCAATGGTTTTTTCATTCAACACCCTACTCCACCACCTTTTATTTCTTATTCTTATTTAATTTTATATTTTTGTTTTTATAATTACATAAAATTACAATTATCGATTATAATTAAATTAAAATAAAGAAACACTTAACAATTTGTTTTTTTGTAAAAACAAAATTTATTTAAATAATTTATTTTTATTTTCTTAACTTAAAATGCATTACAACAAACTAAGCACGCGACACACAAATAGCTTAAAATGCAAGACAACAAACAAACACACAAAATACAAGTCTAAAACTAATCAAAGAAAAGCTAATAATAAGATTAAGAGAGTGAAAAAAACTTGATTTTTTTCTGTGTCCAAATCAAATGATCCAAGTCTCTATTTGTAGAGAAAAAAAATTCATGAATTTTGGTAAAAAAATAAAAATAAAATATTTGCAATGAAATAATTGAGTCCAAATTATTAAGAAGATAAAAATCCAGGCAGCCTGTAATAACGCGCCAGGTGGCAGACCTTCAACATATTGAAACCATTCATCTACTCTCTCTTCCACCTCATCTTCAATAAGCTCTCCTCCAATGGTTCAATAGCTTTCAACACCCATTCAATAGCCCCATTGCAAATGGTCTAATTAGTTAACCTACATAGCAAACTACTTAAGTCGGCTTGAAAACCAGACTTAACATGACAAAACTTTTTATGTCTCCTACTATTAGGTCGACGCGTAATAGATTTAGGAGACATTTTTTAACGACTTAAAAAAGGGTTTTTCACAATAATGAATAATATCTTGAATAATATTGATTCTAGTGGAGAGATCCGATATATGTAAAATTAAAAATAAAAAAAACAAAATGTTTGTTTTTTACATAAATTGGGTTTTTTTATAGGCGCTTGTTTGTAAATTATGTTAGTTTTTAAAGTTTGAATTTTAGATTTATTTTATGGGCATTTCTACGGTGCGGTCAAGAAACTGATTTTTTTTTTGAAAAAGTTAATTTGTTTAGTTAATAATATAATTGTTAATGTCATGTCGACTAGTGCCTTGCTGGTGGACCACTTTAGGACTATATTTTACTTTATTATAAATCAGTCTTCATATAAAATATTAATCCATTTGAAATGAAAGGGAGTTAAATAATGATACTCCTTCCAGACACTTTTTTAAGAAAAAAACTGTTTACGCGGTGTTTAAGGAATTCAGTTAAGTGCACTTAATTTTCTTGATTTGATGAAAAAAATGAGTGAAATTTACTACGTTACCCTTTTGAAATTTAACTGAAAAAATGGAGTTTTATGTTAGAATAAATTGAGAGAGAAGTATGTTGATGTGGTACACTGAACGGGATTACTAGAAACTCTAAAAAATTGTATTCAGCTGAAAGCAATAAAACTTTCTCTACGCGGTGTTTAAAGAAAAATAAAAAAACTCATGTGGCCAATAAGAAGATGTAAGGTTTTTCTTGTTATCTTTTGCAGAAAGAAGATTGAAGTTTTTTTTTATTTTTAATCATTATCGGTTTGATGAGAAAGAAAACCGAAGGATAAACTACTCATTGGAACTCACCCGTGGTAGTGATTGTAAATAAAAGTGGAGTAAATGCCTAAAAAAAGTAAAGTTGTAAAGTGGAATTAAATAAGGGTATATTAGGAATAGTAGTATTAAATAGAATATAAGTGGTTAACTTTTGCTTATAATAGTGACTAAGATTTTAAGTGTTTTTTTGCTTATAAATTTGACGGAGTGAAAGGAATTGATGAAGATGAACAGATTTAAACGATGAAGATGAAAGGGATTCGAAAGTTACGATTTTGATGATGAAAATATGAAGGAGATGAAAAGCTCAGAGATGAAAGGAACCGATGAAGATGAACATTTTTGATGCATAAGTTTTACGATTACAAAATAAAATAATAATAAAAATATTTAATTTTGATTCAATCAAGGACACAATTGCAATAAGTAAAGATATAATGACACACCTTATGGGCAAATATACCCACACCCAAACTCGTTTTGAATATGATTGCACAACTTGAATTAGAGTTAAGTTTGGTTGGACAAAATCATAAATCTTTCCCATTTTGATTTTTGACACATACTCGTTAGTATTAAAACGTAAGAGATTTTTTTTGTTATTGAAATAAATGAATATTGTGACATTAATGTGTGTCTAAATGCAAAATATTTGTGTATGTAACTATTCACCTATGTAAACATAAGTTAATTACAACAGGTGTCAAGGGCACTCTTAAGAAGTAAATGAATAATACATTGTTTTCACTACCTAGAGTCTGTGTCATCAACCATCTAAGTGTCCTATTTTATAGTCATCAAAATGTTGGTTTAATGAGCCTTTCTCTAATCATTGAAAGCTCATTAAATTGTGATCCAGAGCCTCTCATTGGTTGTCTGCTTTCTGTACGGCCGCGTGTAGACTAGGGAACAACTCATCCGTACTAGGCGCGTGGAGTCAAGACGCATTGATCGTCCGTACAAGACACATGGTATTAAATGAAGACGCGCTGAGTTGATCTGGCTTGACTTGAACAATCAAACCAATGTTGACTGAAGACGTGCTGAGCTGGCTTGACTGAAGATGTGTTGAGCTGAGCTGGCTTGACCTGAACAATCAAACCAATGTTGACTGAAGACGTGCTGAGTTGGCTGGCTTGACTTGAACAATCAAACCAATGTTGACTGAAGACGTGTTGAGCTGAGCTGGCTTGACTTGAACAGTCAAATGAAATGATCTACCCATGCCAGTCCAGTAACCAAGTAAGTAACGACCCTTTGTCCCCATGAGCATAGATAAGTTGACAATGACATGCATTGTTATATGCAGGGGTCGGGGTTCGAACTCCGGATACCCCACTTATTCACGTTGAAAAAGGTAAATTCTAGCCAATAACCTACTTAACAAAAAAAAAATATCGGCCCTTCAATTGATTGAGTTTTAATTTTATTTTTATTTCAAAAGACGGTTGTTGGGCATCTAATCGGGACACTAGTAATACCCACCTGAACATGCCTCGCTTGTATCAAAATTATATTATTACCTCTCTTAAGTAATAAACCCATAGACAAACACTTAAATTAAATTGATTTATTTCCTTATATCCGTAAGGTGAGCCTTAAAAAAGGTATTTCCTTTACTTTTTTCTTAAAAAACAATGTAGTTTTGAGCTTTTTTACTTTTTTTAAACAAAAAATGTACAAAAGTGTGGTTCAAGTTCATGTGGAGATGAGGCAAGATGGGTGTACATGAATCTCATCAGATATGGGATTGGGGTTATATTATTCATCCTCGTTGGAATCTGGGACGAGTATGAAGATAGTCGAACCATCAAATTTAGAAACGCAAAAGACAAAATCCATCTCCACCTCACCTGGTTGTCATGCTTATTTGTGGCTATGAGCATTACCAATGATATAGCCAAATTTATATTTTTAAGACAATTATTTTTTGAGTTTTTTAAACAATGTATTTATGACACTTGTTAATAAGATCCTTTAAAGTGATAAATATTATATTTATATGTTAAAACAATAATTTAATTGATATGCATTATCGGTGTAAATATTTTTACATTGTCAATTAATACAATTAAAATATCAAAATTTGATTAAAACTATTTTTAGAGTCGTATACACGACTGCTTGTGATTATTTGAAAATAGTAAAAAAAAAAAAAAAGTATTATCAATCGTATGGTGAAATTAAGCTAAAAAAAAAGGTGTACCACAATAATTTCGTTCCCCACCCTTTATTGATTTTTTTTTTCTTTGTCCCCTTTCACCATTTTGTTCTGGCTCCACTCCACCCGACAATCAATTAGTGTTGAGTGTTTAATTTACACAATTTTTTTAAATATCTAGATTTATTTTATTATCAATTATCAGTTAATATATACCATGAACGATAGCAATCTTGCACAATAATATGTTTAGTGCCACCTGAATCCTGTATTTTTTATTATTCAAAGGGGTGGTATATTGCACGTGATGTCTCAAATCACTAACCCGTAATTATTAAATAGTGTCTACATGAATAATTTTTGGATAGACACAAGGATTTAGACCTTTTATTTGATCACACAAATAAAAAGTGCATATATTATAATCATTTGAAAATTATTGATTATTTAATTGTTATTATTATTTTTATTTTCCTTTTATGCGTGCTTGACTAAATAGAGGTCCAAACTCTTGTGTTCATTCAAGAGTTGCTCTCATACGATTGGGTGCATAAACCATATAGGTTCAATAATCATTGATTAGGGTATAGGTCTTTCTTTGATGTTTTTTTTTGTTGAAATAAAGTCTTTCTTTGATGTTGTTTGTAGGAGTTGGATTCTTGGTTCGCCAGTTCAATGAATTTTATTGTTAAAGAGAAACACATAATTTTGAAGGGAGATGTTAAAATCCAATTCTTGATAGAAGAAGTAAATTTTTCAGATCTTAAAAGTGGGGATGTGCAGTTGAGGAAGTAGACACTAGGAAGATTAAATTTGGTAAGTATTGAAGTTGCTTAAGAGTTAAAACTATATCAAAGATTCTCTTCTAATTTAGATTTCACAAATCTCGAATAATCTCCGCAATTGTAAACTTGGAGTATACCTGATTTACAACCAAAAAATAAAAAGGTTACACTAATTCATGCTTGAAGGTCGATGAGTCTTAGGTAGAAAATGTAACTTGGGTTTCGAATGATTTTTCTAACTTGCAGTGATATTCTATAACTATAAGATTTACTACTATGTAAGAAGAATAATTTATATACCTTAAAAAATAGTTTTGGGTGTCTGCCCCTCCCACATGCACTCAGGACCACCCGTTACTAATGTTATAAAAGTTTTTACGTTGTATATTAGCGTAATTTTGGGAAAACTAACAATGTACCTTCTAACCAAACACAATTTAGAAAGAAAGAAAAAACAACAAAAGAACAAAAAGTTAGAATACAAATTGGATCCATTTAATTCTTAAATTAATTATGTATGTAGAATGGTTTTATATCAATTAATATGACACTAATTTTGTAAACCAATAGTTTTAACCCAAGTGTTTAATGTATTATGTGCCATATTGCTTGAATTTTGTAAATTTCGAAGTACTAATTTTGTTTTCTACTCAAAAACATGTATTAAGAAGTTTTAAGCTATGAATTTTTTTATCGGTGAATTTTCATAGAAATCTCATCCATAAATTCAAAAAGAGAGGTAATAACACATCATACACATGATAACACATTCATCATTTTTTGGAAAAGCTTATCATCCTTACAAAATACAAATATATAGATTGATGCAAATTTATACATGATTTCCAACGTTGAAATATCTATCTATACTATATAATGGCAAGATAGCTGATACACAATAACTGAAACTGATGCCCAGCATGCCTTGTTTTTATATCAACACAACATTATTTTTATTCATGAAAGAGTGCATGGTGCATGATGATATCATTATGATCAGTTTTGAGTTTTGTCCTCAGTTTGCTCGGCACCGTGACCACCGTGTCCACCGTGACCGCCTCCACCGTGGTTGTAACCACCTCCACCGTGGTGATAACTACCTCCTCCATGGTTGTAACTACCTCCACCATGGTTGTAACTTCCACCATGATTGTAACTACCACCACCATATTTGGCATCGTTTACTTCATTAGTCTTTTCCTCAGTTTGCACGGCAACTGATTCACCACCACCGTGACCACCGTGACCTCCACCACCATTGTAACCACCTCCACCGTGACCACCGTGACCTCCACCACCATTGTGACCACCTCCACCAATGCCGCCAGGACCAACGTGGTTGTAACCAGTTCCACCATTGTAGCCACCACCACCGTGGTTGTAACCACCTCCACCATGGTTGTAGCCACCACCATTGTAACCACCTCCACCATGGTTGTATCCACCGCCGTGGTTATAACCTCCGCCATTGTAACCACCATATTTGGCATCATTTACGTCATTAGTCTTTTCAACAACCTCTGCAAACGCAATTTATATATATATATATATAGGAATATCAAATTGCACCGATATAATTTACACTGCTCGATTATAGCAAATTTTATAAGACTCACAATAAAATATATAATTATATCATATGGGTCATCTTCGTAAGTTATGAAGCAAATTTGAAATCATTCTTTTATATAACATTGAGGTGCATGAAGATTAACGTTTGCATAGAAAAGAATTAATTAAAATGTATAAAATATATAATTAAGTATAATAGTGTTAGGACATTAATTCACAGCTATACAATTAAAAGTCAACTGGTTTTTACTAGCAAGTTAATAGTGTTTTATTATGGTTAATTCTCACATTAATAGTTTTATTACAGAGTTAATTATGTAGTTTTGTCAACTCTGTTTATGCTATATAAACACCATCCTATGTAATTTCATTTTCAAGCAAATTTATCAATGAGAATGCTTTCAACTTTCCAATATGGTATCAGAAGATATTCTATAGTCTGTCGTCGTTGACCCTAAAGTCTCGACACCATGTCTGATTCTTCTGAATCTAGTGCGGAGTCAGCACCGATTCCGACTTCTCCACCTCCAAACCAACCTGTCAATGATTTTAACCAATCTCCATATTATCTTCATCCTGGTGAAAATCCAGGCTCTGTTTTGATTTCACCTCAATTAAACAACACAAATTACTATTCATGGAGCCGCAACATGAAACGTGCGCTCATATCAAAGAACAAGATCAAGTTCATCAATGGCAAGTTACCTACACTAGAGGAAGACGACCCAATGTTTGATTATTGGGAGCGTTGTAATAGCATGGTTGTGTCATGGATCACTCGCACACTTTCTTCACAAATTGCACAAAGTGTCGTGTACATCGACAACGCTAAAGTTTTGTGGGATGAACTGTGTCACCGGTTCACCAAAGGTACTCATTTCAAACTCTCTGATCTCCTTCAAGAAATTCACTCTATGAAACAAGGAGAACGGTCTGTTAATGAATTTTTCACTGACATGAAAATTGTTTGGGACGATTTAGAGGCTTTGCGTCCAATCCCTATTTGTTCTTGCAATGTTAAATGTAACTGTGATGCCTTCAAAATTATGCACAATCAACGTGAGATTGAGTATGCCATTTGTTTTATGAAAGGTTTAAATGATTCTTATAGCACTGTCAGATCTCAAATCTTGCTCATGAAACCATTACCTTCTATTAGCGAGGTCTTCTCACTTATTATTCAGCAAGAAGATCATTTGGCTGGTACTTCATCCTCTCAGCCAACAATCTTGTATAATGCAAGTGAAAGGTCTACACAAGGTAGAGGCATTTTTCACCCAGGGGGTCGTGGTCCTCTCAATAATTCTGGAGGAAGAGGGCGAGGCAGATCCCATCCGGGAGGTCGTGGTAATCCAAAACAGTGCACTTTCTGTTCTAGACATGGTCATACTATTGAGCAATGTTATTTCAAGCACGGTTTTCCTCCGGGTTATAAACCACGATATCAGTCCAGCACTAACAGTCTTGCTGCAAGTGACGGAAACACATCATCTAACGCTGAAGCCTCTTTGCCTAAAGCAGTTTCACATGATGCGTCAGGTGCTCCGCTCGGTGAGCAATTAAAACAGATCTTGAACTTGTTACAACATTCTAGCATTGATCAATCTAAGCAAAATACTTCTGCCACAATTAATACATCTTACACCAATGCTATTAAGTCATCTACTCAACAACATGATAATTCAGGTATTTATGTTCCTTGGATCCTTGACACTGGTGCTACTGACCATGTCACATCTTCCAAGGAGCTTTTTACCACTTTTAGACGTATTAAACCTATGAATGTCTCACTACCAAATGGTTCTAAAGTTGTTACTCAATATTCTGGCACAATTTCTTTTTCTGATGATTTTCAATTATATAATGTATTGTATATACCCAATTTCACAATTAACATTATTTCTGTTCATTGTCTCATATCCACTCTCCATTGTAAACTTACTTTCCTTGATTCCACTTGTCATATACAGGATGCTATCAATTCGAAGATGATTGGGCTTGCTAAGCTTTGCAACGGCCTCTACTACCTTCAAGTACCAAGCTGCCCTTTAGTTCCTTTTTCACTTTCTACAAAACAGACTCACAGTGTCAATAACACTAGTTCGAATGTTCCTAGTTCCCATTTTGATATTTGGCATTTTCGATTAGGACATCTCTCACATAAAGTTCTTACAAACATTTGTAACGTTTTTCCATATATCAAATTCAATAATAAAAGTGTTTGTGATCACTGTTATTTGGCTAAACAGTCGAAATTGCCTTTTTCATCTAGTTCTTCTACTTCTTCTCATGCTTTTGAATTACTACACATGGACATATGGGGACCACTTGCTGTTCCTTCTTTACATGGCCACAAATATTTCCTTACAATTGTTGATGATTACACTAGACACACTTGGATTTTTTGAATGAAAGCAAAATCTGAAACAAGACACTTGATGCACACATTTCTTAATTTTGTCAAAAATCAATTCAATGCTTCAGTCAAAATAATAAGATCAGACAATGGTGCTGAATTTAATTATCTTGACTTTTATAACTCTTTTGGAATTGTGTATCAATTGTCTTGTGTGGAAACTCCTCAACAAAACTCAATAGTTGAAAGGAAACATGGTCATATTTTGAATGTGGCAAGAAGTCTACTTTTTCATGCGTATCTCCCAAAATGTTTTTGGTCATATGTTGTATCTCATGCAGTCTATTTGATAAACAGAATGCCCACACCCGTTCTGCATCAAAAATCCCCTTTTCAAATGTTGTATCATAAACCACCTGTTTTTGTGGATTTAAAGGTCTTTGGTTCATTGTGTTTTGTTTCCACTTTGGAACAACATTGCACTAAACTTGGTCCTAGAGCAAGAAAGTGTATATTTTTGGGATATAGGTATGGAACAAAAGGGTATCTTACCTTTGATTTACATTCTAGAGAAATTGCTCTCTCTAGGAATGTAATTTTTCATGAATCCATATTTCCCTATGCTAACTTCAGTGGTGCTGTTGAATTTGCTACCCCACATAATGCTCAAAGTTCATCTCAAAATTTTGATTTTTTATTTGACATCCCATCCAATACCTCTCAACCCACATCACCACCCTCTTCAAGCACTGTTTCCATCACCCCTACATCTGATTCTTCACCCAAAATCAGAAAATCCGAAAGAATTCGCAAAGCACCAGCTTTCTTGAAGGACTTCCATTGCCAATTTCATTGCTTAGCAAGTTCATCATCTTCTAATTCAGGTAACATCAAGTATCCTTTGTCTTCTGTTTTGTCCTATAATTCTTTGTCCCCTAACCACTTAAAGTATACGCTTGCTCTTTCCACTTCTATTGAACCAAAATCTTACAACCAAGCCATTTTGTCCCTGGAATGGATTGATGCTATGAATGTTGAATTACAAGCTCTTGCTGCTAATAATACCTGGCATCTAACGAAATTGCCTCCAGGCAAAGTTGCTATTGGCTGCAGGTGGGTGTACCGAATCAAGCACAAGGCTGATGGTACTGTGGAAAGAGATAAAGCCCGTCTAGTAGCTCAAGGCTATACCCAACAAGAAGGGGTAGATTTTTTTGACACTTTCTCTCCTGTTGCTAAACTAACAACTATGCGTTTGTTACTTGCTATTGCAGCTGCACACGGTTGGTTCCTTAAACAACTCGATGTGGATAATGCTTTTCTACATGGTGATTTAAATGAAGAGGTATATATGAAACTTCCACCAGGGCTTCAACCAGAATTTTCCAATCAAGTTTGTCGATTACAAAAGTCCTTATATGGTCTACGTCAAGCAAGTAGACAATGGTTCTCAAAATTGTCAAATGCTCTAGTTTCTATTGGTTTCAAACATTCAGAATATGATCATTCCTTATTTACCAAATCTCATAATGGTTCTTTCACAGCCCTACTGGTTTATGTCGACGATGTTATACTTACGGGAAATTCCCTCAGTAGTATTGATTTTGTCAAGAAATTTCTGCATGATACATTCAAAGTTAAAGATCTTGGTGATTTAAAATATTTTTTGGGCCTAGAGGTCTCACGTTCCCGCAAAGGAATTCATCTTTGTCAACAGAAATATGCATTAGATATCCTTTCCGATACTGGTTTGCTTGCTGCTAAGCAATGTTCAACTCCTATGGTTCATGATACCAAGCTTTTGTATGATAGTTCTGCTTCACCTCATGATCCTACTGCTTATTGTCGCATTATTGGCAAATTATTGTATCTCACAAATACAAGACCTGATATTAGTTTTGTTGTTCAACAACTTAGTCAGTTTATGCAAAATCCAACCATTCATCATTATGAAGCTGCCATGAGAATCTTGAGATACATTAAAAGTGCACCTGCACAAGGATTGTTTTTTCCAACAGAATCCTCTCTTCAGCTCAAAGCTTTTAGTGATTCTGATTGGGCTTCGTGCTTGACCACACGACGCTCCGTTACTAGATTTTGCATATTTCTTGGTTCATCCTTGGTCTCGTGGCGTTCTAAGAAGCAAACCACAGTTTCACGGTCCTCTTCGGAAGCTGAATATCGTGCACTCGCATCAACCACTTGTGAACTTCAGTGGCTCACTTATCTACTTCAAGATCTTCAAATCTCTTTCATTCAACCATCTCTCCTTTATTGTGATAGTCAGTCTGCACGACATATTGCTTTGAATCCCACTTTTCATGAAAGAACAAAGCATATTGATATCGATTGTCACGTTGTACTGCAACAACTTCAGGCTGGTTTATTCCATCTTCTTTCTATTAGTTCTGCAAATCAGTTGGCTAATTTTTTTCACCAAAGCTCTTGAACCTGCAACTTTTTGCAATCTTCACTCCAAGCTCGAAGTGATGAACATTCACTCTCCAGCTTGAGGGGGGGTGTTAGGACATTAATTCACAGCTATACAATTAGAAGTCAACTGATTTTTACTAGCAAGTTAATAGTGTTTTATTATGGTTAATTCTCACATTAATAGTTCTATTACAGAGTTAATTATGTAGTTTTGTCAACTCTGTTTATGCTATATAAACATCATCCTATGTAATTTCATTTTCAAGCAAATTTATCAATGAGAATGCTTTCAACTTTCCAATAATTATCATTCAAAAAAGTAGAAAAGAGTTAAAACATGTATATATCTAAAACGCTCATGAAAACATATATAAAGAAACATAATATATAGCTCACCCTTTTTAGTATCAGTTGAAGTTTCAGCTAAGTCCCTAGCGGACATCACTGAGGAAACAAGAGCCGTAGCCAAGAGGCCTAGCATGAGGATTGCCTTTTTCGAACCCATTGTTCAATATATGTTCAAATGTGATATTTGGTAGTGAACTATGATAAAAACTAGTAAGAAGTGTGCTCTATAGATAATGGAGGGAAGGAGGGAGATGTAGGGACCTTTACTTGATAGTAGTTGAGAAGGAAGCTGTGTATAAATTCATTACTTTTTAGATTCATAATGTATCTCGTTTATGATATCGACTAGGTACATCTTTTATGCAATTAATTTAAAAATGAATATTTACTGAATATATGGTGTATAGAGTAGTGCTAGCAACACTCTCTTTTAAACACTCTCTCGAATATTCATTTTTTAATTGACTTAAATCAATGTGGATCCTATATTTTGAAAATGAAACCCACTTAAAGTGGTGGGACATACATTGATTTCATCCAATAAGATAGTGAGTGGTTGAGAGAGTGTTGAAAAGAGAGTGTTGCTAGCATTCCTCATGGTGTATATATCGTCCTCGTAAGTTTAACTTAGTTTATAGGAACAATGTATAATATATGTAAGGTCCGGAGATTCAAACACCGACCACCACCAAATAAAGATGGTGTGTATAACTATAAATTTTGAACTAAAATAGTTGTTTGATGATTTTGATACTATTCATTTTCATTAATCCCTCCGTTCTAAAATAATTGATTTTGTTGATTGTTTTAAACATATCAATGCACATCTTTGATTTTTAATATCTTAATTATGTAATAATAGAAAATATAAAAATTTGATATTTTAAAAATATTTATTGAAACATATCTAAAAATATCTTATATATTATCATCTGTCTTTGTATGATAGTAAAAAAAAAAAAAAAAAAGATGATCAGTGTATAGTATATTATCTATACTATATATAAAGAAAATAGCATGTTTTGACTCTTTTAAGCTAGCTTTTTCTTTTTCCAAAATTACCATCAACTTTCAATACAAATAACACATATACAAAATAGATAAAAGTACATCCATATATTAAAATAAAAGTGTAACAAACACGATATGAGTATATATATGTCTAGTTTTTTTTTCTTTTATCATTTAAAACGTATAACAAACTAGATGAAAATATATATACTTACTTTTTCATACATCAATTATATGATTAAACAATTTTTTCTATAATAAAGATTGTTGTTGATATCATTAATAAAAAAAATTAAATTATGTTTTTTAATTATATTGTTGGTGTCATTGAAATAGATCATTATGGTTAGTTTGATTTGTTATAATTTTAAAGTAACAAACATTTATATTTTCAGTTTTAATCAAAATCAAAATTTCATAAAATAACCGTTCATAATTTTTAAATATTAGCGCAACAAAAATAACAAAAAGACACACATGTTAAGTGTCCATTTTTATGTTAATGTGAATAATACACATAGTCAAAATTGTCAAATAGGGTCACTTATTTCATAATAGTGAGAGTTGTAAAGATCGAAGGCTGTAAAGATCGAAGGCTACACTACAAGAAATAAGATTTTTCCCAACGACTTTTTCGCAGCAACAATCAATTTGTTGACAAAAATATATATATAGCAACAACTTATTTAAGTCGCTGCAATAAACTTTTATTTTTTTCAACAATATCATTTTTGTTGGCAAAAGTTATTTATCCCAACAATAATTATTTTCGTTGCAAATAATATAACTTTTTGGCAGCAACATAATTTATTGTTGGAAATACTATGTAGTTTTGGCAGCAACATCATTTTTCGCTGGGAATAATACAATGTTTTGGCAGCAAAATAACATCTGATGAGAATTATACAAGCTTTTAGGAGCAATATTGTCAGGTCGTTGGAAAATATATATTTGTGCCAACATAACTTGTCGCTGCAATTTCTTTAGTGTGTAAATAAATTAAATAACTTCATTTCATAAAAGTAGTGAAATAAAAAGCTTAATTTACCTTATACGTAATTTGTTTTGGTGTGATAAAAAACACAAATAATAATAATAATAATAATAATAATAATAATAATAATAATAATAATAATAATAATAATAATTATAATAATAATAATAATAATAATAATAATAATAATAATAATAATAAAAATATTATTATTATTATTATTATTATTATTATTAGTATTATTATAATAGTTAACTCCTAAATTTTTTGGAGTAATCCTTAAAAAAATTGGAGTAATGATGATTGGGCAGTAAGTGGTTTTCTTAGCGCAACAAAAAAATTGGATCCATGTTCATCTTTGCTTAAGTAACTGTCCCCCACTATCTCCATTGGTGGAAATCAAGATTAATAGCAACTCTTAAAAAACAATTAACAATTTTTTTTTAGGGAAAAAAACAATTAACAATTATCTTTTGCTTCAATTTTCATTCTGCTCGCACCCACAACATAGTTTCACTGGTACATTTCTTCTCATGTTTCAGTTCTCATTCTTCTAGTACTTTCACATTCAATTGAGATTCTAATTTGTTTGGATCTTTTTCTTCTTATAAACTTGTATTGTTGGTGTGACCTGGATTTAAATTTTACCTAGATTTTGTCTTTTTTTTTAATCTTAATTTTACTTTATTCAATTTTTCATGTGGTTGCAGTTGAATTGAAATGAATTCCTTAAGTCATTTTTACAGAGTTGAAATGAAGAATTCCACCGAAGTGTCGAATAAACAAAGTTTGGGACATTTCATATTTATAATTTATTGTTCCATCTTGAGGTGGTTTACTCATCCATTTTTATTTTATTGTGTTTCAGTACTCTATTGAGGTTGCCACTCGAGTCTTCAAGCAAATCAACAACTTGGTAAAAGAAACTCAGTAAGTTCATATTTATAATAAATTCTATTTTTTAGATTTGCTTACACATGGGCAGGTACATAGTGTCTTACAAGCATTATTACTAAGTCATTCAATTTTTTTCTTCTCATTTTAGTTGCTCTCTTTCGTTTACTAATTACATAGAAAAATACATATGAAACTACTAATTCTCTATTGTATTAAATTGCAGGTAAAATAAGGATTTTTCATCTACTTCTCAAAGAAATGTCCAAAGTCAAGTTATAAGGAAGAAATGTTCCTATCAGACACTTTTTTTTTAAGGAAGACAGCAAATATTTGTTGTTGTTTACAATATCCAGTTTTATTTGTATGAGAAAAGACCATTTATAATTTTTTACTTTTATGTAAAGGAGATGTTTAAATAATGTCATATTCTCTTCTTGATATTTTTTTTTTATTTTAATTTAAATTATATAGATGATTGCTACTAGTTTAGAATTAAAATTTTGAAAACATATAACTAACTTTAATAAATGCCATAATCTACTGAGAAATTCATTTTATATCAAATTTTTTTGCTATTGAGGTATAAAAGATATAACAACCATTTGTATTGTTGACAAACATCAATTTATTACAACGACTTTCGTTGTTGACAAAAGTATTCTATTGCAGCGACTGCAGTCATTGGGACATGTCAAATAAGGCAACAAGAATTGTTGTTGTAAAAATATGAGTTATGGCAGCGACATCAAATGTCGTTACAAAACTTTTCGCAACAGCACTTATACCAACAACATGCAACGACATTTTTTTCGCTGAAAAAAGTACATTTCGCAACAACTTTGTATTTTGCTCGACGACATAAGTCGCTGCTAAAAACCATTTTTCTTGTAGTGCTATGAAAATGGTGATGAGTAATGTCTACTTGCAATTAGCTGAAAGTGACGTTTTGAAAGCATGCTATTGGTTCGTACAAGCTATCTCATCCCATGGAGATATACATACATTCAAACTAATCCAGACACATTCATAATATGCTTTCTATAAGTAATTTTTTTTTAGCAAAAGAGTATTACAAAGGTACACTCTAAACTTTTTAAAGAACAATGTTATTGAATACTAGCTTTTAACGTCCTATAATTGAATACTATCATTTTAGTTTGTTGAAAAAAAACTATGGATTCTTTAATTACTCTAAATAGTAAGAAAGACATAAGTAAAAGCTTAATACAACTAAAATATGAATAAATGCTTTCTTAATTCAAAGAGCAAATGATATTGAAACACAAACCATATTGAAACATAAACATTGCAATTTGCGCAAAGGTAAAACCTCGTTTGTTTTGACTTGGTTTTTACAATTTTCATTAAATCCAAATGAAACTAAAATGATTAAAAATGGGTTGGTTTTGCCTCTAATCAATCAGGTTGATATTTTAAAATTAATTATTTTTTTATAAATTTAAAATAAAAATAAGTTTTCTTCAAGAATATTATAGATTTTTTATATTTTGTTGTAAAATTAATTACTTTTTAATTTTAAAATGGTTAATTTCTTTATGTTTTGTTGTTTTTTTTTTTGGAGTGACTTTGTTGTAAAACTTTGGTGTTCTACTCTGACACGTCTTGTGCTAGAGAGAATGTTTTTTGGTAGTAATATATTTTATTTTGCCTTGTTCAGGAAAATATATAGTATGAAATAAAAATAATTTATAACAAAATATAAAATTTTGGTTTGATTCTTAGGTGACTTTAATATAAAATATTAAAAATAAGTAATAATAAAATATAAAAATAATTAATATTCGAACAAATAGTGGTCAATTTTCATTAGTGTGGTTCAAGTTATACATGAACATAAAAAAGCATGCACCAATTTAATTTATTTGCATTTATCGTGTTATTAGTTTGATTCTTATACACCTCATCATGAGCTAATGTTTCACATTATCACCATTTATTGAGTGATCATGAGCTAGCCGAGCATTATGGAGCTTATATACATTTTAACACTATGAACTTTGATTAATCACAAAAATGAAATACCAATATAGATGTTTTATCCTTAAAAAGAATATATAGATACTTTATAGTCATATATATAGACATAATTGGTGAAATTGCATGAACAAAAGTCGTGTCTTATTGTCGTGCGATTTTTATTTCTTTTATAGTGGTTGTTGTTCTAACATCTTCCTAATTGATTCTTACAGCTAAGATTCCTAGTGGGGAGTCATACTAATTAGAGGACACTGTTAACAAAAAAAAGTTACACATATACTGAAAATTAATATGACAATTATTTTAGGATATCTTTTTACATATATGTCACTCATCATTTAAAAAAATATTGTAATTTTTCTTTTAAATATCAAATATTTTGTTGTGACAATAATATTTTAGTTTTTATTAAATAAGTAACCTTTTATACAAAGGAAAATTTAGGTGAGTTAGACTCTAAACGTCAAAAAATATAGTTACACATCACACATATCAAAGAGGTCCGACAGCGGGGATTGAACATAGTGTCGATCAACTCATTACTAGCTAAATTAACATTTTTTACTATTAAATAAATAAGTATCTAAACTATACTCACATAATGTTGGTTTAAGGAAGGAAGAGGCCACGAATGTCACCGTGACATTAAATCTGAACCACACAACAGTCAAGATAGATGTGTTGTGTGGCTCAAATGCAATAACAATATGTATTGTGTGGTCTAAATTTAATGTCACGGTGACATTAATGTCACCAAAGTGTCACCCTCCCTTACTGTTCAACTTAAGTACTATCTTGAATTAAATTGCCAGCAACAAACGATAAGGAGACTCACCCACTTATTTGAGTTTTCCTTTTCCTTTTCCTTCAATTCTAACAAAATTTATGCATTTAAATATTTAATGTTTCTCTGTTTTTTCCTATAGATAAAAATTTGCTGTTATGAGCATTTAACATTGCAATTTGTGAAAAATATCATGATAACGATACTCACCCATGGATTAACAGCGGTAACATTGTTGCTGGCTCCATTATTAGTTATTAGTTCTATGGTTGAGTTAATTGGTTTGATTTGATACATCTAAATGGTTTCCTATAAACTATTATATGCCTTTGCACTATTTTGGAGTTTTCCTTTGGTCCTTATAAGATGTTCTTGTTCTACTTTTTGCAGCTTGACGCAGGGTTCTTGAATTATATAGATGTTTTAATTTTAGAATTTTTTAATTCTATTTATTTAATTTTATGATTATATTTTAATATTAATGACATGGAAATAAGTTGTCTAATGATAGACCATGTAAATAATGTCATGTACGATTCACATCATTAACGAACACAATAGATCATCCAAAAGAAAAAGGGACTAAAAATTTACATTAACAATCTAAATAAGAGGACCAAAAAATTGATTTTAAAAAATGGAGCATAAAAGTTAACAAAATTATAAATAGAAGATCAAAATTGTATTTAAAAACCTTTATTTTTTTTCCTCTTTATTTTAAAGCGTATACAAAACATTTTTCCAAATGAGATAACAAGTTTTTTCTTTTGAAATGAATGATTAATTCCATATTTAGAGAAGGGGCTAGTTGTTTCCCATGCAACTAATAACATAGACCACTTAATTACTGGGAAGTGAGAACAATTCACAGAACACTTGGATAGGTCATTTTCTTTCCAAAAAAAAACTAGCATAGGTCCTTTGGTGCCCCCATTCAATTAATTCATTTCATGCCGACACTTTGACAATATTGAGGCATTAAATGCAATCGATTTTTTATGATTAAAATCGACATTATTTTTTGGTGAGATTCACAAGTGGCACGCCACGTAATTGTACAAGTTCAACATGCATTTGACTTAAGCAAACTTTTTTTTTTTTTTTAGGGAAACTTAAGTAAACATTATCAATCTTAGATTGATTAGATCACGTGATTGTTCTCATTTGTTGAATCCATTTTTGTGGTGTAGTTTCCGTTTAAGAGGAAATGGATTTTTTAACTGAAAATCTCTCTAAATTTTCTCAATTGTTATGTTTAAATCATTAAACATGAAAGAGAAAAAGAAATATAAATTTATAAACAAAATAGTATATTGAGCTTGTGTTTGAGATGTTATAATTGAGAAATATTGAAACCGTTTCAATTAAGATTCATTTTCATATTAAGATGGTTGTAAGTTTTTGGGTAAAATATGTTTTAATCCCGTATAAATATATGAGCTTTCAATTTTAGTCTTCAATAATATTAATAGTATTTTTTATTTATTTTTGTCAAGTAGCCTAGTGGCTAGAGCTCACCCAATTTAATTGTGGAGAAATGAAGTGTCCGGGGTTCGAACCCCGGCCCCTGCATATAATATGCAATATCCATACCAACTGAGATAAGCTCACGAGGATTATCATAATACTTGGTCCTTCATGTCAAATGGTCGGGTTGCTGATTGAGCTAAATGAATCATGACTAGATACGTCATGCGGACATTTTGATTGACGTACGATGTTGACTCGTGAATGTGAGAAAAATATAAGAGGGGTTGAATTGTGTAGGATTTTATCGAAAAAAAATTCTAAGTTAAATATCAATCATAGAATGCAAAAGATAATCATATATTTATACCGGTTCACTCCATAATCTAGGATATGTCTAGTCCCCTCACACAAGAGAGATTTTTCCACAATAATCACATAAGATTACAATTACTTAGACGCACAAATCTAAGATTTCTTGTCTCACCTTAAGGACTTCTACAATCAGAGTTTACAAATAAGATTTATTTTATACTTTAGACTCAAAGAGTAATGGTAAACTAAATTAAGCTCAAATGATTTCTAAACACTTAAAAAAATTTAGAGCAAATAGTCACTTTAGTCCCTGGCTTTGCACCTCGCTGTCACATAGGTCCCTGACTCAGGATTAAATACAAACAAGTCCCTGACTCTACACTTCCGTTATCACTTTAGTCCCTGCCGTTAAAAAAATCTGTTAAGTGATGATGTGGCATGCTAACAAGGAGTATGACGTGTCACAGGGACTAAAGTGAAAGTAAGAAATGGTCACTTTGGTCCCTGAATCGAAAATCAATATCCTCAATTTACTGTTAGATCCCTAACTGTGTATACTTACTGTCAGTTAGGTCCCTGAACCGAAAATCAATATCATCAACTTATTGTTAGGTCTCTGACTGTGTATACTTACTATCAGTTAGGTCCCTGACAGTAAAAATGAAATTTCACTAAAATCTTTAGCAAGTTGTTAGTTTAACATGCTAACAAAGATATGTTACGGATTTATTAGTACAAGAAAATAAAAGAAGCTTTAGGGCAAAATCTCAACATTTTGTCTTTGAAACTCTATGTTTCTCTTAATTAGTATATTTAGAGAACTCCTCTTCTGTTTGTAAAGTAATTTGGTTGGTTTTGTAATTACAAGCAAAAGAAAAACATATATGATTTAAGTGTGAACAAGTTCTACACTACAAGTTTACTTTTTTTATTTATTATGTTTGAACACTACCTTGTTTATCTATTTTATGATGATTTAAGTTATGCTCCTAATTGGAGAACTACCTTGTTTATCTATTCTATCATGATTTAAGTTTGTGTGTAGGTTTAGTGAAAAAAAGAGTTAAGACTAGAAATATAAAGTAGAGGTCTTAATCATTTACTAATGGTTATTGGTTGCATTGTAGTACCTGCATTAAAGGTCTTAATGAATTAAGTATATTATAGACAAAGATTCAATGTTCATGGTTATAAATAGATGTGTATTAACTTCATGATCATGAGATTGTTGAGATATGAGATATGATTAATGAGATATTTCTTTTAAAAATATATGTCCATAATTTCATGTGTTATTCTGTTATAGATTTCATGTGTTATTCTCAAGGAGTGAAACTCTGTATTCTCTTATATCATAAATAGTTTTTTTGGAGTATTTGAACAATATGCCACCACATCTTATTTAATATTTTGCTGAATCATTATGTAATGACTTGTTGAATTATATGCTAAAATATGGTGCAATCTTTTGATTACTCTATGATTGACATTAATGACTCAATAGTTATGTTATGGAAACATTTGTTATTAAACTACGAAATCATCTTTATAAGTGTTATAATAATATTTTGGTATTTAGCACAGATACCTTAGTGTTGTCAGTAAGTAGCATGTTAAACTAACAATTTGTCAAGGATCTTAGTGAAATTTCGTTTTTACTATTAGGGACCTAACTGACAGTAAGTATACACAGTCAGGGACCTAACAGTAAGTTGATGATATTGATTTTTGATTTAGGGACCTAACTGACAATAAGTATACACAGTCAGGGATCTAACAGTGAATTGAGGATATTGATTTTCGATTCAGGGACCAAAGTGACCATTTTTTTACTTTCACTTTAGTCCCTGTGACATGTCATACTCCTTGTCAGCGTGCCACATCATCACTTAACAGAATTTTTTAACGGCAGGGACTAAAGTGATAACGGAAGTGTAGAGTCAGGGACTTGTTTGTATTTAATCCTGAGTCAGGGACCTATGTGACAGCGAGGTGCAAAGCCAGGGACTGAAGTGACTATTTGCTCAAAAATTTAAGATAAAGAGTTTGTAAGAATTTCTAAGTGTTTATATGTGCTTGAAATTCGATCAGAGTTTTGGCACAGTTTGAAAGCTTGTACTTCTCTGTCTTCTTCAAATATTCAAGGTCCTTTTATAGGTGAATTAAATAGAGTCATGGTTTGAAGAGATTATCGGCGCATCAAGTGATATATTCAGACTTGAAAACTTTTCTTTCAATGGATAATTCATTTGAGTAGTACTTCATAATTTCTCTGTTTCTTTACGAATGATCAGATGCTTCCTCTTTGTCATGTAAGATTTTTCTCTGATTCTGCAACATTGTTTTCATTTAATTGAGCAAGGACAAAATGTACTGCACAACATGGACAATGACGTTCCATCAGAAGAAGATAAAATTGGTCTAATATTCTTCATATCGCTCTGTTGGAACAAAATGTGTTTAACATTGCTACATGAAGTTTTGATGATAACAAAGTATTAAAATTTCAATTAGATATGCTAATATTTGTTCAAATGTGCATGACTGTAAACTAAAATTTACAAGTCTTAAAACAAGGAATTGGTTTTGGAAGACATTCAGAGTCTGAAGACCATCAGAAGCTGACTGCCAGAGTCTAAAGTCACCCAGAGTCTGAAGAAAAGAACTTGGAGTTAGTTATATTAGTAATTTGAAGACACAAGTTTGCAGAAGTAATAGAAGCCTGAAGAAACAACTATTTCAGAGAAATTATAAGGCATTGGATGCTTATTCACTGGAGAAGCTCAGAGAAAGGACAATAGTACAATTGTACAACCACTACTCCACTATTGTCTGCGCATAGTACTGTTACAGTTGTGTCTCTATTGGATAATTCTCCATACAATGAATGGATTTCAAATTATTCTCTCCTGGACATTAACCAAATCAAGCAACTGATCATTGGTGATTGATCAAGCTTCTACAATGATTCTTTTGATGTGCTGGCAATTCTCCGGTGTATCTTTCATACCTCTATAAAAACCTGAAGTTTTGGAGTGACTCTACAATGTTTTAATTGTGTCAAAACTCTGCTAAAATTGTTGTGCATCAAATACTTATAATTTCTTAACAACTTTCATATCTTAAAAATTCTAGAGTCTTAAGAGACTGTATCTGATTTGTATTGTGAACACCACTGATAGTATATCAAGTGTCAAACCTCAAACATATTTCTTTGTAATTTGTTTGTTTGGAAGTCTCTTGCTTTTGTGCTTGAGCATAGAAAATCTCTTGCTTGTGTGCTTGAGTATTTGAAGTCTCTTGCTTGTGACCTTGAGCATTTGTAATCAGATTTGGATTATAGTGAACTCTCCTTGAAAGTGCAAGGAGGACAAGACTACTTCCGGATTGTGAAAGAAACATGTATAATTGTTGTGTTTTTCTCTTCTCTCTCTATCTTTACTTTATCCGCTGCATTAGACTCTGAACATTGCTCCAAAATCCGAACTCTATCAGACTCTTTGACTCAAAATTTAATTCTGATATCATGCACTCTTGAATAAACATTAGAGTACCCAATTGTTATTTTCTACATGTATCATTCAAACTTTAGAGACATTGTTCTAAAACTTGCTCTCATTCATCAACTCATACTCTTTTAATTAAAATTATCAAATGTTTATTTAAAAAAAACATAAATAAATAAAAAAAACTCATGACCAAAATTCTTGAGTCCCTAATTCCCAATCTCTTCTATCTATTTCCATGAACTAGATAAGTGTTTCATATATATGAGTTTAATTAATTTTTCACAGTCTTGGGTGTGAAGATTTTTTCAAGCACTATACATATAATCTTTTTGACAAAAAGTTCTGCAAATTTTGTTCATTTAACCACAACCGACAATATGAAGGTTACACTAATTGATGATTGTACTAAATCATGATTGTACTAAATCAATCGAGGTTATATATTGGTAGACTGTTACTTTTTGGTTGTAAAGAGAGAAAATATGTGTTCCAATTTATGGAAATGGGGACATTCGGAGTGTCATTGGTGTTATTGTTCGATAGTGGGGAGGAGTGATGGTCTTCTATGTTCTAACAATTAGGTTAGGGATAAATCTAAATAAAAGTAAATAAATAAAAATTTCAAAGGGGTAGTTGGATGATTGAGTGTGGTATCTTCATGGGAGTTGCACGTGATTTCTCAAATCACTAACCCGTAATAATTATTAATTAGTGTTCACATGATTAGGTCCATAAACTATATAGGTTCAATAATCATTGATTAGGGTATAAGTCTTTTTTTTTATGCTTTTTGTAGGAGTTGGACTTCTTCTTCATTCGTCAGTTCAATGGATTTTATTATTAAAGAAAAACTCGTAATTTTGAAGGGAGATGTTAATATCCAGCGTTCTAAGTCTAGGAGGATATACGAAGGTTACACTAATTCATGATTGTACTAAATCAATTGAGGTTTTGTATTGGTAGATTTTTACTTTTTTCATCTTATTGATTTCTCGTGCATTCTTTTTCTTTTTTTTTTAAAATGTCTTTAAGATTTTTGGATTTTGTAATTTGAATTGGTGTTTTCCTTTGTTATACGGTGAAAAAAAATGAGTTTTTCACCAATTCGGATTTTGTAATCCGAAAATCTCAAAAAATAGGGGGCGCTATATGATTTTTTTTGAATTATAGAATCCGAACCCTATAAACATCATTTTTTTATGATACTGATGCAGTTCGGATTACGTAATCTGGACAGTACCAGCACCAATTCTGAACATGTTTGCAAAATAGATAGTTATTTTAAGGACAATATTAATCTTTCTAGCTTTCATCCTTGTGTTTTTATGATCGAGACTCTCTTAGAAATGACTTCTTATGGGACTCCGTCCTCAAAATCCAAAATTTCGTCCTTTAGACCCTTTTTTACTTGGTATTAATGCAGTTCAGATTACGTAATTCGGACAGCATCAACACCAATTCTAAACATATTTGTAACATGGATAGTCATTTTAATGACAATATTAATCTTCCTAACTCTCATCCTTGTGTTTTTATGATTTTATTTGACATGCATAAACCATTTCTTTTGTTGTTTTTAAAAGCAAAATTTAAAATTGGTGAAATGGAAGAGATTATGATTGTTGATTACACGTAACCTTAGTCCGGATTATGAAATCCAAACTAGTCCAGATTATAAAATCCGAATTATAAAGGGCATTTTTGGAAATTTTATAGAGTGCGTGAGAAGGCGGTAAGGTGGAAAAAATAATAGTATACGTTTAATTTGATACAAAGTTTTTAACTAGTTAGGTTTTTCTCTCATTAAGTCGGCGATCTTATTTCTCTTGTTCCATTTGTTTGCTTCTTTTGAACCAAAGAGATCTTATACGAACTAGTTTGAAACCCGTGCCTTGCACGGGAAAACTTGTGTTGAATTTTTTGTATAAATTTTAATTTATGTTGATAATATTTATTATAAAAAAGAAGTACAATACATGTTAAAATGTATGTATACCTTATATAGAAAGGGAATACAAATATCCCCTAAGTGATTTTTTTTTTATTTCATTGCTTTCCTTTATTAAATTGTTTTATCATTTTGGTCTTCAGAGGTTTGTCAAAGTTAAAGTAGGCATCAAGGTCTCGTGAACGTAAGTAGAGGTCTCACCCATCGAATAGATCATCACACTAACATCGGGAGTTAAACATACAGCCTTGCAGATAAGTTAACTCTATACCAAGTTAATATTATTAAAACTATTTTATTATTTTTATGACATTTTTTTATCTTATTTTCCAAAAATTTCAAAAAAGAAAATCTATATTTTGATTAATATAAATTGAAGTGGGTTCTATTTAAAGAGGGTTTAAAAAAGAAATCTAACATGCTTGTTCACAATTAGAAACGGAAGATTCTTAATCCCAAAATCAATGTGATATACACAGAAAGGAATCTATTAAAAAAATATCAACTTGTAACCATCTAAATTAATTTAAATTAAAAAAACTTGTGTTAAAAAAAAGAGTAAATTACACTCCCCTCCCCTCAAAGATGCTTGAAATACACTCCCCTTCCCTCTTATGTTAAAATATACAATTTCCTCCCTTGAAAAATAAAATTTACACTCCCCTCCCTTATAAGATGCTTGAATTACAACCCCCTCCCTTGATAATTAAATATACATTACACTTTAATCTATTTTAACATAAATAAATATTTTTATGATATATATTAATTTTAAACCACCTTTAAGAAAAATTAATTCATTTCTTTATAATTTAAATGTTAATGATAATTAAATTTAAATATTTTGCTATTGATTTTATAATTTAGAGTTTAAAATTAACTTTTAAATAACCATGGTTTATTGTCGTTAGTAATTTTTCACATATTTTAATTTTATTTTGGCTTGTTTCATATTTTATAATAGGGTTTAAAACTACATGTTAATGAAATTGTGAATAAAAAATAGCAAAAAAATATGTATTCAATTTTTTATTATGTTAAAATAGATCTGCAATACTGTTATTTTCGAAGTGTATTAGATTATTATTTTTTTGCTAGATTATTAAAAATAAAAAAATATATATTGAGGGAGTAAAGTGTAGATTTTAACATAAGAGGGGAGGGGAATGTAATTCAAGCTTTTCTTAGGGGAGGGAAATGTATTTTTCTCTAATATGTTTTGAATAAGAGGGGAGGGGAATGTATATTTTAACATAAGAGGGGAGGGGAGTGTAATTCAAGCATCTTTGAGGGGAGGGGAGTGTAGTTTACTCTAAAAAAAATGAAAAACTTACTTTTCATTGCATAACTAACTTAAGAACGAATTAACAAACTAATAGTATATATTTTATGCAACCTTCGATTTTTCAATACAATTTTGGGAGAAAATCTTGAATCAACAAACGGTAGCAACATTCATGAATTGACTATGTTGATGGACTGTTTCAATAACAAAAAGTGCTTAGCAACTAATGTCTAACTCTATGACAACGATTTTGGCCTTGAAGTTATTTATAATATATTCTCTTTTTTTTTCCAATACATGAAAAATTAACCAGTAATGTCTGAATAGAATAAACAATAGCCTCTTAGTCTAATAGTTTATATTATTATGACGAAGTTGTTTAATTTTTTAATATATAAACAAATTCATCAACCAACATATCTATGTCAAAATCTTCTTGAAAAATAACAACCCGTGGAGTAAACTGATACGAATTTCATGGTAAATCATTATTGTCAACCCTTGTAAATTTAAAGTGATACAATTTTCCTATCTTGAAATTGACTCTAATAATATGATATTGTTAAGTGTCTTCACAACGTGAAACAAATTAATAGTATAGACAACACATTCCCTCAATTATGTTTATAAAGATGTATATGAGCCTCTTTTCGGCTATTGCAAGAGTATGGTTTCATTGAAGAAAAAAATCAAAATCAAAAAATAGATTTACCAAGAAACGCTTTTAATTTAGTATAAGAACACCAAAAACAACAAATTAATGATAACCTCAACATCCATTAGGATCATTTTAAATAAGTTTGACTCTTGAGATTTTGATATTTCAGTCACATGATACGTTTTAACAATCTTCACAATCAGAAAATAATTCTAAGTAGAGTCTATGACGTTAGAAATCATGAAAATATTTGGGTTAGTTGTCATGTAAAAAGACCGAGAAAATAAATATTTGGCAAAACTATGGTTGCAAATTATGAAAACGAAAAAACTTAAGCAACAAATAAATCTCTTACGAAAAATAAATAGTTAAAAACGTAAAAATAGCTACTATTGTTTAACCCTTTTTTTTTTGTCTAACACTACAACATTTGAGTTGGCATCCATGGTTGCAAATCATGATCATATAAAAAATATAAGTGAAAAAAACATAAAAGATTATTAGTTTAGGAAAATAAGTAGTAAAAAAGCGCATCATGATAGTAATCGAAAGACAAAAAAATAACTTTTTTATTAAGATGAGTTTGCCGAAACATCATGCATTCTCACCTTTGTGCCGTATATATTTATCGGATGCAAAGATCTCTCTTAGCGTCCAAAGAAAATTCAAAATCGATTAGAAATAATACGATAATTAAATGACATTTAAGGGACAAAACAAAATTGATAATCAATTACTATTAGCAACACCAATTTCTTTATGGATTAATTTACATATCCAATTTTATTCAATATAATATTCAATTATGTTTAAAATGATGCTATTAAATCAACATTGGCAATCCCCTAAAAAACAAAATTAACCTTAGCAAAAATCCCTCCCCTGGTTTGTGATCAACAATTCATTTTATGTTATGGACAAATCAAGTCAAATTTCTACTTTCTAATAATTGAAGGAGAATATCTTATAGGTGCATTGAATTTTAAATTTTTGATGATGTATCTTTAATGAAATGATAAATTACATTGAATGTAAAAGAGTATCCATTTGTGAAATCAATGCAAGAAGAGAGGATAACAGTTAAAATATAAGGGCTAAATGAAAAATATTTGGTACAATTGAACTGTTGATTTGTGCAATTTGATTTATGTAAATCGTCTTAAATAGAAATTTATGCTAAGTCAAAATATTTTTCATTAAATATACTAATTGATATTGTCCCAGTTGTTTTTACTGATGTTTTAAATTTTAGCAATTGGACATAATTTTGAATGGAGGCGAAATTGACAAAGAAAGGTGCTTAAATTTGGGAAAATGATGGATAACCCGTCTTTCAAAAATTAGAAAATTAGAATATTCAAATTTTTAAATTAGAAGTAAAAGTTTATTAATGGTAGATAATGATTTGGGAAATTACATATTGGACTTGTGAATGAGAGTTCATAGATATATTTTTTCATTGATTTATCCGAACTAATTGTCATATGTATAAAAGGAGTAGTATGTTTTGAAAGATGAATATTCTTAGAAGGAATACCCAAGTGAGTTTGATTTCTAAGGTTTTGACATTTCAAGGACAATCCACATTCAAACAATTATCGCTATCAAAAAGTAATCATAATCATTTTTTTTAAAAGTAATCATAAGCAAGACCCGTGATAAGTAATTGAGAAAAATCTTGACAATATTTGAATTGAAAGTAATTGAGAAAAAATTACAAAAGAAATATATGAGATACATTAGTGTACATCATATACAAAATTAACGTATTAAGTTTTTTTTTTTAATTTGTCATTTAAAACAAAATTGCACTAATCAAGAAAAAAAAACATAAAAGAAATAAAGCATTTAACTAAATAAATAGTATAAGAAAACATGTTTCATGTTTGAAAAATAAATTTCACAAATCCATTGAAGTCTTGGTTGCAAAATAAAAACAATGTGATTCTTGTTTTTTTAATAAATCTATGAAAGATAAAAGGATGAAGAAATAAAATAATTAACAAAATAATCAAAAATAATAAATAATAGAAAAACTCTATGATAGTTGTACTCAGAATACAAAGGATAGTTTTTTTCTTCTACGGAATTCAAGAAAAAATGTGTCCTTTTCAAATTTGAGTTGCCTCTATTTATAAGCTGAAAATACCACATTTTAGAGCCTAAAACTTGTTCAAAATTGAAAACCAATTCAAGACATTTAAAACTATTAATAATATGTAATGTATGCATTATACAATTCCATCTATATACATCAAATTTCAGTTTGTGATTTGTAGAATTTTACATTATGAAAATCTGATCAAATTAATTGATTTTATGGAATATTAATTGGTAGTTCAAATCCAGTCATTGTCAACTCTAACTTTTAATTTTTTGTGATTAGTAAAATTAAGAGCCAATTCCATAACATAGCCAACAAATTTTTGCAAAATAGATAGTTATTTTAAGGACAATATTAATCTTTCTAGCTTTCATCCTTGTGTTTTTATGATCGAGACTCTCTTAGAAATGACTTCTTATGGGACTCCGTCCTCAAAATCCAAAATTTCGTCCTTTAGACCCTTTTTTACTTGGTATTAATGCAGTTCAGATTACGTAATTCGGACAGCATCAACACCAATTCTAAACATATTTGTAACATGGATAGTCATTTTAATGACAATATTAATCTTCCTAACTCTCATCCTTGTGTTTTTATGATTTTATTTGACATGCATAAACCATTTCTTTTGTTGTTTTTAAAAGCAAAATTTAAAATTGGTGAAATGGAAGAGATTATGATTGTTGATTACACGTAACCTTAGTCCGGATTATGAAATCCAAACTAGTCCAGATTATAAAATCCGAATTATAAAGGGCATTTTTGGAAATTTTATAGAGTGCGTGAGAAGGCGGTAAGGTGGAAAAAATAATAGTATACGTTTAATTTGATACAAAGTTTTTAACTAGTTAGGTTTTTCTCTCATTAAGTCGGCGATCTTATTTCTCTTGTTCCATTTGTTTGCTTCTTTTGAACCAAAGAGATATTATACGAATTTTCTTTTTTCTTAGTTTTTTTTCTTCTTATAAATGGCACTCAATCCATGGTCATGGAAGCTTAATTATGGGTGTATTTTCTCTAACTTAGTCCATGATGTTTCATCGATAATATATATAGAGAGTCAGATTCGTTGACACCAAATACTAATCGTTGATTTTTTTTGATCAAAAGGTTATTGTTTTCTCGTTTAAAAATACCATGTGACCACTCTCATGCGATTACCGTCCCAAGTCGCTCTATTGCTTTCTCTCTCTTCTCAAAATATAATTTTCATGCTTCTCTGCCATTTTTATGACCTGAATATGAGCAATTGACATCTTTTATGTCATATTTCGTTTTCAATAGCAGAAATTAACAACAACCATGATTCATAATTTACTATCTAATGTTTCTAATTTATTCATAAACTCGATAGCAGAAATTAACACGAACCATGATTCACTATGTAATATTTGTTACGATCGATACTGTGTAAATAAACTGAAATACCAACCATGATTCATGATTATTTCTAATTTATTCATAAACTCAATTCCCACACCTTTAATTTCATTTTTGTTTTGATTTCATAAATTAAACTTTGCATACATTTTTTGTTAGGATTTGCGATCCATACAAGTAATTAACAAAGGAGAGTGAATATTGAGAACGAATTCCCACACCTTAAATTTATTCACGACTGAATCTAGGGGAAAGAAAACAAAGCTTTTCTAATGGAGTTTTAGTAGATTTGTTAAAAAATTCCAGTGTGTCTGGTAAAATAGATACGCACAGAGCTCAGAGAACTATTAATAGCCTTTGATTAAAAAAATAAAAGGTTTAAATTTAGTGTCAGCGAATTTGTTCACATCTAGAATCTTACCGACAAACACAAAATCATTAATGTATGATGTGTTCCATTGCGTGAATGTTGTAAATTTCAAGTACTAATTTTGCTTCCTACTCATAAAAATTGTGAACTTTATCTAAAAAATTATGATATATTAAAAATATGTATTAGAAACAAGACCGACCCAAGCTATATGCAAACTACGCATTTGCCTAAGGCCTCAAAATTTATTTTTTTTATCTATTATACATTGTACCTTATTTATTTATGGAGATAAAAAATTTAAATGAGATAATACTAGTGGCTAAATGATATAGCAATTGATATACTTAATTATATAGAAAGACTTGGTTCTTTTTCATATACGTATATTGTTTATAGAGTATTGTTAACAATTCATATAATTGTTGTCTCTGCCGATTTTTTTTCAAAATTAAAGTTAATAATATCTTATTTAAGATCAACAATGTGTCACAATGATTAAATGAATTTGTTTTATTATCGATTCAAAAAAATTGTTAAACTAAACAAATTACAATAATTTAATCAATGCTCTTGAATCCAAAAATAAAATTGAAATCACTTTGAATAAAAATATTACTTTTATAAAAAAAATTACTATTAAAAATTTCTTTTTCGTACAAACTAATAATAACTTAAAATGCTTCGTTTTGAGTTGAGCTTCAATATGTGTTGGACCGGCCATAATCAAAAAGTATTATGTTATGATTTTTTTTTTCATGGGTGAATTATCATAGAAATCTTTTCATAGAAATTTAAAAGGAGAGGTAATAACGGAATACACATGATAACACACTCATCATTTTTTTGGAAAAGCTTATCATCGACGTTACAAATACATAGTCTGATGCAAATTTATACATGATTTCCAGTGATGAAATATCTATCTATACTATATACTGGCAAGATAGATAAATACACCATAACTGAAACTGCTGCCCATCTATGTATGCCTTTTTTTATATCAACACACAACATTATTTTTATTCATGAAATATATTACTGAGAAAGAGTGCATGGTGCATGATTATATCATTATGATTAGTTTTGAGTTTTGTCCTCAGTTTGCTCAGCACCGTGACCACCGTGTCCACCATGTCCACCGTGACCTCCGTGACCACCTCCACCATGGTTGTAACCACCTCCACCGTGGTGATAACTACCTCCTCCATGGCTGTTACTACCTCCACCATGGTTGTAACTACCACCACCATATTTGGCATCATTTACTTCATTAGTCTTTTCCTCGGTTTGCACAGCAACAGATTCAGCACCACCGTGACCACCGTGTCCTCCACCACCGTTGTAACCACCTCCACCATGACCACCGTGACCTCCACCACCATTGTAACCACCTCCACCATGGTTGTAACCACCTCCACCATTGTAGCCACCACCACCGTGGTTGTAGCCACCTCCACCGTGGTTGTAACCACCTCCACCATTGTAACCACCTCCACCATGGTTGTATCCACCGCCGTGGTTGTAACCTCCGCCATTGTAACCACCTCCACCATGGTTGTATCCACCGCCGTTGTTATAACCTCCGCCATTGTAACCACCACCATGGTTGTAACCACCATATCCATATTTGGCATCATTTACTTCATTAGTATTTTCAACAACCTCTGCAAACACAATATATATTAATCATTAAAGCAAATTTTATACATTATTCCGGTGCAATTTGATATTCCTATATATATATATATATATATATATATATATATATATATATATATATATATATATATATATATATATATATAGAATTATAGCAGATTTTATAAGACTCACAATTGAATATATAATTATATCATATGGATCATCTTTGTAAGTTATGAAGCAAATTTGAAATCATTTTTTATATAGCATTGAGGTGCATGAAGATTAACGTTTGCATAGAAAATAATTAATTAAAATGTATAATATTAAGCTGGTAGATAAAATTAAGCTTCTGTTGGTGGCCAAGTGCAAATCATCATAATTTTGCTTTCGGCTATTATATGTGGTAGTTCAATTCTTTTTTTGTTTGAGAGTTCAAAACTAGTTCTAGTTTCTGCGTTTCTTAGCATGTCTGCTTTGTGGCTATAACACTCATTTTCTCTTTGGTAACTTGTTGTAACACATACTTTTCTTAACTCTTCTCTAGCACCTCTTGTGCTTGAGAGACTAAACCTCTGATTAGTATATCTCATTTTAACTTCTTAAAAAAAAATTAAAATATATAAAATTATCCTTAAAAAAGTAGAAAAGAATTAAAACATCTAAAACGCTCATATATAAAGAAACATAATATATAGCTCACCCTTTTTAGTATCACCGGAAGTTTCAGCTAAGTCCCTAGCGGACATCACTGAGGAAATAAGAGCCATAGCCAAGAGGGCTAGCATGAGGATTGCCTTTTTTGAATCCATTGTTCAATATCTGTTCAAATGTGATATTTGGTAGTGAACTATGATAAAACTAGTAAGAAGTGTGCTCTATATATAATGGAGGGAAGGAAGGAGATGTAGGGACCTTTACTTGGTAGTTGAGATGGTAGCTATATTAATTCATTACTTTTTTGATTCATAATGTATCTAGTCTATAATACTGATCAAATACATCTTATATGCAATTAATTTAAAAAATGAAATTTTGCTTATAATACTGATCAGAGGATGTATATATCTATAAAGTTTGAACTAAAATAGTTGTTTGATGATTTTGATATTTTTTGATTTTGACTACTTCCTCCGTTCTAAAATAAGTGATCTTATTGATTGTTTTAAGGTTTAATAGCAGTTTTCACGCCTTAAGAAAAAAAACTACAAAACTGCCACCTAAGTTTTGCAAATGTAGCAGTTTTGGCCCCACAAGGCAAAAATAAATAAAAAAATAATAACACGTGACACCTCACTTAGAGTGTCACGTCAGCGTAGACCGAGTCAAAATTGGCCTTGGGGCCAAAACTGCCACATGTGCAAAACTTAGGGGGCGATTTTGTAGTTTTCTTTTAAGGAACCAAAATCGCAACTTTGGAAAAGTTAGGGGGCTACAACTGCTATTTAGCCTTGTTTTAAGCATATCAATGCATATCTTTGAATTTTAATATCTTATTTATGTATTAACAAAAAATATTTTGTCAAAAAAAATAAACTAAAAATATAAAAATTTGATATTTTGAAAATATTTATTGAGACAAATTCAAAAATATCTTGTATATTATCATTTGACTTTATATAATAGTAAAAAAAAATGAACAATCTATATTATGTGAATAATGGACATAGTTAAATAAAGTCACTTATCTCAGAATATAATAGAGTAGCAAAGACCGAAGGCTATGAAAATGGGGATCAGTTATGTCTACTTGCTATTGGCTGAAAGTGACGTTTTGAGAGCATGCTATTGGTTCGTACTAGCTATCTCATCCCATGGAGATATACATACATTCAAACTAATCCAGACACGTTCATAATATGTTTTCAAGTAATTTTTTTTTAGCAGAAGAGTATTACAGAGGTACACTCTAAACTTTTTAAAGAACAGTGTTATTGAATACTAGCTTTTAACGTACTATAATTATATTTGCTTCAAATGAATACACAAATTAAGAAAGAAACTATGTTTCTTAACTATAGATTCTTTAATTACTCTAAATAGTAAGAAAAACATAAGTAAAAGCTTAATACAACTAAAATATGAATAAATACTTTCTTAATTCAAAGAGCAATGATATTGAAACATAAATATTGTAATTTGCGCAAAGGTAAAACCTTCGTTTGTTTTGATTTGGTTTTAACAATTTTCATTGAATCCCAATGAAACTAAAGTGATTAAAAATGGGTTGGTTTGCCTCAAATCAATAGGATTGATATTTTAAATAAAATATTTTTTATAAATTTTAAAACATTAAGTTCTCTTCAAGAATATTATAGTATGAAATAAGAATAAATAATAATAAAATATAATATTTTGGTTCGATTCTCAGGTAATCTGTTTTGAATGATCTGAAATCAATATTAGAATAATAGTGGCCAAAATTTGATTAACGCGGTTCGGTTTATACAAGAACATAAAAAATTTACACCAATTTAATTTATTTGGATTGAATGTTTGCATTCATCGAGTTATTGATTTGATTCTTACACCTTATCATGAGCTAAGGTTTCACCTTATCACCTTCTATTAAGTACAACTCATATATACAAAATATTAGGGAAAGACACATAGAATGAGTTGAGCTAACATAGTGTTACAAAGCTAATGTAAATTAAACTACAAGTATATATATATATATATATATATATATATATATATATATTAGTTGTGACACTGTAAACCCTGATTCATCAAAAAAAAAATGAAATCGTAGCTGTTCTATAATTATAGAGATAGACACAATTTGTCGAATTGCATGAACATAAGTCGTGACCATGTTAATTTTCTTTTCTTTTATACTTGTATACCGTTTGTTGTTCTGACACTTTGCTAATTGATTATTACACCTACCTTTTAGCTAACATTCCTAGTTTTTTTTGTTACAACTAACATTCCTAGTTGAGCTAGTTAAAGGACACAGTTGGAAAAATAATAAAATTATATTACACCAAAAACTTAACAAGACAATTATTTTAGGATATCTTTTTACATATATGTCACTCATCGTTAAATAAAATAGTGTTTATTTGAAAATACCAAATATTTTGTTGTGACAATAATATTTTAGTTTTCTTAAATAAATAACTTTTTTTATAAAAGAAACTTTACGTGAGTTGAACTCTAAGCGTTAACAAATGTAGTTATAAATCACACATAACAAAGAGGTCTGACAACACGGATTGAACCAACGAATATGTGTCAATCAACTCGTTATCGGCTGAATCAATATTTGCTTACTACTAAATAAGTATCTAAACTATACTCACATAATGCTGGTTTAAGGAAGGAAGAGGACACGACCCACGCCTGGCCCTCACTTACTGTTCCTTCAATTCTAACAAAATTTAGGCATTTGAATATTTAATGTTTATCTGTTTTTTTCTATAGATACAAATTTGCTGTTACGAGCATTTAATATTAAGCAAAAATATCGCCAAATAACAGCGGTAACATTTTTGCTGGCTCCATTATTAGTTATTAGTTATATGGTGGACTCATATTATCTAAACTGTTCCATTATTAGTTATTAGTTCTATTTTGTGAATTTGTTTTTTCTTCTGTGCATAATTTTATTAAAATTGAAGTGTTATAAATATTTTTATGATAGAGCCCTCTTTTGTACCAAATATATATATATATATATATGATAGAGATAAGACTGAAAAACACTCTTACGTACACTTGTTCGTAATGACACTTTTACGTATACTTGTTTGTAAAATGAGATCAACAATGATAATAAACATCTATTAATTTCATTAACATATTTAACATTTTATTTTTCTTCTTCTCTTTTTTTTATCACATCATTAAACTATTACATATATCAATTTATTTATTTTTCCTCTATGTTTTAAAGCATATACAAAACATTTTTCAAATGAGATAGCAAGATTTTTCTTATCAAGTGAATGATTGATTCCATATTTAGAGAAGGGGCTAGTTGTTTCCCATGCAACTAATAACATAGACCACTTAATTACTGGGAAGTGAGAAGAATTCACAGAACACTTGGATAGGTCCTTTTCTTTCCAAAAAAGGATGGTAGGTCATTTGGTGCCCCCATTCAATTAATTCAGTTCACACCGACTCTTTGACAATTGATTTTTTATTTCAGTTTTTACGAATAAAATCGACATTGTTTTTTGGTGATATTCGCAAGTGGCACGCCACGCAATTGTACAAGTTCCACATGTATTTGACTTTAGGAAACATTATTAATCTAAGAGTAAATAGTCAATTACCCTCTTGAAATTGTAAGTTTTGTTAATTATCCTCTTGAAATTAACAAAACTTTAATTATCCTCCTGAAATTGCACAACGTTAATCAATTTACCCCCTCTGTCAAATTTTTCTGTTAGTCAACATCACGTTTTGCAAATACCCCCCTAAGTTTTGCACTTATGTTCAAAATGCCCCCTAAACTTGAAAATTTATATTTTTTTTCTTATGTTTAAAAGATACCGAAACACAATTGTACCAAAGCATCATGGGTTCTATAGTCCATCCTTCAGGTGTAACCGGTGATGATGAGACTGGTTTCTCTACTCCAAAAATCACTGCTGCAGAAGGCAATGTTGGAGAACCAAAAAGTGATGAACATCCACAAATTTCTGGATAGTTTGCAAAACACTGTCCAATATGGCCAGGTTGGTTAACTTGAATGAATTGTTTATATATATTTTTTATAAATGAAAAAATAAATCATTTTTAAGTTACTCATTGATCAATGGTTTGTTCATATATATAGTTACACTTCATTGTATATGACATAGAAACATGTGGATTTCTTTAATTAGATCAGATAGAATGCAGGAGAACTTAATTTATTAAAATGATTTCAAGCTTTGCTTTAAATTTTTATATGCATTTGTTATCCTTGAGTTTTTAATTTTGAAAAAAAAAAAATTGTTTACACATCAAGTAAAAATTATGAAATATTTTACTATGCTTCAATTGCAAGGGTAATTAAATGTAATTATAATTTTGTTATTATGTTGTGTGAAATACATGCATGTCAGTTTAATGAATAGGTCATTTATTTTAATTTTTCCTAACCAACACCTTCCTTAAAGAACAATCTTAAGCAATTAAATATATTGTCACATGGACAATGCTAAAGAGATAAATGTAAATTATAACAGATATCATATAGACCTCATAATTTTTATTAATCATCTAGAAATGATGATGTTGATTTCTAGTGTTTAAAGCTAACTAAATTGATTGTTGAAATATTGCAGGGGAAGCACACTTCTTGTTGAAATGGTGTCAAATGATGATGATAGACAATTGTGCTTTGGTACTTTGTAAGGATAAGAAAAAAAATAAATTTTTTTAAGTTTTGGGGGCATTTTGAACATAAATGCAAAACTTCAGGGGGGGTATTTGCAAAACGTGATGTTGACTAACAGAAAAATTTGACGGAGGGGGTAAATTGATTAACGTTATGCAATTTCAGGGGGGGTAATTGAAGTTTTGTTAATTTCAAGGGGGTAATTGATGAAACTTACAATTTCAGGGGGGTAATTGACTATTTACTCATCTTATTAGATTAGATCACGTGTTTGTTCTCATTTTTTGATAAAAATTTAGAATCTGTTTTTTGTGGTGTAGTATGCGTTAAGAGGATATGAATTTTTTAAGTGAAAATCTCTCTAAGTTTTCTCTAATCGTTATATTTAAACATCGAAGAGAAAAAGAGATAAAATTAAGGTTATGTTAACCGGTGTTATCAGAGCATTTGTTAAAGATATCAAATAGGAAGTTATTAACTTAAAAGAAAATGTTGTTGACTTTTTATGTATTGATTACATAATTTTTATTGCAATAAATACTATATATTTCTTTTTTGCAGTATCCTTAACCAGTACCTAGGCACTGGTTAGCGTTTTCCTATAAAATTATAAGGAAACAAATATGTTGAGATTGTATTTTAGATGTAATGATTGAGAAAAATTGAAACCATTTCAATTGAGATTCATTTTCTCATCAAGATGGTTTTAAGTTTATGGGTAAAATATATTTAATTCATATAAATATATGCGCTTTCAATTTTAATCCTACGTGATTTTAATTATAATTTTAATCTTACAAAAATTATTGTCAAGATAATTGGTCCTTCATATCAAATGGGTTGCTAATTGAGCTCAAGGAATCATGACTAGATACATCTTGTGAACATTTTGATTGACGTATTATGTTGACTTGTGAATGTGAAAACAAAATAAGAAGGGGGTTGAATTGTGTAGGACTTTTTCGAAATCAGAGTTTACAAATAAGATTGATTGTTGTTTACCCTTTAGACTTAAAGAGTGGTAAACTAAATTAAACTCAAATAATTTATAAACACTTGAGAAATTTTAAGATAGAAAGTTCGTAAGAATTTTCTAAGTATTTCTATCTACTTGAAATTTGATGAGAGATTTGGCACAATTTGAAAGCGTATACTTCTTTGTCTTCTTCAAATGTTCAAGGTCCTTTTATAGGAAAATTAAAGAGAGTCGTTGTTTGAAGAGACTGTCAGCGCATCAAGAGCGCTATCTTCATATTTGAAAATGTTGCCTCTAATGGATAATTCACTCGAGTAGTACTTCATAATTTCTCTGTTTCTTTTATAATGATCGATTGCTTTCTCTTTGTCATGTAAGATTTTTGCCAGTTTTTGCAACATGGTCTTCATTTAATTTAGCAAGGACAAAATGTAATGCACAACATGGACAATGACGTTCCATTAGAAGAAGATAAAATTGGTCAAATGCTCTTTAGAACGTTCGTCGTTGACTTCATCCTTCAGAGCTTGTCTTGATGCATACTAATCAGAGCTTTGACTTTTCATTGACTATCAAAGTCTTGTCGTTAGAGCTTGTCTTGAGTAACAAAAATGTTCTTAGTTCATAGCATATAGTGCTTCATAGTCGATATCTTGACTTCATACTTGAAGTTTAATTTTAAGGTCATGCACACTTGAATAAACATTAGAGTATCCAATCGTTATTTCATACATGTATCATCAAAACTTTAGAGACATTGTTCTAAAACCCACTCTGATTCAACAACTCATACTATTTTAATTTATCAAATGTTTAATTTTTTAGAAATCAATGAAAAGAAAAAGAAAAATCTCATGACCATAATCTTGAATCCATAATTCCCAAATTTTTCTGCATAATTCCATGAACTAGATGAGTGTTTCACATGTATGAGTTTGATTAATTTTTCACAGTCTTGAGTGTGAGGAATTTTTCAAGCACTAAACATATAATCTTTTCGACAAAAAAGTTCCGCAAGTTTTTTTCATTTAACCACAACCGGCAAAAGAAACAGAGATCACTTCGTCGTTACTTTGCACAACAATATTTTCTTCGTCCTAAACAACAGTCTTCATCGCTCTCCAATGCTAAAATAGCTCCATTATGAAGGTTAAAAAATTCCAAAACCCTAATTCTTCAATTGAATTCACTTTCCATCAAAATCATAACTGCTTCTAAAACTTGAAATTAATCTCTAAAGCTTGAGAAAGATGACACAAATGGTTCGTCTTCGAATTCCAATGATGAAGATAAGCAAACAACATTGTTGTTTTCAATATCTTCATCACCGAAGTTTGAATCGTCGTCGTTGAAAGTGACTGAAGGTGGAGAATAAGCTTTTTAATAAAGCGAAACAATTTGAAATCTCTTTATTCGTTTTCCACAAACCCATTAACCCTCTCTCTCTCTCTCTCTCTCTCTCTCTCTCTCTCTCTCTCTCTCTCTCCATGGTTACAATCTTCTCTTAAGTACTTAAAAACTCACCCCGTTGGTTACAATTGTCCGAATAGTTTAGTTTCACGACAATTGTATTAATATTATACGCCAAATTATTGTCACAAAGCAGTAATAAAATATTTCGAAAACTATTAGATTGAACGATTAAAATTAGGTCAAGCCCCAAAGCTAGGGTTAGTAGTCTTCGAGACCAAAATCAGTTTATGAACATTCGTAAACACATAAAAAACATTAAGAACAATTATAACTGAATAAAACCAAGCAATCATTTGCAATCAAAGGACTTTTATAGGTTACATGATCAAACAATTACATAGAAGTTCCTCCACATGACCTAACCGAGAGAAATAGCTAACCATGCTTACTACACAAATACAAATGAATATTAAAATAAATACATGAGTAAATGATCACTACCTGATGATGATTCCTTAGTTTCTGAACTGCTTCGGTCGTTCATAACCTTCCAAAATCACGTTTTTGCCTTTTTTTTTGTTCGTCGGAGAATTTTTTCTGCACTGACACATGGCTTCGATACTTACAGGTGTGTGTGTCCAAGTATTTCTGAAATGATCATTTGCTAACGCATGTTAGTTGTTGCGCATGACGCATTGCGATGAGGTTGTACAATTCATAATTCCTTTAGTTTGTGTGATGCCCTAACTCATACCACCCATCGCGCATGTCACCAAGACTGAACAATCTGGAATCCCTTCAAATTGCACGCTGCATAGACTAAAGTACACATCGCTCGTTGTGTCATGGCGTAACACTTTTGATTTCTTCATTCCTTGTTCCATTTATTCTCAGCAAAATGCCTGTAACGACTATACCCCAAGAATTTAGATGGTAAATCTTGTAAAAAGGATAATATTGTCTATTTGTCTGGTTTTGGTGATTTTCAATGGTTTCTAGGTCATTTACCTATATATGATTTGTGCTAATCACAGACTCCCTCAAAAGAGTTCACTACTATGTAGGGAAAACAGAAAAATATGATTTTGTTGTGCCACACTGCCATTAACGATGTTGGGTTATAGTGGGATGGGAACACTTACTAAGGCCCAGAAGAGAAATTAGGGTGTAATGGTCATTTGACTGTTCAAGATTCAAGGTTAGAAGAGTAGTTGATCGTAGATTTTTTAGAAATTGTATTCAAAGATTGCACAAGTAAAGTCAGATTTTTGCTAATTGAAGAGAAATGAAACTAACCAAAATAAAAAAGATACACGATTCAATCAAATCATGTAAAAAGTTCTGAAATTAAATACTTCATACGCCTCAAAATAATCATCTCAATTAATTGATTTTTTTCAATTTTCAATATAATATTAATTATTTTTTCAGCTCTACTCTCTAATTAATACTATTATTTGCATCACTCTCAAATCAACATTTTCTACTTTTTATTTATGGTAATGATAAATACACAAATATATTACAAGGGAACTTATATGAAAATGTTATTCTCTTTGTGTGAAATGACCAAGTAAAACAATTATTTTATGATAGAGGGAGTATTAAAATCCTCAACTCAAAGGAGTTTAAGTTATGGTTGATGATAAAAATGGATGATGGAAGATGATAATAATTACATATAGAATACGTGGACAAGGGACATGGATCATCTATTTTCATTTTCTCCCCTTTCTCTTAACTCTATATTTGTTTCCTATTATTACTCTTTCTAAGAGAGATAGAAAGAGAGGTTTAAACTACTATCCATATTTATAACGATGTATTGTTCATGTCAACTGAAATATGCACACAGGAACAATGGTCACCTTTAACTCAATATTTCGAATAGTTAGAATACAAACTGGATCCACTAAATTAATTATAAATGTAGAATGGTTTTACATAAATTAGTATTGTCCATATGGATTTTATACACCAATAGGTTCAACCCAGGTGTTTAATGTGCCGTGTCTGAATGTTTGTAAATTTCAGGTACTAATTTTAATTTGTTTCCCCCTCATATAAAAATTGTGAATTTTATCTAAAAAATTATAAATTATTAAAAATATGTATTAAGGAGTTTTATGCTACGAATTTTTTTATCGGTGTATTTTCTTAGATATCTCATCCATAAATTTAAAACGAGAAAAAGTAATAATAACGTAATCCACATGATAACACATTCATTTTTTGGAAAAACTCAACATCGTCACAAATACATAGTGTGATGCAAATTTATACATGACTTCCAGTCTTGAAATATCTATACTATATAGTGGCAAGATAGATAGTACTCAACAGACATTGATGTCTATCTATGTATGCCTTTTTTTGATAACACACAACATTATTTATTCATGGAATTTAATACTAAGAAAGAGTGCATCATGCATGATCATAGCATTATGATCAGTTCTGAGTGTTGTCCTTAGCTTGCACGGCAACAAATTCAGCATGTGAGCAGCACCTGCCATGACAATGGTATTGGCAACCTCCTCCACCGTGGTGATAACCACCTCCACCATGGTTGTAGCCACCACCGTTGTAACCGCCACCACCATGGTTGTAGCCACCACCGTTGTAACCACCTCCACCATGGTTGTATCCACCACCATTGTTGTATCCACCACCACCGTGGTTGTAACCTCCACCATTGTTGTATCCACCACCACCATGGTTGTAACCTCCACCATTGTAACCACCACCGCCGTGGTTATAACCACCACCGTAGCCTCCATATTTGGCATCGTTTACTTCATTAGACTTTTCAACAACTTCTGCAAACACATGACATGTATATATGAATCATTACTTTATTAGAAAAGAATTTAAAAAATATAGAAAATGCTCGTGAAATTATTTACAAAGAAAAATAATATATAGCTAACCCTTTTTGACATCAGAGGTAGTTTCAGTTAAGTCCCTAGCTGACACCTCTGAGGAAATGAGAAGAACCATAGCCAAGAGGCCTAGGATGAGGATTGCTTTTCTCGAATCCATTGTTCTATATCTGTTCAAATGGGATATATTTGATTGTGAACGATGAGAAAAATAGTAAGAAGTATGCTCTATATATAAGGACCTTTACTTGGTAGTTGGGAAGGTAGCTAGTGAGTATAAATTCAATCTTATCTATAAATTTTGAAGTATTGTTTCATAATTTTGATACTATTCATAATCTATATTATATACAACAAAAATGCAATGGTTCTAGCATATTTTTTCGCTTTCAATCGTACTCTTAGAAAATTGCCAATAAAAATGTTATAATATTGACGTCATTCAAAAAGATAAGAATATACATTATATTTTTTATATTATAAATGTTATTGAAAAATATAAATATAATTTGTTACAATATAAAAATACAAAATATCTATATTTTTTTTTGGTACGATAAATATCTATATCTTTAATTTTAAATAAAATTAAAATTTCATAAAACTATTGTTTCACAATAAAAATGGTGGATAGATATACATGAAATATATTCCAACGAAAGGGAATAGTAAAGATTGGGGGCTATGAAAGTGAAGTAGAGTTATGTCTACTTGCAACTGGCTGAAAGTATTGAAAGCATACTACTGATTCATACTGTAACAAAAAAAAAAAACCAAAGCATAATGTAAAAAAAAAAAAAAAAAAAAAAATACTAGTTCATACCAGCTATCTCATTTCATGGAGATACGTATATCCCAACTAAATAAAAGAATTGACAAGAGAGTAGGACTCTCTCAGGTTTTTATTATAAGAAGAAATATATATAAAAAAAAATATATCAAAATCAATACAATCATTAATTAATTAATGTAACTTTTTGAAAATATTTTTACAAAAGATGTTACTTGTTCTTCCATTTGGGGCAGTGGCGGAGCCAGGATTAATATAAAGCCCGGGCAAAAAAAAAATGCAACACATTTATAGGGGTTTAAATAAGAAATTGCAAGCAAATAATAAAACAATCTAAAAAATTGCTCAATTTATAAGGGTTTATATAAGAAATTCATCGGGATTTACATAAAAAATTGCAAAAAATTTGGCCCGGAGCCCGGGCGGGTGCCTGGGGTCGCCGGGCCATAGAACCGCCCATGATTTGGGGTAGTATGGGTATTCTTACCATCCTTTGGTAGGAGCGTCAGGTGGTTTATTAACTTTGTGGGGTTGTTCTTTGGTGGAGGTGTGGTCATCGTACGATTTTGAGCATGTTTTGTTGATCCATGATATTTTTTTTTACTAATAATAAGGAATAATAATTGGCAAATATTTATGCTTCATGTGATAATGTGGCTAAGCAATTGTTATGGGACAAGTTATTTGTGAGTCTTGGTGTCCAGGAGAGGAAGAACTTTTGTGTGTGTGGTGATTTTAATGTGGTTCGGTGTATGGAAGAAAGGAAATCAGTTGGGACAGTAGTACATTATGAAGACATTGATCCTTTTGCTAGATTTATTGAGGAGAATTTCTTATTTGGTCTCCCTCTTGGTGGTCGTGCATATACTTGGTATAGGGGAGACGGTAGATCCGTGAGTCGTTTGGATATATTCTTGTTATATGAGGCTTGGTGTTTGACTTGGACTAAATGTTATCAGATGGCTCAAATTATAGGGTTATCAGATCATTGTCCTATTGTTTTTTCTATTGATGAGAAAAATTAGGGGCCCAAACCAACGTGTATGCTGGAGTGTTGGTCAGAGATTCCAGGTTATAAGCAGTTTGTAAGTGATCAGTGGAGGTCTTTTCAGGTTGATGGTTTGAGTGGTTGCATTGTTAAGAAAAAGTTTAAGTTGATCAAACCATCGCTTAAATTGTGGAATAGTAATTATGTTCAAAATTTGTTGAGGAGGATTTCAACTATTAAGGAGAGAATAGCTTTGTTAGATTGTAACGGGGAAATTGTGTCGTTATCAGATGGCAAGTTTGAGGAGTTACATGGGCTGACAGGTGATTTACATTTTTTATCTCGTATAACTACTAGTATTTGTTGTCAACAATCTAGATTACTTTTGCTAAAAGAGAGATTCGAACTCTAAAAAAATTTCATGGCATTAGTTCTATGCGTCAACGGGGTAATAATTTTAATTCTAATATTCTCGAAGGCGCCCTAGTGGAAGGAGTGTCTAATGTGCGTAGTGCAGTTTTTTTCTAATTTTGCGGCTCATTTTAAGGTTGGTATTGTTGATAGACCAGTTGTGGATGATCTTTAGTTTCATACTCTATCGCCTATTGAAGGGGTGAATTTAATTAAGCCTCTTAGTCTGGAGGAAGTGAAAGCTGCAGTTTGGGATTATAACAGTTTTAAAAGTCCTGCCCGGATGGCATTAATTTTAGTTTTATAAAGGAGTTTAGGCCTGAATCATAAGGTGATACCATGAGGTTCATTCAGAGTTTCACCGCAATGGAAGGTTAACGAAAGGTATTAAATATACTTTTATCGTTTTGATACCAAAGATTGATAGTCCCCGACCCTTAAACGATTTTAGACTCGTTTGTCTTGTGGGTAGCTTGAATAAGATCTTGGGTAAGTTGTTAGCAAACTGACTGTGGTTGGTCATTAGTAGTGTTATTTCTGATACGCAGAAAGATTTTGTGAAAAACGGCCATATTTTAGATGGGATTCTGACAGCCAATAAGGTGATAGACAAGGCTCGCAAGATGACGAAAGAGTTATTGATGTTTAAAGTTGATTTTAAAAAGGCTTATTATTTGGTAGGTTGGGGATATTTAGATGATGTTAAGGCAAAAATTATGTTCCCGACTCTTTGGAGGAAATGGATCAAGGAGTGTATCAGTATGACTACGACATTTGTTTTGGTTAATTGTACACCTACAGATGAATTCCCGTTGGAAAGAGGGTTGAGAAAGGGTGACCTAATTTCCTCTTCTTTTTTTTTTTTGGCAACAGAAGGATCGCATGTAATGATGAAGTCGATGGTGGAGTCTAATGTGTATATTGGATATCGGATTGGTGATCATGATTGTTTTACTTGTTTTGAAACAATATCGGGATTAAAAGTTAATTTTCATAAGATTTTGTTGGTTGGAGTCGATGTTAATGATTTTTGGTTAATTGAGGTAACTTCAGTGTTGAGGTGCAAAATTGGGAAGATTCCTTTTGTGTATTTGGGTATGTTGATTTATGGTAATATGTGGCGTCTGATTTTTTGGGAACGGTACTAAATCGAATCAATTCTAGACTATCTGGGTGGACGAGTAGAAATTTATCATTTGATGGCTGATTGATTCTCCTTAAGACTGTCTTATCCTCTCTTCATGTCTATGCTCTTTCCTTTTTCAAACCCCCTTCAGGTATCATTTCCTCTATTGATTCTATTTTAAGTTGTTTTTTTTTTGTTGGTGTGAGGATTATAGGAAAATTTATTGGGTTAATTGGGAATCTATATGTACGAGGAAGAAGGATGAAGGTTTGGATTCAGGCGATTGAGGGAGTTTAATGTTGCTCTTTTTGGTAAATGGTGTTGGTGGGATATAGGTGTATTTTGGTATCGTGTCTTAGCGGTGCGATTCGGTGTGGAGGGGGTTCAGAGAGGGTAAGGTTGTGGAAGGATATGGTGCATAATAGGGTTGGTGTTGGTTTTTTTTTTTTTTTTTGGGGGGGGGGGGGGGGGGGGGGGGAGTTGGTTTGAAGAATATGTTTTTCGAATAGTTGCAATGGTGTATATACATTCTTTTTCACGAATAGATGGATTAGGGAGATTCCTTTATGTTAGAGGTTTATGCGGTTGTTGGATTTGTCACGTGATAAGTAAGGGTGGTGAGGCCTAGATGTGGCGGCGTCAGTTGTTCGCATGGGAGGAGGAGCTAGATGGGGTGTGTTCGGATTTACTTTCAAATGTGAATTTGCAGGTCGACAATGATGACCAATGACAATCGCAGTTAGACCCGGGGTGGTGCTTATTTAGTTCGAGGTGTGTATCATTTCTTCACTAGCTCGCAATCGCAACAGTCTTTTGCAGCTTAAGCCTTAATTTGGCGTAAAGACGTTCCTTCAAAGGTTTCAGTTTTTTCTTGGTGGCTATTTCCAATAGGTTACCTACAAAAGATAACTTGGTCAGATGTGGTATTATTACTCATGATGCACAACTATGTGGGTGCGGTAATGTAGAAACAACAAACCATCTCTGTTTCTAAATTGTACTACTTTTGGTTCTATTTGGCATATGGTTCGTACTTGGTTGGGATTTTCATCGGTTGACCCTATTGATATTTCCGATTATTTGTTCAGTATGCGCATTCGACAATAGGCTTTAAAGTGCGGTGTTCTTTTAAGCACTTAATTTAGTTCTCATGCGTTTGGGTCATTTGGAATGAAAGGAATGATATAATTTTCAATAATAAGCAAAACTCTATTGCTCAACTTCTCGATAAAGACACGATTATTTTTTTCTGGTGGCCGGTAGCATTACCCATTTGTTTGTTTGGACATTTGTTGATTTTGTTTTCTCTTTAAACATTATGTTTACGATGGTTTGCATGGGAAACTTGTCTTAAAGCTTACCACCTAAACAGGGGCGAACCTAGACTTTCGATACCGGTGTGGCAAAACATTGAAGAAAGTATATATATTAATAAAGCTAACTTGTGACAAAATAAATGCAACAACAAAATGATATAGAAGTGTCCATTTTAATTACCAACCAATCACTGATTCGATTCCTAACAACCATTTTTATATTGATGATTCAAAAAAAAAAAAGTCATAGACGGGAGCAGAGGGTGTTGAACTCAAGACTTACTACAAGGTTGCAAAGCATTTACAGCTAGGCCAAATAACTAAACATGATAATCTTTCAACATATATTATATATAATACATTATTTAAGACTAGTATATTAAAAAAAAATAGATAATAATCCAATGTGTCGGTTTCCACACAGTGCCTTACGATGGGTCTGCCCTGCACCTAAATGAATGTTGATCAAGTTTATTTAAGTAAGTTGGATGTAACTTTACATGTGTCTTGAATGATTTAAATATTATATTTAAACACGTGAAGGTGATATCGTACTCTTGAGAAGCCTTAGTCATATCTTCTCCTTTTTATTATCTTTATGGGTCTTGTTAACGAGTGCTCTCGGGACGCTCTTTAAACATGTTAAATAAAGTAATTATTCTTTTAAAATTTAAAAGTTTTCAATTTCCAATGCACTAATTACACAAACTTTTATAAAAAATTACTATTTAAGGTTTTTAACCAGTGCCCCGGAGAACTAGCTAACATTTCCCTATCTTTATTCAATTTGTGTTTTAATATCTTGTTATTATCTCTCTTCACTCATATCTCCTCACTTGGTATGTGTATATATGTTTAGATGTTTAGATTTATTCATTTCTCAATTATTAAAAATTTCTTTTTGTTCATCTTTGATGCTAAGAAGGACATCAAGTATATTGTCAAAAAAAAGAAAAGGACATCGAGTATAGATAGGCTGAAACTGAGTAATCGAGCAAACTTTCGTATGGTAGCTCATATAAAAAACAATGATGCTATGCGTAGCGAAGGAATGGATAGTGAATGAGTTCACGAGACAATTTTCGCATATTTTAGTGGTTTTGGCTTCTATGTTTTCCTCCATCCCGCCGTGTTTTCTGCTAAGCACTGCATTTTCATTGGCTAAGCTTGTTTTCGTGATGCTCTCAAGAGAATTCCTCTCGTGAAATATACCACTGCTCTATGAAAGATTAAGCGTTTAAAACAAATGTAGCAATAAATTTTTTTGATTTGAAGTCATCAAAGAGATAGAGCTATCGAGCTACCTTCCAATGATATAACACCCTCCTCTTGAATGGACGGCAAAACTTGAAAACATTTCAAGGTGACACATAGTGTCACATGTACATGTTTTTTTCACTTCACATTTTAACTTTTTGGGTAAAATACTTTACATGTTCATGTTTACATATAATAGATTAGGGTTAAATATATTTTTTATCCTTTATCTTTTACAACAAATGTATTTTGGTTATTTATCTTATTTTTAACATGTTTTGGTCTTTTTTGTCAAAAAAATAAAAAAATTCCCTTTATCTTTTTAAATATTGGTATTTCTTTTTTTTAGAGAAAGTTAGAAACTATAAACCCACTTGACTTCAAGTTTGTTAAGGGAGGAAGGGACCATGGGGACCCCCGACCGCCCTCTCTATGTCCTTTGTCCTTACTGCTCATGTCACAATACAATTACTTGATTTTTAAAATATTTTGAATAATTCAACTGATGTACATGTACTTGTGTTGAATTAAATTGCCAGCAACAAATGATAATGAGAGTCACCCACTTAGTTCAGTTTTTCTTTTTCATCAAATCTAACAAAATTTAAGCATTTAATGTTTCTCTGTTTTTTTTCTGTAGATACAAAATTTATGCATTTAATGTTAGCAAAAATATATCCAAATAAGAATGCAATTAGTGAAAAAAATTATGATTCACGATCTACTCATCCAAACAATGATAACATTGTCGCCGAGTCCATTATCGGTTATGATTTAGTGATATTTCGCATGTTTGGCTATGTCTAATTCGACACAATTTTTGGCATTAAAATTTGTGGGTTATACTAAGAAATATATTTAGGGTACTTATTGAAGATTTACTCTCTTTTAATTATGTCTTTATCGAAGAGAATGATAAAAAGTTAAAGTTAGGAGAGAGAAGAAAAGAAAAAAACGAATGGGCATAAACATAAAAACATAATTTTACTCTACCTCTCACATTCTTATGTCATTTCTTTTAAGTAGAATTCAAGCTTATAATTTATAGTCTTCTATTTTAATACTCGTGATTTTTATAAAATATTTTTATACTAAGAAACGGAGGGAGTATCAACCTTATGCACAATACCTAAACACTGCTATAATCGAAAAATATTTTTATTGTGAATTCGTTAAAAAATCACATCAATAAAATACGTGATGTGTGGAGCAGATTAATAAAGCAATCAAAATCAATGTGGTAACAGTTATAAATATAAACAAAAGTAGAAAAATAATGAGAGAAAGAAAGAGATAACACACGAAATTTGTTTACCTAGTTCGGTCCAAAACTGACTAGTCTGGATGAGAGAGCAACCCTCCTGTCCACTATAATGATGAGTAACTTTACAAAAGAGATATCAAAGGGTTATAAGAATCAGTCTTCAAACATAATTCTACCCAAAGTCTCAATCTCCTCCTGTGACCAAGAGACTCAATCCTAATAGTGTTTCTCAAGGTGAATCAATCACAACCCTAGTGTCTCCCACTTAGAGAAATCTCTCTCAACCCTAATTTGTTGTTTGTTTCTAAACCCTTGTTTCCATCCCCTTCTCTCAAGGTTTACTCTGATACAAAGTCTGTATTTATAGAGAAATATAACTCGTTTTTTGGAACGAATATTAAGCTGAAGATACGTTTTTTTTTCTCCTTCATTGAAAGAATATTTGCATCAAATATTCCTTTTTAAAATATATTTGCATCAAATCATCCTTCATAAAGTATAAAAATATATTTATTGTCTATAAATATATTTTCAGCACAAAATAAATTTGAAACAAATATTTTATATTTTTAGCAACAATATTCTTCATCCATCAAATTTTGAGTCATACTACAACAATTTTTTTTTAGAATTTACCCCCTACGTCTCAGTTTATATGGTCTGCTTTAAAAACATGCACTATTAACAAGATATATTTTGACCATGTTTGTCTACTAATATACAAAAACGGATGGCGGTGTATAAGATGTTCGATTCATCTCGATGAAATATTTTTAAAATATCAATTTTTTTATAATATTTTCTAATATTATAAAATTGTACGTGGACGTGGTCCTGGAATTCAATCATCGTAAGGATAACGCAGTGAGTACGTGGACGTGGTCCTGGAATTCAATCATGTGGAACCGCTATAGAGGCATAGCCATAAATATTGAGACGTTCATGTTTCCTTCATCAAATTTTAGCATATGGTTGATGTCTTTATAGGAGTTTTCGATCAACCCACAAATCATCTATTATAGTAGATAGATACTATTGTTTAAAGAGTTGTCTAGAAACAAATATTTTTAATAAAATTCAATATTGTAAGTTGGATTGAGTATATAATGAAATAAAATTTGAGAAAAATTATTTTTCTCACAATACGTACTTAAAGCCAGTAAGTAGTTTGTACCAACAAAAAAAAGCCACTAAGTAGTAACCAATGTTTTATCATAAATTTATTTTGTGAATTTCTTTTTATATTTTTATACATAATTTTATTAAAATTAAGGTGTTATTAATATTTTAATCATGTCTTATATTAATTAATGACAAATTATTTGGAAAACCTCAAGTTTGAATTTGAACAATTTTTAATCAGACTTTTTCTATTTTATAATCGAACTCAGGTCACTAAAATATTTTTTTCATAAAGATAATAAGGTTGTTATGCATACTTGTTTTGTAAAATAAGATAGTATGCCCTCCAACCACTGTTATAAACAATTTGTTTTAAAATTTATTGAATAATTATTTTTAAATTTTTTTTATGAAATAATCATTATATCTGATTCTGATCTATATAAATCAAACACATCAACTACTTAATAAAGGGCTAATCTGTTTTTTTTCTTTTGAAGGAAGAGAAGGGGCTAGTTGTTGCCCCGGCAACTAATAGACCACTCATGTGAAAACAAGGAAGTGAGAAGAATTTACAAAATACTACAAATGTCATTTGTTGCCCCCAATCAATTAATTCATTTCACATTGAAACTTTGACGATATTGATGCATTAAATGCAATCGATTTTTCCTTAAAAAAAGTAATCGATTTTTATGATTAAATTTGACATTGTTTTATTAGTTTAGCTCAATTTATAAGAACCGTAAAATATTATTGTATACATCTAAGGTTCAAAGTTTTTGTAATATATGTAAAGGTTGGAGGTTCGAACCTCATTGACTTTTATTCTTTTATTTTTGTCAATTAGTTTAGTAACTAAAATCACATATTTAATATAGAAGTGTAGAGTGTCTGAGATTCGAACTCAACTATACATATAATATGTAATACCCCTAGCAACTGAATTAAGCTCACTATATTACTAAAAACAACGAAGTCATGCGGAATTCGCAAGTAGCATGTCACGGAATCGTACAAGTTCCACATGCATTTGACTTTAGCAAATATTATCAATCTTAGATTAGATCACGTTTCATAATTAATTAAGAGTGATTTTTTTTTCAAAAATAATTAAGAGTGATTTCTCTAGAGGAATAATTAAGGGTGACTTTGTTTCAAAATAAATTAGTGTATTTTTATGTTTAGCTATATATTTTTTTTAACTTTCTAGTTCTTATAGGAAAGAGGCCAATGTAAGTATGAAGTTCCACTGAGAGGTAAGTAAAGTTAAAACAATAATTTTTTACTTAAAAATCAAACTCGTATTCTTTTAAACAATTTGTCATTGATAGAACTCGTCAATCACTTAAACTCAATTATATGATTTATGTTTAGTTACTCTAACAATGGAAATTTCACTACTCCAAATAAGTTTATTTATGAAAATTATTAGTAGAAATATAAAAGACAAAACTATCATTGATAGATAAATATATTTTTCTTGTTTTGCTACTTTCAAACTCTATAGTAACTACGTAAAGAGTTTTGTCAAAATCAAAAGTTGTCAAGATAAGATTTGTAAAAATATATTTAACTTTTTTCTATATATTTGGCCACCTCATAAAATTTCGACTAACTTTGCCACTGTTTAAGGCACTTCGTTATAAGAGTAGTAGCAACATAAATTGGAATTATGTTAAAAACATTGCGACAAGCATAAGATAGAGATGTTTGTGCAAGAGCATGAGTACCACAAAGTAATGCTCCAATGAGTTAAACCATGCAAGATCACACCATTTCTTCAAAAGTGCTTATCAAGTTTGTATTAACATCCATATTTATTATAATGTCTACACAAACTTGATAAGCACTTTTGAAGAAATAAAGACCTTTCTTGTCGAATATTCATATTATTGCATCCTTACTTGCGAGATTAGTTAAAGGAATGTTGAGAATTTTATGTACATCTCTATCACTAAATAAAATATTAGAGAGGGTATCCTTCAAGCCAGGGGGAATGTTTCCACTGAAGAAAATCTCACGTTTTTACATGTTAATCATTTGCCCAGAAGTATTTGCATGTGTCTAAGATTCCTTTTACTACATGTGTTTCGGTTTCTTAACCCTCTTTCTAAGTAAGGTGATAGAGTTACAAGTAGAAAATTACATACCAGTGAATAATAATTTTAGGAATAAGATTTTTATGAATAAAATTCCTACTCGTATATATGTTTGATAAAAAATTAAGGTCCGTTAAAGATTGGTTGCAAGTTTTCGGGTTTTAGTATTGAAAATCCATTTCAAAACCGAAACTTGATTGTGTAAAATTAATTAGAATAATTTTGTACCAAAAAGATGGAAAATATTTATCGAGAAGATGAACATGGATGATAAAAAGAGAATCAAAAAGGAGAAAAATGTGAAAAGTGAATGATTTATTTCATTAGCTTGCAATGGAAACTACAACAACTTTATATAGAGTTTACAAATGAAGCTGCAGTTTAAGCTATCATGTACGAATCTACACTAGATAGTAACTAACTTGTTGACAGCTCATCAAGTTTGTTATGAGTTCTAACTACTATGTAAACTAGTAACTTGTGCTGCAAGTTATTGAAGATCAGCTTGTTTCTACTTCTTTTTCATTGAGCAAGTGTGTTTCTATCTTTTGCACATTATCTTTCAACAGCCTTCCACAAGCTGGAGGATGGTATATATTGATCATTCCCAGCTTGCATATAAAAGTGTTGAATTTTGGAGGTGGAAGTGCTTTAGTCAAGAAGTCTGTCAGCTGCTCATTAGTTGAAATAGGTAGAAGCTTGAGAATACCCTTATGTAGTTTCTCTCTGACTAAATGGCAGTCAATTTCAAGGTGTTTTGTTCTTTCATGAAACACTGGATTGGATGCTATATATGAATAGCACTTTGACTGTCACAGTAAAGAACTGGTTGCTTGACACACTTAATATTGAGATCCTTTAGCAAGTATAATATCCATTGAAGTTCACATGTTGCAACAGATAAAGCCCTATATTCTGCTTCTGAAGAGGACCTTGAAATGGTTGGCTGCTTCTTTGCTTTCCAAGATATGAGTGAAGATCCTAGAAAGAAACATAAACCAGTAGTTGACCTTCTTGTATCTACGCAACCTGCCCAATTTGCATTAACATAGCCCAAGATTTGTGCTTCTGATTTTCTTGGAAATAGAAGACCAAGACCAGGAGCATTTTTGAGGTATCTTAGAATTCTACATGCAGCTTTGTAGTGAATAGTGGTAGGAGCATTGAGAAACTGGCTCAGTTGTTGAGTGGCTAGTGAAATATCAGGTCTTGTAGTGTTCAAGTATAGTAATCTTCCAATGAGCCTCCTGTAACGAGACACATCTGTAAAAGGTTTACTTGTGTCTTGATGCAATTTAACTGAGGTATCCAAAGGTGTAGGAGCAGGTTTGGCACCTAAAAGACCTGATGAATCAAGCAAATCAAGACAATACTTTCTCTGTGAAATAGAGATTCCTTCTTTGAAATGAGCTACCTCCAATCCCAAAAAATATTTCAGAATCCCTAAGTCTTTAATTTTGAATTGATTGTCAAGAATATTCTTAATTCTTTGAAACTCTACAAGTGAAGTTCCAGCTAATATAATATCATCCACATACACTAAAAGTGCTATGAAATTGCTTCCATGTTGAAGGGTGAACAAAGAATAATCAACAGTTGATTGGCAGTATCCTTCAGTTAGAAGTAATGTAGTGAGTTTCTCATACCATTTTCTACTAGCTTGTTTCAAGCCATAGAGACTTTTCTTCAATTTACAAACTTTTCCAGTTGAACCTGAGACACCTTCTGGAATTGTCATGTAAACAGTTTCTTATAACTCACCATGAAGGAAGGAATTGTTCACATCTAGTTGGTGCATATGCCAATTGTTAATGGATTCAATAGCAAGAAGAGTCCTTACAATAGTTAATTTGGCTATTGGTGAAAATGTGTCAAAGTAATCAAGACCTTCTATTTGATTATAACCTTTGGCCACTAGTCTTGCTCTGTATCTTTCAATAGAACCATCAGCTTTGTACTTAATTCTATATACCCATTTGCAACCAATAGGTTTCACATTTGGTGGTTTATCAACAATGCACCAAGTGCCATTATTAGCTACTGCCTCTAGTTCAACATTCATTGCTTTTAACCAATGATCAGACTGACATGCTTCTTTATAGGTTTTTGGCTCAGTACTTTGTGTGACAGAAGTAGAAAAAGCTTTATGGGAAGATGATAAATGATGAAATGAATGAAAAGATGATAGGGGATAAGAAATACCTGAGTTGACTGATGATGGTGACTGAGTAGATGAACTGCATACATAATCTTTCAAATAAGCTGGTTGAGACCTGAGTCTAGTGTGTTTAGGTAAAGTAGTTGAGGAATGAGGAGGTGGAGATATATCATCTGTAGTGGAAAGAGAAGAATCAGCAGGAAGGATTGAAACATTAGAGATACTCTCAGGATTTGAAACGTCAGAAACAACATATTGTATGTTGGTATGATAGTTCCAAGGAAGACTTGAAGAGTTAGATTGATAAGGGAGAATGCTTTCATGATGAGTGACATTTCTAGAGACAAAAATTTGTTTTGAATGTATGTCTAAAAGAACAACCCCTTTCATACCACTTTTGTAACCAAGAAAAATACATTTTCTTGCTCTAGAAGCAAGTTTGCTTCTATAAGCTTGTAAAGTAGAAGCACAAGCTAATGAACCAAAAACTTTCAGTTGATGCAAATCAGGTTGCATTTTATGCAATAGAAAATATGGTGATTGATTTTGTAAAATAGGGCTAGGTACTCTATTCATGATGAAGACTGCATGAACTGCAGCATAAGACCAAAAAGATTTTGATAAATGAGATTGGAAAAGTAAGGCTCTAGTGATGTTCAAAATGTACTGATGTTTTCTTTCAACCCTTGCATTTTGTTGGGGTGTTTCAACACAGCTGGTTTGGTGTAAGATGCCTTTTGATGCATAAAATTGGGGAATGTTAAATTCAGGGCCATTATCAGTTCTGACAGTTTTCACATTGCAGTTAAAATGATTTTCAATGAGTGTTATGAAATCAATGACATGTTGTCTGGTTTCACTCTTTGTTTTCATTAGAGTTAACCAAGTATATCTACTATAATCATCAACTGCAGTTAAGAAATATACATGATTATGAAGAGAAAGAACAAAGATATGACCCCAAATATCAAAATGTATTAGATCAAAAGGTTTGGAAGCCTTATTACAACTGTCAGGGAAATGGAGCTTTCTATGCTTAGCAAAATGGCATATATCACAGGTAGCCTTGCAATCTACATGAATAAAAGGAAAACTGGATTTCAAAAAATTCATTCGAGAAAAAGAAAGATGACCAAGTCTAAAATGCCAAAGGGCACTATCAAGTAAAGAATATTGGAGTGAATGGTCTTGCTTGCAGAACAAGCCAGCTTATTGTCAAGATTCAAGTAGTATAAGTCTTCTCTCTTATCACCAGAACCAATCATCCTCATGGTTTTCTTGTCTTGAATCAAACACTGAAAACCATTAAAACTAACAATACTATTCAGTGAACTATTCATTTTTGACACAGAAAGTAAATTGTAATTAAAATCAGGGACATAAAGGACATCATAGAGAATGAGAATGGGAGAAAATTTAACAGTTCCTGAATGTTTAGTTATACTAATGTGACCTGTAGGAAGTTTGATGGACATAGGAGCAATTTCATTGTAAGAATGAAACCACTTTTGATTACAACAAATGTGATGAGAAGCTCCTGAATCTATAATCCAAGAACTTTGAGTAAAATTATAATTTGTCAAAGAATTAATGAAACTTGTACCTTGCCTATCTGATAGTGAATGACCAACCGACATAGAAGAAACCTGATTAGAAGCATGTACAGTTCCTGAGCTTTGATTAAGAGATGAACCTTGAAGAAGAGTCATTAACCTTTCATACTGCTCATGTGTGATAGCTGGAACACTACTCTTATGATCAACACTTGTAGAGGATTCTGCAACATGATTATCATCCTCACTAGCAACATGATTGGCATATCCAGAGTTGTGATTTTTCTGAAGATGTGGTGGAACTCCATGCTTCTTCCCACATGTCTCAACAGTGTGATTGCTCCTTCCACAAAAGGTGCAAACACGTGTAGTACCCTTAGAATTGGATCCTTGTGATTTACTAGAAAAATTGTTTCCTTTAAACTTTCTGGAATCAACAGCGTTGATTAAAGCATAATCATCAATAGCAGGAGAAACATTGTGTTGTCTTTCGTATTGTAAAACCATAGAAAATATTTTGTTCATGGAGGGAAGAGGATCCATTAACAAAATTTGTGATTTCACCATACCAAAACTCTCATTCAAACCAGTAAGAAAACGAATAGCATAAAGCAGAGTATAGTTACGTCGTGCATTTCTCATGAATTCACATGAACAACGTACCCTACAAGTACAATTTGGTATAGGCATGTAAATCTCCAATTCTTCCCAAAGAATCTTCAATTCAGAGTAAAAGGTTGTGACAGATTTGGAATCTTGTTGTAAAGAATAGATTTCCTGCATTAGTTCAGAGATTCTTATCAAATCACCTTGTGCGAACCGTTCCTTCAAATCTACCCAAACATCATATGTGTTTTCCATGAAAACAATGGTATGAGCAATTGAAGGAGAAACTGAATTCACGAGCCAAGAGTGAACTAACATGTTACACCGATTCCAAGCACGAAAAAGAGGATCAAATTCATCAAGAATTGGAGAAATTGATCCATCCACAAACTCAAATTTCATTTTCCCGCCCAAAGCTCTGCGCATTGAACGAGCCCAATAATGATAATTTGATCCGTCAAGAACCGGAGAAACGGTAACTGAAGAAGGACCATCACAGGGATGAACAAAATAGGGACTGGAATGATCAGTAGGATCCTCAAAGTTAGAAGAAGAACCACCATCTTTGTTGCGTGACGCCATTGATGAAGAGCTTGAAAAGCTTGCGGTAGAAACGTGTTTAGATCTGAAGGCTCAATGATACCATATTGAGAAGATGAACATGGATGATAAAAGAGAATCAAAAGGGAGAAAAATGTGAAAAGTGAATGATTTATTTCATTAGCTTGCAATGGAAACTACAACAACCTTATATAGAGTTTACAAGTGAAGCTGCAGTTTAAGCTATCATGTATTAATCTACACTAGATAGTAACTAACTTGTTGACAGCTCATGAAGTTTGTTATGAGTTCTAACTACTATGTAAACTAGTAACTTGTGCTGCAAGTTATTGAAGATCAGCTTGTTTCTACTTCTTCTTCATTGAGCAAGTGTGTTTCTATCTTTTGTACATTATCTTTCAACAATTACTATGAAGGATGAATCCATGAAAACAAAGAATAAGACCAACCTCTACCACAATTTCCACCAAATCCAAAATTGTATTATTTTAAAATTAAAAAAAATAAAAAAAACTTTTGTACTTGTCTATTTGTTTCTTATCGTAGTTTTCGTTGCTTTAATCATTCTTGCTATTTAGCGCTGCTGGAAAAAAGAAATTGGGTTTATTTGAATTTTTTGCATATTTTCAAAATAGTTTTTCTCTTAAACTAAAAAAAAAAAAATTGCTATTTTGTTTTGAAATGTTGGTTTCTATTTGTACTTTAATCCGTCTTCTTTCCTTTCCCTATCACCACCCTGTCCTGGTTTTGGCGTTTCTCATCGCCTCCATTCTTGGGACCAGCCCCACCGCCATTTTGTTGATTATCATCATTGTCGTTCTCATTCTAGCGTCTAATGGCGACGTTGTTTCCTATTGATCCTTTATTTCCTTCTCTGCAAAATCGAAATCCAAATTGTAATACCCAAAAATATGGGGGAGGGATTATTTTACAGTTCAAAATTAGTTGTTGGAGGAGTAGTCTAGTGTAGATTTTTTGGAAATTGTATTCAAGCTTGATAACATGGTGCAATCAAATGATGTAAAAAGTTTTGTTCATTTTTACGGAGTTTAAGTTATGGACAATGAGAAAAATAATAATTCAATTAAATTGATTTGATATAACATGGAGAAAACAATAACTATAATTGGACGACACTCTAAAGTGATTTTATACACCGTCAATGCATATTCTTTTTTTCAAAATTGGAGTTGGGGTTGTAAATGCGTTGACGTAGTTACCGTTTACAACCGTCTGATTCGTATCAATGATCGAGATTGATTAATTGTGTTATAACTGATGTGTAATTTAAACCGTCCGATCTCAAATAAATAATCAGGATTAATTACTGTGTGAAACTGCTGTGTAGCGTTGTTGTATTCATCGTGAGTTCACACCAAAATTTGTTGAGTGGAATAGAATAGAGATAGCAATATTTCCCACACACACCTCAAGACCTCGAGAAGATTGAAGATTGAAGAATGGAATTTGTTGAGTGGAATAGAATAGAGATAGCTTCATATATTTGCGACAACAATGATAGGAGCAGAAACAAGGTTGAGGAACTTTGTAGAAACCTAGATTTAGTTTAAAAACAAATTTATAAAATTAACCTTTAGGTAAACACTACTTTGAAATAGTAAAAAAAAAAAAAGATTTATTCAATCAAATATTTAAATAATATTGTGTTTAATTTTTTTTTTTTTATGTCAAGCAGTATACCAATTGGAAATTTACCTCAATGAATAAGTGAGAATTCGGGATTCGAACTCCGACCTTTGTATATCGTAATGTTCTTATCAACTGAACTATACTCGTGAAAACGTGTTTAATTGTTTCTATTCTATAGATATATGTTTATAAAAGTTGTATATTTTATGTATAAGCGTATTTTCACGAAGGCTAACAATGTATTTTTATTTTATTTTTATTTTTTTTGTCAAAAAATAAACAATGTATTTTTTTTTGTTTTTTTAGAGAGAATGTATTTTTTTTTTTTGAAATAACTAACAATGTACTTTTTAAAAAGCATAATATTTCGAATAGATGGGAATACAAATTGGATCAACTAAATTAATTTTATACGTAAAATGGTTTTACATCAACTACTATGACCCATATGTGTGTTGTAAATTCCATGTATCAAGGTCGGTCTGGATTAAACTTACTTTAAGCTTATATAAAACAGTTTTATATAAGTAAATAAGCTATTATGTAATATTCATATGTTTGTAAGTGTAGTTTATGAAAAAAATAGTTTATAAAGATCAATTTTTGTCAGCAAAAACTTATAAATTAACATAAAAATTTATTTATTTGCATAAGTTATTTTGCATAAGCTCAAAATAAGTCTAATTCAAACGAACCGAAAGTTTCAACCTACTCATAAATATTGTGAATTTTATCTAAAAATTGCAATATATTAAAAACATGCATTAAGAGGTTTTATACTATGATTTTTTTAATCGATGAATTTTATTTGAAAGCTCATTCATAAATTTAAAAGTAGAGAAAGCATTAACGGAAAAAGCTTATCACCATCATAGATTGATGCAAAATTTATACATGATTTCCACTAAAGAACTATCTTCTATACTATATAATGGCAAGATAGATAATACACAACAATTGAAACTGCTGCCAATCTATATGTATGCCTTTTTTTTATATCAACACACAATATTATTTTTATTCATGAAATATATTACTGAGAAAGAGTGCATGGTGCATGATTATATCATTATGATTAGTTTTGAGTTTTGTCCTCAGTTTGCTCAGCACCGTGACCACCGTGTCCACCATGTCCACCGTGACCTCCGTGACCACCTCCACCATGGTTGTAACCACCTCCACCGTGACCACCATGACCTCCATCACCATTGTAACCACCTCCACCATTGTTGTAACTACCATGGTTGTAACTACCACCACCATATTTGGCATCATTTACTTCATTGGTCTTTTCCTCGGTTTGCACGGCAACAGATTCAGCACCACCGTGACCACCGTGTCCTCCACCACCATTGTAACCACCTCCACCGTGACCACCGTGACCTCCACCACCATTGTAACCACCTCCACCGTGACCACCGTGACCTCCACCACCATTGTAACCACCTCCACCATGGTTGTAGCCACCACCACCATGGTTGTAACCACCACCATGGTTGTAACTACCTCCTCCATGGTTGTAACTTCCACCGTGGTTGTAACTACCACCACCGTATTTGGCATCGTTTACTCCATTAGTCTTTTCAACAACCTCTGCAAACACAAGATATATGAACCATTACATTATAAATAGGGAAATGCTAATTAACATGTGTTAGGGCACATACTAGTATGTCAAAAGTAAAAATTATACATAGAAAATTGTATCACTTTTTTTTTTAAACAACATATAATGAAATCTATAAAAGCTCAAGAATATATATATATATATATATATATGAAGAAAAATAATATATAACTCACCCTTTTTGGCATCAGAGGAAGTTTCAGTTAAGTCCCTAGCGGACACCTCTGAGGAAATGAGAAGAACCATAGCCAAGAGGCCTAGCATGAGGATTGCTTTTCTCGAATCCATTGTTCAAATGTGATATTTAGTAGTGAACTATGATAAAATTAAGTAAGAAGTGTGCTCTATATATAATGGAGGGAAGGACTGATGTAGGGACCTTTACTTGGTAGGTGACAAGATAGCCAGTGAGTATATTCATTTTATTTTATTTTTTGAATCAATTAATTCAATCTTATCTATATCTATAAATTGTGAAGTAAAATAGTAGTTTGATAATTTTGTACTACTATTCATTTTGAGTAGTAAAAATCGGAGGCTATGAAAATGATGCACGTGTCTATTACTATTGGTTGAAAGTGAGAGTACCGGAAGCATACTATTGGTTCATACTAGCTATCTCATTTCATGGAGATATGTACATTCAAGCTGATCCACACATATTCATAATATTTTTTCTATAAAAATAATTAGCAAGAGATTATTAAAGGGTATCATCTAAACTTTTTAACTTTTTAAAGAATCACCTCTCTTTTCCCCTTTCTAAACTTTAAGTGCTACCAATTTTGTTCTCTTAATCATTTATCAAAAAGGATGATTTATGGTCAATTGCTTAAACTCAAAGTTTAAGGCTGCAAGTTGTAGCAACTCATCCTTATATAAATATGATAACCTACAAATAGAGATTTGGCTTACCCTTGTTAATAAAAAAATGAAATGCATAAGTAAAAGGAACTTTGAGTATGCACTATGCACGGATTTGAATTGCATTCATTCGTAATTGCATGTTTGTATATCTTAAAAAAAATACGTCTAAACTTATTTTGATAATACATATTATTCTATCAAAAAGAAAGTTACATGTAATCATTTTAGATGTTGCGTTAAATACTTGAACGAAAAGTTGTGGCTTCAGAATGAGAGACAATATATATAAAGAGAGAGAGATTATTGTTGCAAATAAATATAAAAAATAATTTTATACTTTTCAAAATAGATCCAAATACCTTCTATGACGTGGCATAAATTAAATACTCGTGTTGACGTTGCATGGCCTATCAAACGACCTGACACTTGCAGATGGAAAGTTAACGACCAAATCAAATCATGCTCACAGACGATGGACATTTCCCAACGGCCAACAATTTGCGGGGGAAAATACCTATTATCAAATTTTTGGAGGAGTTAATGTCATGCCCCAACAATTTCGAGTGGACATTTGGAACTCGGGAACTTCTTTCTAAAGAGTATTGTTGTTGAATACTCCTTCCGGCCTAAAAAACAATAGTTAAACAGATTCGCAGATTTTTTAGGGGGCACTTAGGTCAATTTTATGAGTATATATTTTTCCATGCATGTATGTTGGACAATAGTTAAAAATATTTCACAAAGTATTTTTCAGCCACCGAAGAAATTACTATGATGTGTCACATACTAGGTCGTTCTCTTTAAGATGTTTAGTAGCATTATCTAAAAATGTGCAAGTAGACTATCAACCACGATGACACATGATAAATATTATCAATTACAATTGTATGGAGTCCTATTGTATCTTAGGATCTGTTCTAGAAATACACCATCAATATAGTACTTATAGCACTCGATATGGTATAAGACCACTTTAACTTCTGAAGGGACAATATTATCGAAGGGACTTTTTCCAAAGGGGGCATAAAGAAAGATGGAGAAGTTTACACGGAAGTGTGTTAAACTGAAAGAGGGAAAACAGAGAAAACTCATTGATTGTTAAGTTTTGGTGTGTAGAAGTGAGGGAGATGATCTCTTTATATAGGCGAGGAGCCAAAATGGGTTACAACATCAATAACTCATATCATTTGACCCTTATGAAATCAAGAGTGCGATCTCGCCTCAGTAAGGCGCGACATAGACATGAGCTAAACAATGGAGTGTGCGAATGAGCGTGTCCCAAACATATGTTGACGTATGCAAAAAGTTGATGGGAAGATGACATATATTGAAACCAACGATTCCGAGAAAATTATTAATTTAAAGTTTCGGATCATTAAAAAATAATACACCAGATAGCCCAAACTCAGGCTCGACTGAATGACGACAGTGTCGTGCATGTGTTGGTCATGTTTATTGCGACATCATTTATGTAAAAACCAAGGGTCTTGTTAACGAGTGCCCCAGGGCACTCTTTGAGCATTCCTAATAAAGAAATTATTCTTTAAAAAAAGTAAAGATTTCAATTTCCAATGCAATAAATGCACAAACTTTTATGAAATATTACTATTTTAGGTTCTTAACGAGTGCTCCGGGGACACTCGTTAACATTTCCCAAAAAACAAATACTCCTTAAGGCCTTCAAGAGTTCTACCTCTCATATATAAACACCAATGTTGTGTGTAAACTCTCATATCTAGGCTATACTTCGACGAATTTTCAATTCACCGATAAACTTAGATAGTGTTCCAACGGTATACATACCAAACATCTTGCATTTATTAAGGGGGTAAAATTATACCGAAGATCTTTTAAGTTATTTAATTGTAACAAATTAGTCTTTTAAAAAAAATTCGTACCACTTAGGTCTTTAAAGTTAATTAATTATAACAAGTTGGTCCTTTAAGTTTTTTCGTACCAATTAGGTCATTTAAATTAATTAACCGTAACAATTTGGGAATTTTAGATCTTAAAAATGTAAGTTATTATGCCCTAAAAGTTTCAATTAAATAACTTAAAGCATCTAAATGTTACGAAAAATACTTAAAGGACTAGCTTGTTACAATTAATTAACTTAAACAACCTAACTAATACGAAAAAAAACTCAAAGGACTAATTTGTACAATTAAATAACTTAAAGGAAGATGTAATTTAGCCTATTAAGGGTGAATTGTTTGGGATACGCGAGCTTGAATCTTGGGTCGTTCCTATGAAAATGGAAGTCTGACTCAAAAGTAAAAATAGTCCACGAATAAAATAAAAACATAATTTTTTTTAAAAGAGCAATCATCTATTTTAAATTGAAAATAAGATCCATAAACATAGAAAATATTCATCATTGTAAGTAACACAAAAAAGGTCAATATTCTAATAAAAAATATAAAATACAACTTTAAACGAATATCTTTATCAACTTTTTAGGTTGTTATTTTTCTTAATTTGTACAGAGGCAAAAAAAGTTTATAATATTTTTTTAAAAGAATAATCATACTGATTGTTGTCAGAACTTTGTTATTTTATATCACAAGTATGAGCCAAAAATTACAAAGTGTCCTAACAAAAATAAAAAGAAGAAAAAAATATATTGTGTTTTTATTTGTAAATATATATATATATATATATATATATATATATATATATATATAATTCAATATGTTGAGGAGAGTTTAGAAGAAAAAGAGAGAGTCTAGAAGACAAATGAGCCTTAAATTCATGATAAATCATGCTTAAATTGAGGCTCTTTCATACTAAAAAATAATAATTAAAGAAGAAAAATTAATTAAAGAAGAAAAAAGAGATTTGTGGGTGGTGTTGATCCCATTACGTAGGAATGCAAAAACAACTTGGTAACACCGAGACACTGCTGCATATTTGAGACACTTAGGGCTTATTTGGTTAAGCTTATTCTCAGTCAAGAAACAATTCTACAGCTTCACAATTGAAAAAGATAATTTTTCACATGTTTGTTTCAGCTTTACAAAAGCAATTTTCTTTTCCAAAAGCAATTCTGTGAAGCTACAATTCTTAGCTTTTGAGTTAACTAGAATCAATTCTCTATTAAATTTTATATTTTAATTATTACAACTCATTATTTTCCTTTATTGTCTTTTATCAATTCTCCTTCTTTTTGGTTTGTATTTAATTTGATGAACCAAATTTAATAAAAAAAAATTAACAAACTAAATTAGCCCAAAAAAATATTTATGGTCAAAAGTTACCAAGTTTTAGATTTTTCTTTACGGTTTTCCGTTCAAATTTAATGTATTTTTTCTTCTACGTTATATTTATCATTTTTGGCAACCAGCTCTATTATTATTTAATAACTTAAATATATTTTTTCAAAAAATATAAAATACATAGACCAAATATTTTGTCAAAAAAATTATGTTTAATGATCATATTTATTATTTTTTAAATTAATATATAGAAAAAAAATTATTTATTTAAATTAAATTATACACATACATTCAACTATGTCCATTTATTTATTTGTATTTAGCTATGTCTATTTTAGTAATTATACATTCAAAAGTAATTTTGATCAAAACTATTCAAACAACATTCATTTTGTTTAATTAATTCTACATTATTGTATCCAAACATAAATCAATTCTCTCAAAATCAATTCTGTCAGAATCAATTCTATCAGAATCAATTCTGCCAGAATCAATTCTATTCTAAGTTGAACCAAACACACAAGTACTTTGTTCGTATATATTAATATTTTACATGTAATAGATATATAAAAATAATATTTTAGGTCTTAAAATTCTGGAGGCTCAACTCTATATAGTTGTTTGCACCCTTTAAAATTGGCTTTGCTTGAATCATAACTTAACAATTTTTTATTAGACTTTACTGATCAACTATAAAATAAAATCACTAAAGCATCTCGAATAAGGTTCTTTACTTAACAAGGACCACTCTTTCTTAAGGACTCCTCACTGGAGTAAGAAAAAAATAGTAGCGATTAAGCAACAAACAATTATATAATGATTCTCTCTCTTGAGCAATTAACGGATCTCATATTTAAAAGAAGTAATAAAATGTGTACAAGTTTTTTTTTTGACAAAAAAATATGTACAAGTTGATCTCACTTTCAAAATAAATAATATTTTATGAGGTAATTTATAATTTAATAAATAAGGCAAATGCTAACTTGTGTCCTGAAGGACACGTGTTAAGGAACTCAATATAGAAATATACCTATCAAAACTCGTGCATTCAACTTCTTAAAAGTTTAAATATTATGGTCTCACAGTGCACAAATTAGCATGATCCAATAAATAAATTACTTTTATATAATAATGTAAAGTTAGTTGATCTATTTAAACATTCTTCATTGAAGTCTCTGATAATGTATCGTCATTAGAGTCGTTAAGTCTTTAATATAAACTTTTATTAAAAAATTATAAATAAATGAAATATAAATGTAAGGTCTACTCCCTCCGTCCCATATTATAAGCAAAAAAAAAAATCACACTTATTAAGAAAACTAAAACATAGTAGTTTGTAACATAGTTTTTTGTGTTATTTTTGAAATAAGTTTTATAGGAAGATGTAAAAACAATTTTCATTGGTTGTTGGTTATTGAGAAAATGAAAGAGAGTGTAAATTGAATGCACTTTGCATTTAATTTTTCTTTGGAAAAGATAATTGTTGGTCTTTTTTGCTTATAATTTGGGACAAAGAAAATGAGTTTTTTTTGCTTATAATTTGGGACGGAGGGAGTATTAAAAGAGTCTCTATTAATGTATTACCTTGTGAATGCTCTAAGATATTGAATTACGCTCTTCTTCCAAAACAAAACGCTTATTCCCAACTAAAATGATCAAATTATCTCTGCATGAGTTAACTCACACATGTGTTAATCTCTGCGTGTACACATGCTTGAGTTACTTCACGCAGAGATCAACATATGTGTGAGTTACCTCACGTAAAGATTAACACTAGCTTGAGTTCATTCACGCAGCGTGAGTTAAAACACGCAGAATTAACACTAACTCATGTAAGAGTGTTTTTAAAAATTTGGTTGAAAATGAGCAAAAACATGTTGGGAGAAGAGCAGAATTCTAAGATATTTTTCTTAAAATTTTGAGGATGACGACCCAAAAACACGTCTTACACTTGTTTTGTAAAATGAGATAAGATTTCATTTTTACAAGAGAATCGTGTTTGATTTTATCGTTGTTTCCACTTGCCACTGCAACGAATAGACCACTCAAATGTGACGACAGAGAAGTGAGAAGAATTCAAAATACAGGACAGATTAGGTGCACCAATTAATTCATTTCACACTCACACTTTGAATAAAATCGACGTTATTTTGGGTGAAATTCACAAGAGGCGCCACGTAATAGTACAAGTTCCACATGCATTTGACTTTAACAAACATTATTATCAGTCTTCCTTCATTGGTCTCAAAATGATTAACCTTTTTGCAAATAAATTTCTTAGAGTCTGGTTAACGAGTGTTTTTGAGATATTCTTTAAGCCTTTTAAAATAAATAATTATTTTTTAAAAAGACAAATATTTTAATTTCCAAGGCAATGATTACATGTTTTTTAAAAACTACTTACTATTTATGGATTTTAAAAAATGCCCCGAAAACGCTCGTTAATATTTTCCAATTTTTTAATACATCATTAAATACTTTATATTTTTAATTGTTCATCTAATACTCCTTTGATAAGTGTTAATTTATAAATTGTTTTGCAAAAAAAAAAATTATAAGTCATGGGACAATATCAATAAAATATTAATAACTTTTTTAATTATAATTTTTTACTATATTACTCTGACTTGTTTCAATTCTTTCCATTTCCTTTTTCAACATCGTATGTGTAGGATATTACGTAAAATTATCAAATCGTCTTATAATTTAAGACGAAGAGAAAAAAAAATTATGTCTCTTTTGGTGTTTTTTATTGTGCAACCATTTTGTTTTGTATCCTTGATGAAAATGTGAATTCTTATTATTTTTATATACCATGAATTGTATTGTTATGAATATGTAAATTTTAATAACTAACGTTGTATTTTTCCTCAAAAAATAACTAACTTTGTATTGCAAAGAAAATAAAATTTAAAGAAAAGCATAGATTTTTACTTTTTTTTTACACAGATTTTTACTATTTTAATAGGCCTTATTTTCAAAATTCGTCTTGAACTTTATATGAGTTGAGTTGGCTCTACTCCTGTTTTTTTAGCACACTTCTTAGATTTCCTTTTTTTTCTTTTTACTCATTAGGTATAGTTAGACATTTAATAAATATGTAGGGGTTTATTTGAAGCAATAATTTTTGAAATGGGAAAATATATTTATTTAGAAAAGAAACAATAAATGTATTTAGTAATTTAAAAATAGAGTTATATTTAGAGATAATTTTTTATCACATTGATGCTTTTATATATAGACAGAGAAAATATATATAAAGGGCAAAGTTGGCAATGAATAATAATAATGACTTTACTTCGGAGGCCACTAGAGTTTAAGTACATTTGATGGTCCATCTAAGTAACTTAGTTAGTCAATGAAGGCAACTTGAGTCACTGACTCGCTGTTTTATGTCTCCTCATAAATAACGTAGTATCGCCATCACACAAAAACTATTACAATAAATTATTTCACGTATCTTTCAAAAAAGTAAAAATAAATTATTTCACATAAATTAGAAAGAAATGATAAATGAAAGAAAAAGAGTAACCATTTATTAAATAATGAAGTCTTTTTTTTTATACATTAGTTATTATCAATGTGCAAGTGCAACCATATATTATATTATAAAGTATTTCATGAGCATAACTCAATTGATAGAGATATCGCATTATAATGCATGAGCCGATAACTTTTGATTCGAGATCAGAAGTCAGGTTTTTTATTCCAGTTTGCTTTGGGATAATTGTGGAGTTTTTCTTTGGTGGACCGTTGTTAGAGAGGTGGTGGAAGCTGAATGAGCGTTGGAATAAGACATTCTTTGGTGTGGCTCAGCTACGGTGATGAGAAGAGGATGTTTGATTTAAATGGGTGTTTTTTTGGGGTGAGTAGCAGGCATTGAGTGGTTATGGATTTCGTTTTTAGTAGTCGTTCTCGATCGAGTGTGACATAGGTGGTGAAGTTAGTTTTGATGGTTGTTGTTTTCATGGGTGTTGAAGGTAGGGTTTGGTTAAGTGATGTGGGAGCGGTTATGGTGCATAATCCCAACATAATTGCTTCTTACACCCCCAAAGGAAACCAAACAAAACAAAACAAAACGAACCAAACGCGGAAACAAACTGAATCATCACCGTCGTTCATCATCATCACTACTGGAATCTTCAAACTCATCATCAACACCGTCGTTCAGCATCATCACCGTACCGGAATGCCAAAACCATTTTGTCGTGGAAATGGTTTCTGTGAGTTGTACTCCAAACCCATTTTGTTGTGGAAATGGTTTCCAGAATCTTCAATCTCATCATCAACACCGTCGTTCATCATCATCACCGTCATCATCACCGTACCGGAATGCCAAAACCATTTTGTTGTGGAAATGCTTTCTGTGAGTTGTACTCCAAACCCATTTTGATGTGGAAATGGTTTCCAGAATCTTCAATCTCATCATCAACATCGTCGTTCATCATCATCACCGTCATCATCACCGTACCGGAATGCAAAAACCATTTTGTTGTGGAAAACCATTAGATGTACTTAATGGTTTCCAGCAGTTGTACTCCAAAACCATTAGATGTACTTAATGGTTTCCAGTAGTTTTGGAGGAGGAAAGGAATGTCGAGATTGAACGAGATTTGCACTGAGTGCAGTGCGTCGAAACGGAGAAAAATGAAGAACATCATGTACTTTTCCAGAATTCCAAATTCATAAATAATAGCAACATAAACTTTTCACAAAATCACCAAACAAATAACAGATCGAATCAACATCACACAAATCCGAAGTAACAATCAAATCATGTTCATAGCCTACTGAACCGGGACGAATTCGAACCAGAACGAGTAGAATCAAAAAAGAACCAAATTGTTCAAGCCTATGTTGAGCCAGTAGCAAACGCGTTTAAGTCGTGAAGGAACAAAACGGAACCAGAACCAGATTTGTGAAGAACGGAAGGTTTTCCAATCAAAGTTTTTCGTTTCAAACTTCTTTTCTCAGTTTTTAACAGAGGTAACAATCGATTCACCTTTGTTCTTGCTCTTTCATACCAAAAAATTTCGAAAATAAAATGTAGATCTAGGCTTTGTGTATGTGTTTTGGTGAAAACTAATTATGGATCCGAGTAGAGAAGAAGATGAGGAATCTTTCGATGTAAAATTTTTTCAAAAAAAAGTAAAAAAAAAAACTCCGGCACGACGGCGCTACGGCCAACCACCGCGTCGGAGGAACTCCGATCGTCTTCTTCTTCTCTTCCGTCGGACTGTTTGTTTGAAGAGAGAAGGGAGAACTTCTCTCTCTAAGTTTAACTTAGAGAGAAGCCTAGGATTATTACACGTGTACACTAGATCTTATAGTTGTGAAGTGTTTATGCACGGTGCATAAGGAAATGACTTATGCACCATAACTTTTGTCAAGTGATGTGTGTATTAGTGTTTTTAATGGTGTTTTATTTAGATGTTCCGTCTATATATGACACCTTTATTTTGTAGTCTTTGATTTACCGATCTTTGTTCGTCTTGAATAAAGATATGATATTTAATAAATTTTGTTGTTTCAAAAAAAATGCATGAGCCGAGATTCAGACACTAAATTCCTCACTTTATTCACTTTAAAGGTGAATTTTTAATCACTAAACTATTTACCTAAAAAATTCCTTAAATTTTATGGGACTCAAATGATCGATAAGATTTCCCTAAGATTAAGGCTTCTACATAACAAAGAGCTTGGGAACACAACATCGTAAAACTCTTAAAAAAGTTTCTTGCATTTAAATCCAACAAAACTCGAGAAATTAACTTTTAGAGTTGTGTTGGAGGATACTCGATTCATTAAGCAAAAAACTTCATTAACTATTACTTGGTTCTCATTATCATAAATAAAATGTGTAAAATCATAACCGAGAGTGATACATATAGTTTTAATTAAACGGTTTGATTGGATAAAAATAATGAATATTACTTAAATATTAAAAAATGACCATTATTATGGGACAAACTTTTCTTGTAAATGCAATCATTAGTATAAGATTTAATTAGATAAAAATGAGGGAGTAACTTTTCTTATCCTATGAGTTTTTCACGTGCCTTGTTCGGATTATAAAGTCTAAAATATTTCAATGTGTTTTGAAGAAATTTATAGGGTGTTTATTTTGTTCAGATTTTATAATCTGAAGTGAATAGGACACACAAAAAACTCAATAAGATGGAAAAAGAAGGTGCCTAAAACTAATGAATGTTACATAATAATTAATTTAAATCATTTGATTGGGTTTTGAAGACCCAAAATACTTTTTCTGTAAAGTTCTAGAGAATCAGGTAAATTGTTTTTCTCCCTTTGATTTTTGCTCATTCCTGCCCCAATTTTCATAAATAACCCCCATCATGAGTTAACTCACGCTTGATACCTAGCGTGAGTTAACTTGCGTTGGTACCCAACATGAGTTAACATGCGCTGGTTTTCAGCGTGAGTTAACATGCACCAGGTTTAGGCGGGCTAAGAGAACAACATTTCTTGACATAGATGTTTTTTTAAGCCCCTAAATATGCATTTTTTACAATATGCATCATCGGCTATCACTACATTCATTTACCACATTCGTTCACAATACCTCTTGTTCATTTTTTTTAATTTCCAATCATTCACTACATTTTTTAAAAACATTCATTTGCCCAATGGTAAGCATGTCTTAGAAATACCAATCCATACATTTCCAAAATAAATCCTAACTAAAAATACACAAGTACGCAAAATCAATTCCAAAACAATAGAAGTGTTACGTTACATTACATTCTTCATAAGGATGTGATATCATCATGATGTTGGATTTAAATTAAATTCATGAAAGTTTGCCGAAAATGTTGACATTGAAGTGTCTTATACTTAGTGTAAAAATTTGCAAGTCTCTTTGAAAACTTAAGAGAATGAAGATAACACATTTTGTATTCTACCAAATCAACTATACATGGTCTCACATTTTGAAGATAACACTCTTCTTATACGAAGGAATTCGATGTGAGAACATTATAGTTGATTTGGTAGAATACAAAATATGTTCTCTTCATTCTTTTGAGTTTGAGTTTTCAAAGAGACTTACAAACCTTTACACTAAGTATAAGACACTTCAATGCAAACATCTTCAACAAACTAACAAGAATTAAACTAAAATCCAATAAAATAATGACACAATATAATGTTACTACCTAAACATCTTCATCTGGCCGAATTAAACTCTTGAGAATATCTTTAGAAGATCACATTAACGAAACATTCAACACGATCGTCGAGAACATGTTGTGCTGACCAAATATTGTGAACATGTTCCTCACGTCCTCGTCGTTCTTGAGCATCATCTGGCTAAACTGCAATCTTCCGACTATGTCAATCGATGAACGTCGATACCAAACACCGTCCATCTTCCTTGTGTCTCTGCGGTTGAGTTGTTGGTTGATTTGATCAAGTTGATCCTTCAGATCTACTAATGTGACATCAAACCGAACCCTTAACAAATTGGGCTTTCCAACGTTGAAGCAGACTGCAGCTAACTTCATGTTCGAATTTACTGGATAAATGTATATTGGGATCTACACCATAAGAAATTAAAAACAATCAATGAAAAACTCATTCAAACATTTCATCAAACACTTGTTGTGCAAAAACTAAAACATGAACATGCAAACATGTAAACATTTAATCAAATTAAACCTAGTCTAACAAGGATTCATAACATTCACATGCAAACATTTAATCATTTTCTACCAAAAAAATCAAAATTTACATAAACCCTAAAACTAAAATATTTCTAATTAAAGAGGAAAAATATAACATATAAACATAATGTCAATTGATTATGAAAACTTACTTCTTATTGTAGTGGTGGTTGATTTGAATTTGACGAAATTTGGTGTTGGATGATTTGAGAGAGTTTTAGAGATTGAATATTGTGAAATGGAAGAAATGAGATGATGTCTGCTATATAATAATGTAACGTGAGTTAATCCACGCTGATATCAACACAAGCTTACTCACGTTGAAGTTATTTTTGAAAAATCAACGTGGGAATGAGAAAAAACCAAAGAGAGAAAATCAATTTTCAAAAATCAGAACATGATTTTTTTTGTCTTCCGCCCAACACAATCTCAAGCTGGCCCAAAGTATGTTTTCTAGTTCTTTTTTTTTTCTTATAAGAAGTTTTTTAGTTCTTATAAAAATGGTCAATTTTATGGTGTATAAGTGAAACAAATCTTAATTCAATAGTAAAAAAGATGATTGTGCATTAGGACTGGACAAGAAGCCCGTTCAAACTAAATCCGATAGACCCGCTGGTATTTTGCAGCATACGGTGGGGTAATATTTGGGTTTCGGGTTAGCGGGTGATGCAATTCAGATTCAAACAATTTATCACGAAATAATAAGATGAAAGTGGGTCACCTTGTCTCAATCTTCTACCTGGAATAATAAGACCAGCAAACGCTGACATTGACAAGTTTAGTTCACTACAAGTACTTGTTTCTATTTGTCAATTTTTCTTTGTCTATAATCATTATCAAACTTTAGTTCATGATCTGCATTATTACTTATCACATATATTATATATATACAAAAATATCATCAATGGTGACGTTATTTCCTTTCCATAACATTACATTCATAACATGATTAATTTTGATCTAAAATTGAAAAATCAATTATGCCTATGTACTCATGAGAAATTATTCAAGAAAGATGTGCTAAATTGAAACACACCGTGAAACTCTCTTGGGAATATTCATACGGGACAACATGCTTCTATCAACAACAATTACTGGGAATGGGACATAAAAGGAAAACAGTGTATTTCCTACCAAACACATTATTTTAACACTATAAAGAACACCTAATTTCCCACCATTAATGTAAAAATGAAATAAAAGAAAAAAGTGAAATTAGAAATTTCAAAACCAACCATTTGTGTGCATACGCGCAAGATATTTACCTTAGTCAACAAATATAATATATACAATCACTTATTTTTTGATTGCTCAAAAAAAAAAAAAAATCACTTATTAGTTGATTTACATTGGTATTTATATATGTATTATAGCACTCAATATCTATGACTATGAAATGCACCTTAACTTCAAAGCATAGAAAAAATTAAAACGTAGGTGGCCAGTGTTAATATGAAGGTGAGAACTATATGATTTTATAACTTGTAGCATTTACATATATTTTTATATCTATACATTGTCTTTCAATAATAATCTCTTCAATTAATTACCACAGAAAATAGTTATCCAGATGCATATGGAGAGTGACAAATGTAGAAGCAAAGCATTGACAATTGCTGCAGCTTTTCAAGGTACATGTAACATTTACTTCCAATAATCAATTTTATTTGTAACTTCTTATTCAAGGAACAAATAATAATTCAATATCCAATTGTAGCAACGTACATAACTACATATCAATTAAACTAAAGTTAGAATGTCATATTTTTAAGTAATTTTTTATATCTATTAATATTCTTTATATTATTATTTTCAAAATAAATTTTGAATTGACACAATAGTTACATTGTTATGTATGATCCTATAGGTGTGGTTTCAGTGTCATTAGAAGGAGAAAGCAGAGACCAAGTAGTAGTAATTGGAGATTATCAAATAGACTGTATTTGTTTGACTAAAAAGTTGAGAAAGAAATTTTGTTATGTTAATCTTTTAAGTGTTGAAGATGCAAACGCTTCTGCTAGTAATGAAGGTGATGAAGCTGGAAAGGAACAAAAAGATGATGAAGAAACCAGAAATTCAACAGAAAATTTATCGGTTGTTTGTTGTGAGAAAAATTATCCTCCACCTTGTCCCTTGTATTACATAGTTGATCATGAGCCATACCCTAGTAGTTGCTCTATCCAATGAAAACATACTGTGTTACTATGATCAACATTTAAATGTCTAAATTTAAATAATTTGAGTGTGTTAATTTGATATAGTTTTTTTTAAAAGAGAAGTGCTATATGTTACGAAGGGATTATTACACGAATAGGAGTTAGCACGAAATGGTACGATGTATTTGGGTGAAATTAGAAGAAAGTTTTTAAAGATAACATTGTACTCCATTCTTACCGAATCATAAACACGAATTATAAAATGTAGTTAATTTCGTATGAAGAAGAGAAATTATGAATGATTTTACAAAATTATCCTTCATTAACGACGTTCTGAATTAAAGAAGAGAATATGATGTAAATTACGCAATAAATTATCATGTTTAGATAGTTTATTGTGCTAACAAACTTCTTAACTTTCTAGCCAACTTACTAACCAAACTAATACTAATAATCATTCCAAAGAATAACTTCATGTAAAAGGTGATGATGCATTTATAGGCTGTTTTAAGAACACACTGCATTTTCTTATAGTTTTCCCTCTAGTACGTTTGACATGCATCCCAAATTTCTATTACCACCGCTATCTCCGTTTCCATAGCGGCCGCCATTTTCATTGTTGCCCGCTTTTCCCTTGTCAGAATAGTTTATGATAGAATTGTGACCCTCGTTTTTATTTCCACTTCCGGTTTGCCATGTTGCTCTTCCGCCTGACCAACTTACTTTGCCATCTACCCCGATGTTTGTCTTTGATTCTTTTGCTACGCCAGCTGCAAATTAATAAACAATTGTTTTTGTTAAATTTAAAAGAAGAAAGAAATTGTGCATACTTGACATAGATATAATTATAGACACACATACATTGTTTCTCATTCTTAGAAAGCTCAATTGCAACAACGGAGATAAGAAGCAGTGAACAAAAGCAGAAGAACATAAACATATTGGTTTTCATCCTTACTATAATTAAGAGTTTATTCCGAAATATGAATACAAATGGTAGCTATTTAATGATCATGGGACAAGATAAAATATAAGAAGAACAAAAGAGCTTTTTTTCTACTCCAATAACAAAAATAGCTTGATTTAAAATAATGTGTTGTACCATAAAAAAGATAACATAAATTGCACGGCAAAACAAACACAAAATATATTGTTTGGCTAGCTGGTTGCAATGATAATGAGTCATTATTATATATTGAGCCATTGAAAGGTTAAATTAGAGCATGGTTGCCAATTGAGGTAAGAAAGATTTTCAGACAATGGCAATTAGAAAGATTTTTGCATGAATAGTAGCTAGCATGAAAGAATATGGAGTATTAATTATTATTGTTTTAAAGAAGCAACAAAAAGGTTATGTAAGCATTTGAGGAAAACATGATGAGAAATGGTATTTCTAACGATTAAAAAAAATTCACGAATGTTGTCACAAACAAGAAAATAAATAATCAATTTGCAGCCCTAGATAAACTATACATGGGTAGTTTTTTTTACACGCTGCATTTTAGAAATATAGTGGATAAATATTATGAAAGCAATAAATCAAATTATTTCGTAAGTTTAAGTCCTTTCACTCTTCTTTAACAACCAAAAGATAAAACAAATACGTTAACCTCAAGAAAATAATTGTTTTCTACAATCCTCGACTAAATTTAAACTATTGATGTAATTTTGATGAGTCATGGATAAATATTGAGGTTAATCTAAAAAATCAAATCATAGATAAAGCATGAAAAGAAGGCTTACCGGCGTCGAGGCAATTGTACGTCAAATTTGGTGTTAAATCTCGTTGAAAATTGCTCTTAAGGCATCATAGGCACCTTGAACCGATGAAAATACCTGAATGACAATTAACTATTGTTTGCTTTCAAATCATAGTTAATTGTCGTCCCAAGTATACGCCTATATTTAAGTGTCTAAATACAAGATTTATCGTGAACGGTAATTAACTATACTTCCATGATTACATATTGTTTGTTATGGTAGTTAACCAGCATTGCAGTTAAGAATTACAAGTTTAAAACTCTAGAAAACCATTCATTGCCCCCACAAAGCAAGCATAAACCAGCAACTAAACAACCTTTATCCAAGTCAAGAAATTGCACAGAGAAAAATGCCAACAACATATGTGTACTCAGAACAAAACAAACCCCCAAAATGATGAAATTCATATTTTTTTTTAGTTTCATATTTCAATCGAGAATCATGTGAGCAAACCATAGGTGTTTAAAGAGCAATTTTCACTCTCCATATGATTGGAGCCCAATAGACCTCATTTTACTGATGCATGGGAAGCCCAATAACAATGTATGTGGACAAAGAAATTAACTATGTCCCTACTCCCTCTTTTCGTTATTATTTGTAGCATTTATAGAAAAAAATTGTTTCTCTTTACTTATCTTTATCAAAATTTAATACAACATTTATTATTGTTTTTATCAATAACACTCTTAAGTATTTCTTGCAGAAATGAAATAGATAAATGAGATAATAATTTATTAATAATATTATAGGTAAAAAATAAATAATTGTTTCGAAAGTAATACAATTTATTGGTTCTTTGGTATATGTAAAAAGACAAATAAATTTTGATACGTGCATAGATTATAGTGACAATATCTCACACATTTAAGAATTAAATAGATGTTTATCCACGATCCAAATATTCGAAGAACCTGAATCGAGAGCATGAAGAGATTTATCTTTATTTATTAATTTTGTTAAGTCTTAACTTAATTTTTTTCCTCCACTTTTGCAACAACTAAATCCTAAAATTTTGGCTCTAATCTTATTATTATTATTATTATTATTATCATCATCTTTATTATTATCCTTATTTATTAATTTTGTTAAGTCTTAACCTAATTTTTTCCCTCCGCTAATCCCTTATCAGGTTTGCAACAACTCTATCCTAAAATTTTGACTCTAAATTTGCATTATATGTTTTTCATTTCTCTCTTTAATAACCGTGAAATTTTTTTTCAAAGCAATAATTTAATAGATATCTTAATCCTTATCTTATTATTTATTAATTTTATTAGGCCTGCAACAACTTAACCTATTGTTTCTTTAGATTTTTTTTGACAAGTTGTTGTACACTTATTTAATACGTTTACAAACAGAATACCCTAATTTTCATGCAAACTCGGCTACCCTAAATAATTTGTTAGGAACCATGAACTGCATTAATTTTTTATGTTTAACTATAAAAGTAATAAATAAAATTTACCCGTGCAACAATATAATTTTGTATTCTTTTTATCTTTTTTCTTTGTAATTTTTTTATTATAATTTGATTGTAATATTGTATCTCTAATAATATAATTTGCGTTTATTGATCGACCAATGATCTTACGGGGTAAAAATTATTTATTGGTCTTTATTATAGTCGAGAAAACCCGTGCGTCGCACGGACCAAAAGTCTAGTTTTCTATAATATATATTTGGGCCACTTAGATACAAACTAAAAATGCGAGTTATTATTATGCAGAAGATTTCCATTAAAAATTTAGGCATGTTGAAGGGACACATATTTTTTAAAAATTTTGTGTATGCAAATTGGTTATTGAATTGTAAGCATAAAATAGTTTTTCTTTTTACGAATTCACAAATACATCATCCAAATTGTAAACGTCACTTAAAATAAATCAAAATAATTTTATTTTTTTTAGTAGTTTGGTGACTAAAATTCACTTTTAAAGTAAATAAGTTGGTGATGTTCAAACCCCGATTTACGCATATGCTGGAGACAAATAATATTATCTCATTTTAATTGTTAGGAAGTATAACGTGAACACATTAGTTGAATATGTGACACCTCCATGGTGATCTTAGGGCTCACATCAATGCCTTCACATCATGGACTAATTTACGAATAAAACTTAGGGCTCTCAAGGATTAATTTGTCATTAATTAGTTATTGCACAATTGCAATTAGCAACCAATTTATCCTTGAGTTAGTGTAAATTTCATATACAAATTATTGTCTACTAGTGAACTAACATTGATTTGGGATAAATATGTAATGTGACATGTTCAATTATTGTACCACACTATAACATACAATGGAAGAAGTTATGAAGGGATAATTTTTTTTTGTTAACTTTTCAATTTCTAAGAGAACAGGGCCTAATAATTATGAGTATGTTCAACTCAAAAATCAAATTTGGATTCTCATGAACGATTCACCATTTTATTGAGCTTTAGGAATGCATATGAATGACATTTTACAATTTTGGTGACATATTTGCTAATTTTCAAAAATGAGATATACTTTTGATTGATGCTTATAATTTCGAGCATTCATTTATCCACATTTTTTTTGTTCAAAAAAGATTTAGCGACAAAACTTACACACATTATATAACAAGAAGTGGAAAGTTGCATCTTTAAACCGGTATTCTCACATATCAAACGCCACACCGCATGAAGAAAAAAAAACGACGAATGAATTTTTTGAAAAATACCAACAAGTTCTTCTCTTCACGCATTTTACACATTGTACCGTAACACTTTATATAAATTCATCTCAAATAATAATGAAAAAAAAATACACAACCTGCAAAAGCATTTGAAAATTGATAATGAAGAATCCTTATAATTTTTTTTATGGCTTCCTTACCTGTCCCCAAAGCTATTGGGATCAAACTGAAGTAGCATAAGAAAATAGAAAAAGATACCACATTGACAGAAGACATAGTAACTAAAAAGGAATAGACATAACCCTAATAACAAGCAAACTTTATGAAAGCCTATCCACTACAAACCATGTGCAAAAAGTATATATATGATGCAAAAGCAATAAAAACATAGCACTCAAATCCATTCCCTTTTTTCTTTCTATTATTTTCTGATTAAGTGGTACCATTCCAGCTTTGCACTCCCCTGCTTACAGATCATGATCAATACTTATTTCTTGTGAGCACATGTGATTAATTTTATTTTTAGTATAAAGTAAAGTTCATTTTAAAAAAATTGGGTAAGAAAACTGTTTCTTAATTAAAGTGTCACGTCTCCATTAGTTCAGATGGTAGAAACATTGCATAATCTATATAGGGGTCGAGGTTCGAACCCTAGAACACCACTTATTCATTTTAAAAAGATAAATTTCTAACTACTTACTTGATAAAAAAAAAGTGACACAAATGGTCAATTTACAATCGTCTCGAATGAGATTTAAACTTCGTTCCTTGAGGTTACATTGTTCAATTCTTACCGCTTAGCCGACACCTAGTGGAGACATAAAGTAATTAGTTTAGTGTAATTTTTAAAGCAACTAACTTTATTTTAATGTTTCAAGTAAGAATGTTACTTGACTTTTATACTTTCTCCGATTCTAATAATATAACACCACTATATCATACATGCATTGACATATATATTGTATAGTTGAGGACAATGTCATTGCGAAACTTTTTTCTCTTTTGAAATTGCTAAGCTTTGATGGGTTTCACTGTTGGGTTGGTAAGAAATGTCTTCTCTAGAAATCATGTTGGTTCTCATGAAAGAAAAGTAAGTCCCTCAATTTCTATTGCTTCTCTCTTTGTTTTTTCTCTTCAACAATCTTCGATTTTACTGAGAATCGCAGTCAAATGTGACAGATGTAACCTCAACGCGCTAGTGTTGAGGTCACAGCGACATAAGATATTTTGAAGTTATAGCTAAAATTGCGGTCGCGGATCTTTTTTTTAAACAGAGAATTAGAATAGCACAATTTTGTTTGTTAAACTTTATAGTTCCAATTATGTTCTCATTCATTGTGTAGAGTTCAAGAATTCTAAACAAGCTTTGAATTATATCATGTTATAACAGATAATGAGACGAAATTCTTCCGAAAATAGAAGATGGATATCTGTTAAATCATACTTGTGTGGCAATGAATTCAATTCAGTCCTTGCAGAAGAAGATTCAGCTTCATTTAAGAGCTCTGAAGTCACAGTTACACAGTTCATACAAGAAGATTTGTTGAGTGATAAAGGAGGAGAAACCAAGAGTGAAGAAACTGTTGAGAATGTAATAGACAATAGACCAAATTCAAACTACAAATCATTGAATGAGGAAGAAGCAGCTATTATTATTCAATCAGCATATAGAAGTTTCAAGGTTAGTTCACTAATCATTATTTGATTACTTCAATTGGATTATTCACATCAAAAGATATACCTCATACCAAGAAAAAGTTGGTTCAAATTTTCATGAGTTTACCTTTAAAGGTTGCTTGTGATGCCAAAAGGTTTCAAAAATAGATTATTTTTTACCATGCACCTTAAAACATTTTACATTGTCAATCCATCACAAATTACTATCATTTATATGACTTTTATGGTAAATATGATTAAAGTCAAAGATTTTTAAAGATCCAACGATTATGATTGATTGAGAATGTAAAAAATCTTCACATTATTGGTGCGTATCAATTAAGTTCTTTAAAAAGATGGTATGCCGTAGAGATTATAACTGCGACGTCATGGTTTCTTATGTTTCCGCAACTGCTTTGTGATAAATTAGTATTTGTTTCTTATTTATATAACTAGTATATACATGCTACATATTTCAGTTGAGGTGTAAAAATGAAGACACCATAAGCTCAGAAAATGGTGAAGAGAAGCTGAATTTGGTAACAGAAAGTCCAGATAGAAAATCTATGGCTACATCAGTTGAAGTACAAACAGGGAATTCCACTGAAGTTTTCTCATTTAAAGGAGAAAAAATGAGCATTTACAACAGTTTTCAGCACAGGAATAGAACTAGAGCAATAAAGCAAAAGGTATGACATAACACAGCTACTTTCTGAACTAGCACATGATTTTAGTTAAAGAGAAAATTATTATAAAATAAAACTTGGAATATGCTCAAGTGAATAGATTCAAAAGACAATGACAAAGCAATCAGAAAGAATTATCAGTTAAGGCATTTTCCAGAACATACTTTAAACTTTATATATTATTATTAAATAAAAGAGTGGTTAACATTTTATCAGAAAATAATAGAAGAGTGGTTAAAAATATGCAAAGAAGATTCTTGGCTCTGCCAGTAGTGTTTTAAAATTCAAGTGTGATGATGATGATGATGGAAGTTTAAAATTATTATAGAGTCGTTCGAGAAATTATACAATACAGACGAAGTATATATTAATTATATTTCTTAATTTACGTGTCAAAACTTAGACGAAGTAAAATATACGACGGAGGGAGTGTGACATAAGGTGATTTGATATCTAATAACATTGAAATTTTTCAGGAAGACTGGGATGACAGCACTTTGAGTAGCAATGTTTCAAAAATGAGGATGCAAGACAGAATGGAGGCAGCAACAAGGAGAGAAAGAGCACTGGCTTATGCTTTCTCACAACAGGTAAACAGTAAAAACTATTTCAATAAGCAAGTTTCTAAAACGGTTCAGGAGGCGTTAACTTAGTGGTAAGAGTTTGACATAGTAAATTCAAGGGATAGAATTCAGATTCCCTCGAGAACAGTTGTAAAATACTAATCCTCGTTGTTGCAGCTACGAATATGTTCAAAGAGAAAATTACCAAAGCATAACAATATGGAACAAAATATGAGTTGGAGTTGGCTTGAAAGATGGATGGCGACTCGGCTTCAAGACACTTCATCAGTCGAAAGCCATGCCATGAAGCAGTATGAAAATTTCAACACTGATCATCACAAACTTACTATAAAGACAAGATTTTTAGATGCTTCTGGTGGTGAAGAAAAAGAGAGTTGTGGATCAAATGAAGTGCCACTTCATTTTGATAACTATTCAGTGATTTCACAAGAAGATAAAGTTAGCAGCTTTAAATCACCAACAACAAAGACTAATTTTAAAGCTAGGAGAACTGTGTCAAGGAGGAAAACTGTGCCAAGTTATCAAATTCATGATGAACATCCAAAGGTTAGAATTTCTTCATTAGTTTCATAAACCATCTAAGTCAAGGCTTAAACATAGTACATTATGTTTGTGGAATTGAAAATTGTTTCCTCAACTAGTTTTAAATAGATCATAGTCTAATCATTAAAGTTATATATCGTCTATAAATCATGACACATCAGATTGAAAATATGTCTAGTACATATGTTAGTGTCAAACATGACCACGTGAATGTAACTACGTGTGCCACCAACACATGTAGTTACATTCAATCACTTTGATTTTCTTAAATTATTGTGTTAGTGTCTTGTTCAGTGTCAATATTTGTGTTCATGCTTCATAGTGCAACATAAACAAGGTTTTGTGATTGTGGTTGTGTCGTTATCTCTAATATTGCAAAGATTCATAATCAAATGAGATTGATGTGACCCCAATTGTGGTCATGTTGTGGCTTTAAAGACAAAAAAATCTGTTTCTCTTGCTAGTACTAGTATATGTCAACCCCTACCATATTATAAATACCATTTTTATGTTGTTTCAGGTAAGCATGAAAGATGGCTCAAGCAATGCAAACAAGGATATTAAGCAAAAACCAAAGCAAGATGTAAGCAAGACAGAAATGAGTCAAATGACAATAAGCACCCTCAAAACTTCTAATGAGTGACTTCTTGACTCTTGTAATTAATCTACCAAATAAAATCAACTAATTATGTGTGTCTACTAGTATTGAGTGGAAAACATAGCAGAAATTATGCTTCTAGTAATGAGTGACTTCGAAGTTCTTACATTAGTATGTCAAATAAATTCAACTTGTGTGTCTAATATTAAGATGTAATTATAATGGTTGGATTTTCTTGTAGATTGTAATTCCATTATTCTATTTGTATAACTTCTATTCAGTACAGTACATAATATCAAGTGCTTGGAATGAGATGGTTGTTCTAATGATTTGCTTTTCAAATACTATTTGTTTTTAATGTTACACAATTGATTTAATGTTACACAATCAAATATCAATTACTCAATTACAAACCTCAAACATTCCCAAATCAAACCTAAAGTTAAACAAGAAATTACTACAAATTAAAATCACAAAACTTAGTTCATTGATTGAATAACTATTGTAAATGTCATGTTCTTGAAACAAAAACTAGTTATTAAAGCTATTAATCACTCAACACATATTCAATCCAAACTTATCGCAATTCATCAATTAACAAGCAAATTTATACGGAAATGAAAAGATAAGGGAAGAGAATACGTAAGATTTGTAGTGGTTTCCCTAATCATCCTTGCTATGGGGTGCATCTACTCTTCATAGAAAATCTACGGTCTTCCACTATGATTGAATGTTTGCACAATTTGCTAAAAGGTTTGATTATAAGTAATTAACAAAGCTTGAGATTATTTAACACAAAAGATGACCAAGACCCTAAACTCTAAACTATTTGCAGCAAGATCACCTCCAACTTGATCTAAATTTGAAATCCACGAACTCAACACCTCAATCATTTAAATCGTCAACCCTATGAGATCCTTCAGCAATTTTCGCCAAGATTTCTTCTTCCCTGTAGATTCCTTCAATTTCCTTCGGAATTAATGAACTAGCAAGAAAAAAAACCTAGCTTGTAGAGGAGAAAAGAAAGCTTCTTATTTCATTTGAAACTTTAAGCACCTCAAATTCCTTAAAAATTCAAACCATTACACAATCTAAAGGATACATAAAGTTAACTTCGACGAGTTCACCTAACCTACATGAACTGAGTTTACATTTCTTTGTATGTAAACTGAATTTATGTAGTTTAAGAGAACTCATATTACTACCTCCATCCCTAATTCCTTTTGAGAATTTGTTTGTCCCTTTTTATAAGACTCATTTTCTATTTTCAACTATATTAATTATTTCTTTACTTACATAGCCTTATTTATTATACATTTTTTTCTTCAATCGACAATAAATAACATGTTAAAAACATAAATAATTCTCTTTCTTAAAGGATAAAATTGAAAAAACAATAGTCATTACAAACAACTTTAATAGAAATATAAACTTTATTAATTCCTGTAATTTTAGAAAAAAGATCTTATATATAGAGATGGAAGTAGTATGTACAAAAGATATATAAAGTTAAGTCATATGAGCAAGAAAAATTCCGATATTATCAATAAATTTTAATTAAAATTAGGTGTAATTAAAATATTTTGGGCCGTGACTAAAAATTATCTTGTTAGAATTACCACATGTTTTGTTAAAGCTACAATCTTAATTTATTAAATCTACAAAGTGTTGGATTAAGGAAATCACGATGGTTCAAAGCGATGCTAAAAAACTCTCTAATATTAAACATAGGTTTTGTAACATGTGTCTTTGTGACAACGACACTTGTTAAAGAACGAAACATAATAAAATAATTTTAAAATAGGTGTAGTCAACCTTGTAAAAGTAAAAAAAATATGTTATTTTCCGTACAAAATTTATTTATTGTAAATTTTTCCCCCATAAAATGCACTAGTTAGGAAAATCATAATCCTTTGTAAATTTTCAACCTTGCCTTGTAATCTAAGCAAAAGCAAACAGTGACAATCGACATTGAGAAGGATGGGCAATTTGGACTTTTTACATAACCATCTTCGAATGTTCTGAGTATTTGGCAAGTAACCTTTCTTTCCTACGTTGTCTGTCTTCGCAACCTCAATTTCCACAACCCACAAATCAAAATGCAACCTTTCTTCTTCCTTCTTCTACTATTCACCTCTTCCTTGATCCTCACGCAATCACAATCTCAACCTCAACCCAAAAGCCAATCTTTCATATCCCTATTAATCACCCAAAACGGTCTTAATTTCGTGAAAAACATACTCATTCAAAATGCAATTTCTTCAATAGTTTCACTCCAATTACCCAATATTGAAAAGGGTACAAGAATTCCAATGTTGGGTGGTGTTTACTTTGTGCTTTCTAATATTACAATATATGAAATTGATGTTGATTCTTCTAATGTTAAGCCTGGTGAGAGTGGGATTGAGATTTTAGCTTCTGGGGTTAGTTGTAATTTGAGTTTGGATTGGTCTTATGAGTATAGTAGTATTTGGTTTGGTCCTGTTAAGGTTTCTGATCATGGTTCAGCACAAGTTCAGGTATGAAAAAAATGATCTTTTGTTTGTGTTTTTGATTTTGGGTTTGTATTTATATGTGTAAAATGGTGTTTAGTTAAGTAGAAAAATTGTGTTGCTAATAGAAAATAATCTATTTATGATTGTTGTTTAGGCCTTGAGAGAATAATCAACTTAATTAAGTGCTTATAGTATAATTGTAAGTGCTTATCATATAAGTGCCTAAGCTATCTTTTTAACAAAAGATAAAGAGTCGAACTGTTTTCATATAAGCTATAAGCTGGTTTCATAAGCTTATGGACATGTGGGAATAAGTTGAAAAGTGCTTATGGACATGTAATAAGCAGTAAATGTTGTATGACACGTATATTGATCTGGGCCGTCCGATCTTAAATCAGTGGTGAAGACGATTTAAAGATGATTTGGTAAATGTGTAATGTGAGCCGAGCAATATCAATCAATGGCCGAGATTAACTGATGTGTGTATCTGCACATTTTTTTTAGATGCCGGGAATCTGGATCCCTACAAATGTCAACTTATTTAATGATAAATTGTATTGCTCCATAAATATGGATAATGTAACTTATATATGGGTAATGGGATTCACCTTTTACTTATTTTTACATAAAGTTAATTTTCTTGTGCTGGTTAATTACTCAATATCTGTGATTATTCTTTTGAATATGAGCTCAAAACGATACATGTTTCTTGTTAGTATTGATTTTGTTTCTATATTTCTTCATTTTCTTCATTAAAATGTAATGAAAAGGGAATTTGATAAGTGCTGATTTTGCAAAGGTTGAAGGCATGGAAGTTGAACTTAAATTGGGATTGGAGAACCAGGAAGGATATTTGGATCTCAAACTTAAGGACTGTGGTTCTTCTGTTAAAGATATTTCAATAAAATTGGATGGAGGTGCATCTTGGCTTTATCAAGGGTATGGCAGCAATAACCATATTTGATTGTAGCTCATTTCATATTTCATGGTCACTTTTATGCGACAGAAAATGATTTTATGGCGTTTTGACTTTTAGTTTTGATTCATATCTAACAGGATTCTTGATGCTTTTGAAGGGAATATTGGCTCAGCAGTAGAAAATGCTATCACCAAGAAACTTGGAGAAGGTATTACAAGGCTCGACTCGTATTTGAAAAGTCTTCCAAAGGAGGTTCCGGTCGATGATCATTCTTCATTAAATGTAACTTTTGTCAACGATGTTTTACTAAGTGAGTCGTCAATTGGGTTTGAAACGAATGGGTTATTTATAAAAAGAAATGATTCCTTACCTATTCGTAACTTCTGGGACAAGAACTCAAAATTTCCAATTCTATGCACAAACTCATCGAAAATGCTAGCAATCTCTTTAGACGAGACTGTTTTCAACTCTGCATCATCCTTGTATTATGATGTAAGTTTTGATGTTTGGTCATGGCCTTAGACAGTGTTTTAGAAACTGAACCGAACCATGATCCAGAGTTCTTGTCTGTTTGATGTCTGGTTCGGATTTTAAAACATGTCTTAAAGCATGGATTTTCTTAATTTTTTTTTTCTTTCTATATCGTTGGATTGGGTTAGTGTTAAATAAGAAATTGTTTCGATGTTCAGGCGAAATTTATGCGTTGGATTGTGGACAAAATACCAGATCAATCTCTATTGAATACTGCAGGATGGAGATTTATTATTCCTCAATTGTACAGGAAATACCCAAATCATGAAATGAACTTGAATATATCTTTGTCTTCTCCTCCGATTGTGGAGATTTCAGATCAGAAAGCAGGTGTTAAAATATTTGCAGACTTAACAATTGATGTTTTAGAAGAAGATAAAGTAATACCAGTAGCATGCATCTCATTGGTAGGATCTTTGATATTTAATGAACTTCATTTTTTGTCATAATCTATGTGTATGTTTTTTCCTTCGCCATTCTGATTCTCTGAATATATTACTTTGATGTTACTATATGTCGATGTTATTGATTATGATGAATTATATGGGCAAGTCTGGATATAACAAGAAGCTTGATTCATGACAGTGTTGTCAAGTAGTGGCTATAGCACTACAACGTAGCAGAATTCGAACAAATCGCTATTGTTTTACGATATGTTGTTTAGTACAAATTGTTGTCAATTACTGGCTATTGTAGCGCCATAGTACTGTAGCATAGCGGAAATGATGCAAATCGTTATTTGCTGCGATCTGTGGTTGACAACACTAGCTCAAGAAGACTGAGTTTAAAGATTAGATGTTTAGTTTAGTTTTTGAGTTTAGTGCTGCTAATTGTTATTCAAAGTACTAACATATCATATATGGGAAATGCTAACGAGTGCCCTTAGGGCACTCTTTAACAACCTCTAAATAGTAAGTTTTTATAGAAATCGATGCGTTCAATGCATTGGAAATTGAACTATTTAACTTTTTCCATAAACATTTCTTAATTAGTAATCCTTAAAGAGTGCCCTTAGGGCACTCGTTAGCAAAACCCTAATTATATAAGTTTACTTTGATTTCATGGTTTTCTACATGGAATATATTTTATCCAGACTCTGTTTATTCAAAATGCAAAGTCTGCAAAATTCATTGTATCATATCTTTATTCCTGTCTCTGTACACATAGTAAGTTGTCATTTCTTGTTGATCTTTTACATTAATCACTATTTCTATATTCCATCTTGTTTCCACAGATGATTCAAGCTTCAGGTTTGGTCAAAATAAATGGAAATAACCTCATAGGTACCATCAGATTGGGTGACTTTGGAATGTCATTGAAATGGAGCAACATTGGCAATCTACGAATGTACCTTATTCAGGTAAGTTTATGTTGTTACATGTAACACATAGAGTTTAATAATATGTACGAACAATGAAAAAAATATATTAAGTCGTCCAATCATAAATCATCACAAGTTCACTTTTAATGTTACTTCTTAAAACCCGTGTTTAAATATCAAATATGGTGAGATATGATTGAATTCCTGTGTAAAATTTCTTTACGCTTTCAGTGTATAGTTGTTCAATCCTAACGCACATAGGGTATGTTTGAATTGGCCTATTTGAGCTTATCTACTAACTTAAGCACTTGTGAGATTGAGAGATTTTATGGAAACATCTTATGACATGTCCAGAAGCTGTTTTTAACTTATTTCCATAAGCTCTCTAGGATAGCTTAGACGAGAGCAGTTTGATTTGATAATATCTTTTGTTATAGAAATAGCTATATATAAACACTTATTTGATAAATACTTATGTTATAAACGTTTAAATAAGTTTTTTTTTATCCAAACATGACTATTGTGAATAAACTTTTTAATTATAAGAAGTCTCATTGATGAAGGGTTTTATTCTTTTCTACTGCAGCCAGTTATGTGGACGATTATCGAAACAGTCTTCTTGCCATATGCAAATGCACATCTAAGTAAAGGGTTACCCTTGCCTATTATTCATGGTTTCACCTTACAAGATGCAGAGATAATCTTGTCATCGTCAAGAGTCGCAGTTTGTAGTGATGTATCGTTTGCAGAATCAAACAAGCATTTCTTACAAATCCATTGAGTAGATAAAATGTGGTTTTTGATGCATTTGTAAATATTTGAATATAGAAATCAAGATGATATATTGACCAAAAAAAAGAAAGAAATCAAGATGATATGTCTCCTTGTGCAATCTTCTATTATTTGTTAATTGTTCACGCTTAGATGTAGATTCACAAAATACATGCATCAATGCAAATACTTGCTTGCTAGTTGCTGCTATGAATTCTAATGTAATTGGAGGATTTAGTCATGAACAATATACCTAAGTATGGACATCTGAATTGGTTTAAATTTTGGTTTACGTATCAATTCAAGATACTGAAAACTAAACAGTGGCTGTTGTCTAAAAAAACGTTGGTTTGGATATTGGTTTCTTTCTTTAAAAACTTAAACAAAAACAAGTGCATTAAACATTTTTATAATTTGATTTCTCTAAAATTAGTTTACCTTAAAATGAATTTGATGTTGCTTGATATTATGAAGTGTTGGGTTGATCATTGTGTGGATTTAGACCCATAAATTCTAATGAGCTCAAATTTAACTTAAATTTGCCACTCCAAATTCATCAATCTCTGGATGCGCTAGACTAGGGTGGGAATAGTTTCCAAACAAGTATCCATGCAAGTGTCCATATTAACCGGTGTCTTTGAGCCACTCTCAATGTCAAGCTTGGACACCCCAATAATTTAGTATGTGTTTGTTTTGACGTTGAGGCAATTGTGAAGGTGCATTTCTCATGAAGTTACACTTTGTAGCTTCTTTTTTCATTGGACCTGGATCCAAACATATACTTAGTCATCTTCGATAGCAACAACATTCGCCCCACACCGATACGGTGAATGTGCACTTAACCCATCAACCAACATGATCACGCAACTAAGCCCCCACACTTCGCCTTCTACATGTCTAGTTTGTTGGTTCCACCATGGTTGAGCTTCACCCATTTCTTAGGAGGAAGCTTCCATTGCACAAATATTGCGCAATTATGATATAAGCCACAATGTCGCTAAACGAAACAATTATGCTCAATGTCCCATGACAACTCTTCACCTGTCATTTCACTACCCATTTGTTGTATAAGTTGTATCACATAAGTCGTCATGAACACTTTTCATATGCGAATTGATTAGCAAAAAGACTTGTTTCACGTGTTACCTCGTTATTTTAAAATATATATATATATATATATATATATATATATATATATATATATATATTAGAATAAAACTAATCCTAATAGCTTTAAATTCTAAAAAATTAGAAATTTAAACTGAATTTTTTTTTAAAAAAAAAAAACACAATAATGTCATTAAAAATACAATTTTGTTAAAATTTGGAAATGAAAATAAGTTTTCCAAAATATTCATTTTTTTTTTACAAATAAATATATTTTGTTTAAAAAACAATTTAAAAGGAGAAAACATCATTAACCTTATCTTCCCCTACAACACAACACAACCATCATCATTCATCACTGTCTCAAAGACAGTTCGCAAAACCCACTCTAAACCCTTTCCTTCCTTCAACCTCTCCAATCCATGGCAACTCTCTCCCTTCGCCATTTCACAACACAAATGCAAATTCCTCTCACAAACCCCACCTTCAAACCCCCACAAATTTTCCCATTTCACCACACAATTCCCTCTCCAAAACAACAACAACTTTCCTTCCCAACCCACATCACCAATTCCTTTAAAGGGTCAGGTTATTTATCCGAAATAAGCAAAGCAATCGATTTCGAAGAACAGTACCGTGTTGCAAAATCACAGGTTCAACGTAAAGGTTTGAACTTGGAAGGTTATTCAATTGAAGGAGTTTCAATTGGTGGACATGAGACTTGTATTATTATTCCTGAGTTTAAATGTGCTTTTGATATTGGAAGATGTCCCACTAGAGCTATTCATCAGAATTTTGTTTTTATCACTCATGCTCATCTTGATCACATTGTAAGCTTAACTTCCCAACTTTTCGTAACTACCAATAATGTTTTTCATTTGTGTTTTTTTCTTGACTTATTTGAATTAGCTAGTGTCGTACGAGTGTTTGACATCGAGCCACAGCTAATTTGAGGAATGTTTGTGTTTTATTTTTATAGGTTCATTGAATAACTGTTGTATCTGGTCTATGTTATAAACCATATATATATATATATATATATATATATATATATATATATATATATATATATGGATTAGTGTGAAGGGAAAAAGTAAGTTACATATAACATGTACTAGTAGGGTTTTAAATAAAGGTCAGTGACTGAACAATATTTTATGTTGTTGAAACTGCAATGCGACCGCAACTGTTGTGTCCTCGGTTGCATTTGACCAGGATTCCCCGTGATAGCATGCTATCTGGATATATTTAAGTGAGATAGCTTCTGAAAAGATTATGACAGAGAAGTTAACTTTATTATAATTGTTAGTATTAGGGGAAAAGGTTAGTTGCATATGCCATGCTTTATCAAAATCATATTTGAATAAATTAGATTAAATAAGAGTGAAACACTTAAGACATTGAAGCTAATTTTGACTTAGATGAATAAAGGAGGGAAATGTAGCTTATATGTAGTACATCTTATTGAAATATGCGTAGATGTTAGAGGTTCTGAAGAAATTAAGGTGTAGAAGCTAACTTCAACTTATGCAAGAAATTTTGTAGAGAAAAATATCATTTATTGGATAATTCGCATGGAAAGGCCTATAGTAGACCCACAATGTATGAATCCTGCTACGCCGAGAACTCTATAGCAGCAGATTTCTCTATTTTTATTGATTGAAAAGTCAAATTCATGATAGATTCTTATGGAGCTTGGTAAAGAAAGTAACTATTTCTACTAGAACAAAGGCCTATTTATAGTTGTAAAAAGATTTAACATTGATAGGTTATCATATCATGTACAACTCAGGTAATCTAGTGTGGCCTTTCTTTTCAGTTTTCAAATTCTTAATCCCTGTGTATTGTTGTAAATGTTGTTTGACATCCTAGTACTTTTTTTCGTGAGTTTTTGCATTCTATGTTTCTTTGTATGACTGATGAGTGTAAATTTAATCTAAGCTCGTGATGATTTTGAATGATTTAGGGAGGGCTGCCGATGTATATAGGAAGTCGTGGTTTATATAATTTGAAGCCTCCCACAGTATTTGTACCTCCTTGCATCAAAGATGATGTTGAGAAACTGCTTGATGTTCACAAAACATTGGGCCAAGTTGAACTAAATTGTGAATTGGTTGCTTTGGATGTCGGTATGTATCATTTGTCTTTCTTTGGTGGTCAGGGGTTATCTTTCAGGAAATGATTTGTCCATTTTCATTTCAGGGGAGACATATGAACTACGGAATGACCTTGTTGTTCGACCATTCAGAACACAACATGTTATACCAAGCCAGGTATCGATATTTGAACATATCTTCTTGTGCAAAAGCATTTTCAAACGAAGTTCATGGCCCAAATTAGCGGTTTTGGGCTACAATTGTGTTTTCATCTTTAGTATTGTCTTGTGATGCTAGATACTTTCAGTCAGAAATTTTGTTAAGAAATTTCATCCTCGTGTTTTGTGCATGAAACATATGCTTGTTTTTTGTTTTTCTTTTAAATTTAAGTTGTGTATTTGGTATACTTTTCTTGTACTCTTTACAATTTTTTTGCATTATATAATCTGATTTTTTTTTTTTGAATTTTTTAAAATATATATGACAAAAATAGAGAGTTAGTGAACTCCTAAAACCTATCTTTTCCGTTTGCGATTTGGATGCATGAGAAATGGTAAAACTTTGGATGTATGTGTAATGTTAAAACTTTGAGCCATGTATGTGACAATGAATATGTTGTTTAGTGGGTGCTGTGGCAGATATTTTTAATTTATAACCGCCATAGGCAATTTGTGAAGAGATGCCCACCATACTGGCGCCATAGACTGGGTGTGTTATACAGCGGATTTTTGGCCTTCTGCCATTGACAACAACATAGTGCTTTGCAGATATCTTGGTTAAATGGATCATAATGCAAACCTGGTTATGTTTTGCAGGGTTATATAGTCTACTCAATTAGGAAAAAGCTGAGGAAACAATACAGTCACCTGAACGGGAAACAAATTGAGAAACTAAAAAAGTCAGGTGTTGAGGTCTGTAATATCGCAAACTCGATTCTGATTTGAATTTGTTGTCTTTATTTTTAATGAACTCTTGTTTCTAGATTACAGACACTGTATTATCTCCTGAGGTAGCCTTCACTGGGGATACAACATCAGATTTTATGCTTGACCCACTTAATGCCGATGCATTGAGAGCAAAAGTTCTTATAACCGAGGTACAACACAATCTTTTAATAGAATGGTTACAATATTGACTCTGAGTTTAGCGTACTTAGAGTTGCAACATGATCATCTGAAATCCATAGAAATAGATGTTTGGAAATCAAGTACGGGGAAACATCTTAAAATATATCACCATGTAAGAAGTTATAGAAAACAACCTTCAAGTTTTTCTCATTTCACAAATTAAACAGATTTATAATTTAACATTTTCTCTCAAGTTTGAGACTTGTCCTTTAAGTGGCTCATGTGTACCAGTTGACGTGTTGCCGTGGGAATTTTCTGTTGAGCCTTTTTATTTGTACTTGGTTATTGTAAACTTTGGAATAGAAAAAAGAATGAGATTATAGTTTTCATATTCATGGTGTTAGAATGATTTGATAATTTAGGGATAAGAATGGCACAACAGTTGGAGTTGTTGTCGTGTGACTAAAATGTTATGACCATGATTTCTTACTTCCTCCCTATTCCTCTCTATTTCCATCATTGTTTGATTGATTCAATTGTTGAAACTATTATAACAGGCAACTTTCCTAGATGATTCAACCACAGTAGAGCATGCACGCCAACATGGTCATACCCATATATCTGAGGTAACATGACATCTTTCATTATTTTATGGCTACTTTGTAGACAAAATCAAGGTGCACAAGGATGAATTTTTGCCTCTCTCATGCACGCCCTTGTTCGTTTTACTCAAGTGTCTACATTCAATTTAAAGCTATATCTTATTATCAACAGCTTTTTGTTGCCACCTAAAGTTTTTACATTATAGTTCAACCAAGTATATAACTGATTATCCATATTACGATTATGACATACTGTGTATGAATTGATCTCATGCCATTTCAAGATAAAAAAAACCTAGAACTTCATACACGCTCTGACAATTTCATGCTTCCTGATGTTGTAAACATGTTTAATTATGTAGCTCATTGAAAATGCTCAGTGGATTCGCAACAAAACAGTTCTGTTGACTCATTTTTCATCAAGATACAATATAGAGGTACTGTTATAGTTTTCTTTCAATAATAATTCTATAGACTTGCATCCCTCAAATGGGTCATATGTGCATGATACTATTTAGATGTAAAACTCTTGGAGGGGGCATAACCAATGTTGTCAAACAGCGGCTATAGGGACGCTATAGTGCTATTGCGCAACGGATTTTGAACAAATTGTTATTGTTCTGCAATGCACTATTTGAACAAATTGCGCAACTCGTTTTTTTTTGTGTTCAACGATTGACATTGCGCATAACCATTAACTTCTAGTAGCACCACATTAATTTTACATTTTGCAATGATGTTAAGTGCTTTTTTAACAAATCATTGAATAAAATAAGCACTTCAACTGCAGGATATTCGTCAAGCTGCATCAGAATTGCAGTCCAAGACTTCAGCAAAAGTGGTTCCACTTACAGAAGGCTTCAAATCACAGTACACATAGGTTTTCAAAGTCAACACAAGTCGCGCCATTATCCGTGTATCAATGAGCACCTAGAAAAAGAATGTAACCATTCTACGAAAAAGAATGTTACCAGTTTCATTGTTTCTTGTAAACTAGTGAATTGTAACTGTAATGTAATTACAATTAGTTCAGCGCTAGAGATGTTATATGGCTTAACATTTAGTCTGTTTAAATGTTTCTAAATGCCTTAAAGCCAGTTCATTTAGATGACTTTTGGTCCAAAACAATGATTTAGACCTAAATAGGTTATATTCCTCAAGATATTATTTGTAGCTAAATTAAACATTATGTTAGAGATTGATTTCAGTCATATTGTCTGTATGACAGATCCACTTCCAGTCTTGGACCTTTTGCTAATGAGGTCATTTCTCTTCTCCATCTTCCGGTATGGAATATTTGTGTCTCACATGCTTATCGTGAAACTAACACTTGTGTGGATGGGTTTTGGCTCTTGTAGGTTATTCTGTATGTTTTTCTTGGCAAGTTTTTTATTTATCCCCCTCTAGTATTAGTCTTTTAGTAGATTCTAATCTCTTTGAGGATGCTACCTAGACTTGTTCATTAGTTTTTCGTTCCACCAAATAAAAAGGTTTTGCTAACAAATACCCTAAGGACATTGTTTAAGGAACTCACAAAGAAATTTTGTCTTGATACAAGTCAAACACATGTTAAAGTCATAACTCAACAATTTTTAACGCAAAAGTTGCTACTTTTGGATGTTTAAACAATGCCCTAAGGACACTTGTTAGCATTTTTCATTAAAAAAAATCATTATTTCATGAAACTACAAAGACATGAAATGGGAGGCCATATAGAAAAACATACAAAGACATGAAATGGGAGGCCTTATAGAAAAACATGCAATGTAACCATGATCGACTTGACAATTGGTCTCCATAAATGTTCCCCGTATTTTCTTCATGTATCAAATGTAGCAAATAATTGTGAAATACCAGGTCAATTTGATAAACATTTTAGGTGTCGGGTTCAGCGACAAAAAGATGTCTAGAGATGTTTGGAACATGTCCAAATTATCTAAGCACGTGCTCTACAAATGAGGAAAAACCATATGAAGTCTTTACTTTATTGTTTACTAATGCGTGTTTGCTTTCTCGAATAAAGACCACAATCTATCTCTATCATAATTATAATGAACATTAAACTTAAAATGTGAATAAAATTCTATGATAAATTTATTCCCACTTGACGGAGGATCCACACTTAGGCCAACAATTGTTATGGTGTACGGGTGGGTAGGAGGAAAACATGTATATGTGGATTTGACCGAGTCTCACCACTTGTTGGATTGGGACGAGGGCTTTTATGGTGGCACAAACAACCGTCATAGCCGTGTTAAGCAAAATGACCAAACATGTTCTGACAAACATGTTTTTAGTGACATTGTGTTTGCCACTTTTAACTTTCTAACACCAAAGTTGTTGACCCTTAACCCATTTAATGGATATGTCCCACGTAAGCATAAAAACGTTTAAAAAGGAAGCACTTGGAGTTGAACTCAAGACGCACCTTTCATTAAAAGACTATCTACCGCTAGGCTAAGCATAAAAAAACGTAAAACATAAACGATATATATCATATATAATTTGTTTTTTCGGTCTAGTATATTAAAAAAATGGATAATTCCGGTGTGGCTATAGCCATACTCAGCCATACGGTGGGTCCGCTCTTGCTCTAAGTCTATGAATATTGTGTCTACGATGATTAATCTTATAATCCAAAAAGGCTTAACGACACAAAGTAATAATTTCTAAGACCATGAATATTCATGTGTAATTTATCCCTCTATATATCTTCTATACTATGTATAAATAAAGGGTTTTGCTAACTAGTGCACTCAGGACAATGATTAAGGATTCTATAAATAGAAAATTTGTCTTGAAAATATAAGATGTTATTTTGATCAAGTAATGATTACACCACTTTTTTATGAAAACTTGCTTGTTTTGGATACTTAATCAATGCCCTTGGGACACTAGTTAGCATCTTAATAAAGAAAATAATATCTTTTAGCTCTTTTGGGTTGCTTTTTTTTTTCTTTTAAAAAATGCCCTCCATTTTCAATAGAAATAACATATGTAACAGTAGATAAGAATAAATTTAAATATTTTAAAAAATGTAATAAACACGACATGAATATATATGTCTGATTTTTGTTTCTTTTATCATTTAAAAAGTGTAACAAATTAGATGAGTATATTTCCACTTACTTTTTCATTATCTCAATTATACCCTTAAACAATTTTTTCTATAATAATGATTATTGTTGGCGTTGGTATCATTAAAACAAAGAATTTAGATTATATTTTTTTGTTATATTGCTGGTATCGTTGAAATTGATAATCATGTTTAGTTTGACTTGTTATAACTTGAAAGCAACAAACATTTATATTTTTAGTTTTAATCAAAATCAAAATTTCATAAAAAGAAAATCGTTCATAATTTTTAAACGTTAACGTAATAAAAAAATCAAAAAAATAATATTTGAGTGTCCATCTTTTCGTTAGGGTATATAATATTTGATTGTATATTAAGGAATTTCTCATCCAAAAATAATCAAAATTGATTTGACTTAATAATTATACCTTATATTAGATTTGATTTAAACTTTAAACTAAAGTTATATCAAACTTGATTTGTTTCGAATTTAAAAGTACATTGAGTGTTACACTAGTTTTGGTACAAAGTACAACACTAGATCTAGGACTATAAAAAACCATAGATCATTCACTCATTCGCCTCTCACGTGCATACCCTAGAATCTTCAATCCCTTCAAATCAAATATTCAATCTTTTTTACTCACAATAACAAAAAACCCAAAAACTAGGTTTCACCGTTTTTTCATTTCTTTCATTCATCTCTATCTCTATAAATTACAATCACAATCAATCAATCAATTAAAATCATTATAATTTCATTGACGATTGACGACACAAACCTTATTTCTCACTACCTCGTAAACACAACAAAACAAACTTCTTTAAATTTCATCTCTTTCTTGATCATCTTCAAAACCCTTTTCTTTAATCTTCTAAAAATCGATTTTTTTTCATCTGGGTCGTTCTTAAATCGTGAAAAGATTTGATTTTTAGCGTTGATTTGATTCAAACTCGTTGTTTCTTGATCTGGGTCGGATTTATAATGAGGAAAAGAGAGAGGGAAAACCCTTGTGGGGTATGTGGGCACTATCACAAAGTTGAAGAAGGTGAAGTGTGTGGGATTTGTGGTCATAGTGTTCCGATTGGATCGGAGAAAACTTCGTTGCAAGTTAGTGCTTTTCCTTCTGTGATCTTGCCGGAGTTTCTTTACTTGGGAAGCTATGATAATGCTTCACGGTCTGAGCTTCTCAAAACTCAGGGGATTTCACGTATCCTCAATGTAAGAATCATGGTTTTTATATTTATGTTTCTTTGATTGATTGGATTGATGATTTAGATTCTGTTTATTCAATGATTGCTTTTATGTGATGTTTATGACTGTTTTTTGATGTTTTGTTGTGAAATGATGTGTGTGTTGATTGGTTTAATGTGATGTGATTGTATTTGTGCATTTGGTTTGTTGTGTATTGTTTTAGATTTAGGGTTGTCAATTATGGATCACGGAAAATAGGGTTTTATCAAATTTTGCTATGCCACAATGCCCATAACTGCTATTTGAAAATATTAATTTGTTCAAATTCTGCTACATATTGAGTTGCATCGAAATATGGTTTGTAATAGAACATTATGGCGTAATTTGATCCATGATCCATATACCCCACTTTGTGGGATAAGGCTTGGTTGTTGTTACACTATGGAATGATTTTTGTTTTTATGTTGTATTTCTTTGAATGATTGAATTGACAATTCAGATTGTGTTTATTCAATGATGGCTTTTTGATGTTTTGTTGTGAAATCATGGGTGCTTTGATTGGTTTAATGTGGTGGGATTGTGTTTGCATTTGGATTGTTGTGAATTGTCGGTCGTGGAAAATATGGTTTGATCAAATTCTGCTAGCATTTTTTTTTGATATTATGTAGTGAATTTATTCTTGATTGGTCTAATGTGGTGAGATTGCGTTTATGCATTTGGATTGTTGTCGATTGTTTTATATTTAGTGTTGTCAACCGTGGATTGCGGAAAATAGAGTTTGATCAAAATCTGCTAGATTTAGTGCTGTTGACTGTGGATCGCGGAAAATAGAGTTTGACGAGATTCTGCTATAGCCGCTATTTGACAAGTGTTGTCAACCGTGGATTGCGGAAAATAGAGTTTGATCAAATTCTGCTAGATTTAGTGTTGTTAACCGTGGATCGCGGAAAATAGAGTTTGACCAGATTCTGCTATAGCCGCTTTTTGACAACATTTTGTATTAAATTGCCTATCTTTCGTGAAATAGGGTTTGATTAAATTCTGCTATAGATGCTATCTGGCAACAAAAGGCTGCTATTTGACCACATCGATCATATCAAACCTCTAATTGACACAAATTTTTTCGGAGTGAGGTCCTACAATGTGGATTTTGTCAGTCATATTATCTCCTATGCTAGGGATCTTGTAAACTAATTTTTCTCACAAAAGGCACATTCTGAGGTTAATTTGGCCTACTAAATGTATATGCAAGGATCAAGGACAAATGGGATTGATATTGTATCTTTGGTGAATCGATTTCTGTATTTGCTCTTTTGAAAATATAGTGACTTAGTGTTGTCAAACAGCGGCCTTACTGTGCAGCTGAATTTGAACAGTCGCTATTGTTCCGCAATATACTATTTAGTACAATTTATTATTAACTAAGGGCTATAACAGCGCTATCAAAATTTAGCGTAGCAAAATTTAAACAACCCGCTATTTTTTGTGATCTGCGATTGACAACACTGAAGTTGCTGGACTGATTTAGGTATTTTGAGTGAAAAAAGAAGCGGAACTTATAACTTAATTTCTGTCTGTAGTGTTTGTTTGGGGGGAAGAGAGTTATTTTGGATGGGTGGTGGTATAAAAAATGGAACAAATAAGTTAAATTCTATAATGTGTTTTCGTGTGTTTTTATTTCCTGCATATTATAGAAACTTCGTGTTTGAAGAGCTCAACATAATTATTCTCTGTGGAATTTGAATGATAATGGCCGCCTTATTTCTTGAGTGTTTATTTTGATATACCTTTGCATTTCCTGTTTGTGCAGACTGTACCTTCTTGTCAAAATCTCTACAAGAACTCATTCACCTATCACTGCCTCCCAGATGACAAAAGTTTCCAATTTGAAGAAGCAAACCAGTTTCTGGGTATGTTCCTTCTCTGCTCAAAATTTACATGTCTTGATCAATGCTAAAAGTGCTTTTATAACTTGTATTTGGTTTACAATTTTTATAAATACCTATTAAACATGATAAATAAGACATGCTACTGAAACATCAGTTAGTATCTTCATTTGTTTTTTTTATATGTTTTTGATTTTATTTTATTTAGCTACAATGTCATCCATACGAGACATTGTTTTAGCAGATTTTAGGCTACCATCATCCATAATTGATAGCATTGATTTTTAATAATGTATCTTATCATTCACAATGTTCTTGTTCGTGATTTAGAAACCAAGCGTCTCTTTTCTACACTGTTCTTTCACTGACTTCGTGTTTGTGATTTAGAAACTAAGTCTCTTTTCTACACTGTTCTTTCACTGACTAAGCTAATTAAAATTACTAATTAGATTAATTATTTCATTGTTGACTTCTCCAATTTTTTTCCAGTATGTTTCTTCTATTTACACATGATAATGAAATCAAAACCAACGCTGCGTTATTATTTTGCAGAGCAATGTGAGAGGGATAAGGAGCGTGTTCTGGTTCATTGCATGTCAGGAAAGAGTAGGTAAGATATTGCTCCAATATATGATATAGCTGTAAGCATGGCAGCGACATTTGACACTAATTAGATTGAATTAGTTGGTGATGGTGCAAACAACATTAAAAGAATGATTATTATAGTTGACGCTAGTCTTGCAAATATTATAGTTCTCTCTTGAGTTACATGTATATATCTCTGGCAGGTCCCCAGCTGTTGTGATTGGCTACCTGATGAAATCTAGAGGATGGAGACTACCACAGAGTTATCAGTGGGTAAAGGACCGTAGACCTGTGGTTGAATTGTCTGAAGGTATGTTTGCTTTACTGTTTTCAGTTTTGCTTCAGATCTTAAAGTAAACTCATCAGATTTTGGTGTTAGTTGATTACAGATTTTTACTGGCCTAGTTATTTATTTCAAGTGAATTTGAAATTTACGGCATGGAAACTTGATCAAATTAGTCAGCCCTTAGTTAACACTTATTTGTAGCTTTCTAAAATTTAGAACGCGAGAGAATCATTTCAGGCTTTGGTTGCTTTTAGCTGTGATTATTGAACTCCATACATATTTTATTAATGCAGGTGCCCACCAGCAACTACAGGAGTACGAAAAAAAGCTATTTGGATCAGTGGGAAGCACTCCGCTGCCTGTTGTTTTCTCACCTCCAGCAGGGCCATCACTTAGCTTTGGCTTCCCAAAGACAAATGATATAACTCCATTTCCTGCCTTCGGCTGCACTACAACTCCTTCAATTTTCTCCCGACCACCCTCCGACATAGCTCCTACCAATTTCACATTTGGAGCTGGTCAGAATGTCACTGGAAGTAGTCCTTTTAATACAAATCCATCTAATCCTAATGTTACCGATATTCAGATGGATGGATCTTGATTCTCTGACCAGCAGCAACGCCTATGTGTGATTAAGCTACTTGACGATTTTTGGCTGTGTTAAGGTACACCAAGTTTGCCATGTTTCATGTCAAGGGGCAGTAATCATAAGTGGAACCTGTCAATTCTATAGTTCTTTTTCTCATTTTCATTTCAAATATTTTCTTAGTTATCAATCACTATGGTTGTAGTATCGAGTACAGCATGTTTTAGTGGCATTGTGCACTAAACATTATCCAGTTCTATTATAGAAGTATACAAAATTAGATCGTTTCTGTCCTTTGCGAAATTTGGCTGCGGCAAGCGGCCGCTACATTTTAAGCGTTTATTTTAAAACATTGATTTCTGCGGTGGTGGAGAAGCATCGGCCAACAATGTGATGTATGAGTTTTTTCTGGATACTTCTTTAGAATTGATTCTCTTGTCAAGGTTTTAGAAAAAAAAATGTGATGCTTAACCAAAAGATATCACCTGCTTAAACTTTATTTCTTAAGATATTTTTATATGAAACTTGACACTTCTCAAAGTGATTTTTGTTTATTATTGGATATGAAGTTTTTACTGTTTTTTAGTGGCCAATGACTAATTTATGTTGAATAGTCTCAAAAACATACAAATTGGTTTTTCTTCTAAATATTTTTTTTTATTACTTAAAAGAGCTTTATTCTAGAAAGTAAAGGGCAAAAAAGAGGAAGAGTTAAGGTTTAAAGAGTAAATTTTATTTAATTAAATTATATGAATGAATATAGAGGCGGATCTTCTCATGATCAATGGTTGGCCACAACCAACCCCAAAAAATAATAAAAGTCTTATTCTGAAAGAACTTAAATTATCTAACAGAGTTAATTATGTATGATCATCTTGCATCTAACGACTTGCTCCCTTGCAACATCTATTTTCTAAAAGTAAGAAAGAGAAAAAAATATTGTCAATTATTACAAACTGGTTCATAAGGTGAAGAGTGACTCTTCACCGGATTATAAATCACCGGATTATAAATCACTTGCCGACTTTAGTTTTTTAAAAAGAGTTTTAGATATAGAATCACCTCATCTGCACCAAATGCACCAGATTCATTGATAAGGAGTGTTTTTAGGTCATTTAATTTATCCTTACAAACCGGTTCATAAGGTGAAGAATGTCTCTTTTTTATAAATTTTTATCAAGAGTTTTATCTATCCGATGTGGAACTTTGTTTTTTTCCAATATTATTTGTATGCATTTTGTAGTGTTATACTATAAATTTAAGTGTTGTGAGTTTGTTCGCAGATTCAACTTTTACATTTTTAGCGATATTGAAGATGGTATTGTATCTGATGTAATCTCAAGAATATAGTTTTGTTTGTGTCAAAAAAATTATTATAAATTTTGTGAGCTAACATTATCTCAAGGTATCTAGTTTAATTGTTTAATGACCAATTTTGTGTTTATATTACAACTTAAATTTTTTGTATACTATAGTGGCTCACCAGAGCTCTAGCTCAGCCATGGAATGAATAGAAATAGTTTCTATTTGTTTTCTTTGCAAGATGAAAGAATTTGATTAGCTATCAATTTAATGAACCGTGTTTGAATAGTTTATCAATAAAATGCTTGGAGTCAAGTAAACAATACTGATATTTAGACAACTTTTTTTTATCAACAATCTATTATATTTATCACGTCACTCTTTTTTTTCTTCTTAATCTTTCTTTATCTCAAAGTGTGTACGTAACATTTTCCTTGAACAAAAGAGTGAGCAGATCTAATTCTATCAAATTTGTTTGGATCTAAAGTTAAAGTATTTTCCCAAAAAAAAAAGTGGAAGTTTGCTTATTATAAATAACATCGCATCAATCAAACAAACCAGCTGAAAAGATTGGCCATGGAGTCTATTTGGGACAAACCCTACCCAGGTGAAGTAATAAATAACATACTTAGCCAAGTTAAACTAGGACACAAGATCATAAGCAGACCAACTGAATTATATATAAGTGAAGTAATATTTTATGTGATTGGTACCATAAATGTTCCCTTAAACTTATGCCAACAGAAGAAGTAATAATTTTCCATTTAACACAATTTCTTAGTATGTCTTGCTCCACTAATTATTTTCCGCAGATCATACTTTTACTCAATGCATACATATATTCTTTAAAATGGACGAGTACTGGTGTCCGATATGTATCTGATACCAATTTGTGTTGGATAGTTCCCAACATGTACGTGGAATATACATTCCGTAACGATTTAAATTATCTTTATAACATTTTTTAAATCACCTTTTTGTGAGGAATTCAAAAGGTAAATGGATGATAGTCCCCGACATGTACCCGGAATATATAAATTTCTTAGGCAAAAATAATTGGAATTTAACTAAATTAAAATGAGTTCTGCATAACAATAAAGATGGGAAACAAAAGAAAAAACAGTAACATAAAAAATGGAACTCTAAGCTTTGCAACTAAATGCAACTGATTATTCTAACTAAACCCAACTCATCACTTGCAGAAAAAACCAATCTTGAAACATCATCATCATCATCATCAAAACAAATCAATGTCCCAACACATTAACATTATTGTGTGCAACATCAGGAGAATCATCATGATCACCGTGAGCCCCTTCATGATGATGACCTTTAAGAAGTTTCTTTGCAGTCCTAAAAGTGTCATCTACATCAGAATACAATCCAAGAGAATCATCTTCACCTATGCATTCTTCACCTGCATCTGAATGTTTGCTGTTACATCCTGCAGGTGCTTCTTCATGTGCATCAGTTACTTTCATGCACCAAAATGTTACAAGAAGCATTCCAAAACCAAACACAATAATTGTTTTTGCATTCATTGCCATATTGATATTGATATTGCTACTTTTTTTCACTACTTTTGTTAAGAATGCTTAGAATGTTAGAGAATATATGCTAGCTTGTTAGAAGAATGAATATTGAGAATTTAAAGAGAGTGTTTTTTTTTTTTACTATTTTTAGAGGAATTAAAGTTATGGTTAGGAACGTGTTTGCTTGTTAGACTAATTAGAACTAGTCTTAAGGTAATATCAATTTTAATAATAATAAAAAAAAAATTACGTTTATATATGATTTTGACTATAATGTAGGAATTTGGTTAAGGACTGAGATGTGAAAATTGACTATTTATAGTTTACACGTGTAATTATTTACAGCTCTAGTAAAAATCACTTTGGTGTAGAAAAATTGGATCCTAACAAGAATTCAAATCATGTATAAGGGTGCCACTTTGTTACTCTTTTGACTAACATATGGTAGGTGTCCTGAAAGAAATTAAAATTTATCATTAGTTTCTCTATGGCAAAATTTTATTATGATTAATAATTTTTTTGTGATGAGTATATTAAATGTGTAAGAGTGTGGGTTGGTAACTCAATTTATTTTAGCTAAAAAAGTTAAAAAGTTATACGGTCTGAGTTCAAATTCAAATGAAGAGGTCATTTCTAAATTATTATGTGTGTGTAGTAGTAATGTATTGAATTAGTGATTATGTGTTTCAAATTCTTTTTTTTTAAGGAATGTGTTTCAAATTCTTGAAAGAAATCAATCTCCACGGTTGGTCGTCGAAGATACCGTAGAAAATAAAACAAAAATTGATAATGTCTAAATTCAGTCACTTGAATCACTCTCTACAGTTTGTCTAAACTCAGTCGGTATCTAAAATTAATTTCTCAAGTTATAGTATCTTAATGAGTCTCTAATATTGGTCTCTTTACATCTAGACATCTAGTAAAGCAACAATACAATAATTGGTATAACAACAATAATCTTTAATGTCAAATAATAAATTATGATACTATAAGATACAATAGAAAATAACTTTTTTTTAGTTCCATAAAAAAAAAACTTTTTTTCAGGGGAAAATAAATAATCCAACATACATCTTAATTATAGAATAAAATAATTTACTGTTTAATAATTTATTTATTCTGTCGACAATATAACAATTTTGTTTTTGAGGGGACGGTATAACAAACTTGCCCACCATATTTTTTTTGATAGATGGACGAAATGATAAAGCAATTGTAAACTCATATACATTAATGAAGGTGTCGAGGTTCGAATGATGATCATGACGTCTAACCCTAGCAATTTTTACATTTTTTTGTCAGTTGAGTTGTAAATTGTGAACAACTTACCATCATATTAGATAATATAAGATAAAGAGCATTTCAGAAAATATATGAGATACTTTTTGCTTAAAAAAATATTATCATCTTTTTTCAGAGGAAATAAATATTCTACTCATATTGTAGTTTTTGTAGCCCAGCAGCCAACAATTAAATGAATCACAACTAGCTCACTGTACTGCCTATCAAATAATTGTTTAAGTTTCATATTTACTTATTTTTGGGTCAAATTTGTACCCCCCAGTTATAAATGAACATAGCATCCGGGTAGTTAGTATTTGATTGATAATCATATATACATCATTGTCATTGCTGTCTTATTTCTAAATTAAAGATAGGAAAGTAAATCTGAGAGAAAAAAAATGAATTGAATTTGTATAAGGAAATATTACAATAGATTTCTCTTGTAATTAAAAAGTTGCAAGAACTAAAGCTGGTTTTTCTCGGCTCTTGAAACAGCAAGGGGCAATTGCTGCCACCATCTCTTGGTTTTGGATTTGACTCCTTTATCTACGAGATATTGATCTTGAATTTGGCGCCTTCATCTATCCAAAAAAAAAAACAATTTTTTTGTTAGGTTAGCTTATAACAACTATGTCCCCTACCATGCCTCGTATGAACCATCGGAACTTTGCCTTCGTTGCTCTTCCTCTGAAGAATCACTTCTTCGTTGTATTAGAGATTGTTCATCCTCAACTTACCTTTCGCAAGCTTTTGGCCTTACCTTTGTTCAGTTTTTGTCTAACCTAGATGATTTGAGTTGCCTCAAGTTAGGTTAAAGTTTGACTTTGTAACTTCAAAGGTCAAATCTCAACTGGAAAAGTCATAAAATGGTTAATGATACCATTGTTATTAATAATAATTTCCCCTCCCCAAAATTTTATAAAAAAAAGTGACAACTTTCATATTTTTCTATGTTAATTATCTATACCTAATTCAATTCGTTCCACTTCAAAACATCAATTTTAAAGGGGAAAGTGAGCAGTTCTATATTATTAGAGTGCACATGTATGCAAACACATGTGTATTAGAAGTTTGATTTCAAAACATCTCATTATAGGTCTTGAATGCTGGTTGTTTGATTTCACAATCTAGTCCCTAAAGTATGCATGTGGTTTATAGACATAGAGTTGGGAATAATAATTAACTTCGATTCAAGTTGCATTCAAAAATTGAGTAGGAATTCTCTTCACTTGGTCCCTTCTCAAAATGAATTAGAAGTTTTTTTTTTTTTTTTTTACAATAAATTAGTTGTTTTGATATTTATAAAGCACATGTTTATTGACGACAACAATGATTCATTTATATTTTATATACTCAAAAATACAAATAGAGAAGAATTAAATAAACTATCAACTTAGTCTCAAAACCATCACTTTCTCTAATTTAGTCTCTAAAAACATATGAAATTTGTCGATTTAATTAATCTATGCTATTAAGATGTTAGGGCGTCTAAATTGACAAGTTTTTATATATTTTAAGGACTAAATTGGTATATTTTATAGTGTAGAGAACTACTTAATTAGTATATTTGTTTAGTCCTTGGACAAAATTAGAGAGAAAATGATAGTAAAAACTAAATTGATGGTTTATTCAGTATATTTTCGTCATGTTCCTTGCCTCTATTATCCTTTTCTCTAATTCAATTTATAAATATAAGTCATATTTATAAGAAGAAAAATAAAAATCATCAACACCTATAAGACTCGTTTAATATTTTATTTTAAAAGTCTTATCAAATACAAATGCATTTATAATGGCATACATATATATATAAAAAATAGTTCAGAATTAATACATCTTAAAATTAATTTATTTTTTTTTTAAAAAAAAAGTTCAAAAAATCATAAATTTATTAGGCAGTTACATTGTCTACGTGGATGTGTTTGATTGGATGGCTTCTGGAACCAGTTTCTCGTCTCCCTTACAAATAAGTAGATTTCAATTTATTAGGATTAGGATTGATGTCTCTGTTTTATGTTAGCTATTTGTTACTATTGGTTAACAGTGCTTATGGAATCATGGTTAGCATGAATCATAATGATAAATTAAATGAAGCAAATACAGTTGATAACCAACAATTTTAACTAGTGTTTTCGAGCTTTCTTTTTTGAGGGTTTTGATTTATGTCCTCCTTTTCTATATATTTTTTTTTAATATATTATTTGAGTGTTGCAACAGAAAACCCATCTATACCCTTTTGTTTAAAAAAAGTACTTATAAAATTGACAACCCTTAAAGCCTAATCAACCAACAATAACCGGGGATCCATTCCCATGTTATCAATTTATAGAAACAAGGTTATAAAACGCTACCCGGTCATGTAAAATATATTGAATTACATGACTATTTATTTAGTATTTTCCCTAACTAATTTAATTTGATTTAGCTTTCTATTTTGATTCTCTTCTCTCCATAAATCTTATTACAGGTCAAGCTTCACAATATCATGTGTACGCCATTTTAATTCAGGATATAAGAGGCTATCTTGTCTTCTCACAATTTCTTTGTCCAACACTACCCCAGAGAAGGAAATCAATGCCCTGATTTCATGGCCAAGTTAGGAGCTTCTTCAAATGATGAGTGCTTAATTCATTCATCTCCTCCTCGAGACCTTCCTGATTTACTTAGGAATGACACCATATGAACTATCTTTCCTAGCTTTTTGTTTCTTTCGTTTCTTTTTGGTTTTATGTTTTTGTTTAGCTTTGTAAAAAAAAAGAAAAAAAAAGAAAATTTAACTTTTTTAGTACTTTTTAAGTAAAAGAATGCATATCAATATTATTTGAAATAGGTTGAATGGTTGTATCGGCAAGATTGTTGTGTAATAATTTTACCTTTTCACCGGTTAAGAATGGTGGTGTGAATCTTACAATACGCAATTAGAATGATCATCAAGTGTTTCAATATTGACTGGGGCATTACTTTTAACTTTGAAATCTCTTATTCCTATAAGCCATCATAAAAATGTTAAAATATGTATTTAAATATAAAAGATTAAAAAAAAAATCAATAAACATAATAACAGTAATCAATGTATTAAAGTTTGATTCAATCATCGATTCAACAGGGTATTAAGTAACCATTGAATCAATACTTGAATTATACGACTAAATCAAATTAAATTGTTTGACTATGTGGATAACCTAAACTTCGGAATAAATTTCTAAATATATTAAACTAGATTAAATCGGAAAGAACCGTCACTAAAAAATGTTACCTATAAATTAAATATAATTGCAACAAACTAACATAAACTTCATACACTTATTGTTCAAATACAACTCAAAAGTAAAAAATCTAAATAAATCTCAAACAAAGTCTAATTGCAACTCAAATAACGAATCATAATGTAAGTACATAGTCAATAACATTTATCTCAATGGAGTTAAGGTTGTTTGAATTTCTGGCACTCCTCGATGAAGAAACTCAACATTTGCCCATGAAGCTTCCCCGTCAAACATGGCAAAAACATAGACATTTTATAAATGACACAAATAGAATTACACCATAAGAAAGTGAAGAGACAAAATAAAACAATGAAACAATCATTAATATATGGCTTAAATATGCATTTCATCCCTGTAATTAGATGTCGTTTGAAATTTCATCCCTGAGCTTACTAATCCTCCCATTTTGCCCCTGTAATTATTAATCATTTGAAAAATGGTCCTAATTACATCTGATTAATAATTTCAGGGACGGAAATTCAAATGACCTATATTTGCAGGGACGAAAGATTTATTTAAGCCAACCACCTTGCCCAATCATCACTTGTCACATGGGCACCACGTCGCTAATGACAGTCCACCTCAGCAAAAAAACTTAATTAGGACCAAAAGTCAAATGATTAATATTTGCAAGGGCAAAATGGGAGGATTAGTAAGTTCAGGGATGAAATTTCAAACGACCTCTAATTACAGGGATAAAATGCATATTTAAGCCTTAATATATAAGAACGAAACATAGGAAAATTGAATTATTTTGTGAAGAGGTTCCCATATATATATATATATATATATATATATATATATATATATATATATATATATATATACACACGTGTGCGCACAAATACTTTGAAATTTTGATTTATGACACTATCACATATATGTGACAATATTGACTCACACATGCATAGGTCGTGTGTCTTGCTAAATATTCAAGCTTAACGATGGAAAATGGATCCTCTCTTGTTTTTATTGATCAGTCATCCCTCATGTGTTTCATCGAACAATGAGAGTTCATAACAAATAAATAAATAAAAAAACAACAATTTTGGAAAGAGAAAAAAAATATAGATAAGTGGTTGAGATGATGGTAGGACAGACAACAACAAAGAAAGAGCATGAGAGAACAGATTTTTGTCGCATATGCAACATGTTTCAATGAGCGCAAAAAAATGGTATTATTTATTTAAGGAAAAAAGTTAGATTTTTTCAAGATCTTTTTTTTTTTAATCTTTTCTTGTGAGTGCATTTTTTTTAAGGGGTTTGAATACCTCTAAGAGCTTCCTCCCTCAATATCAACATTCAATATTTGATTCTAAATCAATACTTACATGATAGGAATGAAATTTTTTTTAAGGAATAAATTTAATGATGCAAATTTAGAGCCAAAATTGTATGGTTGACGATTAGTATTATTTAGAGCCAAAATTTTAGGGTTGACGATTAGTATTATTTAGAGCCAAAATGTTAGGGTTGAGTTGTTGCAAACCCAATAAGGATTAGTGGAGGAAAAAATTAGGTTAAGATTTAACAAAATTAATAAATAAGGATAAAGATTAAGATATCTATTAAATTTTTTCTTTGAAAAATATTTACGGTTATTAAAGTGAGAAATGAAAAACATATATGATACTAATTTAGAGCCAAAATTTTAGGATAGAGTTGTTGCAAACCTAATAAAAGATTAATAGAGAGAAAAAAATTAGGTTGATACTTAACAAAATTAATAAATAAGGATGCTGAGTCATTTTATTCAGGAGGGATAACTTTATTCTTCCCATCCTCGTAAATTGGATAGTATAGTAATTTTTGTATTTCTATATTCAGATGTAGTATTGTTTATGAGTTGATAAAAACCCATTGTTTTTGTAATAAAAACAAACACTCAATTGTAAAGCTCAAAAATAAGTTTTTATGTTGCTTAAATATGTTATGTTTCTAATCTTATTTAAAAAAGTTTGAGTTAAGCCCGGACTCTAATCTATTAAAAAGTATAAATATTTGTTTCATGTTTAAATTAATTTGATCAAACATTTATTGAAATATTTTATTATTTAATTATATTCTAATATTATTATGTGGGCAAATATCGTAATAATAATTATATTAGCTATTTATCAATTGTGAGCCTTAATTGATTAGTGATCAAATTAAGTAATAAGGTTATTAGATTTTTTATTAGATAACTAGTTAAATATTTAATTAGTTAATTAAATATTTAATTAGTTGATATGGACTCAATGAATGGATGTCCGGATGACTCATTAGCGCAATAATGGAAACCCTAATGGTCATCCAATATAAAAGAGGCTATGGTCCCTAATATACGGTACACAACAATACTCTCTCTTCTCCCCATCTGAAGAGAACTTGAGGCATAAAGGTACTGGTTGAGGAAGAACCAAATCAGCCGTCACTAACACTCTATTGTGTGTTTCAGATCATCTCCTCTCTTTTGTTATCGTTGTTGATGAGAGGGTTGTCATGAAAGTTTTATTCAGGTATTCTTAATACCTTATTTCTTAATATCCTTGATAAATCAAACATATCGTAGATCCGATCATGATTATGTTCAATGTCTTGTTTGCTTCCACTATTGATTCATAATTGTTGAACATGATTCATGAAATCTCTTTTATTAAAGACATAAGTTTCCAACAACATTAACCAATTTTTTTTTGCACGAAATCATCCATCTTATACAAGTAGTTATGAACTCAATTCATCTCATCATATATTCCATGAATTGTTAATTTGTTGACTCGTAAACACCTTATGATTGACTTGTTAAATCAAGTTGGTTCGAAGAACAACTACCCATTAAATTTGATGATAATAAAGCCAAATTTGAGAGAAACATAGAGGTAGATGGATAGTATTAAACTATTGGGGGTCTTTGGTTAGTTGGACCATTAGTGAAAATGCTTGAGATGGAAGGGACTGAGCTAGCTGTAAGTCGGATAGTAAACCACTATAAATTTTTTGTGCTTTAAGTCCTTAACTCTTTTATTTAAAACTTGTGTCGTTCTTTTTAGAAGGTGTTTTTAAGACAACTATCATTTTAAAAAAAGTAACATGAAACTAAGTTTTCTAAAAAGAAAATATTTTCCTTTCAAAAAAAAAATTAAAAAAAATAAAATTTTGAAAGCCCAATTCAAACTCTTATGTTTTTCTGATATAGGCAAACTGACTGCACGTATTGAAGAAGAAATGGCACGCAATAAATGTTCAATGAGAATAATGTAAATTTGACATCCTGTATTCGATTGACTTGAATTATACTTTTTCGAAAAAAGGAATTTGCTCACGAGCATAACACATCGCTTCGCCTTGATATATGGATGAATTTAGACATTCGAAGTCATCCGAAGGCCCAAAACCTAATTTTTATTATTTTAGCACAACTTTATTATTTATGTTTTTGTTTCAATTTGTTATTTTCAGTCCATTAGGGTTTGTTATTTACATAATATTTAAGCTAAACATTTGTAGTCTAAGAGGCAGTTTTTCAATCAATAAAATTATCAAGATTTTTTCTCAATTCTAGTGAATTTTAAAAACCCTTTTTTAACAGGTTTGTCACTTGTAATTTATCTATTTATCTTTTAGGTTTAGCTTTTGATAGTTGACATTAGAGCACAGTCTAATGGCTAAGTGTTTAAGGATGTGAGAGAAAAGATTCAATGTAAAAAGTATGTCCTCTGATAGTGAGAATATTTAAAACTAATTTAACTATATTTATTAAAATTTTAAAATCATATTCATAACATTTCATACCTTAAAAAATGGTAAAGGATGATGAGATATTGACAAGAAATTAAATGTTTATAGACATACCTAGAAACAATAAAAACCACACACAAACTGATCATTAAAATCTCCCAACCAAACTTTCCTTGCGCATTAATCACATTTATCTAACCTTGAACAACTACTATATATACATACATAAATCTTCTGTGTAAGCCATAATAGCTTCTCCAAAAGAGTTACAATAAAATAGTACATAATATCATTACTTCATTGTTATCATGAGGCTTATATGCATATGCATAGCATGGTTAATATTGATAACCAAAATTATCATGGTGACTTGCAAGACTAGAAATCATGTACCAGCAGTAATTGTGTTTGGTGATTCTTCTGTGGATTCTGGAAACAATAATAAGATAGCTACACTTCTCAAGAGCAACTTTAAACCTTACGGCCGTGACTTCGAAGGTGGCCGCCCTACCGGACGGTTTTGTAATGGTCGTACTCCACCGGACTTCATCGCTGAGGCTTTCGGCGTTAAGCGCAGTATACCGGCATATTTGGATCCTGCTTATACCATTGATGATTTTGTCACTGGTGTTTGCTTTGCTTCTGCTGGAACTGGATATGATAATGCAACTTCTGCTGTACTAGTAAGTTCTTTTTTCTAACCAATTGTTCAAATATATACTCTCTCTTATAACATTTATAAGCAAGTACTTTTGTTATTCTTGAATAACTAATGTATCTGACCTAGTATAATATAGTTCGTATACATCAGATATTTAACGAAGGTTAATGCTTATTCCTACGAAAAACTAATCAACGGAAATAAAGAATTACTCACCACCCATCCATGTTTTGCGTCAAACACTTGTATATATTTTTTTTGTTAAAAAAAAAAAAAAAGAAACTGATAGGGAGCAATAGTATATTTCGTGGAAATCTGTTCGTGGATATAGTGCTTCTCTTTAGTAATGATTCTAAAAAAAATAATTGATTATAAATGTGATTAGAGGGATAGTAATTTTTTGTCAAAAATAAAATAATGTCGACTTTTGTTTATATCTCTTATTTTTGATTTTTTTTTGTTCAAATTTATATCTCTTTTTGTGTTGGCTGTGTTCTCTCTATTTTTTTGGTACAATGTGCTCTCTCTTTTTTGTTTTTTTGTTATAATGTGTTCTCTCTTCTTTATACTGTCCATTTCGATTTAATCCTACCTTATTTTATGTGATATATTAAATAAAATATCACATTGTCATCACCTGCAATCAAGGGATTATTAGAGCCCAAAAACAAATTAATGGAAAACTAAAAACAAGAGTCATGTATATTTATGATAAAAATTTGAAGTGATGTGATGGTACTCCATTCCAAGTTTAGAGAAAATCTTAAGGTTGAAAGAGCAATTAAAACTCATTAAATATATACCGACATATATCCCAAGTTGAAACTATATCTATTTTTTTTTGGGAAACTTTTGATAAAATTGATTCTAAAAGAATTGATTATGATAGAATTGATTCTGACAGAATTGATTTTGAGAGAATTGATTTATGTTTAGATACAATATTAACATATTAATATTAAATTTTTCAAAGTAACATATTAATATTAAATGATTGGTAACATATTAATATTAAATTTTTTAAAGTAAACCATTAAATCCGTCCGTAAAGGTAAGATTTATTGACTAGTATATGACAAGAATAAAAAAAGTTGATAAAAATATCAAATTAATTGTCAATTGACATTGTTTTACAAGTTTACCCTTATTAAGATTTATGTTTTACTCATAATACTTATTACAAATTGCATGAAAATATTTAACATAATTAAAGATAGAGTAAATTACACTCCCCTCCCCTCAAAGATGCTTGAAATACACTCCCCTCCCCTCTTATGTTAAAATATACAATTTCCTCCCTTGAAAAATAAAATTTACACTCCCCTCCCTTATAAGATGCTTGAATTACAACCCCCTCCCTTGATAATTAAATATACATTACACTTTAATCTATTTTAACATAAATAAATATTTTTATGATATATATTAATTTTAAACCACCCTTTAAGAAAAATTAATTCATTTCTTTATAATTTAAATGTTAATGATAATTAAATTTAAATATTTTGCTATTGATTTTATAATTTAGAGTTTAAAATTAACTTTTAAATAACCATGGTTTATTGTCGTTAGTAATTTTTCACATATTTTAATTTTATTTTGGCTTGTTTCATATTTTATAATAGGGTTTAAAACTACATGTTAATGAAATTGTGAATAAAAAATAGCAAAAAAATATGTATTCAATTTTTTATTATGTTAAAATAGACCTGCAATACTGTTATTTTCGAAGTGTATTAGATTATTATTTTTTTGCTAGATTATTAAAAATAAAAAAATATATATTGAGGGAGTAAAGTGTAGATTTTAACATAAGAGGGGAGGGGAATGTAATTCAAGCTTTTCTTAGGGGAGGGGAATGAATTTTTTTCTAATATGTTTTGAATAAGAGGGGAGGGGAATGTATATTTTAACATAAGAGGGGAGGGGAGTGTAATTCAAGCATCTTTGAGAGGAGGGGAGTGTAATTTACTCTTAAAGATATGTTGGTAACGAAATATCTTATGTAGTTAAAAATATAAAAGGAGCAAATAGAAAGTACAAGGAAAAATATAAATATGTCCTATTTTTAAACACATAGGTAGTAATTCTAAAAAAAAGAGGACATAGGCAGTATATTTTGTTATTTTTACAAGATAAATTTGGTTTCTTAATCACGTCGTATTTGGTTTGACACAATTATTAGCATTTTGAAACTCAATAAAATATCCAATGGTTCCGTTGTAAAGTTCCTTTCACTCTCAAATTTAACCATCTACTCCATTTCCTTTTTTTTAGGCAACCCATCTATTTCCTTATGTTTCTCTACCTGTCTATCTACCAATTTTTTTAATATCTTTCTATGATATATGTGATGAGAATTCACTCATTGGTGAAGAATAAAAACCTACGTACAAGCTAGGTTGTTTAACCAACAAGGAAATTAAAGAAGTTATTCATGACAACTAATGAAGATGAATTTATGGTAGCTAGAGCCAGTGCCACCTTTAGACATGACAAGGTGATACCATGTGTAGTGTTGAGAGAGACAAAGTTATAGTTAAAAGATACTACTTCCTCCGTCCCAAATTATAAGAAAGAAAAAAATCACACTTGTTAAGAAAACTAAAACATAAGAATTTGGAATATAGTTTTTTTGTATTTTCTTTGGAAAAAGTTTTATAGGAAGATGTAAAAACAATTTTCATTGGCTATTGGTTATGGAAAAATTGAAAGAGAGAGAAAATTGAATGCAATTTGCATTTAATTTTATGAGAATAAACAAAAGTTTTTCTTGAAAAAGAGATTTTTTTTTTTAAAACAAGACTAAATAGGATAAAAGATTGTCTTTTTTGCTTATATTTTGGGACAAAGAAAATAAGTTTTTTTTACTTATATTATGGGACGGAGGGAGTATATATAAAAAAAAAATATGTGCTGATTTCTAACCATCGAAGTATGTGATATGACAATTTCATTTTCAATGCCAACATGTTAAAATTAGCCTAAGTTAATATTTTTCTGTTTCAAATATAAAATAACAATAAAAATTAATTTATCTATTTAAAGGAAAATGTTAACTGGTGTCCCTAGGGCACTGGTTAAGAAATAAATATAACATGTATTGCGTTGGAAATTGTGTTATCAATCCCTTAAAAGTCAATAAAGTGTATTTTTTAATTTAAAATTTTCTTTTTTTAGTGTCCCGGAAGCACCAGTTAACATGACTTTTATTTAAATTGTGGATGATTGTTTCTAAATAAATACAATAGATGATAAGTGGATATAAGGATTTAGTAAACAAAAAAAATGTGGATATAAGGATGATTTTTTTTAAGGAAGGATATAAGGATGATTTGGTGGTTGAGTATGGAGTTAAAATGTAGAGTGATAAAGAAGTTAATGATTCGATCTCAACTTCAAGCGTAAAAACTATGAATACAAATTTGTCTTTTCAAAAAACAAAAAACAATATAAGCTGATATTGATATGTGATATATTGTTTATTTATTTTCTAAAGTGGTGACTTATTTTATTTTCATAATAACCTAATTAATTAATTAATATTGGATGTCAACTTTTACAGAATGTGATACCACTATGGAAGGAAATAGAGTTCTTCAAAGAATACCAAGAAAAATTGAGAGTCCATGTTGGTAGAAAGAAGGCAAGTGAAATCATAAGTGAGGCATTATACCTAATAAGCTTAGGAACAAATGATTTCCTTGAAAACTACTATATTTTCCCAACAAGACAAATTCATTTCACGGTATCACAATATCAAGATTTTCTAGTGGATATTGCTGAGGATTTCGTTAGGAAATTACACTCACTTGGTGCTAGGAAATTGTCCATAACTGGTCTTGTTCCTATGGGTTGTCTCCCATTAGAAAGGGCTACAAATATTTTTGGTGACCATGCTTGCAATGAAAAATACAATAGAGTGGCTTTGCAATTTAATGCCAAGTTGGAGAATATGATATCAAAGCTAAATAAGGAGCTACCACAATTGAAGGCTTTGTCGGCAAATGTTTATGAGACTGTCAATGATATCATCACAAGACCTTCCTTCTATGGTATGTTTTCTTTGTTTGTTCTCACAAAATATCTATCTTATGTCTTTGTGCTCATTCTACATCTTATTATGGTATTTTATATGTTGCACTTCCCTTTCCTTGGCTATGACTATGACACAAAAATATACAAACTCGCACATAGGTTAAAAACAAAAAATTGATGTTCATTTAGTTGGGTCATCCAACATGATTTTGAGCAACTACATAAGTGAATTGTTAATATCACATCTTTATGCAAAATGCATTAGGTATATTGATTATTTCACTTTTATGCTGTTCAACATCCACTTTTTCTTTCAACGTAAGACTCTTATTCATATTTGATATACTAACAATCTCCTTAACAAATTCCTTAAAAAAAAAAAAATATTCTCCTTAACAAATGTCGGTCCATCCATGGATATGTATATATTTTCTCCCAAACGAAAACTTTTCATTCTCATTCATTTGCATCGTCGTATGTCATTGACACTACATCAGCAGGACACGTTGTCTGACCACCATTGTTAAGAAGACTTTCGATACAAGAGTTGGTTGAACCATTGACTTTAATATCATTGTTACGTCACGAAGAGGTCCAAAGTATCATCAATACATTGACCTTTAAACAACCACGCAAATGAAATTTGATATTATATCGTCACCGAAAATCTTCATACATTAGATATATGACTCATTTAACTTATATGTCACTCAACATTCAATTTTTCATTTAATGTGAGACTCTTACACACACTTCTTATTTCAACACATCTTTAGCGTCCCTAACACTTATAGACTTAACTAGATAGTATATATTTTACTTTTTGTCTATAATTATATTTGCAAATCGATTTTTCAATATTTTTTAAAAAGTTTTGACATTAGATTAGCTAGTTATCTTTTCCTTTGTATATGCTGAGTTGAATTACAGCTAATATATATTCTTAGGTTTTGTTCGGGAGTTTGAATGAGAGGGGAAGAGAAGACTTTGAGGGGTGGAAAATATGAGGAAAACTGGAGAAATCTTTCAATTTTTCTAAAAGAGTAGTTTTTTAAGAATGATAAATTAATGCATATGATTACTATATTTTTAATTTTAAAAATATTATAACAACATAGATTAAATTTGAAGAATTTATATAAACTCCCCCAAAGCCTCCTCCAACACAATCTTTTAGTTCCCCAGATGATGAGTGTTTTGTATTACGAAGAAAAGTTAAACACCCCCCTCAAAGCTCTCCTCTTCCATTTTCTTCTATTTCGTCCACTTGCTCATTCCTTTTTTTCCAAACATTCCCCTCTCTTCCTCTAAACTCGCAAACAAAAGCCTTAGCCTACACCAATGATCCATTGATATGCTAACATTCATTCCAACTAAAAATAATTTGTGTTTGTATACATTTAGGTAAAAATTAGTTAAATTAAAATCAATTTTAGAATAATAAACTACAAATCTTATCTTCAAGTAGAATAAATTTTAAAGGCAAAATCAATTTCACTCGATAGCAATTAAACATGTTAGAATCAATTTTACACCTCCAAAATTGCGTCGGAACAAAACATACTCCAAGTTAATTGCACAATCAATGCAGCACAGCTATCCTGTGGATACATACAGCTAATCATATAGTGCCTGAAATTCCTGCAGAGATGATATCCAGTAGATCAGGGGTAGGACCTTTGATTTAATGCCCATTTGTGTGCAAGAATAAATTTCACATCATTTTGATTTTGGCCATATGGTCATGTTCCAAAATAAACGTTCTTTTTTTACAAAAATAAACGGTAGAAAATTTAACTTGCTGAATATTTACTTTTTACATGATTTTTTATTTCAAATTTCTTGATATTTTTAGATTGTGTAGTATAAAATTTGAAAAAAGTTCTTGACTAAAATAAATAAATTCTAAAAAAGGTTACATTTTAAACAATTAAAATGCTTCATTTGATTTTTCCTTTATTTTTTTTAATAGTGTAATAAAAATTTATTCCTAAACTTAGTCAAACAAGTTTTATGAATTTTTAAAAAATTGAGAGCTAATTTGTAAAAAAAAAATAAAAAATTTGCGATATTTTTAAATGGACAATCACAATAAAAAACCAGTAGTAATAAGTATATACTCACTTTGTGTCCCCGTAAACATAACTCAGTTGATAAAAATATTACAATATATATAAATCGGAGTTCAAACCTTGTATTCCTCTTTTATTTATCTAAAAGGTAAAATTCTTACTACTTTTTTTTTAAAAAAAATAAAAATTCTTACTACTAAACCACTTAAAAATAAATAAATAAATATCTACCCACTAATGAGAATCATATAAATAAAAAATGTCAGGGTATGAACATCCACTCATAATAATACTCATAAGAGTGTTAATTTTGATGTCCTCTGATTTGTTCAATTCATGTGGGTTTTAAATTATCGTCCTTTACCAACACACGTTGGCTCGGTTGGTAAGGAACGGGTCACTTCCTTGCAGAAGGTTGTGTGTTCGATTCCCTCTGCCGATGTGAGGGCAGTGTTGGTGGGTGATCTGTAAGTACCTTTATAAGTGTCCTTTGGGCCCGGAGGCGTGCCCTGACCCTGGTGGTGATCGGAGCCGAACCCACCTAAACTTTTTATTACCAAAAAAAAAAAAAAAAAAAAATTATCGTCCTTTTCACGAGGTAGGTTTGCCCTAAACTTAAGATGGTGGTCCATGAAAACTACTAGCCCCTGGCACTTTAGTTGGTCCTCTTATTTTTTATTTTTTGGTGCTAACCTCTTAAACTTTATTTCTAGGATTTATCATTTTAAAAAACTGATAAAGAATATGATCCTATTTAGTAACAGTTTAATGAAGTGTTTACAATATAAACGTTTGTTATGTACCGTAAGTGTGTATGTACAAGTTATTTCTAAAAAAATAAAGTCAAAATGATGTCCTATAAAAAATGTTATAGGCCATGTTGGAGAGTTTATGAAAATACTTATTCTAAAAAAGCCATAAAAAATACTTATGAGCAACTGTTTTCTCGTAAACACTCCCGAGCAATCTCACAAGTGTGTCTATGTTGGTAAGTCAGTAAAACCTAATAAATCAATCCAAACAAGTGTTATATATTTTATATTTTGAAATTTAACATGTGTTACAAACTACAAAATGAAGTACAAAGTACTTTATAAAAGTACTAATTTAGTATACAATAAAACAAAAAGTTTATTTTTCAACAAAAATAAAATATTTTTTATGATTTTAGTTGTTGATAAATGTAACAGCAAGTTTTGCTCTGACTTGAATTAACTATTGGACTTAAATCAAAGATTTATCATACCTTGAAATACAGTGAATATCAACATGAAAAAGATCTGTTTGTATTTACTGTTCTTCAGAGCTACTAGCTGAAATTTATAAACGTGGCCAGCAAGGAATGTTTATAAATGTTGTACCCTACTGAAGTTTTATTAGGTATGCTTTTATTTTTGGGCATCAATAGAATTAAATTTATCGAGGCCACCACTCTAGCTGACAAGCTCAAGTGTTTATGCATAGAAAATGTAATTGTTTTTACTATTATTGAGAGCCTAGTATGTGATTAATTTGCCTAAGCATTGACTATAAATTGAACAAAAAAACTCACTTATAAGTCAATTTTATGCTACATATATCAAAACTCATATATGATATCAAATCTATGTTAGATAAATTGGATTGCTTATTATTAGATCAATGAGTCACAAAGTTTTATACCTCCTAGGGACGAAGGGAGTGTTCAAAGTTTTATATTTGCAATAATGACTATAAATGGGATATAATATTTACATTGTCAAATTTGTCAAGTTGAATTAGGTTCAAAATCTAAGAACTATTAGCATCCTAATCATTTATAAGATGAAGAAAAAGAAGGAAAAAAAGTGAGGTGAACACTCTTTTAGCATGCATCCTAATCCTAAGAGCATCTCTAATTTGGTATTATATAGAGTTCTATAACATGACGAACTTGTACCTTATATTTTGTTAAGAATAAGAGGTGGTAATGTGTGTTGCACATGACTTGTTGAAATATCTTAATTAAGATATGACGGTAATGGGATGAAAATCTATTTCCTTTCCTCAACCTCCAACAACCAATACATTATGGGTGGGGATTAATATATTTTTAAACATTGTAATGAATAGGAATGTTTGAAACAATCTCTTTTCAATATTCACTCTAATATTACTGGGTTCTACAAATATTATGTAGGATTTATTTTTAAAGTGTAACACTTACATTAATTTCATTTAATAAAAGAGTGAGTGTTCAAAAGAATGTTAAAAATAGAATGGTCTTAGTATTTCTCTTATAATGAAAGTATGAGTTACTTAATATATTGTTGCTTAATTGTTTATAATTGTTTACTATTTGAGTAAAATACGTATGAGTTGTGTAAGTATGACGTGACACTGTAGGGACTATTAAGTTGTAGTGTATTAACCCCAAAATGGATTCCTAATTAAAAAAGTCATATAAGATGCTCTAACTTGTAACTACTTTCTCATGATAAAAACATGGTTAGTAGCCATGTCACAAAAAAGGTTAGTAGCTATTAGGCAAGTGTTACGGTGGACCATTTTGATAGGTGGTCAGTGGTGGATTGATATATAAAATTTGGTCAAATCGTGAACATCACCTAACACTTCCTTAAAAAATAAAAGTTTTCAATCCTTATTTTTCTCACGATCTAGATGGTGACCTAATTATTACTAGTTTGACAAATCAAAGAAAAATAGATATAAGTTGGGTTTTGAGGCGCTCATATTTATTTTCTCTTGTTATGTTACAACAAGGAGGGTTGTGTTTGTACTTATACTTTTTGCGGTTGATGTTTGTCATCCTTAGAGTTTCAAACAATTTTCATGTATTGATGTATATAATTTGTCAATGGCGATTCAAGTAAGCTTTTTATTGTCAAACCAAAAGTAATTTTATATAACTTTGATCTTGTTGCTCTAAATTGTAAGTTATATGAAATTGGATTAGTAGTTGAGTTTCAAATTAGAGCAAGAAAAACACATAAAAATTATGTCATTGAACCATTTGTAACATGGACAATATATATTTTTGCAGGATTTGAGGAGGTAGAAAAGGCATGTTGTTCCACTGGAACATTTGAGATGAGCTACTTATGCAGTGAGAAGAATCCACTAACATGCAAAGATGCAAGCAAATATGTGTTTTGGGATGCCTTTCATCCTACCGAGAAGACAAACCGCATAGTTTCAAATTATTTAATCCCTAAACTTTTTGCAGCTTTTAGATGATCCATCCATTTCCTTTGAATTAATTCAGCCATTTTATATTATGATTAAATTGTTGTTACAAACAAACAAATTAATTGTGAACCATCTAGTCTTAGACCACATTTGATCTTTGTATTTAATAACTGAAGCATATGCATGAGTTTGCTACCACTAATAGTAATATGCATGGTTGGGTGGCTTTTCGCATTGAATTTTCCTCTTACTCTTTTCTCTCAACAATGGTGTTTCCCCAATTTTCCTATCACTCTCTAAATTCCCTTTCTCTCACTGTCGCCCACATTTCAAAAAAGAATGGAGAAGATGATAAAATTTACGAATTCTTTTCTTATTCTACAATGTTGTTTGTTTAACACACTTCCAAGAGCTTGAATCAAATTGGCATTATGTTAGCACCACCCTTGTATTACGACCCTTTAATTTTAAATTATATAGTTTGAAAGACGTTTAACACGTTAAAAAACCCTTAAAAAACACGTTAAAAACCTTATAAAACCCTCCATTGTCTTATATTAACATGCCTAGACACAAATTAAATGGACCCAAATTGTTTGTGCCCACAAATTGGCAAAAGAAAAATCCAACTAGAGAAAAAGTCCAAGGCGATTATTCTTGAATTTACATTTATTTTTCTTGAACGATACTAATAGAATTTGAATTCATAACATCCAAATTTAAATTTGTCTTTTCAACACTAGCTCAGATCTATGGAGTTCAAATCATTCTACTTCCATAACTATATTTTAAAATTGATGATATAATATAGACAAACATGCATCTCTCGCATATAGTATAAAATTAATTTATGTATGTCTATTAAACTAATATTTAATAACATTTTTCACCTTAAAAAATTGGTCAAGGGCCATGAAACCATTGTCAAGAAATTAAAATATTTGCATGTATACTCAGAAACGTTAAAAGCCATATACATACTGATCATAAAAAACTCAGAGTTGGTCCCTCGTTTTAGGTCTATCAACAAAAAAATATTTTTTATTAGATTTTATAAACAAACAAAAAGGTCTCACATGTAGACAAAAGAGGCCACATATATTGAATTTCGCTTCAAGTCTTATTTACTTTTAAAGATTATTTTGCCGATCCCTATAAAACTTCTCCGAATGAATTAAAACCAAAGAATTACATAATCGTATTATTATGGGGCACATATGCATCTTATGGCTAATATTGATAACTCAAATGATCATGGTGACTTGCAAGAATGGAAATTATGTACCAGCAGTAATTGTGTTCGGTGACTCCTCAGTGGATTCTGGAAACAACAATATGATATCAACATTTCTAAAGAGCAATTTTAGACCTTACGGCCGTGACATCGATGGTGGCCGCCCCACCGGACGATTTTCAAACGGCCGTATTCCACCAGATTTCATTTCTGAGGCTTTTGGCATTAAGAGTCTTATACCAGCATATTTGGATCCTGATTATACGATTGAAGATTTTGTCACTGGTGTTTGCTTTGCCTCTGCTGGAACTGGATATGATAATGCAACTTCTGATTTACTAGTAAGTGTTTATTTTATTTTTTTCAAACCAATTGTGTTGAAGTATATTTTTCAATGAAACATTCTTTTATAAAATATATTCTTCAATGATCATGTATACAAATTCATAACATGTAACAAACTAATTACATGGGTTGACAACATTTCATAGAATGTGATACCACTATGGAAGGAAGTACAATTCTACAAAGAATATCAAGGCAAATTGAAATCCCATATAGGTGAAGAAAAAGCAAATGAAATCATAAGTGAAGCATTATACATAATAAGTTTAGGAACCAATGATTTCCTTGGTAACTACTATGGTTTCACAACACTAAGATTTCGTTACACCATATCACAATATCAAGATTATATAATTGGCATTGCTGAGAATTTCATTAGGGAATTATACTCACTTGGTGCTAGGAAATTATCCATAACTGGTCTTATTCCTATGGGGTGTCTCCCATTAGAGAGGGCTATAAATATTTTTGGTGGCTTTCATCGTTGCTATGAAAAATACAATATAGTGGCTTTGGAATTTAATGTCAAATTGGAGAAAATGATATCAAAGCTAAATAAGGATCTTCCACAATTTAAGGCCTTGTCAGCAAATGTATATGACCTTTTCAATGATATCATTACAAGACCTTCCTTCTATGGTATGTTTTCTTTATTTTTTTCTAAGAGGAAAACTGTCACATTTAATTTGGTCTTGTACAATAAAAAATCATGACATTGATAATATGGACTAAATAATTTGTAGGAATTGAGGAGGTAGAGAAGGCATGTTGTTCCACTGGAACAATTGAGATGAGCTACTTATGCAATAAAATGAATCTAATGACATGCAAAGATGCAAGCAAGTACATGTTTTGGGATGCCTTTCATCCTTCTGAGAAGACAAATCAAATTATCTCAAATTATTTAATCCCCAAACTTCTAGCAGCTTTTGGGTGATCCCATTCATTGCCTTTATTATTTATTGTTTTTTTTAAAGCTATTTCTATGATAAAAGAAAATTATTACCATTTACCAAAAAAAAGGAAATTATTACCGTAAAAGAAATTTGTTTTTGATTTTTTATAAATTAATTACATAATTTCAATGCATTAACTATTATATAATTTTATGTGTTTCGGGAGCACCGGTTAACATTTTCCTAAAAAAAATAAAAAATAAAGTCAAATTGTTTTTGTATAAACTACAAACTTTTTATAAAAGTTACTTTTAAAGAACTTATGAAAATAACTAATAGACATATCATAAGTTGTTTACATAACTCTCGCAAACGATCATAAGTATTTATGTATATAAATAAATTCAAATAAATCAATAGAAACATGTTGTAGTTCTAATTAACATATATAATATCAAATTAGGAGGGCTTAATACACTCAATATGGCTAAACAAATGCAATTCCATATATTTGATGATGGCCGTCTAATAGCATTTCATCAAAACTACAATTCCATGTGATGGAGTAATTATTGCTACATTTTTCATGCATTATGGACTTGAGTTATGATGGCGCTGCAATTGACGGTAATAAACATAGCAGACTTGTAGTTACAGTTCCACTTTTTGTGTGTGCAGACTAGGTAGTAGTTTTTTGTGTGGAGACCAATCATTGATTGTTCCGTAGAATAAATGTGGTAATTTCAGCTTTTTATAGTTTAAATAACTTTAGATATAGGAGTATTATTCATTAGATAAGATAAGAAGTGTATGTGAAATCCATACCCACGATTATCCCTAAACTCACTTCAATTTGACAGGTTTTATCCATTTTAATTGAGTTTGGGTTTTTTACAATTTTAAAACACGAATATGGGATGAGCAAAAAGGATATATGTATCCACCCGAACACATTCCTAAACCCGTCCACGAATGTTGGAAATTACTTTATTACTTTGTTTTATATAAATAAAAACATAAATCCTAAAACCATTTCACTTAGACAATGAGCATGTCAATATGTGTCACACTCAGTCGAGTTCTCTATTCTCCTTCCATGTTTCATACCCTCGGTTTCTCTCTTTTTGCATTTAAAAACAAATTATTCACTGCGGGTATAGAGACAGGGCGGGGATATCCGAACTCGATCACGACGGGGATGAGATTCAATTTCTCATCCCCGTTGGGTATGGGTAGAGTAACATGTAAGTGTATGGGAATCAGTGATGGGGATTGGAAAGGTAAAACCGTCTTCACCACGCCCCATTGCAAAACATCCTCTTTTCGACATCTTCTCTAACCTTCATTCTCTAATTAAATGAAATCAATGTATGTCTCATCACTTTAAGTGACATCCATTTTCAAAATGTGGAACTCATGCATATTGATTTCATCAAATAACATAATGATGTAACTCTTCATTAGATATATTATTTGGTCATAATCTAATTTACAACCTTTTCTTGTTGGAAAATTGGCATCTGCCGACTGCTAACAGGCACCTTAAATTACTTAAAATACACCCCAACGAACGACAATTAATTACCATTCGGGATTCATTTTAAAGCAGTTACACCGATTTAAAAAGTGTTGATCAGTAACTAACTGGCATTTAAAGCGAACAATATTTAATTGCCATTTAGTAAACAGTAATAACTGTTTGTGAGTATTGATAGGTGTTTCAAGAGAAATAACGTTGGAAAATGTGTTGTCAATCCCTTAATAGTCAACATAGTGTATTTTTCAATTTGAAACTTTCTTTTTTTAGTTTTTTTAATCAATGTCCTTGAGGTACCAGTTAACATAACCGAAATAGAAATAGACCAAGTTATAACCCAAGCCCAATAAGAAAAAAGTTTGCTTCTGACACATAAATCTATTTCAAAAAAAGAAGTATAAAATCTCACCCAGGGTGCCTTTTTGACCCCTCACAAATGTGCAGATCATTCTAAAAATAACTCCCAAATGACATTTTTTGTGTTTTAAACTCTTGAATGTTGTTTTGCCAGATAAAGAGCAAATAGGGGATCGAAAAGAAACAATCAAATCTAACTAAGAAACCCTAACCCCGATATCTACTTGTCTACGTAAAATATCCATCTCCTTGTATAAAATTTTCGAGTCCATTTTTATAGGTCCCCTTCAAGTTATAAGATGTGTTAGTTACTTTTTCACAAAAATGCACCTAATTAAAGAAAAAAAAACAAATCAACTACTCCAAAATTGAAGGATAATTAAGGATAATTTAGCCGATATTTTGTCAACATAAAATATCGGCTAAATCACAAGAGAGCCTCAATTCATATACTCTTTCTTTCTCTAATTATAAGACTATTTACACACAAAAAGATTGTCCTTAAATCATTAAGTATAATAAAGACTTGTTTGATGGATCACGTGCATTAAAAATAATATTTACAGCTAGTATTTACAAAATTAGACTATCTAGAAGCCCTACGTTAACTCATTTTGAAACGTTTTCGACCTACTAACTCACTTTCAATATTATTTTTTTGGTTACTCACTTTTTATATATGATCATAGCTATAAGTTTAGATTGATATAGTTACGGTAAAAAGAGTATATTAAGGAATAGTGTGATAAGGAGGTTGGGGATTTTATCATCTCTCCCACAACATAAAATTAACATAGTAAATAGTAGAATTTTCATTCCAAAAATAAAGACCATCGCTAACAACAAAGTATAAGTAATCAACTACTCAATCAAATGTAAGCAAAAATTGCTTGGTCATATGAACTATTGACTTCTATATCAGCTTCTTTTTTTGTACGAAACTTCTATATCAGTTGATGACCATGTTCTCCAATAGTCCAATCCATATTTATATTTTAAGAAATAGACCTTCATGCACGTTCTTGATCAACTTTTAAAAATTCACATATATACCGAAACAAAAAAGTTATGGACCAAAAAGGCATGTTATACTTGAATAGCAACCTAAGAGTTCATATAGGCTTGAGACACATTCAACTCTTAGTAGATTCAGTTCAGCATTAAATGATTATGCGTCAGCCGATTATAATTCAATTCATCTACAAATACTTCTTTTTTTTTTACTAATACATCGTAATTAGGATCTTTGACGTTAAATAAACGCAACAAGATATTCACACAACTTATATTCTTAAACTCGTTATAAGATTAATCCTCGAGTCAGCAACACATAAATAGTCTATTTTAAGGGGTAGACATACATGACCCACACTTCTTTATAACAATTCTTTATTAATATGGTTCTTTTATTATCTATAACACCTACTAAAATTTGTATAAATTAAACCATGCATGAGAGTTGAGACCGAGGAATAAATACTCGTGGAGAGAAGTTAGAAACTGAAGAAAAGATCATATGGTTGGGTAAAACTTGTTGGGTCCTTGTGTGACAATAGTGTCTCATAATTTATTGGGCAACAGTAGTAGACATAAATCACATCACCTCCTTTTCGGTTGAGAAAACATTTATTTAATGGTTTCATTGGTTTAGACCATAAGCTAAGGATATTGTCCCTTCTTTGGGCGGTTGCAACTGCATGACTACCTAATTAATATACATCCTGCCACCTCTCTTTCACCCAGTTCATCCTATCCTTTCTGGTAGTTAGTTGGTGTGGAAAAATCAACTTACTCCTCTCTCCAGATTAAATATAAGTTAAAATAACTAAGTTCAGAAAAATTCTAAACCCTAAATCTTAATATAGTAGTTAATTTGATTGCGTAAAAAAAGACATAGTTAGTTTGTTTATATAGACTTTTTTTTTATAATTAAGTTTGTTGGGTCTAAGAGAAGATGTTAGACTTCTAATACATGTTGAATCAAAGTTTGAATTTCGATTGAAGAAATTACTAACATTAAATATCTGACACATTTCGAATATGTGATAACCCATCTAAAAGTTTAAAACAAGATAGTGTAAAAATTTATAGGTGGAATAAAAATTAATTTATGGATATCACTTACAAATTTACTCATGTAGCTCGTTATCATTGGTGGTTGGATACATTACCACAATTTTTTTTAAGGTGGCGTAGAAAAACCCTTAAAATAAACTTCAAAAATTAAATATTTCAAACATATGCAATTCTCCACTAAGTATATAAGTTCTGTTATTAATTTTTAGAGTTTGAATTTTGACCATACATATATTATACAATATTTTTATCAACTGAGTTAAATTTACGTGGAATTCTGCTATTAATTTTGTTGAAAATAAAAAGCATTTAGCAGTATTATTTTTCAGCAAGCATTAATAGACACTTAAGTTTGCATATGAAAAGTTCATAGTCTACATTTCAATTTTCATGAAATGTCAGCACCTAAAACTAGGCTTAACACCACTCTTAATTACAGTATGAGTCAGTTTATGTTAGGTTTTCTTCCATTTTCAGAAATATCATCTAACCGCACGTCCAGCAAAACATCAATGCTAACTTTGTTTGAGTTGTACACAAACAACATTAATTAACTAGTTAACCTTTTTTTGGTTAAATTTAGTTAACTAGTTTTTTTTTCTTTTAAATTCGTGTTTGAATTGAGAGTTTAAAAGGGAAAGGAAGGAGAGAGTTTATTTTTATTTTTTAAATTATGGATTATATAACATATTTTTCTAAAATAAATCAAGTGTGATTGAAATATTATATGATCGTTTATTATGTTAATATGTTAACTTTTTAAAAAATATTTTATAGTGTCCGTAATTTAAAAATAAAAACTAAACCCTCCTCTACATTTCCCTCCTAAACCCTCCATCTAAATACACCCTTATTTTCCAACCTATACATGTGGGTAACTACATTAATTTTTTATTGAGCACTCAAAATCTCAATACACTATAATAGTATACTATACTAGATCTTTGTAGATGGTATATCCAGCTCCTAATTAATTAATGTAGTACGAATTTGGTTTGAATGTGAATCTAGAAGCTTGACTTTGTCCATTCATGCAAGGCAATGGAAGTAGGTGATACTCACGAATTTATTCATGATTTTTCACGGTGAGTCATCTTCAGCTTTACACGTAAGGAGTGCAAAGAAAAGTACATATTTCATATAATATATGCACGACAAATTATTCAGTTATTATTTAAATAAACATTCTATTGTACCAAAAATATAAATAATAAACATTCTTTTTTTCTCTTGATGATAAACATTCTTTTTTGCTTACGGATATTATTTAAACATGTATATACTTAATGTTGTAGTTATTATAAATATATATAGGACCACGATAAAGGATAAATACAGTAAATGTCTTGTATTAATTCCTCTTCTAAATTGGATAACATTTTGTATATTACGATTAATTAACTATTACAACTTGCTTTGGGCCATGACTCTACGTCTTAATTTGGATTATTAGTATCACCAATGAACAGAGATTATTATTTTTAATGGAAAAGAAAATTATGTGAGTTGGTCCGGAAGACTCACTTTTTATTAGTCATCTAATTTAATTTAACAGTAAGTATATTTCACGTATGCTGAAACCGATTAAACTAATTAAACTATGATTTGGATGTTTTACCGGTTCGATATCCAATCGAATTTTATAAAACTACATATCAAGCTATATAAAATAAAAGTCAGATCATATTTTAATTACATGATAATATATTTCTCATTGTATAAAACTTTTTCCTCTCCAATTTTTTTTGGTGCATGCTATACAAACTTTCTATGTTATTATTATGTGATAATGTTTCATGCAGTAAAAACTTTCTTGCGCTTGGTTGTGCTTTATTCATGTCTTATCTTTTGTTTTTGAAAAAAAATAAAATCATATATAGAAGCGCTATACTATATATTTTTTAACATTAACTATCTAGTATTGTAATGTTAATAGTTAAAATCACAATTGTTCCAAACTGGACCCGGAAGCAAGCGACGTTATATGATGGACACGCCTTAAATTCCATCGGATAATTGCTCAGACCAATAGATCCTGACCATTTAGTCCGGAGGTAGCCACACTTGTCCCTCAGGGACAAATATCCAGGTGAATAGACATGGCAACGGGGCGGGTCGGGGGCGGGTTTAAGTATCCCCACCCCCACCCCCGCCCCCGCTTCATGCACCCGCACCCGCCCCCGCCCCCAAACCATATTGGGGGTAAAAATTGAACACCCAACCCCGTCCCCAATGGGGACGGGTCTCCCGGCCCCGCCCCACCCCCACCCGTGAAAACTCTATTTTTTATAAAATATTTTACAAAATGCATTTTTTTCACTTTTTTCATAGCAACAAAAAACAAAAATTATATTAATAATTATTTATTTAATAAACTTTTTTCAAAAGAACAAAATAATTATAATAAATATGTTTCTTAAGAGTAATAATATATGAAAATAGGTAGGTGTTTATAGAAATAAGATTATAAATTTTAATAAAGTAAATTTCAAAAAGCGGGTGCGGGGCGAGGGTAAGCATCCCCCGGCCCCGCCCCCGTACTAAAAATCAAAATTCCCCCCACACCCGCACCCGTACCCAATTAAATCGGCTTTTCTCCGTTAAATTCAGGGCGGGGGCGGCCGGGTCTGACGGGGACGGGTTTTGTTATCATGTCTACAGGTGAAGGCTTAACAGTCAAAACTCTACTTATTTATCCTATTTTAAGCCACACTTTATCTCTTGAACCTCTTAATGACTTGGACGTCGGAGCACATGCAGGTACACCACCCCTCAGGTGTGGAAGGACACAAGACAACCCGCGACGGACGATGAAAGATCAATCTCTCTACAGTCATCTTCACAGGTTCAACCGAGTCAACAATCCAAATGATAACATCGATACAAATTTGAAAGATAATAATAAACATAGTCTTGCTCACCAAAGTGAGAGCAACTACATAAATTTTACTGGAGAATTTGAAGTTAACAAAACTAATACAATTGAAATAAAATTATCACATTCACCTTTGTTCTCTTGAATACATTTTTAATATAATTTGCATATCATAATGGCTGAACCGAACTCAATTGGCCTATGAATAACATATAAAAGGTCTAGAGTTTCACTTTTGTACATTAGGGTTTAAGAATAAACATGATAACAAAAATGATACATATGAATACCTGGCCGAACTCGCCCTAACTTTAACAAGAAAAACTCGATTGTGTGGGATTCAGTTTGAGTTAACTTCAATTTCAAAAGGTTATTCAAGGCGAGTAATATTGACGCTTATATCTGCTCAGAATCCACCCTACGTGTATCCATATTACACTTTTATGTGTCTTAAATTAGAAACTCTTAACAAACGCTTAAATTGAATTCACATGTTTATTTGTATTGTTTAGGTGAGTCTTAAACAAGTTGTTTTATCTATTATTTGAATTAGAGCAACCGAATTGCACATTAAGTTAAGGGTGCTCTAATTCAAATCAACTAATGTCACCTTTGGCTAAGAGAAAACTTCCATTCCCACCGCAAAACGGTTTGTTGAATTCTTGTCCCATCAATAATAGTTGTGCTAGTATTGTCTATACAATTTATGGTTCCCAACAACTTATTCACCCGAATTTCAAAAGATCAAACTCCCATAAATAAGTAGTATACTCCTAACCAATATTTATTTCTTCACAAGTCCACCCCTTTAACACACACTCCATACTCACGTACGTATACTAAAAAATTAACACAACATGGAATTTCAATCAAAGCTACTTGCATTATGCTCCTTGCACATTTTGTGCCTCCTATTTTTTCATTTGAACAAAGTAAGTGCAAAGGTTCCGGCAATAATCGTGTTCGGAGACTCCTCCGTTGATGCCGGGAATAACAACTTCATTCCGACGGTTGCACGGAGCAATTTTCAGCCGTATGGACGTGACTTTCAAGGCGGAAAAGCGACCGGAAGATTCTCAAATGGGAGAATACCAACTGATTTCATATCAGAATCTTTTGGTATAAAAGAATTTGTGCCTCCTTACTTGGACCCCAAGTATAATATTTCAGATTTTGCAACTGGTGTCAGTTTTGCTTCTGCTGCTACTGGTTATGATAATGCAACTTCAGATGTACTTGTAAGTCCATTTTCTCTTAATACTCAAACTAGTGAAATATGAGAGTTCAAGTGCATACAATACATGTCTAGTTTCAGGAACTTTTTTTGGTTGGAAATACTAAAAACTTTTTGCTTTCTATTTGTAATATAAAATTAAAATTTTCCACTTACTTCACTTTTTTTTCATACTAGATTTTGGAAAATTTTAATTTTACTTTACAAGAAATGTGAAATTTTTCCAAGTGAAACTGAAAACATGAAATCTAAAGGGAATATCAAAAGAAAACAAAAGTTCATACTTTTTCAATAATCACTCTCTTGTTATTGTTTTCTCTAGGCATTAATCTTGTTCCTGTATTTTTAATTTTTCAATATCACCAAAAGAGTTTTAAAAAAAATTGTTTTGATTTTAATTAGTCATAAACTTATTGAGTTTTTAGTTTTAAAAATAAAAAATCTAGGAAAATAAAATTGTGATGGTAACATTTTGGAATTTTGTACAAAAATTGAAAAGAAAGGACATTTTATCTTTAAAAAAATCTCAAACTATTTTTTGTATTTTATTTTATTACAGAATTTCTTCAAACAATCTCAAGCATTGCTTTATTAAAGACTATTTTTAGTTATATTTTCCACAAATATGGAAATGTAAAAAATAGACATAAAAGTACATTTCATCCATCACACCGATGTCTTTAAATATTTATGAAAACTATAGCAAAAAGCTTAGATCTTACTATACGTTCTTAATTTTCATTTTACTAGCCAGACCATTTCCTTTTAATTAATTTGTATAAGAAATATATGTATAGTTAATTCAAAATAAACAATGGCTTAAATAAATTTTTCATCCCTAAAAATGTAGTTAATTTTGATTTCAGTCTTTTAAAAATAAAACAGAATGTTTTCACCCTCGCAAAATTTTCTGTTTCATTTCTTGTCCCTAATCTCTACTTTATGTTCATATTATACTGATTTAACATGTATTATAATGCAAACCATATGATTTTTGATGCAGTCTGTGATACCATTATGGAAGCAATTAGAGTACTACAAGGACTACCAAAAGAATCTAAGTTCATATCTTGGTGAAACTAAAGCAAAAGAGACCATATCCGAATCAGTACACCTTATGAGTATGGGAACAAACGATTTCCTAGAGAATTACTATACCATGCCTGGCAGGGCATCACAGTACACACCTCAACAGTACCAAACTTTTCTTGCTGGAATAGCTGAGAATTTCATAAGAAATCTATATGCTCTTGGTGCTAGAAAGATATCACTGGGAGGGTTACCACCCATGGGATGTTTGCCATTGGAGAGGACTACAAATTTTATGGGTCAGAATGGTTGTGTTGCCAACTTTAATAACATAGCACTTGAGTTCAATGATAAGCTCAAGAATATTACCACTAAGCTCAATCAGGAGCTCCCTGATATGAAATTGGTGTTTTCAAATCCCTATTACATTATGTTGCACATCATAAAAAAACCTGACCTCTATGGTATGTTGTTGCAATAGATAATATAATTTAATATTTTTCTATATAAATTACCATTATGAAGCACATTATAAATTTAAATATTTTTCTTCTGTTCACAGGGTTTGAATCAGCCTCAGTGGCATGTTGTGCTACTGGAATGTTTGAGATGGGTTATGCATGCAGCAGGGGCAGCATGTTCAGTTGCACAGATGCTTCAAAGTTTGTCTTTTGGGACTCTTTCCATCCCACAGAGAAAACAAATAACATTGTTGCAAAGTATGTGGTGGAGCATGTGTTGGCTCAATTTTTAGAATAAATAGTACCACTACTCGTGGAATTTTATATATTTGTGATCTCACCACTTTTGCACATTCACCATAAAGGCTTTCTATCTGTGGTTGCATGTCGATGTGTGTGTATAGATATATTTATATATGGCAGAATGTTAATACAGCACTTTTATCATAAAGTGTGCTGATATTTAGAATATAAGTCATTTTGTTTGGACTAATATATAACTTTTCCTTTGTGTATTCGTCTTCAAATATTTGTTCTATTATATGAGCAGCATGCTGTGTTCAAGTTTATAGAGATCTAGGCCATGTTTTGCAGGGTATATAATCTTCTTTTTTTTTTTTTTTTGAACTGGCAAAAAGAATTTATTACCAAAAGAGGAAGCACAAGATGTGCTAACCAAATGCCAAAGTTAGCAAACAGATAAAAAAATATATGTACCACTTCATCATAACTTTAAGCCAATCTAACTCTATAGAAAGCAACTCTGCCAATCAACGAAACCCGCATGAATCACCACAGCCTAGAACACCCAGCAGAACCACATAACTATACGTCAAACAAGCATCAGAAATCATCACACGTGACAAACACAGCAGAAATGCATTAACAGACAAACCGCAAAAACTGCCGACAAAATGATACCAACCCGAGCCATTTTGAGACCGGCCTGCACTAATACTATTCCCTAACCACACATCTGCTCTTATTTGAAAAAATCTGATGAAAAGGCCAATACAACAAACAAACACCCTGCATCTGGCAGAAGCTCAAACCACCCTGAAGCAAAAACCAGCCTCACAGAAAGTTGCCAACAAATTTGACTCTCTAGCTTCCCCTTTGATCCTTACAGCCTCCATTGCCAAAATAGACATTCCAAAATGCCCCAAGCCACACTCCCCCACCCGACACTAACATACCTCCTACAAAATGCACGAAACCCAGAACTACTACCCGAACTGCACTTCTTTCAACGATCTTTCCCTATGTATTGCAACAAAACTTGCTCCTACCCACCCTCTCTGAACCTCCCAACCTCTAACAAACCCTCTCCTTCAGCCCACCTATGAAATTGCAACGAACGAACCTTGCACTCCTGACTCGGACTCGACAAAAAGTCGACACTGCAACTGCAATTTCTGCACAGATGATCCAATGGCATATCTGCACCTGCAATGACAACCAACCAGCTACACTCCTGCCTCGTCTACGAATGGATTGAACATGATCAATCCGGAAACAAAAACTGTGACACTCAATCGACCCATACTAACCTTCCTCCCAAACCACCAAGGACTCAACTAGCAAACACTTCCCAATTATACACCCCTTTACTGCAAACCCCACAGCCATTACCTCTCCTTCCTTCCGCAAACTCCTGATTACGCTTCCCTCACGACGCCTAAGCATATATAATCTAAATTTTGATGTCTAACCCAAAAAAGTTTTCTTTTTGTTTCTCCCTTAAGTTGAAGTTATTTATGTGTTAAATCAGATACCTATCATATTGACAAACTCCTAGGAGAAAAATATGTAAATGAAAATCAACTCAAAGTAACTCACTCTTTGACTAAAACTTTGCAATATTAAAGTGATCCTAGCCCAGATTTACAAAAGACAGTTCATACAGCCACTCAATAGACGAAGGATAACAATGGATTGACTGTTACTATTGATTATTGGAAGCATTTCAATAAGACAGCATTTCTAGTTATTCTCCTGAGTTTGAAAGAAGAAAAACGAAGACAGCATGTACCAAGGGGTAAGCAACGGAATTTGGAACAGATAATAATACAGAGACAATATCAACAACAGAAATTAAACATGCACCAAAGACAGCTTGTCTCTTTGAAAAGGCATTTCTTGCCTTTAAAAAGTACTTACAGGGTTTAGCAAGCCGTGTATGTATATGCATCTAAACAAAATTTGATATCATGTGAGGAGCTGTTAATTCTTATCTTTATTTGATAAACTTTTTATACGTTGCCAGATTGTTGGACCTTCAGGATGCATATTCACATAGACTTTTACAAACTGTTTTTCATTATATGCAACTATGGTACTCAAGGAGTGTGCATGACTTACTGCATTCCTTTCCTTCAACCACTCATACATTGAAACTCTTGCCCTGATTTTGTCCATGTTATGGAAAAAGTATGTTGGGTATATCACAAGACATTCTATCGGGTAACCTAAAGTGTTTTTTAAGAAATCAATCTTCTTTTGAATTAAATTTCTCTTCAGGTTTAGAATCTTAGGATGTCGCTTTACCAATCCAATCACAGTGCTATAATCCAAACCAGCTTCTACCAGGCAATCCAATCTCTCCTGTAACTGATCACCTCTCCCTGTAAATAATTTTACTGCTTCTTCCATCTCCTCAGAGTTTTCCATATACCCTAGTTTCAGCAAGAAAGCCGTTTTCCCCAATTTACTAAGCGGGTCACAATTGGTTTGCCCTCCACTCCTCTTATGTTTCTGTTTAGAAGCCAAACTAATAAGCTCCAATGGATCATTGTTTATGATTCTGCATAAATCAGCTTTTTGAACTCCTAACTCCTGACAAACCGTTTTATAACCTTTTATTGAATGTTTGCTCAAGATATGCATGTGGTTAGACAAAACATGTGCAATATCATCTTGTTTCATTTGAATATTATACAAAAAAGAAATAACTCTCATCAAATTGTCCACACGCTTACTCGGCAACATATCGGAATGCACTATGAAACAAGAACAGACAACATTCACGTCAACACCCAACTTAATAAGCTTCCCTAAACCTTTCAACAACAATTCCGGATCCGCCGTGAACAAATCATACATATGTTTCTCAGAATAACCCAGTTGATGAAAAAACTCTAAACATTCAATCATTGTTTTCCAGCTATAAGTGTTTGAACTAGACATACAATTCACAAACCATTTACTCTCAATCCCAATTCTTTTCAACCAATCAAGAACAACAACAAACTCAGAATCAACATCACCAACCAAAAGCAAAGGACAACAAACAAAAAGATTGATAAGAGATGATTTACTCAAACCCAAATCTTCATAATCTTGAAATTTCTTTGCCAAAACTCCATTTCCATACCCAAAAATTTCTCGTGCTTCTGTATAAATCTTTGCCATTCGATTCCTCGGAACCCCATGATGACACAATACATGAAAATTATCAACTAAAACACTATCATCACAAAGAAAAAAACAACCTTTAGGTAGAAATTTTTTCAATTTCGTGTGATTAATTCCTAAACTCTCTAAAAAAGGTTCAAATTCGTTAATGGGATGATACATAAGATACCTACTGAGAGCACGAAAAACATCGCCGTCATCAGGGATGTTGATTTTGGAGATGAGGAAATTGATGAAATGTGGAGAGTTTTTGGAGATAAATTCAGCGTCAGAGAAAGTGTAGTTTTGTGTGCAGTGAAGGAACTCAAATAGAGCTCGTCGTGCTTGAATTTTCGTAGCGCGTTTGATGTAAATTGGAGGAGAAAGAGTGGGAATTTGGGTGGATTTTGAACAGTTCAAGATTGATTTTTTGAAAGAAATGGAAGAAGATTGGTTTTGGTGCAAGAAATTGGGGTTTTGGTGAGAGAAATTAGGGTTTTGGTGTGTGGAATTAGGGTTTAAGAGAAAGAAGAGGTTGAGATTATGCAGTGAAAGTGAAAGAGTTCCCATTGGGAGCAAACGTTGGAAGAAGACGAGGTTGTCTTGTTTTGCAGGGTTTTAGGGATTTGGTGTGAGAAAATGGGGTTTTTGTTTTTGTAATGGGAGTTCATTCATTTATGTGATTTTAGGATAAAAAAAAATTGTTAATAAAAAAAAGTGGTTAGGATAAAAAAAAAATTGTGAATAATTGATAAGTTAGTTTATAGTGGATATACTTAAATGTTTTGTTTGATAAAGAAAGCAAATAGTTGAATTTATTGTATTTTTGTTGTTATGTTGAAAAAATTCTGAACACAAAGCCGAAACTCAAAACCTTATTTTGGTCAATTGTTTCCGCCGCAGTACTCCAGATCTATAGGTCTTTCTTTCTTTTTGCTTATTTTCTTTCCGCCGCAGTACCTCGCCGCTCTCTCCCCCTTGCTGATGTAGCAGTGGCAGTGAGGGGTGTGACGGTCGGCGCTAGCCACCCGCACCACCTCCCAACCAGATCTACGACTGTTTTCGCGGCGGTTGGTCGGTGTGTTCGATACCGGATGTGACGGTGGTTTCCGTCTTCTCTCCGGTGACTGTGGTTTATACCGGTTTAGTCGAAAGGGTTAATCTGGATTTGCGCTTTACAGCTCTAGATTATTGATGGGTTTTAGTTTGTTCTTTTTTGTTTTAAGCTTTGTTGCAGCTGCCGTGGTTAATTGCTACAGGTTGATTTGCAATAGTCGTATGTGGCTAGAAATGGCTTTGCCCCCCTCACTGTTATATGATTATGGATGTCCTTCGTAACAGGACTTTTAGGCTAGAAATAGTCATGTACCTGTTGTTCGTTATTGCTGCGATTAGTGGGTGCGGGTGTACCGTGTTGGCGGTGCTCGTGGTGTTCAGACTCGTTGATTGACCATCCCTTGATCTGGCTTTCAACTATTGGATTTGGCTAGAAATGGTCGTGAAGTCTGTCGCAGCATAGTGGGTTGTAGGTGTGAGGATTTGTATCCGTGTTAGTGGTCAAATTTCTCACCTTCACGAGGGTTGACACCGTATAACTTGGGGGAGGTTTCAAAATCCTCATCAGTTTTTGATGTTGGACTGTTTGTCTCGAAAGAGACGCTATGCTTGTTGCTGTCGCAATGAGTTGTTGGTACTTGGATCCATTTCGTGTTGACGGTTGGTCCATACACCACACGTTAGACATTCACCGATGTTGTTTTTATTTCTTATTACCTGTTTGGGTCGGCCTACATTTTGTGTGGATTGATTGGGTTAGGTTTATGTCCCCCCAATTTATTTGTTTTTGTATTTATTTTTTCCTTTTTTTTAATAATATATATGAGCACCTGATATAGAATGGAATCTGCAAGACATTCCAACTATGTTGGACTGTCTTCTATTCCTTTTTTATGTTTAGACTCTTGCCTATCAAAAAAAAAAAAAAACTATTTTGAAATTATAGAGTTTATAGTAGATAGTTGATGGAGAAAATAGTTGGTTAAATTTGTAGGGTTTTATAAAATTAACGGTTGAATTGACTTATAAATATAAAATGACATCAAAATGAGTTATACGTTAGTAAAATAAACTATAAGTTCGTTAGAAAGAGATAGTTACCGAAATAGGGTTTCTTTAGTCAAATAATTTTATAAGACATAAGATATGCTTGTTTGGATTAGCTTATACAGAGCATTTTATGCAAATAAATAAGAATTAATGTATTATTTATAAGTTTGTTAAGATAGTTTATGAAAAAATAACTTATGAATATACAATTTTCGTTATTAAAATCTTATGAATTACCATAAATGCTCAATTATTTGCATAAGTTCTTTTTCATAAGCTGAAAATAAGCTCAATCCAAACAAGTCCTAAAAAATGGATCTTGGCAAAAAAGACTATTAACAAAACATTTATAAACTAGTTTATAATTTATAACAGATAAAGTAATCGGATGAATTTATATTGTTTGATAAAATTAATGATCAAACTTGTTTATCAATATAAAATGACGTTAACAAGATATGTTTAATTAACTTTTGCTACCCCTCAACAAAATTTGCTGAAAAAAAGATATGTTTAAATAATAAATTTTTTTTCCAATTGAGAGACAATTGTAAAATTGAGAAAAAATATGATAAGGTATAAGCTTTTAAGTTAATAAAAATTGTTCTGGACTGGTCAGAAGACAAATCTCACGTTGACACGTGACCTAACTTATGTCGTCTTAAGGCTTAATGCCTGAAGGAACACGTCAGTTTTAGTGCACCGCACCGCATCCGAGTATGCTCATGCGCGAGGATCACCCTGCACGCGTTCTCAAACCGTCCCTAATCACACGCCGCGAAACCCGGAGACAGTTATCTTCACGAACACCTATATAAGGGTGACTTAGCTTCACCCTCAAGGTACGATTCACTTTTCACACACTCTTTCTCAGTTTCATTACTGACTTGAGCGTTAAAGTGTTAACGTGCATGCATGCACCTTTTGTTCCACCGCGAAGACTGATCTCCACCATATCGGAGTACTTTCCTCCACTGTTGTCTCATCTATCCTCACGGGACATAAAAAACCATAAGCTTGTGAGAAACTAATGTTACCAACAAGTTATGTAGGACTAAAATAACTTAAAATCAATCTATTACAAACATCAAACTTAAAAGATTTTGATGAATTTAGCTCATAAATTTATAAGTTATTATAAGTTTAAAATATAGGATTATCAAACTATTGTGAATTCCGGTCTAAAAACCTTACACCAATACAAACTATGATGTTTGTGGAGCAAAGGAAAGTGGTAACCAATATCAAAGTAACCACAAGCAATCAACAATGATAAACAACAACACCTAGATCTAATATATATGAATCAAAGTGAGAAAGCATAAAACCACAAGTAATGAAAGAAAAGGAAACAAACACACCGAAGATTGTTCACCCAGTTCGGTCCAACTTGACCTACTCTGGAGGAGAGATTGATCTCTCCAATCTACTATCAAAGAGTTCTTACAAAGAGATTACAAAATGGGTTACAAGAAATAGGTACCAAAGCTCACAATGAACAAAACCTAAATCTACCCATTTTTCCCAATCTCACCAAATGAAAGACACTCAATGATTTTCACTTTTCAAGGTGTTTTTGATGTTTCCCTTACACAAGAGAACCTCCCTACAAAGACTCTCAACCCTAAAGTTTCCTCCTTTGTAATCCCAAGTTTCTCTCCCTTAAGCCCCCTTCAAAAATCTGAAGTGAAACACTTAAATAGTACACATAGACAGTCAAAATCGCGCCACGCCAAAAAAAATCGTGCCACGATTTCAAACGTACGACCCAAGGTACTACGACCTTATCCAGAAATCGCGTAACGGTGCACACAATCGCGCCACGATTTTCCTTCAGCAAAAAACATCCATTCTGCCAAGAAACTCCTGATTACGCTTCCCTCACGACGCCTAAGCAACTCTGCCAATCAACGAAACCCGCATGAATCACCACAGCCTAGAACACCCAGCAGAACCACATAACTATACGTCAAACAAGCATCAGAAATCATCACACGTGACAAACACAGCAGAAATGCATTAACAGACAAACCGCAAAAACTGCCTATAAAATGATACCAACCCGAGCCATTTTGAGACCGGCCTGCACTAATACTATTCCCTAACCACACATCTGCTCTTATTTGAAAAAATCTGATGAAAAGGCCAATACAACAAACAAACACCCTGCATCTGGCAGAAGCTCAAACCACCCTGAAGCAAAAACCAGCCTCACAGAAAGTTGCCAACAAATTTGACTCTCTAGCTTCCCCTTTGATCCTTACAGCCTCCATTGCCAAAATAGACATTCCAAAATGCCCCAAGCCACACTCCCCCACCCAACACTAACATACCTCCTACAAAATGCACGAAACCCAGAACTACTACCCGAACTGCACTTCCTTCAACGATCTTTCCCTATGTATTGCAACAAAACTTGCTCCTACCCACCCTCTCTGAACCTCCCAACCTCTAACAAACCCTCTCCTTCAGCCCACCTATGAAATTGCAACGAATGAACCTTGCACTCCTGACTCGGACTCGACAAAAAGTCGACACTGCAACTGCAATTTCTGCACAGATGATCCAATGGCATATCTGCACCTGCAATGACAACCAACCAGCTACACTCCTGCCTCGTCTACGAATGGATTGAACATGATCAATCCGGAAACAAAAACTGTGACACTCAATCGACCCATACTAACCTTCCTCCCAAACCACCAAGGACTCAACTAGCAAACACTTCCCAATTATACACCCCTTTACTGCAAACCCCACAGCCATTACCTCTCCTTCCTTCCGCAAACTCCTGATTACGCTTCCCTCACGACGCCTAAGCATATATAATCTAAATTTTGATGTCTAACCCAAAAAAGTTTTCTTTTTGTTTCTCCCTTAAGTTGAAGGTATTTACGTGTTAAATCAGATACCTATCATATTGACAAACTCCTAGGAGAAAAATATGTAAATGAAAATCAACTCAAAGTAACTCACTCTTTGACTAAAACTTTGCAATATTAAAGTGATCCTAGCCCAGATTTACAAAAGACAGTTCATACAGCCACTCAATAGACGAAGGATAACAATGGATTGACTGTTACTATTGATTATTGGAAGCATTTCAATAAGACAGCAGTTCTAGTTATTCTCCTGAGTTTGAAAGAAGAAAAACGAAGACAGCATGTACCAAGGGGTAGGCAACGGAATTTGGAACAGATAATAATACAGAGACAATATCAACAACAGAAATTAAACATGCACCAAAGACAGCTTGTCTCTTTGAAAAGGCATTTCTTGCCTTTAAAAAGTACTTACAGGGTTTAGCAAGGCGTGTATGTATATGCATCTAAACAAAATTTGATATCATGTGAGGAGCTGTTAATTCTTATCTTTATTTGATAAACTTTTTATACGTTGCCAGATTGTTGGACCTTCAGGATGCATATTCACATAGACTTTTACAAACCGTTTTTCACTACATGAAATTATGGTACTCAAGGATAACGCATGACTTACTGCATTCCTTTCCTTCAACCACTCATACATTGAAACTCTTGCCCTGATTCTGTCCATGTTATGGAAAAAGTATGATGGGTATATCACAAGACATTCTATCGGGTAACCTAAAGTGTTATTTAAGAAATCAATCTTCTTTTGAATTACATTTCTGTTCAGACTTACAATCTTAGGATGTCGCTTTACCAATCCAATCACAGTGCTATAATCCAAACCAGCTTCTACCAGGCAATCCAATCTCTCCTGTAACTGATAACCTCTCCCTTTAAACAATTTTACTGCTTCTTCCATCTCCTCAGAGTTTTCCACATACCCTAGTTTCAGCAAGAAAGCCGTTTTCCCCAATGTACTAAGCGGGTCACAATTGGTTTGCCCTCCACTCCTCTTATGTTTCTGTTTAGAAGCAAAACTAATAAGCTCCAATGGATCATTGTTTATGATTCTGCATAAATCAGCTTTTCGAACTCCTAACTCCTTACAAACTGTTTTATAACCTTTTATCGAATGTTTGCTCAAGATATGCATGTGGTTAGACAAAACATGTGCAATATCATCTTGTTTCATTTGAATATTATACAAAAAAGAAATAACTCTCATCAAATTGTCCACACGCTTACTCGACAACATATCGGAATGCTCTATGAAACAAGAACAGACAACATTCACGTCAACACCCGACTTAATAGGCTTCCCTAAACCTTTCAACAACAATTTCGGATCCGCCTTGAACAAATCATACATATGTTTCTCAGAATAACCCAGTTGATGAAAAAACTCTAAACTTTCAATCATTGTTTTCCAGCTATAAGTGTTTGAACTAGACATACAATTAACAAACCATTTACTCTCAATCCCAATTCTTTTCAACCAATCAAGAACAACAACAAACTCAGAATCAACATCACCAACCAAAAGCAAAGGACAACAAACAAAAAGATTGATAAGAGATGATTTACTCAAACCCAAATCTTCATAATCTTGAAATTTCTTTGCCAAAACTCCATTTCCATACCCAAAAATTTCTCGTGCTTCTGTATAAATCTTTGCCATTCGATTCCTCGGAACCCCATGATGACACAATACATGAAAATTATCAACTAAAACACTATCATCACAAAGAAAAAAACAACCTTTAGGTAGAAATTTTTTCAATTTCGTGTGATTAATTCCTAAACTCTCTAAAAAAGGTTCAAATTCGTTAATGGGATGATACATAAGATACCTACTGAGAGCACGAAAAACATCGCCGTCATCAGGGATGTTGATTTTGGAGATGAGGAAATTGATGAAATGTGGAGAGTTTTTGGAGATAAATTCAGCGTCAGAGAAAGTGTAGTTATTTGTGCAGAGAAGGTACTCAAATAGAGCTCGTCGTGCTTGAATTTTCTTAGCGCGTTTGATGTAAATTGGAGGAGAAAGAGTGGGAATTTGGGTGGATTTTGAACAGTTCAAGATTGATTTTTTGAAAGAAATGGAAGAAGATTGGTTTTGGTGCAAGAAATTGGGGTTTTGGTGAGAGAAATTAGGGTTTTGGTGTGTGGAATTAGGGTTTAAGAGAAAGAAGAGGTTGAGATTATGCAGTGAAAGTGAAAGAGTTCCCATTGGGAGCAAACGTTGGAAGAAGACGAGGTTGTCTTGTTTTGCAGGGTTTTAGGGATTTGGTGTGAGAAAATGGGGTTTTTGTTTTTGTAATGGGAGTTCATTCATTTATGTGATTTTAGGATAAAAAAAAATTGTGAATAAAAAAAAGTGGTTAGGATAAAAAAAAAATTGTGAATAATTGATACTAAGTTAGTTTATAGTGGATATACTTAAATGTTCTGTTTGATAAAGAAAGCGAATAGTTGTTAAACTACTTTGAAATTATAGAGTTTATAGTAGATGGTTGATGGAGAAAATAATTGGTTAAATTTGTAAAGTTTTATAAAATTAACGGTTGAATTGACTTATAAATATAAAATGACATCAAAATAATTGATTTAATTTACATTTCTTTTTTTTTTAAATAATATTTGATAGGTAATATTGGAATAAAATATAATGAGTTATACATTAGTAAAAATAAACTATAAGTTCGTTAGAAAGAGATAGTTACCGAAACAGGGTTTTTTTAGTCAAATAATTTTATAAGGCATAAGATATGCTCGTTTGAATTAGCTTATTTTAGAGTTTATACAGAACATTTTATGTAAATAAATAAGAATTAATGTATTGTTTATAAGTTTGTTAAGGTAGTTTATGAAAAAACAACTTATAAATATATAATTTTCGTTAGTAAAATCTTATGAATTACCATAAATGCTCAATTATTTGCATAAGTTCTTTTTCAAAAATAAGCTTAATCCAAACAAGTCCTAAAAAATGGATCTTGCCAAAAAGTCTATTATCGAAACATTTATAAACTAGTTTATAATTTATAACAGATAAAGTAATCGGATAAATTTATATTGTTTGATAAAATTAATGATGAAACTTGTTTATCAATATAAAATGACGTTAACAAGATACGTTTAATTAACTTTTGCTACCCGTCAACAAAATTTGCTGAAAAAGAAGATATCTTTAATTAATAATTTTTTTTTTCCAATTGAGAGACAATTGTAAAGTTGAGAAAAATATGATAAAGTATAAGCTTTAAGTTAATAAAAATTGTTCTGGATCGGGTAGAAGACAAATCTCACGTTGACACGTGACCTAATTTATGTCGTCTTAAGGCTCAATGCTTGAAGGAACACGTCAGTTTTAGTGCATCGCACCGCATCCGAGCATGCTCATGCGTGAGGATCACCCTGCACGTGTTCTCAAACCGTCCCTAATCACACGCCGCGAAACCCCGGAGACAGTTATCTTCACGAGCACCTATATAAGGGTGACTTAGCTTCACCCTCAAGGTACGATTCACTTTTCACACACTCTTTCTCAGTTTCATTACTGACTTGAGCGTTAGAGTGCTAACGTACATGCATGCACCTTTTGTTCCACCGCGAAGACTGATCCCCATCATATCAGAGTACTTTCCTCCACCGTTGTCTCATCTATCCTCACGGATAGAAAAAACCATAAGCTTTTGAGAAACTAATGTTGCAACAATTTATGCAGGACTAAAATAACTTAAAATCAATCTATTATAAACATCAAACTGTTACGTGTAACCAAAATAACTTAAAATCAATCTATTAAAAACATCAAACTTAAAAGATTTTGATGAATTTAGCTCATAAATTTATAAGTTATTATAAGTTTAAAATCTAGGATTATCAAACCGAGCTTATGAATGATTGATCATGTGAAAAAATTGTATATTGAGTGACTCATTTATCAGTGTCGGGTTCCAAAGAAATCGAAAAACTGAAAAAGTCCATAATCAAGTCCAAACAAAAACCACCACACTCGATCACCCTCTCCACCATCACCACCGTCGTTCCATGGAATCTCTCTTCAACACACTCAACATTCGCGATCTTCTCTCCGCACAAGATCTATCCGACCAAAACTCCCCTCTCTCCGCCCCCGATCTCCGTCTCCTCATCGACCGCGTCGACTCCCACTCTCACCAGATCCGTTCCCAAGTCCAATCTTACCTCGCCTCTCACCACGATGATTTCGCAAATCTCTTCTCCCTCTGCAACGACGCCGTTTCACAGACCGTTAAAGTCTCCGATGACCTCGACACCGTCCTAAGGCTGGTATTGTTTGAGAATAATATTTTTAGAGATTTAGATTTAAGAAATGTACTAGTATGCACTGCCGGTGTATAATTATTTTACACATTTTCCATATTCATTAATTAATTGATGTCGCAACGTGTGTAAACTAGATTTTACACTGTCAGTGTATTGTAATTAAATCTTGTTTAGATACTAAAGACATGAGATTAATTTTTATGAACTGATTGTGTAAAATATTTACACATGCAACAATAAAAAATGTCAAATAGGTTTTTGTAGAATATTTTAACAACTAACCTATCATGAAATGATTTGATTGGATGCATGTGTAAAAAGTTTTACACAGTCGGTGCATATCAGTTTAGCTCTATATATGGAAGAATTTAAGTTTGTTAGTGTACAATTATTTTACACATGGATTCTAATGTTGTGTTGCCACATCAAATAATGACACATGAGTTGTTGTTGTCATATTCATTACTTACCACATTATTAGATGCATGTGTAAAATAACCATACAATGACAGAGCATACTAATTAAACACTACAAAATTATGAATATAAGTAAGTATATTATTAGACTTGTATAAAATATATCTCATAATTTCTGCAACTAATTACATTATTAGGTATCGGAGCGGCCAGCAGATGTGGAGGTGAGGGAGGTTGTGGAAGAGATGAAGGAGAAGAGTGAGGAGTTGAAGGTGAAGAGGGAGTTGTTAGGGTTGGTGGGAGTGATTGTAGGGTTGAATGAAAGGTTGGAGAGTGTGAAGGAAGAGTTAAAGAGTGGAAAGTTGAAGGTTGCTGCGGAAGGGTTGAAGGAGTTGAAGGTGGCGTTGAGAATTGGGGAAGAAGATGATCGAGAGCCGTTGGTGTATGGGTTGTTGAGAAATGAATGGTCTCAGTGCTTTGAAGAGGTACTATTTTTTTTAATCTATGAAGCACAGACACCAGGCGACACTCTGACATGTTGACACCGGTAGTAGTTTAAGAAAATGGCATAATTGAAAGTAATCACGTGTTGATGTCGGATACTGGACACTCCTTTGATCATAATTTGATCAGAAGAGTTGGTACTACAGAGGATTTAATGCATTTAGTTTGTAGTTTCATTGCAATGTATGTAGGAATTTAATTGAAGCGTTTATGATTTAAATGTGAAAGATGAAACTGAAATTGGTATTGGTGACAATTTGTCCGTAGAGTTTTTTGTTTGTATTGAATAAAATATGATTGGGATTTGGAATTATGCACTGGAATGGCTAAAGGAGATTTTGAATTTGTTTGAAATGGAAGGAATTGCATTTAGGGTTGGTGCATGAATAGGTACAATGAACAAGATTAATAGCTTGGGACTTTATTTTTCTTTTTGTAGTCTGTTTTCGCTTCAAAAAGAGGCTAAGTACTGAGTTATTTGGAAACAAAGTGCTAATACACCTATGGACATTGTTCTTTCTTTATCACGTGTAGATGGCTGAACTTTCTCTTTGCTGTTGATCTGGGAGTTCTTTTGATCTCTGAATCTTTTGTTTGGTTAGAATTCATCCAAGTATTTTCTTAAAAAGCATTGAGATATAGGTGAAAAGAAGCCAACTAAGTAGGCACCTCAATCACTACCAACCATTTGCAGCATACCTAATTTATTTGAAAAAATAGAAAAAGAACAAGCATATGGGGGACTAAGCAAAAACCCATGCCAAGAATGTTTGAACCGGTAGCTCAGATGACCTTACCAATCACGATAGAAATCTTCCCCAATAAATCTAAGAATAGAATCCCGCTAAGTTTAGCGCCCTTGAATTGAGCAGTATTGTCGAATATCTGCCATGGCGGATATCCGTGGCGGTTTTTGGGCTCTCTGCCACACCCAATTTCGGCTGATACGGTGAGAATTTCCACCATAATCCGATAGGATGGCGTCACAAAGTGGCCGGTATGGCAGTATTTCGGTTCTCTTAAATGGAACGCCATTCGCCATCGAGAACACTGGACTGAACCCCAAAAGAAGGCAATTTATCTGCACAATCAGTCCTCAAGTATTTTATTAAGTAGTAGTTATAAGATAATCAATCAACTGTGTAGGGAACTCGTGCAGGGGTAGAGCCAGCAGCACTTTGCTTCCCAAACAAAAATGTTGGTCATATTTTTCTCCTCTTCAAAGCATATGACAAATCATCAACAAAACATTTTTATAAATGTGTAATTGTAACATAAGGAAACACGAGGCTGGGCCGCTGGGGTATGCAAAAAATACCAACAGGGCTGGAGTCCCCTTAACCATCAATCTACCTTCTCCCCTGAAGTTCTGGCGTGATGTATTTTCCAAACAATTGGCCCATAATTGCTTTAATGATGATTGTTGAATTATATTTTTGCCGATATGTGTAACAGTACAATCAATGCATATGATTTGTGCCATAGAAATGATGAAGGGATAATTTGTGATTTTTATTGAGTTTGTGATTGTTTTTAGAGGAATTCGATTTGGGTTTGTAGATTCAAGAGGTCCTCATGAAGTTTATGGAAAAAGCAGTGCGATTTGATGGGGACTTGAATCAAATAGAAGTCAAGTATCAATTAGAAGTTCATAATCTGAGTGGGATTCAGTTACAAATGGTTTTGGAAGCAATGGAGGTAAGTTAGTTTATCGCAGTTTTACAACTGCGATGTTGTAAATTTAGAAAATTGTGAATTCAGATGTATTTATTTGCATTTCTTCTAATAGTTGACTTTTTAGGTGGTTGGTATTCTAGAGTACGGGCTTGCCAAAGTTGCTGATTTAATGATCAAGTATGTCATCACTCCTTTCATTAATCGTGGACAACCTCTTTCATTTCTGGAGGAATCAAATCAAGATTCAGCCGTACTGAAGATAGTTCCATCACCAGATAGTAAGGTGAATGTAATGTGTTAGTGTCTTGTAATCAATTTATTTTGTTATGCTTCACTGTTCCATCCCCAGGGAAGGTTTTATTGCTTGTATGTGTTATTGATCTTATTCTTAGGATTTTGGCTTCTATAAAAAGAGCAGAATTATGAATGTTGATTTGAAAATTAATAGTTAGATTACAACAGTTTCATTATCTGCATGCATTTTTACTACAATATCAACCATTGATTGGGTTGATTACTCTGTACTTTACCCTCCAAAGTGAATGTTGCATTTGAAGTAGCCAAATCCTCTTCTTAGATATTATTATCAGTTCTTTTTGTTGATGTTTTCTGAGGTCACCTAGCAATCATTGTCATTTTGCTGCTATTTTGTTCCTAAGTATCTGATTTTCATTTTGCAGCTTGAGTATTTGGATGGGGAGCTTCTGTATTCAGGGATTGTGCTCTTTATCAAATTTATTTATAAAAGTATTTGCTTCCAGAACAGTTCTTGGATCCGATGTTTTGGACGTTTGACATGGCCTAGGATATCAGAGCTAATAATATCAAGCTTTCTTTCAAAGGTTTGTTTGAAGTTCTATGCTATAACAAACATGGTTATACAAAGACCGTGTCCATGCATTGCATCCTGTGCTTCGAAACAACTCTAAGAATATGTAACCACAAAAATGAAGTTTCATTGATTTCTGTTGAATTTTAATTCAATGCTACTGTAACTAATACTCCCTCCGGTACTATTTACAAGAAACAATTGACTTTTTAAATGCATTGAATAATTTATGTATCTGGTATAAAATCTAAACCAAATACATAAATTATTCAATGTATTTAAAAAGTGAATTGTTTCTAGTAAAAAGGACCAGAGGGATTAATATGCAAGCTTACATGTATTCTTCAATCTCAACCAACAAAATAAATTCTTGTTTGATTAGTCAATCCCTGACAATGTTATAATCTAGGAGAATTACTTGGTGGTTAGTTACTCTGTCTAGAAACCAGAAAGAAACTGAGTGTTTTAAAATTGCATATCCATATGGTCACTCAAGATGTCTGATTTCAGGTTGTTCCAACAGATGCCTCAAAACTACCCGACTTTCAGAAAATTATCAAATGTACATCTGATTTTGAAACGGATTTAAAAGAGCTTATGTTCATTTCGCCATCAGATGACAAGGATAACAGGCTGAGCAATTTTGCTGAAAATGTTGAGGTTCACTTCGCATTTAAGAAAAAGACAGAGATCTTGGCTAAAGCTAGAAATCTGCTTCTAGAATGTGACTTTTCCATTCCTCAAGTGAGTTTTCACTTTTCAGACTGGAAAAATTCTTCTGTTGCTGTTAGTATTTGTAGTTGTTGATGAAGAATTTGCTGCAGGAGTATACAAGGGATGGTTCTGTTTGGAAGAACAATGGAACTTCTATCCTGTCATCCAGCCATGTGGTAGATTTGATTTTCTTATCAGAGAGGTGTTTGGTATCCAAAGCAGCCAAACAATTGATGGAACTAATTCATCAAACACTGCAGGTATTTGATTCAGAATAATGAATATTTACAACACCCAATTGCAATCCATTTTTTTCCTATAGATGAAATTCTCAATTTGGCCTAACTTTAAATATATCTACTTGTCCTATAACTGAAAAATTCATAGGAAAGTAGAAGAAAGAATTAGCAGTTTTTAACCTATTAGTTATAACACTTGTAGAATCAGAATCTTGAGGCAGTGGTCATTGACAAATATCTGTGAATGGTAGACATCAATGTGATGAAAAAATACTATTGTACTTGGCAATGAGTACAATAGTATACACCCTGCCAGTGATATACCAAGCAGAGGTCTTAATTGTTGTGATTTGTGAATGTGATGATTTTAGCCTGACCTTGATCCTCCTATTTACACTAACTTTTGACCTAGTAAGAAGTGCAACGGCTCTGGGATTAACCTCGAACGTGGGCTGCCAGATCCCCCTTTTCCCGGGATCATGGCAGGTGTTCTTTATCCGAGCTCCCCCTCCTTCACACCTACTCCCTTGTGACCTAGTCAAAAGCACGTGTTTCCTATCGGGACTTGGTCAAAGTGCAACGTGTACAATGATTCTTCATCAGATAAGGGTAGCTGAAACCCGCTGCCAATGACCCTTTACCAAGATCCCCTTTTAACATACTCAGCTCTCCCACGTGCCGAGCACGTGACCAGTTTGTCTATCTTCATTCAAGCTGTCATGTGTCTCTCATGTGACTGGGCTAAATTTATTATGACAGTCCATAGCTTCCCAAGCACGAGGCCTGTAAGGGCAAAATGATTAAGTGACTTACTTATTATGGTGGTCCACCTATCATTACAATTGGATTTAACATTTTCTTTAATTTGAGATTTATACTGTTTTTACATTAGCATGAAACTGCTGCTCGAACCATATTATTCACCTTAGAATCTCACATGACATTTCCCGTTCTTTCAAAAAAAAAAAGCTCACATGACATTTCCTGTAATGATGTCATTTTCAAATATGAAGACTGGTCATAGTTATTTTGAGATTAGGTTCTTTAATGATATATATGATGTCATTTCCTGTAAGCTCACATGACAAGCTCGCTATTCTTTCCATCGACTATATATATTATTTAATTTATGATATGATCGATTATTTCATTGGCTAAAATATGAATTATTTATTAAATACTCTTGGAATGAAATATAAGCAAATATCAACAACTTCCCTCCTATTTAATGATAGTATCTCTAAGAGTACTCCTCATTTAATTTAACTATTTGTATTTTGAATGAACCAATCTAGTATTAGTCATGGAGGGTAACTTAGACAATTGACTCAATTTTTTTTAGAGATTGACATATTAATTGTGTTCAACTACATTTCTTAATATGCGTAATATAGTCCATTTTTGCTTATATTTCATTATAGTATAAGTAAATTGAATATGATTTTCAAACAAAAAAATATGGTTGAATGAAGTATAGTTAATAACATAGTAGAAATGAAGCTGGGCTTACTTATGAAGTTCAGGAGAAAGTGAAAATAAATAAATGTGTGAGATATTGTCTGGTTGTATGGTATTGAAGTTACATTGTCTAAGCTTAGGGTTTCCCCTTCTTTCATGTCACTAATAGTAATACTGTAAGAGTAACTGTTTGCTTCTTCAATATACCCTTGATACTATTATTTTAATTAACATTCACATAAATATTTTCGGTTAATTGACCTTGTTAGATTTGAAAGAAACTGAAAAACTGTTTGGGCAGATAAAATCTGAGTTCTCAATATTGAGTTTGACAACAAAATGATATATTGATTGATTTGGTAAAATACACGATTGCATATGTAGGGATCAAGAGTTCAGAGGCTAAAGTGGATTTTGTTATAACAGTTAACAGAACGTGCTGGGTCAGCATAATACGTTGTCACTTATTACATTTACCAACTATACGTACAACTAACCATATAATTGGCCACTAAACCGACATATGTACAAATATAACTGTTATTCTAATAGACATATGATACCTGTTTTCTTCTTCTTAGCAGTGAAACTGATCTTTATAAATGGATAAATAAATTGTGCAGGATGTCTGCCTGTCATCTACAAGGGTTGCTATGGAATTTTATCATGCAGCTAGAGATGCTATACTTCTTTATGAAGTAGTAGTCCCTGTCAAGGTTAGTTCATACAAGACGGTGACATATTGGAAAACCCTTTTTAGTATTTCTTTCATCTGGGATTGACTTTAGGGGGTAAATATAATGAAGTAAAACAAGCTTATCACCAACATCTATTCTAGAATCGTGTCCTTTCGCTGTTTTTTATACTTTTTCTGATCTTTGGATGAGATGAGAAATTATCCTTATCATGATGTTATTGTCTCTGTCAAAGTGAACACTATATTTGAGTGTTTATTCTTGTCTATGTACATGCTTTCAGCCTAGTGTAATTACTTCTGTTTTTGACTTGTGAAGCTAGAAAGGCAGCTTGGCGGCATCAATCAAGTAGCTGTTCTGATGCATAATGACTGTCTTTATCTTTCCCAAGAGATACTTGGATTCGCATTTGAGGTATAAATTCTGTTTTTTTTTTCTTTCTTTTCTACCTGGTATCTTGTTTAGCATGGGGTATTTAATGTTAAATTTTTCTACAAGGAAAATATTCAATATAAACCTTGTTTGTTTTATATTTTTTCCCCTTGTCTCACGCATTTGGATGCTATTGCTTCAGTATCGAACAGATTTTCCAAGTTCGATGAAGGAGCATGCTGTGTTTGCTGATTTGGCTCCAAGATTCCTGCTTTTGGCAGAAGATATATTGCAGAGACAAGTTCACCTTGTTATTTATAACTTGAAGGAGGTAATGCCTTTGTTAACATGCATGCAGCACCTGTAGGATATGACTTGGTTTTGGTTGACACTCGCCTTTCTGACCTGGTAATTTCCATATTCGCCCATGTTTTATAGGCCATAGATAGTGCTGATGGATTTCAGAATACTCATCAGATGCAAGAATTTGAGTCGGCTAAATTCAGCATTGATCAGGTTATTTTCTTGTTAATGATTAATATAATGTGTGCGCATTACCATTTGCTGTCCCATAGTTTGCTTTATCTCCTATTTCCTGTCTTTTTCTTTCTTTCTGAATACATGCTACAATGTGGGGGCATTTATTACAACTTACAATAGGTTAAGAATGGTAGTTGACGGCCCTTTTAGTTTGACGAATGACATAAGCTAAAATTTACATGATCAGGTTGTCTTCAGTCTGGAAAAAGTGCATATCATATGGGAGCCACTTTTGCTTCCTTTAACTTACAAGAAAAGCATGTGTACAGTATTAGAGTCAATTTTCTCTAGGATTGCAAGAGATATACTTCTTCTAGACGACATAGCTGCAGAAGAGACTTTACAGGTAAGTCTATACAATAGGTTAGCTAATTAATGCTTGTAATACCATTTTAGTTAAGACTTTCGTCTAATGCATTCCACTCTTATTTCCAGCTACAAAGACTAATCCATTTAATGCTGGAAAACCTATCATCTTTATTTGAGTCCTTGGTCACTGGTGATCCAAATTTGAGTGAGTTCCCTGCAGAGTCTCTTGAAGATCTTATCCCATCTTTACGTAAAATCCGCAAACTATCAGGCATGTTTTATCAGTTACTCAATTTTTATTTAGTAACTGTTGGCTGGATTATCATTTAATCGTATATTGACTATTAACCTGTCCATAATCCTTCTACTGCAGAATTATTAGACATGCCTTTAAAATCCATTACAGGATCTTGGGAGAATAAGGAACTGATCAGTTGTGGCTTTACTATATCGGAGGTATCATTTGGTTATCAATGGCTTTTTATAACTGAGGGTTTCTGATTTTAATTCATTGTTTATCCAGCCATATTACCAAAGATTCTTATATTGTAACCGTACTTAATGAACCTTTTCTTCACATGCATTCTCCTCACATATGTTTCTTACATATCTTTTTATTTTTATTTTTTTATCTCATTGCAGGTGGAAGATTTCATAAAAGCTATATTTGCAGACTCACCTTTAAGAAAAGATTGTTTACGGAGGATACAAAATACAAACTTTTAGGATACATCCAACTTCCTACATGATACTTAAATCTAAAAACACTCGAGGTGGGGATTAGAAAATTAGATGATCCCTCTGAGGCAAAAACATCTTGGTTTGAGCTAGTTCTCCAAATATTCGAGGTAGCTGAAAGTTAGTTTTTGGAGCAAAATCATGCTGATAATTTTCTGACGTGGAGGCTTCCCCATGACGATTTTGTTGTCGTAGATCAATGCTCATAAGTGTCTCTTTTATTTGTTTTTCCTTTACTGTTTAGAGCAAACATGGGGATGGGATTGGTGCTTACTTGAGCTTAGTTGCTACACGCTAATTTGTCATCTACTTGAGCATATTAGGATATAAATTATATATATAATGCCTTCCAGTGAGACTATTTTTAGATCCAGATACATAAAAACATTTGTAGCTCAAATTTCAGAAATATCACTTTTTTTATCTGATGATTACAGTATAATGTTGCTCATTATTTTCTTTAGTTCAGAAGACAAATGAGAGGATTAAGAGGTATATATGTTTAGAATTTGTACCAACTAGAAATAAATTACTTGTCCATAAGTCCTAGCTCAACTGTAATTTTTTACTAAGTTTCAGAAATCATGGTGGAATATACGTGTAGGTTTCTTCGAAAATAAATTCAACAACAATATATTTTTTTCATTAGCTGTTTGTCTTTGCATTTGTAACCATGTGTTCCTTGCAACTGCATGGGATTGTAATTTTCTAATCAGGCGCAGGGGGCTTGGCTATTACTTTTGATGGACACATTGAATTTGTCTTTAAAAAAAGGCAAGCAAAGTAAATTTAATTAACAAAAATGATTACATTGAAAATAAAAACAAATTAAAGGGAAATAGAAATTAAAATTTAAAAGACCAAAATATAATGACTTGAGCGAAATTATAAGACTAAAATATATTGGAAACAAATGTCTGAGTGCCATGTATCAATCTTGAGCAAAATTTCACTAAAAAAAAAAAATCATTTATAACTAATATAATTTAGGAAATAAGAATAAATCTTGCACGTTTTACTTTCAAATCTCTTTTAACACATACGTAATTTGATGCTTATTAAAAAACTTTAATTCACATCCACACTTTACATACATGGATCAACATTTAAAGAAGTTGAGAGAGCTCAAGAACGGAGCACACAGTCATCATTTCCAACATTGTTTGGATTAAGAGAAGCATATTGAAGAAGCTCAAAATCATCTTCAAATTTAGCCATATATTTCTCTTCCATGTTCACAACAGCTTCAATGCCATCACCATCTTTTGTATCTATTAGAAGAATATTATTCTTTGAAGAACAACCAGTAGTGGTGATCCATATTGGTTTTCCCCATCCAAAATCTGCTTCATACATTGGAAACTTACACCAACTACTGAAACCAAACACATTTTTATTCTCGGATTGAGGCTCTGTAGCTTGCTTCAAGCACTCAGATATCAACAACTTGTTTTTCCCTATCTCTGTAAACATTTTAGGATAAACGTCACAACATTCAGATAACCCTTCTTTTATTTTGCAGACCAACTCTTCTAGTTCCATTTCCTTCTTATTTATCATCATAGACGAAAACCAAAATATGTTCCCTACACATTTTTCAGACAATGGAGGAACCATTCTTTTGCGAAGATTCACAACCATGAAAAACGATGTCGTCTGGAAATTTAACCCCATTATTGAAACTGCATGCTTATAAATCCATGCAATTACAACTTGTACACGTGTGGGAAAACGCATAGAACTAGAAGTTACCATTTCCCTAAGAAACTTAATCATTGCAGGTTGAAAAACAAACCTTTTAAACACGACATTGTTTTCTCTCTTTAACACATTTTCTGGGAAAAATAGGCAAATCCCTTTGTGGAAAAATTGTTGCTCCTGCATCAAGTAAACTTAAGGGTGATACTAATAAATCTTTTACATCTTCCTCAAACTTTTGGTTGATAATAGCCCAATCATTCATGAAGTTGAAAATGGTTGCAGCATCAGCAATTTTGTGACTAATGCAAATACTTATTACCATTCCTCCACATGCAAACCAATTTATTTGAATGGCTATAAAGCTTGCTCTCCAATCCATTTCTTTCCATTGTAATTCATCAGGAAACAAAGGGTTCAACAATTTTTCAGTGGGATTTTGGAGAATCTCTGAAACTTTGCTTTTTATCTTTGTGACCAAAAATGACACACCTTGATCATTACATTCAATGGTAATTTTATCTTTAATCCTACCAGCAAAGGGATAGTATTTAGATAAAAGTTTAGATAAGGATTTTCGGAGCTGTGATGTTTTTGAATCTTGATCTCTACTTCCATTTGGGTTGTAAAAGTAAAGTAATGGCAGATAGTTACTGCAAATAATGTTGTCTATGAAAGAAAATGGATAAAGTTTGAGATGAGAAGGAGTTGGTGATGAAGGTTTGATGATTTCTTTTGAAAGTAGTTCTATTTCCATGGTAATTAATTGCCTCTCCAACTGATGATTTACTTCAATATTTTGACAAGTACAATTTATGCTATGACTCGTATATTGATTGAATGTATTGACATAACTATATCGCAAGTGGTTATATATTATAAAGCATGAATTATAAGATCAAGACTAGTATGAAGTATCAATCAACACATATGGAACTTTGTCTTACCCTAGTTGTGATATCAATAATGCCAATTATAGAGACCCTTTAACTTCTTTTTTTTTTTTTTTATCCTATCAAGAGTTTAAAGTATCCTCAATAATGGTTATGACTTCATAATGGTACACACCGTTGGACTTGGAAGGGACCGACGACAATATATAGGTTACAACTGGGTTTAGTTTATAGGTTATAATAATATGCAAATAGGATTACTTTTGTATATAGAAACTAGGATTCCAAGATCAAATTTTCTATTTGAGTAAATGGCCCCAAATAAAGAATAGACTGAAAACCGTCCTTCGTTTTTGAGCCAAGCAATAATATGCTAAAAAAATGTAACTAGTATGCTGAATCGATCACCTTTGACCAAAGTGTTATTTATTTTTTGGTTACAAAAGAGGGCAAAAGCCCAACCAAAGTGTTATTATTTAGGAAAATATAAACGATTAGTCATGTTAAATAAATAAATAAATAATAATAATAATTGATGCAGTCGAAAGCAGATGCTAGCAAACGCTAAATCTCGATTGAAAAGAAACAAGTTTGCTAGCGACAAACATGTGAAAATAGAGTTCCGGAGTCCATATTATTGAATGAATAAATAGTGGCTACAACTGAAGTGTTCAAATACTAAGGAAACTCTAATGGGCCGATAATCCAAAACAGAAAATAAAATAGAATTATTAAAATTGGGCTAAAATAATAATACTAAGCAATATTGTTGTCTCCAATGTTGCTTTGAGGTATTTCTACACCTGATAAATGGGTACCTTCAAGCCTCTCTGAGTATCGTGTTTCATGGTGAGGAACACTAATACACGGTGACTTGAATACGAGAGATGGAGAGTTCCCCTGTTCTGATTGTTGTTGTTGTTGTTGTTGTTGTTGTTAACGCCGTCACTTGTGCAGTCAAAACATTGATGGTCGTGGTAAAAGCCGCATTTAAGCCTTCAAGCTTTGCTTTCGTCACCAATTGAACTCTCATGGTTAATCACGTTATGAAAAGAACAACATAATACTTCTCTGATACCACTTGACGCATTCGAAAGCGGAGCCTAGTAAGCGCTAAACCTAGATTGAAAAGAAACAAGTTTGCTAGCGACAAACCTGTGAAAATAGGGTTCTAAAATCCACCAGAAATATTATTGAATGAATAATTTGTCTCTCTTGCTACAACTGAAGTGTTTAAATACTAAGGAAACCCTAATGGACTAAAAATAAAAAATAGAAAATAAAACATAAGTTATTAAAATTGGGCTGAAATAAAAATATTAAAGAAACTCTCCTACATCAATAATACATGGATGGATGTATGATTCCCTTCACACAAAAAAAAGGATGAATATATGATAAATCTCGAAAATAACCAACCACGTTATTCACATTTGCTCTCTCAAATCCTTCTTATAACAAATATTTGGATCAACAAAAATTGATATATCTTATTTAAATTTTGAACAAGTTATATCTTATAATAGAACAAGAGGGAGTATCATTTATATATACAATATCATATATTTTTTTATAACAATAAATAATGCCAATTGTTCTTTAAAAAATAAAATAATGCCAACTGTCATAGCTTAATGTTTAGGCTAATTTTATGCATTTGTTTTTTTTAGGGGGTATGCACTTGATTCTCTTGTACAACAAATGTGTTGTTATATATAAATGTGTGTGTATTAATTCTTTGTGAAGTAGAGCGGTAAACCATTCAACTATGTATTTATACTATTTTCTTTAGGTTAAAAAACAAACAATCATGCCGTTGAAAATTGGTATAAAGTTGACTTATTGATAAGATTGTATGTTCAATTTTTGCTTTAAGTATCTACGTGAGGATGTTTTTAGTCGGTGATCTATAAGTACCTATGTAAACGCTCTTTAAGCTATATATAATAACTTTTTAAACTTGGACAAAGATTTTTTTTTGTGGTGGATTAATAAACTTATTAGTCACCAAAAGATTTTCGAAATCTACACCAACTACTAAAAGTAAACGCATTTGTATTATCGGGTTGAGGCTTTGTAACTTGCTTCAAGCACTCGGATATCATGACAAATTGTCCTTCCCTTTCTCTCTAAAGATTTTTGGATAAACGTCACAAAACTCAGATATCCCTTCTTTTATTTTGCAGACAAAAGCATATAGCCCCATTTCCTTCTCATTTGCCAACATAGACGAAAACCAAATTATGTTCCCTACACATTTTTCAGATAATGGAGGATTCGTTCTTTTGCGAAGATCCACACCCATGCTAAACGAAGCAGTCTGAAAATTTAACCTCGTTATTGAAATTGCATGTTTGTAAATCCATGCAATAACAACTTGTACAAGTGCGGGAGAATGCATAGAAGCAAAACCGATTCTAAGATTTTTGGTGTCCTGAGTGAATTAATAAAGTTGTACCATTTTAATTATTTCTTCTTGCATTTTTTGTTGCAAAAGATTTATTGAAAATCAAAGTTCTCTAAAAACATATTTTCAAGAGAATTAATCAAAGAGAGTTAAAAAGAAATATATTCATTTAATACTAACTACTAAGTAAAATATAATAATTTTGGTGCCCCTTATAAAATAGTGCCCTGGGTTGCGGTTCCTCTATCCACCCTCAGAATCACCCCTGCATAGAAGTTACCATTGCCTTAGGAAACTTAATCATTGCATGATGAAAAACAAACCCGATGCATAATGACTATCTTCTTGCTTTTATTTTAATTAAGCATGAAGTGAATGACTGAATTCACAATATCTGAATAAATAACTTGATGTCTTCTTTTAGTCTTTAGCATGGTTTTTTATCCTTACCTCACGTATTTGGATGCTATGAAAGGGAATAATGTTTTTTTTTCCTCTCAGAAATAGCACTTTATTTATGAAGTTAAAATTCTGGAGTTATCAAAGGGAAGTGGTGATAAGGATGATTACAATATAATGGCTCACCCATCATTTCTTTACTTTAGAAAACAAATTAGAAAGGATTACGATAAATATATGTTTATAATTTGTACCAAATAGAAGTAAATTACAAAAATTGCATAAGACCTATAGGTTAGGCTAATTTTCTTCATTATTCTGAAGCAAATACCAAATAGAAATATATTTAAAACTAAGTTTGCAAGGAAACCAATAATTTTATCATGTGGAAACACATACATTCAAGTTCCAAGAGTCATGTATCAATCTTGAGCAAAATTCATTAAATAAAGTCACTTTATTATAACCGATTAATTATAAAAGAACTTAAGAAACAAGAGTAAATCTTACATGTTTGAATTTCAAATATGAAGACATTCGGAATTCAATACTTATTGAAATCTTTTATCCACACTCACACTTTCACTCATTATACTTATAGATCCACATGTTAAGAAGGTATCGAGAGAGCTTAAGAACGGAGCACACAATCATCATGTCCAACATTGTTTGGATTAAGAGAGGCACATTGAAGAAGCTCGAAATCATGTTCACCATTCTAACCAAACTATGTTCCCTACACATTTTAGTACACGTGAAGGAGAATGCATGGAACTAGAAGTTACCATTGCCTTAAGAGACTTAATCATTGCAGGTTGAAAAACAAACCTTTTAAACACCACATTGTTTTCTCTCTTTAACACGATTTCTGGGAAGATAGGCATTTAAAAAGGAGAAAGATGATCACCTTGATGAAGACCTCTTCTCAACCTAAACTCATCTTTTGGACTCTCATTCACAAGCATCGACGTTGTAAAACACTCTAAAATCCATTTTCGCCAAATAAGCGAAAAATTCATTTTAGGTACCTCCAATCAACTGAATAACTAGCTTTTTCAAAATCTCCTAGGTGCCTCCATCCATGAAGAATGAGAGCATTATCAAAAGCAATGGTCAACATGTACTTCTACCTCATAAGAGTACCACAGTCAACATACCACCTGAAACCCCAGCTGATGGTCGGTAAGAAAACACAATCATGTTAGAGAAGGTTGCAGCTTAGAGTAATTACTTCTGTTTTTGACTTGTGAATCTAGAGAGGCAGCTTGGTGGCATCAATCAAGTAGTTGTTCTGAGGATGGAAGTAGTGCACAATTGAGCATAGTTTCTGCTACACCTTAATTTGTAATCCACAAATGCAAGCATATATTAGGACATAAATTCAGTGCTAGGATATATTCGTAATGCCTACCAACAAGAGGCATGGTTTCAGTGATAATATTTTAGATCTAGATACATACAACAGTTGTAGCTCAAATTTCAGAAAACAAATTAGAAAAGATTAGGATGCATATATGTTTAGAATTTGTACCAAATAGAAATAGATTACAAAAATTGAATAAGAACGGAGTTATGCCTTATTTTCTTCATTATCTGAAGCAAATACCAAACAAAAAATACTTAGAACTAAGTTTACAAGGCAACCATTAATTTCATCATGGTGGAAACACATGTATTCAAGTTCCAAGAGGAATGTATCAATCTTGAGCAAAATTCACTAAATAATAGAATCTATAATTGATTAATTAAAAGAACTTCTTAAGAAACAAGAGTAAATCATACATGTTTGAATTTCAAATATGTTACAAATCTCTTTCAAGTTTCAACACATTCAGAATTCAGTACTTATACATCCACAAATAATACCTATAGGCCCAAATGTTAAGAACAGTGCACATAATCATCATGACTAACATTGTTTGGATCAAGAGAGGTATACTCAAGAAGCTCAAAATCATGTTCAAACTTAGCCATATAATTATCTTCCATGTTCACAATGGCTTCAATCCCATTTCCATCTCTTGTATCCATCAAAATTATAATATTCCTTGAAGAACAACCAGTAGTGGTGATCCATATTGGTTTTCCCCATCCAAAATTTGCTTCATACATTGGAAACCTACACCAACTACTAAAAGTAAACAAATTTTTATTCTCGGAATAAGGCTGCGTAACTTGCTTCAAGCACTCAGATATATTATCGTTCTCTTTCTCTCTAAATAATTTTGGATAAACGTTACAACACTCAGATAACCCTTCTTTTATTTGGCGGACCAAATCTTCTAGTTCCATTTCCTTCTTATTTGCCAACATAGACGAAAACCAAAGTATGTTCCCTACACTTTTTTCAGACATTGGAGGAACCATTCTTCTACGAAGATCGACAACCATGCTAAACATTGCAGTCTGGAAATTTAACCCCATTACTGAAACCGCATGCTTATAAATCCATGCAGTTACAACTTGTACGCGTGTGGGAGAATGCATGGAACTAGAAGTTACCATTGTCTTAAGAGACTTAATCATTTCAGGTTGAAAAACAAACCTTTTAAAGACGACGTTGTTTTCTCTCTTTCCCGCAATCCCTGGGAAAATAGGCAAATCCCTTTGTGGAAAAATTGTTGCTCCTGCCTCAAGTAAACTTAAGGGTGATACAAATAACTCTTTTTCATCTTCCTCTAGCTTTTGGTTGATCATGGCCCAATCATTCATGAAGTTGAACATGGTTGAAGCATCACCAATTTTGTGACTAATGCAAATACTTATTGCCATTCCTCCACATGCAAAGCAGTTGATTTGAATGGCTATAAAACTTGCACTCCAATCCATGTCTTTCCATTGTAATTCATCAGGAAACAAAGGGTTCAACAATTTTTCAGTGGGATTTTGGAGAATCTCTGAAAGTTTGTTTTTTACCTTTGTGACCAAAAACAACACACCTTGATCATTACATTCAATGGTAATTTTATCTTTAATCCTACCAGCAAAATGATAGTATTTAGATAAAAGTTGAGATAAGGATTTTCGAAGCTGTGATATTTTTGAATTTTGGTCTATACTTTTGTTTGGATTGTAAAAGTAAAGTAATGAGACATAGTTACGTGAAACAATGTTGTCTATGAAAGAAAGTGGATAAAGTTTGAGGTGAGAAGGAGTTGGTGATGAAGGTTTGATTGTTTCTCTTGAAAGTAATTCAATCTCCATGGCAATGAATTTCCTCTCCAATTGATGAAAGATTTGAATATTCTTACTAGTACAATTTATGTATTGATATAACTATAGCACAAGTGTTTATATAGTGCATGAATTATAAAAGCTATTACAAGATCAAGACCGGTCTAAAGTATGAACACATGTATGAATTATAGTTATATAACGCTCACCAACGTGTTTAGGAAAATAAAATGTGTGTTTGATAAAAGAAATACAAAGAAACTTTGTGACATACCATAAAAAAACAAATACCAGTAATATTAATATAGATGAATAAATATAAAAAATATCGAAAATAATCAATCACGTTGTTATTCGTTTCGCTGATATTCAGCTTTAGTGTGCGTTAATCAATCAGATTTATTATATTTATTTGAAACATGCATATAGTATCAGATTTATTTATTAGTAGTACCAGTCAAAAAGATGAAGCTTGCATAGATTATTTTATTGATTAATTGTCACAATGGAGGATAATATATAATTTCCCTTATTTTAATATACAATGTACAATTGTATATATTGTACTTTAGTGTTATTTTTTGCTTTCGTTAGTATTCCTTTCGTACAAACCAGCATTGTTCAAGAAAAAATGCAGATGGTTTTTGACAGAATTCATGGATTTATTATTGGTCAATAGGACGAAATTTATGAGAATAATGGTCAATAGTAGGCTTTCGTATCACTTTGTTCAGTTAACTGTTTGTCATGAGCATTTCCTTTGACATTACATTGGTTAGGTTTGGTATAAACTTACCTACATGTCTTTACTCTTCATTTTTTTTCTGCTCTAAGGAGCGTAAAAGTAAAACTCACACACATGTTGAGAAGTGAGAAATTACATGTTTAAACTTGCGCTTCAATATATTAAATGTTCAAACAATCTTTTACCATCTTATATGTACTTCCGGAATTTGACTCTTCATTGAACTTGACTATCTTTGTATATTAACTCGAACAATCCATTTGGGTTTTTTTTTTTGTTACGATGCTAAACATAACAACCGAGGGAAAAAAGAAAAAGAGAAGAGAAGACAAACACAAACTACTCTCTAGAAAAGAAAGTTATGCATGCCTCCATCTTTTGAAAATACAAAAGATCATTGGATGGAAGACATGATAAATAAGATCCGTACATTGATTTCCCTGTTTAAGAGTGTGATAAAAATATAATATTAATTTGCTCAATCAAGTCCTTCACGTCTTGAATTAAAACGGCATAAACATGAAACAATGAAGGGAGTCGGAATAGCAAACAAGTTCATCAATATTCAATCCCTAATTATTATTATTTTTCGAATAAGAGACCCTGATAAATAGCAAATAACTTCGTATAAAAGATGTCAAATGATCCTTGAATATAGCATGAAAAACCTGATAAATAAAAATCAGCGCTATTTCTTATAACCCCACAATCGCGAGCTCTAACGAACAAGCCTAGACAACTATCATAAATGTTAAGAATGATCATACAAGAATGGTTACTATTGTTCCACTTAACTTGTTCCACTTAACAAGTCTTTCACCAGGCATAGCATTGGGAATTAACAAAAAAGCAAACTTGTATGTTTGTGTTACCTAGATGTTTATTTTAGCAAGTTGATTACTAGTTTTATCAATGATTGTCAACTCTAATAACCAATTTATATTAGACTCATATATGGAAATGAGTCTCACCATCCTGTAAACACTTCACAAATGCATGTAGGTTGTACACAAGTTTTTTTTTTTCTTTCTGAAGAAGCAGGTTGTACATAAGTTTGATATTATTTATATAAATTTCAAGAAATAGATTCTCTGTGAACATAGCTCGAACATTGCATTATAAAGGGGTCCAGATTCGAACTCCGAATCCCCCACTTATTCACCTTAAAAGATGAGTTTCAAGCCACTATGCTGCTTAAAAAAAAAAAAAATAAAGAAATAGAAGAGTGTAGTTAAAAAGTGTTGTGTTGCACACAACTGGCTATGATCAATGAGGAACGATCCAAAGAACCAGGTCTTAACGTACTAATGTTCAATCAATTGTTCATTAATGGGAAAAATGAAAATAACAACATGCCAACATTTTCCTGAGGTATGTTGTACCACTGAATGACATGAAGCTCCTCAAAAGATCACTCATCACTACACTAGTCTTTAATTCCGAACATGAAAAAACCGAAAAACAGCGAGGACAATCATCTTAAGAACACACATTTCCCTTTAATATTCTACATACTATCATTTCCTATAGCATAAAACTGGTAATGACTTCAAAACTAATTTTGTAACACTTTGTTTGCGCGTTTCATTATAATTCATCTTTGGTTGAGGCATCTTCTCCCATGAGTTCTTCAAGAGAAAATTCATCCTCCTCAATTATTTCTCCATCTTTTCCATCCCATGGTTCTGTCTTTACAATGGTGGGAGGAGTGTCACCTAGGGGTAAGTTACCTTTGCCTCCGCGTCCAGCTTCTTTCACAAATTCTCTGAAGAAAACAAATCAATAAGGTTCAAGTACTTGTTCATTTCAGTAAAGTGCGTACTATTTAGAAAAATAGACTTACATAATTTGGTCAAGTTCAAAAGCACTCTTGAGAGGAGCATAAACACCTTTCTTAACGTTCAAAGCTACTAATGCTGGATAACCATACCCACCAACACCAACTTTCTGCTCAAGATCTGGCTGCTTACCGGCAGCTGCCCATACATAGCTGTTCAAGACACAAATTCAAACAAAAAACCGTTAAGCATTCGTCAGCAAAGACTGGTTTAAGAGTTTCATGAAGATGCATTATTGGTGTAAAATAGTTTTACACTGATATCCAATGAGAACCGATTATATTTCCATGTAAGAACACTTTGCAACCGCAACATGCAGGATTCACATTGAACGTCAGTGTAAAAATAGTTTACACTGACAATGCATGTTGCCTTTTATCTTGATTTAAACATGTTTGTAAAGCATTTACAAAATCAATAGTATAAACCAAAAAAGTTAAATTTGAAAGATTAACTCAGAGTCAGCCTCATGGAGTGATGTTAAAGTATGAACTATGAACTGTAAGCAAAACGTTTTTTTACATGCCTGTAAGGACTCCTTTTGAACTTCTCTGCAACCGTTAATAACTGCTGAAGATATCTGTTTCTCCCCTCAGCCTTGGAATCCAAAATGTCGGGAAGGAAGGAAACAAAACAGATAGCAGCAGAACCACATTTCTCTTCCAAAACATCCTATAGACAACACTTATGTTTATATCTTATATTCTTTCTTTCAAATCAGTGTACAATCAAGTAAAGTTTGCAGGAGAACAAACACTCACTGGACTATATAGCTCCGTCACTTCTGGAGGAGCAACATTTGTTTCCAGCTGCTCTAGTGCAAATGATTCGATGGCTGATGCAGTTCTAGCACCCTCATAAGGAATTGGAGTATCTTTATCAGCTCCAAATACCAAGATTGTTGGGAATCCTTGAACATTGAACCTGCTCATTAGAGACTGACAAAAAAATATCCTGTCAGAATAATATAAACTGAAAGGCAGAATAAAAAGGTTAATATTGAACATTAATAATAATAATAATAAATAAATTGAAAAGAAAGGTAGAGATCATCTTGATCACACAACCAATGGATTTTCGAGTACTAATCAGTTGTCAATTGCAGATAGCAAAAAATAGCGGTTTAATAATATTCCACTACACTACAGTGCTATAGCGCTTCAATAGCTGGCTATTTGACAACACTTTCTACTAAATTGTATATCACCGAACAATAAGTTAAAAGCCTGCTATGCTATAGCCGCTATTTGACAAAACTGATTCTAATTTTTATCAACTACTATGAAATATACTCTGTAAGCTTACCTTGTCAGCATCACAGTCAACATGACCCAGTTTAACCTTGCCTTTCAAATTATTGGATGCTCTTTTCCACTCAGGAGCTAATTTTTTACAATGGCCACACCTTTGAGAAATAAAAAAAAGCAAAAGTTGTTATTAGATTTAGAACTCCAAATCTGAAGTGGAATTACATGTTCAGTCAGGTAATAAATAGTTGAAATATAGGAAGTACTCACCAAGGTGCGAAAAATTCTACAATCCAAAGTTCTTTGCTTTTGATAACCAATTCATCGAAGTTACTAGAGTTTAGTTCTACCGAAGAAGAAGCCGTGGTTTCTTTTTTTTCATTTGATCCACCTGTTGCTTTTCCATTTAACCGTTCCTTCAAAAGAGTCTTTACCTGTACATGCAAATAAACTATAATCACACAACATTACAAGTAGTAGTCACTGAACAATCAACCCTAATCCCAATACATTGATATCCTCACTCTGCTGAAATTTTGTACACTACCAAGTGATGTTGCAAGAAGAGTTTCCTATTTCAAGTTATTGATCAAATTCTCCTTTATTTGTATCATAAAAGTACAAGAATTTGTTGTTTTCCACAAAAAGAAGACATCTATCTAGTCTATCCAAAATCCAAATTGTAACACTACACATGTTGGAAATATTTGATTGAAACTTTAGCGGGGGAAATGTTAAAACATCCAAGAAGAGATTCCAACAAACCTGTTGAAGTGCAAATTCTGCAATTGGTTTAACATCCCTGGCTCCTTGGTAATCAACTGGTGGTTTTCCAGGTGCAAACACCTTTATAGTTGGAAATCCTCTAATACCATATTCCTGAAGGGAATTAAGAAAAAACAAAAAAATCTCAATGAATTTTTCAAATTTTGCAATTTACAGTTATAATAAAATAAATGAAGAAAATAGCCAAACATGTAAATCATAACAGGAGAAAGTTACAAGCATTAGACGAATAAATATAAATATTTCATCATGCAAACAATAACAATTGTCATGTAAGAGACAGGAAAATAAATAATCTCAACAAAAATATTCTTACTCGTTAATGTAATAAATTCTTTGGTTGCTTTACATAGAAATGCAAGACTAGGAATGTAAGGAAGGAAAAACTTTACATATAATGATATACAATATGCCGAGCATGGTAGGATCTTGGACATGCCTTAAAACATCAAACAATTTTATATCTAAAATGATCAAAACGATGACATCGAATTAATAATATGCCGCATTTAAAATAGTTACAAGACACTTGACCCTATTTGGATAAACAACTTAATTAAGCACTTATCATATAGGTGTTTATGTATAAACTATTTCTATAACAAAAGATAAAACAAATTCGACCTGTTTTTCATGTTTCATGTTAGCTGTAAGCTGTTTTCATAAGTTATCCTAGAGAGCTTATGGAAATAAGCTGAAAAAAGCTTATGAACATGTCATACACAGTTTTCATAAACTTTCCCTAACAGTCTAGCAGGTACTTATGTCAATAGTTAACTCGAATAAACCAATCTAAACAGGTTCAATACCATGTTTTGCATCGTGCGTGGTCCATCAAAGGTATGTATTTCTAGTGTACATTGTACACAAGTGTGAAGCATGTAATAACACATATTCATATTCATAAAGGTTAAATGTAAGATGAAAACAACACATGCAGCATGGTCTTCCTTTAATATATGTCATTAAAATTTAAATATTGAATTTGAGGAATGAAAAAATGAACAATGGAAAACCTGAGCCAGAGATTGGTGAGCATCAGCATCAAGTGCTGCTACAGTAACTACACCCTTTAACACAGTAGCTGCCTTCTCCCATATAGGAGTCAGAGCCTTACAGTGCCCGCACCATGGAGCAAAGAATTCAACAAGAACAACTCCATTTGAATTCAGAACCTGTCATTATTCAAAATGGCACCCATAAAAACCTGATGCATTACAAACTAGATAAAGCAAAGAAAAAGCTAACTCAAAAATTATTCATATTTTCTTAGGGAGGGGCTCGTATTTCATCATATCAAAATCCAATCATAATACAATAATATTAAAAGACTGTTTGGATAAAAAACTTAACTAATGTCCCAGGGGCACTGGTTACGGATGCTAAAAAAGGAAATTATATAGTAGTTATTGCATTGAAAACTGTGGAATTAATACTAAAAAAGTCAAAAATGTTTCCTTTTATGGTAATAATTTCCTTTTTTGGCATCCTTAACCTGTGACCCGGGGGCACCGGTTAGCATCGCCCAAAACTTAATTAAGTGCATATGTATAATTTATCTTTATAACAAAAGATAAATAAAATCAAAATGTACAAGTTATAGAATGTTTTTATAACCTATCTTGAAGAGCTTATGAAAATACGGGGAAAACAACTTATGGACACGTCATAAGCAATTTTTGTAAGTTCTCTCAAACAGTCTTATAAATGCTTATGTAAATAGATAAGTTCAAATAAGACAATCCAAACAGACCTTAATTTGAGTTTAGTTAGTATAAAAATATTTACAGCAATGAATCACATGCAATTATATGTGTGACTTTAGAAGTAGTTATGATTAAATCGAAACATTCTTAATCATCAAAAGATCATGTGTACGTTTGGTTTTACTTTAGAGGAGCCAAAATTGACTCTAGAGTAGAACTGATTTTGCCTCCAAAATAGATTCTACATGAAGCTGGAAAATGTAGCTTCTAATTCTAGAATTGTTTTTTACACTCAAATTTATTGTTCAACTCACTTTTACATGAACCTATCAAAACATAAAACCACTTTACCTTCAACTAAATTTTAGTACTAATCAATTTCACAGAATCAATTCTTTCAAAATCAATTTTTCATACACAATTTCTATGAAGCACGGACACCTGATACGACATGGACACTGACATGTGGAAACCGACAATAATTTTAGAAAATCACATAATTTCATGTAAACAAATGCGTCGGTGTCAATGTCGTGTCGGCCACACCTAATCCGAAGAGTGCCGGTGCTTCAAAGCACAATATTAACACATGAATTAAAAGATCTTCACAAGAGTTTATATGAATTAAAACCTATTGATTTTTTCAGATGATAAAACACAACATTAACACATACTTGCACAATAGTATGAATCAACAGATTTGTTACATTATATATATCACACAAATAAAAAAATTGCATCTCCACAAAACCCAGAATCATAAAATCAACCATATTCACACACTACACTACAATCAACAAAAACAGAAACATGACAATACAGCAACATAGCAAAATTCCAAACACAAAACACCCAGATAGTTTCCCAGCATAAAGATACAAAATTTAACAATTCTACGCAATACCCATTTGAAAAAACAAGCTAAAAAAGTGGGATAACGAACTGGGTCAATGAAAATTGAAAAAAAAGATTAAACCTTGGACTTGAAGTTGTTAGGAGTGAGTTGAAGAACGGGTGAGGAGGAACCGTAGAGAGCGTGAGAAAGGATGAGATTGTTGAAGAGGAAGATAGTTACAGCAATGAATGAGAGTTTTGCCATTGTTGAAGAAGCGTAGATTGATGAATGAATCTGCGAGGGATGAAAATGGCGTTCTTGTATGAAGAGAAGAAGGAACTCTCTATTGCAACGTGTGTCATCCAATAAAAGGTTGCCACGTCATCTCTCGTGTGTAAATATTTGTTAAAAATTCAAAACTTTTTAATCTCATTGGACAAAGACTTTGTGGGTGGTCTCATAAAATTTGAAAAAACAAAAAAATATAAATTAATTATTTTGTCAAAAGAAATAATAATTATGTCACCGTATTATTGTTTTTAGGAAATGTTTACCTTACCTTATTCTTGTTTTACAAGAAAATGTTAGGTAATTCAATTGATATATTAGTCACTTCTTCTAAATTAATTATAAATCGTTTTACTTATTTCACATAAGAAATATAATTAATATTTTCGAAAGAAAAAAAAGTTATGAGTAAGAAAAAACAAAGAATTAAAATAAGATAAAGTAAAAAATAATTAAAGATATAATAGAAATAGTAATATTAACGAGGCTTAAATGCTCGATCCATTATCTTGATTTCTAGTATCGGTTTAGTCCCGTAAGTAATAAAAGGTCTTTTTAAGTCCCTTAACTTTATTTAAAGTATCAGTTTGGTCATTTCTCTTAATTTCATTCAAAAGAACATTAAGTTTAGGGACCAAACTAATACTAATTAAATAAGTTAAGGGATCAAACTAATACTAATTAAATAAGCTAAGCGACCAAAATTTAACGTTTTTTTATTAAATTAACAGAAAGGACCAAACTGATACTTTAAATATAGTTAAGGGACTTAAACAAATATTTTATTACTTATGAGACCAAACCGATACTTGAAATCAAGTCAAGAGATCAATTGAACATTTAAGCCTATTAACGATGCTGTAAAACAATTTGACACAACATTTTTCCAAAAACAATTTTTAATTTAGAAGGTAGGAACAAGGAGGAAGAGAAACAAATATCTATTAAATATTTGAATAATGTTATATTGTGAAAATGTCTTTTATAAAAGTAATCTTAGATAAATAAACAAAATGGAGAAGGAAACTTGGTTGCATAATACATATTCAAGGGTGGAAAACTTGCTTAATTTGACGAACTTTTTTTTTTTTTTCTTCCCTAAGTTCGGTTTACGTATCCAATTTTTTGTTTTTCTTAAATAAGTATTTAGCTTGTAAGAAAAAATTACGTGTCATAGCTTAAGAAACTTAATTGTTTGTTTTCAAAACATAAAAATAAGTAGGCCCAAAATACCAGGCTTCAGTACTTACAAAAGTTAGACCATTTTTCTCCGACCCTTGTGACATATCAATTTCGTCCATAAAACGGAGATCCCTTTGATGGGGACGGAAATCGTACCCTCCGTCTTGTGAGGACTCGTCCCCCGAGCAATTCACTATTTATTTGTCTTTTAAAACAATATGTGTTGAAAATTTTTATATTAAATGTTTACCATAATGTTTTAATATTATACTAGTTTTGTGTATTCATGTATTTGTGGCGTACTACATGTCCGGACCTCACCTCATAGGTCCACTATTGCGGGGGTTAGATCCTTACTCCAGTTGTGACAGTTCTTGAGCTTACCAAACATGGATTTTGCACCTTAAGAACAAACACTTTAAATTTACATACATTAGGCATGTGTTCCTCAAAGGATATCTCATGGTTATGAGTTATAACCTGGCTAATACATCTAATGTGGTTGAGTCTCAATACAAGGACATTACTTGTGTGAAGGTTAAATACAAGAACTTTGTTGATAAGATGGACAACCTGATGAAGCATGGAGTTGTTGATTCTTGTCACTTTACCCATGAGGAGATGTGGCTGCTGATTGAAATGTGTGATGAGTATCCGAAAAAGCGTTTTGGCAAAGCCAACGTGTATAACAATCTGGTATTGGCTAAGGATGATCTTGTCATTTTTATTACTAATAAAGAGAATGATCTTGTGGGCTCACAGCCTGTGTATGGAAGCCCCGAAAGGTTGTGGAATAACATAATCAATATAGCCATCAAAATGGGTCCTATTGAAGATTTGACCGAGGTTGTTGCTGTAATGAGAGGTGTACCTTAGTTTTTGCGTGAGACGAACTAGCTCACCAGAGAAGATTGTTTCATGTTGGACTTTCCATTGAGTTACTCGGTCAACCTTGGTATGGATAAATTTACCCTCAGCACCAAGAGTTGTTGGTCATAGTGGTTTACCATGCTACTAGCAAATGCTTGGTTTCTGATCTTCAGACTTCAGCTCGGAAAGATGACGTTGATGAGTGTGCTTAACGCCATTGAGAATCTGGGTGCGTTTGTCATTTTCAGCGTACCTAGTGGAAGTGTCAGAACTGACCCCTATTTCAACAGTAATTTAAGGAATTGGGGGATTAGGAGTGAAGGAGACGATGATTATAGTGTTCTGCACGAATGGAAAGGATTCAGGGGTGTACCTTTTTTCCTTGCTATGATGGGTAATCTGAAAAATGTTGCTGTCGCCTTGGCAGGTGAGATACGAGATGGGGTGTGCAGCCGTTTGAGGCCTCAGCTGTTACACACTCTACCGTTCTCTAGGTGTCGCAATACAGCTTGGGGCATCATAAAAGGACACAAGATTCTAGAGATGTTTTCTATGCCTAGTAAACAAAAGAAGGTGAAGCAAACATCTTTGTTGAAAGCCTTTGCTTGGGTGATGGGCTTGACCAAGAAAGTGCCCATGGTGGGGTTGAATGCTGTTGGCCAACTTTTCAACGAGAGTATGAGCGATGAAGAGTTGAAGTTCATTGTTTTAGCCGATGGCACGTATGATTTGTGTTTCGTGAATCACAAAATAATTGGTCAAGTAATGTAAGTTATGTAATTCTACCAGGGAAGTGAAACTCTACTAGACATGTCCACAAAACAGAAGAGTATATATGATTTTAATTTAACAATATCTTTTGTATGCTTACATTATGAAATTTCTGTACTACTTCTTTGATATGGAAACAAAGTAATTGAAAATTTTCTATAAGGTGTATAATATATTCTTTAACTATCATTGAAGCTTAAAGAAAGATATAAGAGGTTCATATACATCTTGTTTAGCATTTTGAGCCATAACATAATCTGCATGAGCATAATCATTTCTATACTGCACTACAAGCTTATCTGCATCATGATCTTTGAGACTTTCTAAAAGAAGTTGAACATCTTTAACATCAGAAAGAGCATCAGCACCTCCATAACTAACAAAGAGAGGAAGTTCGTTTGGAAGTCTCGTCATGTCATATATTGGAGGAGTGGTTTGTCCATAGTGTCTTGTATTCTCGTCACTGTTTTCGTAATCGAACATTGCTATTGTTCCTTCTCTTATCACTGTCATATCCATAGGATTAAAATTCAATTCCCCTCTTGTGAAACAAACAATTCTTCTATTGTTAACAATGAAGTATAAGGTATACTAGTATATTGTTGTCTTTGAATTAGGAAAAGAATTTAAATTTTTTACACCGGCAATGTAAAGAGTTTTATGTTGTCAACAAATCACAGTATTCAATCATATGCGTGACTTTGAAGTAGTTATAAATGAAGTCCAGCGTTTTTAATGATCTGATGATTAAGATTGTTGATAGGGTAAAAAGTATTTACATTGACGTTGTATATCAATTAAATCCTTTGGAAAATAGTACCACTTACTCTGAGATAGATGGATCATGTTCTTTGTTGCTGTTGGCTGAGGCTCATGATCCAGAAAAGTATTCATTATCGAAGGGTTTACGCAGCAATTTGGACCTGAAAAAATACTATCAGTGTAGGACTGTAAAAATAGACCTTTTTGGGTGGTAAGGGTGTATGAGGGTTTATTGCTAAATTGGAACATGCATAAAACCTGTAAAAGATGTAAACAAGTTGGTGCAGTCAATGGATGTGCCCTTGCACATGTCCTTAAGAAACTTCACAACAGATCCCCTAATAAAAAATGAGACAAAATATGAAACATGATTAATCAGCATCACAAGATTAGTCATATGCTTGATTCATGTGTCACATGGAAATATTAGTTCAACTTCACATTCAATACACAGTAAAGTTATACATCAGTATGGATTCTGATTCTGTTCTTATTACACACCTAGAATTTTGAGAAATTTCATCTAATGTCTTACAACAAGAAAAAGTTGGGATTCGCTTAGCCTATAGTCAGCACATCAGTAAATTGTTGGATCAAGATCGTATGGTCCAAAATTTCAAGCTCGGTAAATTTAAAAAATAAAAAAATTGCATCGAAATATGTGTCATCCGATCTCAGTCCAACAACTATCGATGTACTAATTGCGTGAATGAGTGAGATTCTGACTGGAGGCAATCCAAATCCAAAAATTTGAGCTACAAGGAAGTAGTAAGGTAGCATTCTTCTTAACCATATGCAAGTCAATGAATGATAATTACAAGCAAACAAAAAAGATAATAAGAATTACTTACTCTTTAATGCTAAATTCGAAAATTCCCAATTTGTACAGTGACTGTTAAGAAGAAATGCAAATTTTCAAAGTTAATATTTGAATTTTGTGCAAAAACTATATCTATGCTCTTTCAATTGGTGAAAAAGAAACAATGTGTTTATCAACAAGTGTTACCTCTGCAATGAAATGGTCAGCGGCATTTTTCGCCACTGGTGAGGTCATCTGACCAACATAAGCAATTGGACAAAGCAAGGCAGCTGATCTCAATTTGTCTAGCTGTTGATCTTTGGAAAAAGCAGCCAATGCAACCAAAGTTCCCTACAAAAAGGAATTCAACAATCTTCATTACTCATCACATTGAATTATATATATATATATATATATATATATATATATATATATGAAGAGGTAAGAACTTACAAAAATTCACAAATTAAATCACCTGTGAGTGACCAACATAGTGTAGTTTTTGTCCAGTTTGATCATGCACATACTGGAATGTTGCTGGAAGATCATATGCTACTAATTCATCCCATGACCAATTCCAATAATCCTAAACATTAGAAACCTGATATTAGCAATGGAATCAAATTGGACTACCTAAAAGTACTAACATGATCCGAGATTTTCAATTCCGAGGACAACTTTGAAACATTAAAAATTCCGAGACTAAGTTGAGAGCGTCCTATAATTCCACGGATGATTTTGGTTATTCAATTGAATCAAATTTCATGACCAGAGAAATGCAGCAACATATTCTTTTAAATTGTGGTCTGCGACGGCAATTGTGGTCACAATGCAAAGGATTTTGATATCTTTACAATGGCATCGCAACTGCAATTTCGACCACATTGACTGCATTTCTCCACAATATAAAGGTTTGTAGTGTAACCGCGACTCAAAACCATGTAATATAGTAAAAATAAAACGAAACTAACCGAGCTGTTATTAGAAAATGATGTATGTCCATGACTATATTTGGTTCCTCGCGTGTTAGCAATCCAAACATCAAATCCATTATCTGCCAAAAGAAATGCAAGAGATTGACTTGGTGGTAGCAACAACCATGTCACACCATCCTACAAAAACACATCATTCATATAAACGCATATGCATAAACTATTTTAATAACAAAAGATAAACTAAAGTCAAACTATTTTCGTTAACTCTCCTAGAGAGCTTATGAAAATAAGATGAAAACAACTAATGGACATGTCATAAGCTATTTTTGTAAGTTCTTCCGAACAGTATCACACATGTTTATGACGGTATATAAACTCAAATAAATCAATCCGGCCTAACCATGAATAGTCCATGCTGTAGCACAACTGGTATGCTATTTCCAGGTTTCCCTCTTGGTAGAATTCTTTGCATGTTGAGAACATAACCATCTTTAGTTGTCACCTAAAAACAATTACATACATATAGAAGCTGGTTACAACCTATTGCTTGTTCTAAAAACAATTATATAACATAGAAGCTAGTTAGAACTTAGAAGCTACTTTTTGCTCTAAATGTTGCTGATTTCTAATAAATAAATAAAAACAGAAACATATGAAAACAATGCACAGTACCAAGTGTTCTTCACAAGCATAGCCTTGTGTCTTCACTAGTGATGAACAAACACCATCATTGAGTTCTGGTGCCAATGCAGTAATAGTGCTTAAGGGTAAAAATTTTGTTCTTGATCCAAGAGTTAAACCACATAAGAGAATCAAAAGTGCTATTGAGAGTGATGACTTTGCCATCTTGTATTTTCTGATGCATTAATCTTTCTAATTCAAGCATTATTTATATGAACAGAAAACAGAATAAAAACACAGGAAGGAAAAAATAAAAATAAAGATTAAAAAGTTATTCACATGATAGCTTCTGAACCACCCTTTTGTCAATTGATTGGACCTAGTGGGTTAAAAAATGATACTGTGGGGCCCACATTGGTACTATTAAACTATGAGGAATACTATTGCTAGCAAAATAAAGCGAGTTACTCCAAACACCGCACACAATGTTGACACGTAGATACTACTAATAATTTCATAAAATGTAACTATATATCTTGTACCGTGTTAGACATTGAACACACAACCTTCGCTTTGAAATGTTGGTTGACACAGTTAGCAATATAATCTCTAACATACATTTTTAAATACGCTCTTTTTTATTAAAAAATTTCAAATTAATCTCACTAAATTGTGTAGGTCCTACGTTAATTTTGTATGACCTATATAAATTTCAACTAACATAAAAAACACATGAATTTAATTTGTATATATTGTTAGTGTAAAAATATTTTACATCATCAATCAATCATAACCGTTAGTTCATTAAAAATATGTCACTCTATTTATAACTACCAGATTAGTTGTGATTCGTTGATAATGTAAAACTATATAAATTAAAATATTATATAGTTTTGGACTTTATTGACATGATTCCTTAGCTTAACATGAAATGATGGATGGTTATTGATTTCAGAGGGGACCCATGACTGGACCAATGTAGTGTATATAAAAAGCCAAAACATGTGCCTTGAAGAAAATGTTGTGTAATAGTTCTCCTTTTTGTTTCACAAAACAAACAAAGCCTAGCTTCCAAATAAGGCGATGGAAACTTAGAATAGAGGATTTTCTTATAATAGAAGCATGGAGTTTATACATGTAACATGGCTTAAGGTTAACAAATAAACTCCAAATGTTATGCAATTGATAGCCTCTATTAAGAAAGTTTTATACTCAACAAATATTTGCTGAACATTCTTTATTATGAGGCTATGTTTTCTACTTATGGTAATTTGTTTCTTTTTCTTGTTTTAATTATTGAGTAAGTGTTTTATATAGGGGGTGTTAGTAAGTGTTTTATATAGGGGGTGTTTATGAGATGGGTTGATATGAATTTGGGATAAAACCAAACTTGAATCAATCATATTTAATAATTAAATTTTCACATAATCAAAATAATGTATTAAATTGAATTTGAGTTCAATAGGTGAATTGGAATTATTTAGTTTGATATAAAAAAATTAAAAATCGAAATTAAACCGAACCAATCTAAATTTAAAAGTTTAAAAAACAAAAAATCATGTAAAAAAAGATTCAAATATAAAAAAATGGTAAGGTTTCCAAATTAGTAAAAACAAAAATCATAAACCTTTGGTCAATTATTTCAAGTTTGAGATGAAATAAATTTTTGATTGAAGATTCATTATGAAATAAATTTTTGATTGAAGATTCATTTTAGTCTTTTACGATTTTCTCGCGGTTCAATTTACTCTTTGGCAAAAAAATAAAAAAATAAAATTAGTCTCTGACATTTTTTTTTTTTACAAGGCTAAATTAGTCTTGAACTCATAACAAAGAGATTAGTTTGCCCCCACTATAAAAATGTTAGATACAAATTTGAGTTGTGGAAGATTGTGAAGGACTAAAATGAAACCTAATGGACACAGTAGTCCGAATCATTTTAATTGATTTGAGTTAGATTATTGGATACACAATATCAATCCAATCCAATGTTTGTCTTGAACAAAATCTGATAATAAAATTATCCAAAATAAATTTATTTGTAACGTTTCAATCCTGCTCTTCTGAAACGAATATTTCACTTTAGAAGCTACTAACATGAGTAGCACCAACTATTTTTCTTTTACCAAAGAAGAATCATTCCATTTCATTCATACTAAAAGAGCTTATACATCCCACTTTTGTACCAAAAAAAAAAAAAAAGAGCTTATACATATAAGGAAAATACTGGAAAACATGAGAGCTAGTATAAGACATGGTCACCCAAGCAAACAAAGGTTTGTAGTTAAATAGTGCAGTCTTTAGCATTTGGTCATTCCAAACAAACACATAAGTGTCGTTTGAACAATTTTAAAATTTATGAAAGTTGAATAATCAAAAGTTAAAATTGATAGATCTATTTGTTCACCTCAACAATTTTGTTCAAAATACCGAGCCTGAAATTTGGACCGTCATATCTTGAACCAACGACTATCGATGTGCTAACTGTGTGAATAGATAAGACCGATCGGCGCAAGCAATCCAAATCCTTTTTTTTTTATTGTATGAAAATAGATGAAATCCCACAAAATTCCAGGTGACTGGAAAAAGATTAGAACCAGAATGTATTTTGTATTTAATGTGAAGTTGGATTAATATTTCCATGTCACACACATTAAGCAACTATATAACTTAATATTGTGATGCTGATTAATCATGAGTTTATATTTGGTTTAATCACTTAATAGGGGACAATCAACTCCAGCATTATATGACAAGACTAACAAATGAACTTCCTCTCTTCCATGCTCTTTCTGATGTTAAAGATATGCAACTTCTGTTAGAAAGTCTTCAAGATCATGATGCATATAAGCTTGTAGTGCAGTATAGAAATGATTATGCTCATGCAGATTATGTTATGGCTCAAAATGCTAAACAAGATGTATTTGAACCTCCTGTAAGCTTCAATCATATCTAAAGAACATACAGTAATTTTTTTTGAAATTACTGTTTCCATATAAAAGAAATTCATAGTATAGAAATTTCAGTTTGTAAACATACAGACGATATATTGTTACTGAATGAAATTCCAATATAGTTTTCTGTTTTGTGGACATCCCTAGAAGAATTTAATAGCTTGCAACACATGACTATTAATTTTGTGTGTCACCAAAGTCCAAACACAAATCGTACGTGCCATCGGCCAAAACTGTGAACTTCAACTCTTCCTTACTCAGACTCTCATTGAAAAGTTGGCCAGCAGCATTGAACCCCACCAAGGGCACTTTCTTGGTCAAGCCCATCACCCAAGCAAAGGCTTCACTTTCTCTTGTTTAGGAAACTCAAACTCTGGATCATTGTGTCCTTTTATGATGCCCCAAGTTGTATAGTGACACCTAGAGAACGGTAGGGCGTGTAACAGCTGCGGCCTCAAACGGCTGTACACCCCATCTCGTATCTCACCTGCCAAGGCAACAGCTACATTTTTTAGATTACCCATCATAGTAACGAAAAAGGGAACACCCCTGAATCCTTTCCATTCGTGCAGAACAGTATTATCACGTTCAGCTTCACACCTTAGCCCATACTTCCTTACATTACAGTCGAAAAAGGGGTCAGTTCTCACACTTCCACTAGGCACTCCAAGAATACCAAACGCAGCCAGATTCTCAACAACGTTAAACACGCTCATCAACATCATCTGTCCGAGCTGAAGATCAGCAACCAAGGATTTGCTAGTAGCATGGTAACCGCTATGCCTACCGACAATTCTTGGTGTGGAGGGTAAATTTAACAAGCCCTCCATACCAAGGGTGATCGAGTAACTCAATGTAAAATCAATAATGAAACTATTTTCTCCAGTGAGCTCGTTCATCTCACGCAAAAAATAAGGCACACCCCTCATTGCAGCCACAACCTCAGCCAAATCATCAACAGCACCCATTTTGATGGCTATATTAATTATGTTATTCCATAACCTTTCCGGGTTGCCATACACGGGCTGCGAGCCGTCCAAACTGGCATTTTCTTCATTGGTACTAAAGACAACAAGATCATCCTTAGCCAAAATCAGATTATTATAAATGTTGGCTTCCCCAAAACGCTTTTTTGGATACTCATCACACATTTCAACCAACACCCATAACTCCTCGTTGGTAAAGTGACAAGAATCAACAACAATACTATTCTTCATCAAGTAGTTCCCTTATCAACAAAGTTCTTGTATTTAACCTTCAGACAAGTTATATCATTGTCTCCATACTCCACCACATTAGACGCAACCGCCAAGCTATAACTCATAACCATGAGATATCCCCTGAGGAACACATGTTTCATGTCGGTTTTAACGAGGAGACGCTGATGTATGTAATTCAATTCAGCCTCATACACCCCATTTACACTCATCAATTTCTTGTACAGATATTCAATGGTTTCGCGTGACTTCATTCCAGACCTTAGACACAATTGCAGATGAAGTCTCTAACTGAATGGAGCTTTTCATGAGATAGCTTTCGGTCGAAATGAACTTGTGACTAAGACTTTCTTTCTCAAGCGGTTTATCTCTGTGCTTCGTCAAACATGAGGATTCTAGTTCAAAGGTACAGTCCATTCCAGGTAGAATGAAGTTGTCTGGCAACATCAAACCTTGAACAATATTTTTCTCACCAATGCCTATTGTTCCATTTTCCCACGCATTCAAATCAAGATCCGGAACAGTACCACAAACTCTAGACATCTTGATCTCTGAAGAGCATAAACAATTACACTCTCTCCGGTCTCAAATATAAACTACAAAAATTGCAGAACTGATAGTGATATAAGTATAATTCAAGTACCATTACTCTGTTTAATAGTACTGGTATTCCAAATTTATGTAGTTGAAATAAATTTAAATTCAATTTCCAATATTTTTTATATTCCGATAAAATGGCTTTCCAGTTTCTATCAATAGGCATTTACTTTTGTCATATCTTCAGGCTTCGTTTTCCAATGTCTTTTCATTGAGAGTGTATTGCTACATTTATTACTACTATATCTACATTAATGAGAATAATAAACACTTTACATGACCAATTTTTGTCTAAATTAATTCAGGGACCTATTTGCAAAAGCTAAATTATTTTAGCGTTTTAGTAGATGATAATGTATAAAATTAGTTGATATGTCCCCATCCACGTCCATTTAACTAATTGTTGATTAACATTCCTATAACAGAAGGACGTTAGTGAAAAACAAAATAGTTTAGGTAGTTGATAACAATTTTTTTAATTCAATGACCTATCTAAAAAAAATTAAATAGTTCAAAGACCTACAGATTAATTAAACCTTGATTTTTGTAAAACATAATCTTTGTTAATATCGAAAATGTTATGTTCAAACAAAAAATAATGGGAGAGGGGGAGGGGGGGAAAGATGGAGGGAGTGAGTGGGGTAATATTAAACTAGTTTCAAAATAAACCGATTTTGATTTCAAAACAGTTTGTAATATGAATCCGGTTCATAAATACAAACCTGTTTGAAACTGAACCGAAACCGATACAAAAATTAACTAGTTTTTTTTTTTTTTACAAAAGTACTCCATCCGATCACTATTACTGTAAGCAACATGAAGGATGAAGAATATGAAGCTAAGGGCGAGGAACTGCTGGCAAAAAATAATATAATCCCAATGCAAAATCTGACTATTATTGGTTATAACTACATTGCTCCTCTGTTTATCTGAGAGGAAGACTAATCCAATACCTGCAGCTATGTGCTTGAATGAACCGTTTTAATGGTAGTAATGATTCTAATGGGATTTTCCAGAAATATGTGTCGAAGATGCATCCTTTATTATTGTTTCAGATGCTTTCACTGCAGTATCTGGCACTTTGGTTCTTCTAGGGAACTTGAATTGCCACCCTTTAGGTTTTATGTTCCTAAGCATTTGCCACCCTTTAGGTTTTATGTTCCCAAGCATTTGCCATCTTCTAGGTTTAATCAGTCCTAGCAATTTCATCTGCTCCTTTTTGAACTTCTTGGTTGTGTACCAGCTTCCACCTCGCCATCCCAAGCCATACCTGAATATACAAGCAAAATTTAAAAATTAAGACTAAAAGGAAATTAAAACGTTTGAATTAATTGATTGCAAAATACCAACACTCAATACACTCAACACAGGGAAAATATGAGTAGTATTTTATGTGCCTCTAATATCTAGGTGGCATGCTATATATAATTTGAAAACATTTCCTTTACTGATTATGCATTTTGTATGCTTCACTTACTGATTAACATTTCCTTTACATAAAGAAAGAGCCAAAACAAATCCAGAACAATTTCGCAGTAATTATCTTCAGCTATGACAGGCTGGGTCAATATTCAAATTTAGGTGTGACGTGTGAAGAACCCAGAGATCAAGGGTCAACAGAATCACTTGAATGTTTTGTCAGAATAGTAAATTCAATCACATTACAAGTCTTACAACTGAAACTTAGATTACTAAGAAGCATATTTGAAGAAATGTTTACTCTGTTTCCAACTTTCGAAATTTAATTTTCTTTTAATCTCTGTTTTTCATTTCCTCAATGAGTGGTGGTAGTGGTTGGAAATTTGAACCAAATACGTGGTTAGTAAGGTAAACTTTAGACTGCACTATCATAAGTATAACAAAAACAATAACACCCAAACTTTATCATGCTAGGTAGGTTTGACTACATAGATCAGAAAACATTAAGTTCAAATATAATTCAAAAATAGTCAGTTTACTTCCAAATCTCTCTTGATGGTTTGGTCTAATTTTTCTTTCGCCCTCCTGCAACCCCTAATTATTGGACAATTCTCTATTAGGTCAACCTTCTTACCAGAGCTTATATGAGCCTTTTCCACATATTGTGTCCATATCAGCTAAGTTGAGATTATACTATATCTTTTATACAACAGAAGCAACCCCAATTTTCATCCTAAAGACTGTATTCCTAATCGGCTAATCCTATCTTGTCTTCTTTGCCCACTCGTCCATAACATTTTCATCTCTATAAAATTGAGTTTACTTTGGTGTAAGCTCTTTATAACTAATCATTACGTTCCATAGAGTATTGTATGTCTTGTAGCTATATAAATAAATAAGCTTAGTGGTATACTTTTTATCCCAGATTACATTAAAAAATTCATTGATTTCATCACACTATACATTTATATCTCTTTTCATAGTACCTGAAAACGTGAGACTTCGGGTATTGTATGTTCTCCAGTTTTTACCTTTAAGCTATAATATTTGTTATCTACTGCTAACTATGCATTTCATATATGTTGCCTTACTCTTACTTAAAGCAAAAATCGTGTATTCCTAAGGCCTACCACTGTATTCCTGAACCTTCCATTCATTTGAAAAAGGTGTGTATTGTGGCATTGTCTCTTTTATATGTTCATTAAACATGTCTTGGAGCCAAGATGAAAAGATAGTTAAAGGCTTAAAATTGACTCTCAGTACATACTTTTATTGCTCAAATATAAGCAATGCAAACGTCTTCCTTTTCTAAAGCCTTCCAAAACATTTCTCTATGTACTCTATCATACGTCTGTTTTAAATCGATAAAACCATGTGTAGGTCTTTCTGATTCCTCTAATATATCTCCATCAGTGTTTCGGGCAAGTACATAGCATCCATAAACTAAATTGATTTTTTGTGATGTGGAGGCTGGCTTCACTCTCTGCACAACACTCTCTTCCAAAACAACACAGTATGATTTTATGAGTTTAGTCCCTCTATAATTTGCAGGTAATGTATGTAAACTTTGGTAGGAGCTAACACTCATAAGTATCAGGCAACCTAATTTAATCCAACTAAAGTGTGAGATAAAAGATTCAAAATGATTTGAATAACAGATCAAGTAAATGAGTAGCCCAAGGTAGAACTTCCAAGTTTCAACTGTAATAACATACATAATTAGCATGTTAGTTTTGAATTGAATATAGATAAGTAAACCCCATTCTTTAGTAATTTGCTGAAGCTTTCGAGCTCATTATCAAAAATGTTAATTATACAATAATGAAAACCCACCAAATCCTTTTTCCCACTACAATAATGAAAACCACCAAATCCTTTCCAGCTTATTGACCAAGTAAATTAAACAAGTACAACTGCAAGCAATCTTTTATAATAAACAACAACAACCATGCTACAGTTTTCCATGTTTCTGCAAGTCACTCTCAATAATTTCAATGATATTCAATTATTCGTAAATATTGATACTTGTATGGGTTCCATAAAATTGCAATCAATATTTCTCTTATACTTTTCAACCGCCCTAATAATAAAACTAAATGATACCATATTAAAATCACAACAGGCATTGAAAAACAACGAAAGAAATAGATGGTTGTAGTACTCATCAGTGAGATGATGTTAACTATCAATTGACAGAGTCCCAGAAGGAGTAGCTCAGTGGTAATTAGGCCTAAGACAGCGAAGTCGTGTTATATAGGACATTCAGGGTTCGATCCCTCCGACTAATGAATCCCCCTCCCCTCCCCCTAACAAATTAACCACTACCAATTTGGCTATAAAAAGGAGTCAATCATAGGAAACAATCAAGGAAAATGAAACAAACCCGATAAGTAAGGTGGTTCCGGCAGTGGCTGCACAAGCAGGAATACTAACCCCTCCAGGACGACCAACGATATCTTTGATTTCAGAATGTCGAAGATTTACATTGCTTTTCATCTATCAATTAACATAAACAAAGCATAATTAAATGAAAGCAAGTAATACAAAAAAACAGAACCAAACGAAATAGACAGAGATATTTACAGCTTGTTCAATGGATTGAAGCCTTTCATTAACTCTTGTTTCATGTACATGCCGCAACGAATACCCTAAAATTTTAAACCAAAAAAAAAATAAAAAAAATCAAATATACACATATAAGCATAATAATCAAACAGGTTGAAGTAAATCACCAATCCATCCCCTGAATTATGCGAATAGAAGGGGGGCAAATTGGTAATTTAAGTGCGAAGATTGAAAAAACAAACCGATGAAAGCAGTAGCGACGGATGCAATGGAAGTTCCGATGGTGAAAACAACGCGGTGTCTTTCAAACGTATCCTGTAACAGAAAAATAACAGAATCAGATGAGAGAGAAAGAATCGATGAGAGAGAGAGAGAGAGAGAGAAGAAGAAGAAGCGAACCTTAGTGGAATGAAAAGTATCTTGAATAGCAGCACATGAATTGAGATATTTGCGTTTAACGTTTGCAACTGAGAATGAATTTGAGGTTGATCTCAAATTCCTTAATCGCTGCATTCTTACTATCTATCGCATTCTATTCTAAGATACTTTACGATTCTGTTATTGTTACTGCGTTGCGTTCTTCGAACCTGTCAACCACTATGAGGAGAGGTATATGCCATCAAACATTCAAAAACTCTAACTAATTGCTCCACAAACTTGTAACATCTATTTCTTTCAAAATTTGTATTAGATACATCAATTTTTGTTAACCTTTTGATTTTCAAAGAGATGTGATTCAATGCTTGGAAGATAATTAAAAAAAAAAAATTCAACCCAAAAATTAAAATTAGATTTTTTGAACAATTTGTGGCGAATAAAACTCATTAATATGGATAATTATTCAAAATATTTATGGTGTGAAATGACTAACTACTAGTATTATTTTAATTTTGTTGACTAAGATCGATTGTTTTATATTATTAGGTATTAATCAATTTTTATTTGTTATTAGGTTTACTTACTTTTTAGTCTACTATTTTATTAAAGTCATGAGCATAGGCTCCTTTTTTAAATTGATTTATACTTGTTGCAGTTTTCTTCCCAACTAAAACTTTGGCCTCAAAAGTGGTGGGCAACAAGTTTTTAATTGACATGACATTGTATTGAATATGCTGATGTGGCAGACATAAATTACAAAAAGATGAAATTATGAATCTAAGTCTGAGAACTCTAAGCTTTCAGAATGAGAATCAAGAGGAAAGGGAGAGCTCTGAAAATTTTCAACCAAAAGCTGATAAAGTCGAAAAAAAAATTATCATCACCACACATTAATTTGATTCCAAAAAGGAAGACTATTTTAGCAAACGTGATAAAAATAAAATAGCTGAATTAAAAGTGCATTTAAGATTTTTTTTCGGTATGTATGTACAAACTTTATTTAGTTTTTTTAGAAGGGGAAAAAGTCTATAAACGAGAAGCAAACTTTAACTCTACGATGTAATTCAACCACTAAAAAAACTAAATTAAGATTGTATATATGTACATAATTGGTGATGAAGGGAGAGTGGCGTGTTCGCCGTTCGGAGGAGATGCATTGAAGGAAGAAGGGGCCATTGTGTTAAGTTTAATTCTTATAAAAGTGAAGATGAACAAATCATAAATTAAAGAAAAATGTTATTTGAACAACAACAATTTAGGGCAACAAAAATTCGAAAACTTTTAAAACAGTTCGCACATATGGATAACTTCTTCCTTCTATCAACATGTAGCTCACATCTTCTTGTAGTTGGAACACCTAAAATCATGTTAATAATGTTAATGAGTTATCTAATTGGAAAATGTCGACCACACGTGTGAACTACTTTAATCGTTCAAAAAGTTGTCGAATTTTGTAGTCCCAAATTATTTTCAAATAAGATTTCTGTAAATTAAAATAACCTGTTGTAGGAGGTAAAACCATGGTGCCTTGCGATGTAGCAGCACCTAGTATGCTACCTGTGAGTGAATTGATGCTACCAACAGCTTACACAAAACAAGTGGCAAGAAATACCAACAATGTCTATAATCTGAAAATTTATTGCTTATTGGATAAGAATGCCTGTCTACAAAGTACTATCAAGGACAAACAAACAACAATGAAAAAGGATCCAATACATTAAACAGCACAAGGTTATCATTACACAAGTTATGACTCAGTCTCATATTTTAACAAAGCGAACATCACTCTGTCCAAATGCTGTTCCACAGGTAGGACATCTGCGGTGACGGAGTTCAAGATTTCTTTGTATACATGGATTGCAGAACAAATGATAACACTTCACAATCATAACCTGTCAAATACCATATTAAACTCTTAGATAGTGCTGTTGCAACAAGTTTTAGTTAAGCTTTCTTCAAAGTTCAAAAAGATTAGTCTACATAAACGGTAGTCCAATAAAATATGCCAAATTAGTTTTGTAGTTTATCCAATTTAAAACAATCATGCAAAAGACAACAAGTGTTCATTTGGGAAAATAGCATAATTGAGCGCTTATATTCAATAAACTATACTAGGGAGCATAATTTAGCTCTTGTCTGTAAGCTACGATGAAGAATTTATTTAAATAAGCTAAAAACATTTGAATAAGTTGGCCTGTTTTTACCTCCTTTGGACGGTCAGAACAGACAGTACACTTGATCATGTTTTTGCAAACTCTAATTTCTTCTTCAAGTTGTTGTACTGCAGTTTCTTTGGCTCCAGAATTCAGCTCAGCAATTTGGTTATTCACTTCCATTAGTTCGTCCTCAAGCTTCTTCCGTGAACTCCTGCATGATATAATTGGATGAGTATGTTTGAGCCGATTGAGAGGGCATTTCATACGAGATAATCATTTTCAAAACTCAACCCTGTCATGAATGCATAACATTAACACATATCTCATGTTGGGCAAATTTTGCACCAAACATTCCAGAATCCAGACACAGAACAAGACATAGCGTACTCGTAATATAGCACTTGCATTTCACCAAGACGAGTAAGAGAAAACTCTTAAAAAAGATGGATCAGTTTAATATCTTGCGTCTGCAAAAATACGCCATCTTAAAATCAACATATTCTCTACTTTCTTTCGGTTTTTGAAAAGCCTAATTGCGAAAACTTGAAGAGTTTTATAAATAATGATTTAATACAAACTAAGCAACCATGGGAAAGTAAGATTAGAATTAAAACCATATAAACACACTAAACCTCACTTAGTGGAGGATAGTTGAACCCTGATGTGAATACACCTGTTTAAAAATCTGTTCCGTATCCAGACTTGATCGAATGAGTAAGACAGAATAATACCTTTCACTATCCAATTCCTTTTTAAGAGCTTCCACGTCTTTCTGAATTTGGTCGTAATCTTTCTCTGAAGCTGAAGCAATAGACTTGAGCAACTTCAACTCCTTCTCAGCATCTGCCAATTCCCACCTGGCAAACTCTAAGGCGGTTGCGAGGTGTTTTTCCTCTTGAGTACATTTAGCAGCTTCTGATAGAATGCGTTTGATCTGCTCAGTTCAAATAATTGTTTAAAACAGAGCAGCAGCACAGTTTAGCAAAATAAGATATATTAGTAAGGGGCGAAGTAGCAAGGGAAATAGTACCTGTTCTTCACTATTTGCAATCTTCTTCTTCGAATTTTCTATCAAAGAATTAATCTTTTGAAGTTGATCAGCTAAGGCTTGCTTTTCAGACAGTAAAACGCTATGTAATTGTCTTGCCTTCACGCTTTCTGATACAAGCTGCATAAAGTTTGCAATATGATAAAAACAAGGTCTCACCAACACCAAATGGAATTATTTATGTAGAGAGAAGTATAAACTTTTTAGAAAATATCATGATTTTCTATGCATATTGAGTTTCTGTTTAGAACGAGATTTTATCCTTTCAAACAGTAAAAATCCACCAGGACTGAGAAAATTGATTTGTCAAGGTACCTCACCAAAACGAATTATCAGCTGGCTGGTCCAAAGTTTATTCTAGCAGATATGGTAACATTAATTCTATCATGTATCATTTTTTATTGTTTTTTTTTTTTAAAAGGGTGTCATTAGTTATTGTTTTATCATATAAATCTTCTTTGGTAGTTTCACATTGGAAACCTTACAAATAACTTTTCATTGTTTTCACAGTTTCCTATAAAAACCTTTGAGAAAGAAAAAAGAAATGGAGTAAAAACATGATAACGTTTTTGTAATTAAAATGAAAAAAAGAAAAAAAAGTTCTTCAACAATTAATATATTAGTTACAAAGATGAAGCATTAATTTCTAATCAACAACCTAGACATTGCAAAAGTTGGGCATGGAAAAATAGTGAAGATCGCAGCAAGGTAGCATTTACAACTACTAGTGATAACAAGCATACCTTGATATTATAGTCATCCCTCTCAGCCACTTGCTGCAACAGATGTTCGTTCTGTGTCTGCATATCTTCATAAGCTTGACCAATAATCTACAGGAAAACATTTGATCGTATTACAAGAAAAGGCAGTTAGAGCAAACCCATCAACTAACAGCAGTTAATATATTTTTGAGTATGAAGAAAAATAAACCTCGATTTCAGATATATAGGTTTCTGCCTCAGCCTCTTTAGCTTTAATAGCCTTGGTCATCTCAAAATTTTTTCTGAATAGTAGCGAAGATAAAACATGGTCAAAGAATGAGGACAGATTGATAAACGGAGGCAGGTTTTACAATCGTTTATTCCATTCACATGAGGACAACCAATGTTAAAAAAGAAACATAATGCTAAAAAAATGAAAAACATTGCTTCTGTCAGACAAAGCAATATTAGCATACGTGATGATCACCTGCATGAGACAACTGTTACAAAAAAATATAAAACAAAAAACAATGAAGACGCTATCTAAAGGAGCATAATATATCGGCCAAAGAATGAGGTGCTTGAACTCTACATAAACTTTTAACTGATCTACCTTTCACTCCTCATCACCAGAAAAGTCACTCCCAGATAAAAAACTACAAATATGGAACTAAAATCGAATGAAAAAAAATAGATTTTCACTACCAGTTTGTCAGTGCAACAAATCCATAATCAGTGTAGTGTGCATAAACACAAACCTTTCATTTGCATCAAACTGGGCCCTTAACTCCTCTATTTCAGCTTCTGCGGCAGAAAGCCTTTGTTCATTAGCAGCTTCAGCTTCATTAGAAGCTCTTACTATCAACTCTAGACCATGTTCATCTAAAGCTTTTTTCAGCAGTTCAGCTTGAGAGCGAGCTTTACTTTCAGATTCTCTAACTTCTGGCAAGCTGGAATCAATATTTTAGCATGTTCAGAATGAATCATCCAAGTAGACAGAAAAGAACAACAGTGTGGTTTGAATGTGAAACAAAACTTCAAGTCAATTACCAAATGCAATAAAACATTTATTGTAAGTTCAATTTGATAGTTAAACCTTAAGAAGTTGGGCACCATAAATGAAAGTATCTACAGAAATAATTCGCTACCAGCACTTTTTTGATCAAGAATCAACCCATTTGAAGTATGTATTTGCCATCCTCCAAGGGAGAATAGATTTGCAGATGAAAATAAGTTTTGCAAAAGAAAGTGCTAGAGCCAATGGTGGAAAAAATAAATGAATTTTGAAGGAACAGTGGAACCAATCCATGCACATCATTAAATCAGCAGGTGGTACATAAAATAATAAGGCAAAGCAATGAAGAAAGACCACAAACAAAGCAAGTTCCTTCACCAAAACATGAATACAGGAGATCAGGGACAATCATCAGCTTTTAAACGTGAGCAAGGGGGAAAAGGAGGAAAAGAAAAAACATTTTGGAGATTGGAACTAGTAGTAATATGACACTATCTGCATTCTGTTAAAAATTTAAAAAAAAAAAATCACATCTTGTAGCAAAGAAAAAAAAGGCTTTTTTATTAACACCTAACATAAAATTTGGCATGCACAACAGCCACAGGCAGGCGCTTCTTTTCATTACTTATTCCAACAAATTAATTCGGTATATACCAAACACAACATAAAATAACGAGTCCAATAAATTAACTAGACTAAATTCTGCCACTACTGAACAAACTTAGATCAGCATACCTTTTCTGATAATCCTCCAGACCATACATATCCAGAACAAATTCTAACTCCTGATTCTCCTCCTGTAACTTTTCAATCTGTAACAAAACACCTTAATGAGTCATTTGAAATTAGAGACAATCTTGAAGGCCACTAAAATCACAATGCAGATAATGTTTGAGAAACATGGAAAGTATAGTTGCAGATACACATGCAAAACACAACAAAATAAAGGAAAAGAAAAACAATGCAATCAAATCTGATTCAGTCAAAGACATGCTCTAAGATTTAGAAGGTAAAATATAAGACACTCAATTAAATTTAATCTCAAATGAGGAAAATGGCAATTATTATTATTTGCTGTACAAAAGAGACGTTGAAGAACTAAATACCTACAGATAACGAAAAACACCAAGGTAGACTTACCAGTGCTTTTGACGACTTTATTTCCGAAACCTGTTCAGCACATTTCTTTGCAAGGCTCTTGAGTTCGCTTGTCTGCTTCAAAACAAAGGAATCAATAAACCTCTTGCAGTATAATCCAGCCAACATGATTTCTGAAGTCATTAAATTCAAAGAGGTGTAAATCAACAAAATGTATTCCAGTTTAGTAGGTAACTCTTCAAAATTAACTCAACCCTTACAAAAACGGCTTGTAAGGTGATGAGTGATGACTTCCCACCAACTATAAATATATTTTCAGACCATATCTCATCCAACTTTAGACTCTCAAACACACCCAGGACTGGACATCTAGATAACGGTGGCAACAAATCTTAGATAGCTTTGGTATCACTAACATTTATTGTGCCTTTTTCCAAACCACTAACATTTGAGTGAACCATTTCTTAAAAGTTAACAACAATAATTAAGACAGCTTATAAGACTTGCGCTTCCAACCTCTATACTATGTAAAAGTAACTATACAAGACCATCACAGACTCGAAATATCGAGATAAATTTATGTAAAAGACCTATCACAAAGTAGGTGAGAAGGAAAATGAAATGGCAGTTTGTGTGAATAACCTTCCCACTCAATTTCGCTCTTAGCGAATGTGCTTTCTCACGCAATGATACAGCTTCAAGAGCTGCATCTTTCGATTGCTTCAACTGTGTTTCCATCATCCCCATTTCTTTGGATAAAGCTGAAGACATCACACGAAACTCAGCTATGATATCTTTTCTCCCTGAAACATTTAATATTGTAAGAAATGAGGTCCAAACATACACACTGTAAATCCAAATAGAGAAAATGTGATATACAGACCAGTATCTTGGTTGGCCTCTTCCATCCTGATTTCAATGTTATTCTTTTCAATAATACACTTTTGCAACTGAAGCATGAGCTCATTAGTCCAAGAGTCAGAATTGTCATGGATATGCCTTGCATTCACAGCAGACTCCAATTTTGAATTCAATTCCTTCTCCCGTTTTGCGACGTTAATCCTGCCAGCCTAAAATTGTATTTTGAGAGGTGTATGTAAAAGGAGAAGCAACCAAAAAATAAAAATCAAATATCAAATAAGAAACCACTGTTAACACAAAAAAAAAAAAAAAACAACAAAAAAAAAAAATTATCAAAGAAGAAAGAAATCACTGTTAACCTGCAGAGACTCTGTCAATGATTTAAATCTATCCAATTCAGCGATCCAATGTTCAAGTTGATCATTTGCCAAAGAGTATACTCGGGAAGTGCGTACATACTTATCATCATTTAGTTCATTCTGGAAATAAACATACATGAAAAGATACTTTTACATGGAACCCTAGAGCAAATACATCGCAATTACTCAAGAAATAATGACAAAATCATTGCAAATAGTTCAAATTTACAAACCTGACGTTCCTCAAATTGCTTTGTCAATATTTGATTTCCTTCGCGTGCATCTTGAAGCTCCGGAAGACGACCAGCATTCACTATCTATGACAACATCCAAGCACATATCTTAGACAGAGAATCAACAAATGAATGACAGAAGGAAAGAAATCACAAAAAGTAAAACCTTGGCATCCTCAATTGAATTCTTCAACTTGGACAATCCAATAGCTCTCTCTGCAGGCTTCTCAGGAGACGAGTTTCCATTCACTGCATCAGCATTGGAGGAATTCATTCCCATAGCTGCATCCTTTTGCATTTTCAGACTGCCTAGTTTTCTTCTACTCTCTTCAAGTTCAGCCAAGATCTCGTCAAACTCCCCTTTAATTATTGAAAAAAAAAAAAAAAACTCTCGAGACAATTATTTAAAAGTCATTGGCCAAATTTAGGTCAAATGCATCTAAAGGTCCTTTAAGTTTTTCGTTTTTCCCAAAGTGGTCCTTTAAGTTTCAAAAGTCTCAAACAAGTCTTTTAAGTTTCAAAAGTCCCAAACAAGTCCTTTTAGTTTTTGAATCGTTTCAAACAAGTCCTTTTAGAGGATGATGGTGATGATTCAGATGATAGCAACAAAGAGCATTATCCACCATTTGCCATGCCTAAAAAGATGACTAATTTTAAGTGGGTGTTAGGAGCCAGATTTGGTACCAAAGATGAGTTCAAGGAAGCAATTACCAACTATGCTATCTACAATAGGACTTGTTTGAAACGATTCAAAAACTAAAAGGACTTGTTTGGGACTTTTGAAACTTAAAGGACCTTTAGATGCATATGACCCCAAATTTATAAGAGCCAATAAGATCTCTAGAATCACAAAAAAATATCTTTGCATAAATATTCGGGTGATACCTATGGTCATATCTATTCCGATGTCTTATAAACCGGAGTGGATATTGAACCGGCGAGATCTCCAGGTTATTGGTTCACTTGGTTCAATCGGTTTAACCATGGTTGAATCAAAAACAAATAGATAAATAAAAAAATATTGAAATAATAAATGAAGTGCATAAAAAAAATGTAAATAAAAAATTAGTTAAACCAATCGCGGTTCAACCAGGCTGCAATGTAATCGAGATCAAACTAACCGGCAAATTGTTTGGTTCTCAAATCAACGGATCAAACCGGCCAGTTCGGTCTAATTTCAAAACACTGCTTTTCCTAATTAACCAGATAATTAATTTTACTCCACGTAGCTCTTGATAATTTACGTTTTTTAATGGTTGATAATTTACTTAATTACTGAAAACTTTAGTAGCATTGTCTCTCCCTACTCGGCATAAGACTCCAAAACTGCATCCTCCACCGTGGCCAATGTTACTTTTGCATTATTTTAAATCTCACAATAGTTTTCATTATGATTCCATTTGTCAAAAAATCAGATGAATATCATAAAAGCAATTTAATTGTGCATTAGCCTATTTGCCTAAATATTATTCAAGATTACTACTGCAAGGTTTATATTGGAAAATTTAAATTGTAGTTAATTTGATTTTACCCATAAATTAATTATCAAGTTAGGAACTCATCATTAAAAACTTCAGATTTGAAAATCAAATCAATTCAAATTAACCAAATTTGCATAGATTTTTATTTAATAAAAAGCTAAAATCTAAAGGATTTCAAAATCAAATCAATTCCTACATTATATATTTCCATACAACAGAAATTCAGTTCCATTTTTTTTTTTGAAGAAGAGAAATTCAGTTCCATAATTTTCCAAATGAAAAACTACAATTATAAAACATGGAAGTTAAAATCATGAAGAAAACTGAATATTGTGTCTAGTGATTTGAAAGCACAAGCTTTAATACAGTTATACACAAAAATCCTGAATTATAAACAGAAAAAGAGGAAGTAAAATTTATCTTCATAATCACACACTACTATGGCGATAAGTACAGACGAAGGAAAAAAAATAATGAAATATTCTATCCTAAAAACAGTGTCATCCTCAACTCAGTAAGAGTGATGAATTCACATTCAAACCTATATAAATAATGACAATAAGTGTTACAAATATGTACCTAAGAAGTATTAATGTAACTCTCAACCAGAGAAAGAATCCTCTATAACAGTGTCAACAAGAAACTATAGAGCAAATTTAATGTCTTGGAGCAACGCCCCTAACAAAAAACCAATCCCTATTGACAATAGCCTTCCCACTCAATTTTGCTCTTGGTAAATCTGCTTTCTCACGCAATGATACAAATTCAAGAACTGCATATCTTTCCATCGCTTCAACTGCTCTTCCATCATATTTCCATTTTTTTAAATAGAGATAAGGCCATCACATGTAACTGATCTTTGATATCTTTTCTCCTTAAAACATGCAATATTGTAAGAAGCTAAGAGATTCAAATGTACACACTGCAAATCTAAAAGCAGAAAATGTCATATGCAGACCAATATCTTGTTTGGCCGTTTCTGTCTTTATTTCAAGATCATTCCTTTCAAATAATATACTTCTACATCTGAAGCACGAGCTCATCGGTCCTAGTCAGAATTGTCAAGGATACACCTTCATTTTCAATAAACTCCAATTTCAAGTTCAGTTCCTTCTCCCATTTTGCGTTGTTAGCCCTGTCAACTTAAAATTCTTTTTAAAAATATGTAAAAGGAGAAGCAACCAATAAAATCAATGATAAAAGAAGGGGGAAAAAATCATTGTTAACCTTTGGAAACTCTGCCAATATTTTATATTGATCCAATTCAGTGATTTATACATATCCTGACATCGATGGAAAGTAGAATGTGACAATTGTAAAAATTCTAATAATACAATTATAAACAACTTTTTTATGCAAAACAGTGTCATGTTTGGGAACATATGTGAACGCGGCGTGACGTTTTTGTTCCTCAGGGTTATCCCAGATGGGAATCATGCAGTTTAGTAGGCATATGGATGTCAAACTCTTCGACAGGATGATGTGATGAGAGGGATGTTGCAATTGATGATGTTGCTATTGCACTTGTTTTTTGCACTGGTTTGGCAGTTAACGATGGACTTGTTTCCATCGTCAAACTTTGTTTGTGATTATTACTTGTTTGATTTATGTGCTCGATGTTTTGTACATATATTGATCTACGAGAATCCGGGCATCGACTAGTGCGATATCCCCACCTTGTGACGGTTATCTCTTTTTATCTTCTTTCTAGATGCTCGTTCGGCCTATTAGGCCTTCTTTCTCTTCCTCTACCTCTTCCTCATCCACAACCATTTTCTAGCTCAATTGCTAGTAGAGCGTATATTATTATTCTATTTTCAACATTTGAATCACTTTCCAGAGCACTTGTTTCAGCGTAGTTTACATTTTGACTCAAATTCCTAAAATTGTATGTCGTCTTCTAGGGTGTTTATCATTAGAAGTTTCAGAAATTTAGTCAAACAATGTCAACATAATGTATTCAAAATAGACGTGACACTCACTTCTATTTTAGAACATTAAATTCACATATATTGACCAAATTTATAAAACTCCCAGTGATAATCATCCCTAGATGACCTACAATTTTAGAAATCTTAATCGAAGTGTAAACTAAGCAGAAACAAGTGATCCAAAAAGTGACTCGAATGCTAAAAATAGAATAGCAGTATGTGTTGTACTAGCAACTGAGCTAGGAAATGGTTGTGAAAGAGGAAGATGTAAAGGAAGAGGAAGAAGGCCTAATAGGTCGAACGAGCATCCGAAAATATGAGAAAACGAGGTAGTGATCCTAAGGTGGGGATATTGGGGTAGACAACACTCAAATTCTCGTAGACCAAGATATGTACAAATCACCGAACACATGAACCAAATAAGTAACAATCACAAATAGAGTTTGACAATGGAAACATGTCCATGGTCAATTGTCGAACCATTGCAAAATACAATTGCAGCGGAAACATCATCAATTGTGGACAGCCCTACAATCACATTATCATGCCTGGGTCGACATCCATAAGCCTCTTAAACTTGAGACGCTCACGTGGGATAACTCGGGGGATCAAAAACGTCACGCCAAGTTCACGCATGGTCCCAAATATGAAGTTGTTTTGAATAAAATTTGTTTGAAATTGTATGATCAAAATTTTTACAATTACAATTTTAATTGTTACACTATACTTCCCTGTTGTAGAAGTTTTACAATTTTTACATTCTACTTCCCATTGATGTTCATTGTTAACATTGGATCGCTGAATTGGATCGATATAAAAATATTTGTAGAGAATTCGCATGTTAACAATGATTTTTTTCCTTCTTTATAATATTCTTTTTAGATACAGTTTTAGGCTGGCAAGGCTAACGTCGCAAAATGGGAGAAGGAACTGAATTTGAAATTGGAGCTTGGTGATAATGCAAGTTGTATCCTTGACAATTCTAACTAGGACCGATGAGCTCAAGCTACAAGTACGGAAACGTATTATTGAAAGGAATGATTTGGAAATTAAGATGGAGAAGGCCAAACAAGATATTGGTCTGCATATCACATTTTATCTATTTAGATATGAAGTGTCTATGTTTGAATCTCCTAGTTTCATATAGTATTGCATGTTTAAAGGAGAAAAGGTATCAAAGTTGAGTTATGTGTGATGATCCTAGCTTTATCTAAAAAAAATTGGGATGATAGAAGATCAGTTGAAGTGATGGAAAGTTGTAGCTCTTGAAGTTGTATCATTGCATGAGAAAGCAGTTTCACTAAAGCAGTTGAGTGGGAAGGCTATTCTCACTTTCTTTCTCAACTACTCTGTGATAGGTGTTTTACAAAAGCTTATCTAGATAATTTGAGTATGTGATGTTTTTTGCATAGTTACATAAATTTCAAACATACTTCCAACTATCTAACTGGTATGCCCTCCAATTAACCAACTTCTTTAATTGGTCCTACTAGTGAATATATTCTAACTAGCTTCTCTAATTGTCCCTTTTCTTTTCATCTAAACATGGAGAAAAAAAGAGATAATAAATGCCCTAAAATTAAAAATTAATTGATACGAGATTCACAACACACAAACTACCAATCCTTATTTATACTTTAACTGGACTCTCAATCCTGATTAAATGAGGAAACAGATCATGAAATATAAGGAATTATGGAAATCAATCCTCATAGATCACCTTTGTTTTAAGATACGAAAATATTAATTTCATGAGATACTTCCCTATTATTCTAACATCATCAAAATAACAAGAAATGAACATCATGCCGAAGAAGTTCTTTGTACAATTATAGCAGCCAGAGATGCCCCGACATAATTTTATGGTAAACCCCATTTTGATACTCGAAAGATTTTCAAAACATTCAATCTGGCCCTCAAGATTATTATATAAATTTGGTCGGATGATATTTTAACAAAAGGTACTGCTTAGTGCTTACACAGGCCAAATTGATGTCATGTAGTGACCAAAAATCATCCTTGTTAATATTTCCAAGGTCAAATTGATGTTCGAAAAAATCTTTTAAGAATCAAATTGGAGATTTACACATACACCATATATAATATTGCCACTTATAGTTATTACTAACAAATATAATCAAACAACTGGAAACCTTCCTTTTACTTAACCATGCTGCTAACCATTTAAAACCCACAATATATGATAGTCAATATCATTTAAATTCATACTGAGTTATTCTAAACTTCATAATAACTGAAGTGGTTAAAACAATAAAGAAAAAAAATAACATTTCAAATACCTGTAAGGTGTTTTATGTCAGATTGATCTCGTAAGCACTCGTCTATATAATTCTAAATACCAATAGTATACTCCTTGTGTTTTGCATGGAGAGTATCAATAACTTCACGAAAATTGTCGACCTCCTTTTTCGTCATATCAACAATCTCAGACATTTTGATGATAACATCTACAAACCCAAGTATAAGTATAAACAAAAGATCAATTATACATATTTCCTTGAGCAATACAACATCCATGATATATGGTAGAAAACTATCAATTCAATACCATCATTGCATAGTATCTCATATGTATTATACCTTCCGTGGATAAATCTTCGTGTAAAACCTGACCTATATCCTCAATTCTTTCCATCTGATCATCAAAAGTATCTTGAATGAGTTTCAACAACTCCCTAGTAGATAACCGACGCAAAGCAAGGGTTTCCTCAACATAATTAGTAATCTCGTCATTACTTCCTCCCTCAATAGAATCTTTATGGATTAATCTACATAGAAGTAGATCATCCGGAGAACACGAAGGAAGGGAACCTAGAAAGAAAGTAAAGTCAGTCTATTGTTTTTTCTTAATACTACATAAAAAGAATTTGATGCGTGTGCGTGTTGAACTTAAAGTACCTTGAGGGTTATCAAGGTAATCCACAGTTTCCAAAGAATCTTTGCCTCTCCCAGCTTGTAATCCGAGAAGAGCCATATCATCAACCAACTAGAAAAGCAAATAGATTAAACCAATGTGCACATCGTTCAAGAATATGACAAAATTTTCTAGCCGACAGGGTTTCCAGATCATGCACCACTACTAATGGCCATTTACATTTGAAAGAAGAAATAACAAAATGAATAGAGAGCAGAATCGATAAAAACCGGAGCATGATAATAAACAATAACCTGATCCCAGTATTGGTTGATTGCAATTAATATGTCATCGTATGAATTTTGTCTTTCTTTTAATTCTATAGTTTTATCTTCAAGATCATGTATAGCCTGTTTTTGGACTTCTGTCTGCTGAACAAGCTGCTGATTCTGGAGCTGTAAGACACCTGCATCGGCCTGGAGGAAGCATCTCGAATTATTACGTAGGTAAAACATATAAAGGATTCATTATTAAAAAATAACTTGCTGCAACCACACACTGATACAACTTGTTTCTGATAATAAACATTAAACCAAACAATCTTTTCTTTCACCTCTAAAACTTGAGAGAACTAACGAAAAACCCTTGCCCATGCATATCTTTTCCCGTTTCAAAAAAACATATACCATGTGTTAAAAATGAAGGATTATCAATGACATGAAAAACATCCCTCTCAAAAATATTAAGCACACAACAAGTAGCTTTAACCCCCAAAACTATACCACACAAATCTAGCATACATAATAACATAATGTATAGAAGCACATGACATTAAATGCATCCTTTCTACTCTTCACATCCCTAGAGTCTGTTTGGATTAACTTATTTAAACTTATCTACTAACATAAACACTTGCAAAAACCATCTGAAAGAACTTACAGAAACAGCTAACAATATGTCCATAAAATGTTTTCAGCTTATTTTTATAAGCTCACCAGAACATCTTATGAAAACAACTTATAGTTTATATGAAAAAAGTTTGACTTGTATTATATAACCATTTATACTATAAGCAATTAATTAAGTTGTTTATCCAAACAAAACTCTAGTTAGTGAGCACTAAGCAGAATCAAACAGCCACCCCACCACCCCCTTGTTTTAAAAATCAAAATTTTCAGCTTATTTTCATAAGCTCCCCATAATTGAACTCACTATGAACTAAAAATCCAATTCAAACAGGGGCCCACAAAACTAATCAGCTCTGAAAATCCAGTTAACACAAAAATTCAAAAGAATGTAATCAATTAATCAATAACCCAATTCATAACATAATTAATCTATAACAAAACATGGTTAAACAACAATTAATCACAACAACAACAACAAAAAGGAGAAAGAGAAAAAAGTTTACATTTTTAGTGTTAGGGGAATGGTTGGTTGAATTTCATGAGACGCGGGAAGAAACAGGAGTGAGAAGATGAGGCTTCTTCTTGTATGGTTCGTCGTGAACTGAATTTTCCATTTCAATTCTGAAAATTTGAAGAAAAATTATCCAAACGAAGCATTACTGGAAGAGAATGAAGATGAAAAATTGTGAAAGTTGTTTTGAGTTAGAAAAGAAGAACGTGAAATGGAGAAGAGGGAAAAGGAAATAAGCACTTACTTCCAAATCTCTTTCTACTAGTAGTGAAGTATTTCACATTTTCTATTAATTTAATAGGGTCTAGCCTGATTAAAAAAAATAAAAAATAGTGCTAGGTGATAACCATTAAGAATTTAATTAATTTTTTTTTACCGAGGTTTGAACCTCAAACCTTGCATATATTATGCATTGTCTCTCTTAATTGAGTTAAACTCACGAAGATATTTAATTTGTATTGTTTATCGGTATATAATTATTTTACATATGTCACCAATAATATGTTGACATGTCAATTGGTAAATATTGTAACTCGTATGTTTTTATATTCATTAATAATTGACGTGACAAAAGTATATTAACAACGTATATTATTAATTCCTTAAAAAACAATTTATTAATTAAATTCTAATCTTAAAACAATGTGTCAAATTAAGGTGTTTAAAAATATTTAGATGAAATGACATGGGTCTATCATAGTTTAACCAATATATCCTATTTAAATTTGAGTTTGAACATTCGACATCGTTAAAACTATTAACAAGTTTATTGTTCATTTGAACCTCAACAACATCGAGATATTCATAAAAAAGAATAGAAAAGTAAATACTGAAATAAAAGGAAAGAGAAAAAAGTAAATAACAACTTTCCTTTAGTAAAAAATAAATAACAACTTCCTATTAAGTTTTTTAAAAAAAAAAATCCCTTTCGAGACTTTTTTTTTTACAAACCCTTTTAAGTAATTTTTAGAAAAACACTTTATGTCCTTTTTAATGTAATATATAATTATCCTTAAAAACAAAATGTTATATATAATCATATTGCCTTTTGTGGTTTTTTTTCACAAATTAATGCAATATATAAAGTAAAATCAGTAGAAAATTAGATATCATTTAAAATCTTATTAATTAATATTTTTATAGAATTTTAATTGAAATTATTTTAATAAAACTTATTATAAATTATATTTAAAAAAAAACTAGTTCAATTGACCAAATTAATATACTTAGTCATTGATTCAAGAAATTATGAATAAAATTTTCTTTAGTCAAAAGAAAAAGAATAATGAGAAAAAAGAGAAAAATGAATATTTTTTTAAAAAGTTGACTAAAGAAAAAAAATTATAATTTCAAAAATAAAAATTCCTTTAGTCAACCTTTTAAAAAAAATATTCATTTAGTCAAAAAAAATAAATAACAAATTCCCTTTTTTTATTCTTCCCTTTTATGAGTTTTTAAAAAATTCCTTTAGTCAAAGAATAAAATAAAAACCTCCCTTTTATGTATTTTTAAAATTTGACCAATAAATAAACAAAATCCCTTTTTGATCATTTCTAGAAAAACACTTTATGTCCTTTTTAATGTAATATATAATTATCCTTAAAAACAAAATTTAATATATAATTATATTGCCTTTTGTGGTCTTTTTCACAAAGTAGTGCAATATATAAAGTAAAATCAGAAGAAAATCAGATATCATTTAAAATCTTATTAATTAATATTTTATATAGAATTTTAATTGAAATTATTTTAATAAAACTTATTATAAATTATATTAAAAAAACTAGTTCAATTGACCAAATTAATATACTTAGTCATCGATTCAAGAAATTATGAATAAAATTTTCTTTAGTCAAAAGAAAAAGAAAAACGAGAAAAACGAATATTTTTTTAAAAGGTTGACTAAAGGAAAAAAAATATTATTTCAAAAAAAAATTCCTTTAGTCAACCTTTTAAAAAAAATATTCATTTAGTCAAAAAAATAGATAATAAATTCCCTTTTTTTTATTCTTCCCTTTTATGAGTTTTAAAAAAATTCCTTTAGTCAAAAAATAAATAAAAACCTCCCTTTTATGTATTTTTAAAATTTGACCAATAAATAAACAAAATCCCTTTTCAGTCATTTCTAGAAAAACACTTTATGTCCTTTTTAATGTAATAAATAATTATCCTTAAAAAAATGTAATATATAATTATATTGTCTTTTGTGGTCTTTTTCACAAATTAATGCAATATATATAGTAAAAGTAGAAGAAAATATATCATTTGAAATCTTATTAATTAATATTTTTATAGAATTTTAGTTGAAATTCATTTTAATACAAACAATTAACTCTAATCTTTTTTTTTTGAAAGAACAACTAACTCTAAAAAACTTTAGCTTTATAAATATATAAATCTTATAATAAATTATATTAAAATACTAATTCAATTGACCAAATAAATGTGCCTAATCAGCAATTCAGAAAATTAGGATACATAATTTATCAAAAATTAATTTTCAGATTTTTTAAATTATTTTTTACGTTTTTAAATTAATTGAATTGCCACATCAACCCTACATGGCCACTTATGCATAGTCAGCGTGTGCCCTATCACCACCAGAGTGCCATCTAGTACTTTAAATAGGACCAAGGGTTGTTTTAAAAATTAAAAAAAAAATTGAGGATAAAAACATTTTTTTTATTTTTTTTTACAAGGATCAAAAGCCAAACAATACATATTTGCAGGGGTCCTCGTGAGCTTAATACAATGCATAATATATGCAAGGTCCGGGGTTCAAACTTCGGCTACGACAAAAAAAAAAAAAACAGACATATTTTTAGGGACCTTTCAAATATTTTAGCCTTCCCAAATAACACTTATATCCTTAATTTTATATAGACCTAAAATTGAATGTGGTTGATTAATGAACGACAGATGCAGAAACAGTGGAAGCATGATTTCTCATGGAGGGATAATCATATTCACTCTATAAATCTATAGAGTAAGTCAAATCCGAAAGCAAAAATCCTCTAATTTTTTTCCTATGCTCTTCAACAAGTCCTTTCATCTTGGTTCTGTTTTTTTTCATACACCTTCCATTTGTACAAGTCATATTCTCAAATAGTATTCTAAAAACGTAAGTATCGATGTATTATAAAGCCTTCTAATTGTCTTTTATGATGCAATTCATATATTTGTTATTGATTTAGTTTTAATATCAATTGTGTATTCTTTAAATTTATATACTGAGGAAAAATAAATTGTGAAGGATGTAATAAGTTTGAAGTTTCTCTATTTGGCATTACTTATATTGTATTGTTTGAATGTTGAAAACTTGAAATAGATCAAATGGAATCATTACTCCTATGGATAAAAATGACAATCGAGTTATAAAAGCATTAGTAAGAGGAGACCTTATAATTGGCTTTGACTTATCAAGATCTCTCTCTTTTTTTGAAGGCGTTATAATTGAGGCTGACATATTTTCAATTTTTTCCTAACTTCTATGCGATGACTCTGTTGAAAACAAAGAGAATGGATGAGGAAGTGAGTTTTGTAGCCACACCCACACTTCTAAAAAATAAATCAATCTCTCCCACTTTGGCTGAAGCTAAAAAATAAATCAATCTCTCCCACTTTGGCTGAAGCTATGGCTCTGTGGTGGTTCCTTCAGTTGGGTTTTAGGTATTGACTTGGACTCTCACACAAATATAAAAGTTGACTTTGAATCTGTTGTTAAATTCTTCGATGCAAAATGAAGTACTGTATCTGTTGAGCAAATTATCTTAGATTGTACTAATTTGTTCTCTTTGAGACCCAACACTAGAGTAGTTTTTATTAATGATGTATAAATTCTGCAGCAAATGCATTTTTAGAGTAGCTAGAATTTTAAAATTCTCCAATTTTGGTCCCCCTGTTAAATATTTTAACTAAAATATTGTGATATTATATGTTTTAAATGAAGTTTTAAAAGAATTTTTTTTACAATTTCATTGATGTTGTTGCTATTTATTATCTGTTTTAATGACGCTTCAAGTGCGATCTCTCTTGTACTACCATATTTTGTTGTTTTTTTATGTCAATTAACCATGCATTTTTCATATATATACTGTGATCATCGTTGTCCCATGCGAAGCACGGGTTCACGATCTAGTATAGTAAAACCTAATGCACTAGACTACTAACTAAAAAACCTAAATGCCCGATAGAATAGGCCCAATAACTTATTAATTTATTATCGAACAGTTACCATTACATGAGTGATGACTCAGTTTTATATTTTAACAAAGCGAACATCACTCTGTCCAAATGCTGTTCCACAGGCAGGACATTTGCGGTGACGGAGTTCAAGATTTCTCTGTATGCATGGATTGCAGAACAAATGATAGCACTTGACAATCACAACCTGCCAAATACCATACTAAACTCTTAGATCATGCAAAAGACAACAATCATAGTACAAAAGACAACAAGTGTTCATTTGAGAAAATAGCTTAATTGTGCACTTATATTCAATAAACTATACTAGGGAGCACAATTTAGCTCTTGTTTGTAAGCTACGATGAAGAATTATTAAAATAAGCTAAAAACATTTGAATAAGTTGGCCTGATTTTACCTCCTTTGGACGGTCAGAACAGACAGTACACTTGATCATGTTTTTGCAAACTCTGATTTCTTCTTCAAGTTGTTGTACTGCAGTTTCTTTGGCTTCAGAATTCAGCTCAGCAATTTGGTTATTCACTTCCATTAGTTCTTCCTCAAGCTTCTTCCGTGAACTCCTGCATGATATAATTGGATGAGTATATTTGAGCCAATTGAGAGGGCATTTCATATGAGATAATCATTTTCCAAAATCAACCATTTCATCAATGCATAACATTAACACAGATCTCATGAAGTACGAATTCTGCACCAAACTTTCCAGAATCCAGACACAGAACAAGACATAGCGTACTCGTACTATAGCACTTGCATTTCACCTTGAGTAAAGAGATATATCTCAGAAGATGGATCAGTTTGATATTTTGGGTCTGCTATGCCATCTTAAAATCTACATGTTTAACCAAACTCTACTTTCTTTATGTTTTTGAAAAACCTAAGTGCGAAAACTTGTTGAGTTTTATATAATATGATTTTATACAAACTAAGCAACCATGAGAAAGTAAGCCAACACCAGAATTGAACCATATACCAACTACAGAGGCTCTTGAGCTCCAAGATTATTATTGACCCCCCTCAGTTTACACAAACTTATGGAGGATCTAGGAACATCATTAGAATTAAAACTGTATAAACACACTAAATCTCACTTAGTGGAGGGTAGTTTAAAAATCTGTTCCGGATCCAGACGAATGACTAAGAGAGAAAAATACCTTTCACTATCCAATTCCTTTTCAAAAGCTTCCACATCTTTCTGAATCTGCTCATACTCTTTCTCTGAAGCTGAAGCAACAGACTTGAGCAACTTCAACTCCTTCTCAGCATCTGCCAATTCCCACCTGGCAAACTCTAAGGCGGTTGCGAGGTGTTTTTCCTCTTGAGTACATTTAGCAGCTTCTGATAGAATGCGTTTGATCTGCTCAGTTCAAATTGTTGTTTAAAACAGTGAGCAGCAGCACAGTTTAGAAAATAAGATATATTAGTAAGGGGCTAAGTAGCAAGGGAAATAGTACCTGTTCTTCACTATTTGCAATTTTCTTCTTTGAATTTTCTATAAAAGAATTAATCTTTTGAAGTTGATCAGCTAAGGCTTGCTTTTCAGACAGTAAAGTGCTATGTAATTGTTTTGCCTTCACGCTTTCTGATACAAGCTGCATAAAGTTTGCAATACGATAAAAACAAGGTCTCACCATCACCAAATGGAATTATTTATGTAGAGAGAAGTATAAATTATTTAGAAAATATCATGATTTTCTATGCATATTAAGTTTATGTTTAGAACAAGATTTTATCCTATCTAAAAGTAAAAATCAACCAGGACTGAGAAAATAGATTTGTCAAGGTACCTCACCAAAATAAATTATCAGCTGGCTGGTCCAAAGTTGATTCTTGCAGATATGGTAACATTAATTCTATCATGTGTCATTTATTATATAAATCTTCTTTGGTAGTTTGGCAATTGTATTCTGTTTTCAAAGTCTAACATTAGAAACCTTGCAAATAACTTTTTACTGTTTTCACAGTTTCCTATAACAACCTATGAAAAAAAACAAAGAAACGAAGTAAAAAAATTATAACGTTTTTGTAATTAAAATGGAATAAAAAAGTTATGCAATTGCAAAGTAAATAGGCCCAAATATTTTCAAAATCATTTTATACAAAACCAGTTTTTCAACAATTAATATATTAGTTACAAATATGAAGCATTAATTTTCATCAACCAGGTTAGCAAAAGCCTTGACAATAACCTAGACATTGCAGGAGTTGGGCATGGAAAAATGGTGAAGAACACAGCAAGGTAGCATTTACAACTACTGGTGATAAGAAGACATACCTTGATATTACAGTCATCCCTCTCAGCCACTTGCTGTAACAGATGTTGGTGCTGTGTCTGCATATCTTCATATGCTTGACCAATAGTCTAAAAGAAAACATTTAATCGTATTACAAGAAACGACAGTTAGAGCAAACCCATCAACTAACAGCAGTTTATATAGTTTGAGCATGAAGAAAAGTAAACCTCGATTTCAGATATATAGGTTTCTGCCTCAGCCTCTTTAGCTTTAATAGCCTCGGTCATCTCCAAAAATTTTCTGAATAGTAGCGCAGATAAAACATGGTCAAAGAATGTATCAACAGATTGATAAGCGGAGGCAGTTTTTACAATCGTTTATTCTATTCATATGAAGACAACCAATTTGAAAAAATAAACATATGCTAAAAAAATGAAAAACATTGCTTCTGTCAGACAAAGCAATATTAGCATGCGTGATGAGCAGCTGCATCAGACAACTGTTACAAAAAAATAAAAAACAAAAAACTATGAAGACGTTATCTAAAGGAGCATAATATATCAACCAAAGAACAAAGTCCTTGAACTCTACGTAAACTTTTAACTCATCAACCTCTCACTCCTCATCACCAGAAAATTCACTCCCAGATAAAAAACCACAAATACGGAACTAAAAGCGAATGAAAAAAATAGATTTCCACTACCAGTTTGTAAGTGCAACAAATCCATAATCAGTGTAGTAGTGTGCATAAACACAAACCTTTCATTTGCATCAAGCTGGGCCCTTAACTCCTCTATTTCAGCTTCTGCGGCAGAAAGCCTTTGTTCACAAGCAGCTTCAGCTTCATTAGCAGCTCTTACTCTCAACTCTAGACCATGTTCATCTAAAGCTTTTTTCAGCATTTCAGCTTGAGAGTGAGCTTTACTTTCAGATTCTCTAACTTCTAGCAAGCTGGAATCAAGATTTTAGGATGTTCAGAATGAATCATCCAAGTAGATAGAAAAGAAAAACATTTTGTTTTGAATGTGAAACAAAACCTCAAGTCAATTACCAAATGCAATAAAACATTTATCACAAGTTCAATTGGATAGTTAACCGTAAGAAATTGGGCACCATAAATGATAGTATAAAAGGGCAAAGGGCAACCCGGTGCACTAAAGCTCCCGTATACACAGGGTCCAGGAAGGGGTCCCACCATTTGGTGTATTGTACACAGCCTTACCCTGTTTTTACACAAGAGGCTGTTTCCAGGACTTGAACCCGTGACCTTTCAGTCACATGACAACAACTTTACCAGTTGCGCCAAGGTTACCCCTCACCATAAATGATAGTATCTAGAGAAATAATTCTCTACCAGCATTTTCTTGCTCAAGAATCAACCCATTTGAAAGTATGTATTTTCCATCCTCCAAGGGAGAATATATTAGAATATGAAAATAAGAAAGTGCTAGAACCATTGGTGGACAAAAATAAATGAATTTTAAAGGAACAGTGGAACCAATTCATGCACATCATTAAAATCAGCAAGCGGTACATAAAATAATCAGGCAAAGCAATGATGACAGACCACAAACAAAGCAAGTTTCTTCATCCAGAATCAACCGAAACTTGAATACAGGAGGTCAGGGACAATCATCAGCTTTTAAACATGTGCAAGGGGAAAAAAAGAGGGAAATAAAAAACATTATGGAGATTGGAACTAGTAAGACATTATCTGCATTCTGTTAAAAAGCAAAAATTTTAACATCGTGTAGCAAAGAAAAAAAATATTTTTTTATTAACATCTAACTAGACTAACGAGTCCAATAAATTAATTCGGTATATCATCCCAAACACAACATAGAATAACGAGTCCAATAATTACATTAACTAGACTAAACTCTGCCACTACTGAACAACTTCAGATCCACAGACCTTTTCTGATAATCCTCCAGACCATACATATCCAGAACAAATTCTAACTCCTGATTCTCCTCCTGTAACTTTTCAATCTGCAACAAAACACCTTAATGAGTTGTTTGAAATTAGAGACAATCTTGAAGGCCTCTAAAATCAGAATGCAGATAATGTTTGAGAATCCAGGAAAGTAACTAACAAAGGGAAAGAAAAACAATGCAATCAAATCTGATTCAGTCAGAGACATGCTCTAAGATTTAGAAGGTAAAATATAAACGGCGTTGAAGAACTAAATACCTACAGATAAAGAAAAACACCAAGGTAAACTTACCATTGCTTTTGACGACTTTATTTCCGAAACCTGTTCAGCACATTTGTTTTCAAGGCTCTTGAGTTCGCTTGTCTGCTTCAACACAAAGGAGTCAATAAACCTTGATGCTTAAATGGTATTAATTCAAGGACAAGAACACGCCTATAACCTCTTGCAGTATAATCCAGCCAACATAATTTGTTAAGTCGTTAAACTCAAAGAGGTGTTAAATCGACAAAATGTATTCCAGTTTAGCAGGCAACTTCAAAATTAACTCAACCCTTACAAAACCGGCTTGTAAGGTGATGACTGATGACTTCCTACCAATTATAAATATGTTTTCAGACCATATCACATCCAACTTTAGACTCTCAAACACGCACAGGACTGGACATCTAGAGTGTGGCTAGAGCGACCCGATAGCGGGGGGCGACAAATCTTTAGATAGGCTTTGATGCCACTAACATTTATTGTGACTTTTTCCAAACCACTAACATTTGAGTGAACCATTGCTTAAAAATTAACAAAACTAATTAAGACAGCTTGTAAGACTTGAGTTTCCAACCTCTATACTATGTAAAAGTTTAAGTAACTATGCAAGATCATTAAAGACTCAAATTATCTAGATAAATTTCTGTAAAAGACCTATCACAAAGTAGTTGAGAAAGAAAATGAAATGGCAGTTTGTGTGAATAACCTTCCCACTCAATTTCGCTCTTAGTGAATGTGCTTTCTCACGCAATGATACAGCTTCAAGAGCTGCGTCTTTCCATCGCTTCAACTGTGTTTCCATCATCCCCATTTCTTTAGATAAGGCTGAAGACATCACACCAAACTCAGCTTTGATATCTTTTCTCCCTGAAACATTTAATATTGTAAGAAATGAGGAGATCCAGACATACACACTGTAAATCTAAATAGAGAAAATGTGATATACAGACCAGTATCTTGTTTGGCCTCTTCCATCTTGATTTCAAGATCATTCCTTTCATTAATACACTTTTGCAACTGAATCTTGAGCTCATCAGTCCTAGAGTCAGAATTGTCATAGTTATGCCTTGCATTAACCACAGACTCCAATTTAGAATTCAATTCCTTCTCCCGTTTTGCGACGTTAGTCCTGCTAGCCTAAAATTGTATTTGAAAAGAATATGTAAAAGGGGAAGCAACCAAAAATAAATAAAATAAATAAATTATCAAAGAAGAAACAAGAAATCACTGTTAACCTGCAGAGACTCTGTCAATGATTTAAATCTATCCAATTCAGCGATCCAATGTTGAAGTTGATCATTTGCCAAAGTGTATACTCGGGAAGTGCGTACATACTTATCATCATTTAGTTCATTCTGGAAATAAACATACACGAAAAGATACTTTTACATGGAACCCTCGAGTCAATGCATCTCAATTACTCAAGAAATAATGACAAAACCATTACAGATAGTACAAACTTACAAACCTGAAGTTCCTCAAATTTCTTTGTTAATATTTGATTTTCTTCCCGTGCATCTTGAAGCTCAGAAAGACGATCAGCATTAACTATCTATGACATCAGCCAAGCATAAATCTTAGACAGAGAATCGACAAATGAATGACAGAAGGAAAGAAATCACAAAAATAAAACCTTGGCTTCTTCAATTGAATTCTTCAACTCGGACAAACCCATAACTCTCTCTGCAGGCTTCTCAGGAGACAATTTTCCGTTCACTACATCAGCATTGGAGGAATTCATTGCCATAGCTGCATCCTTTTGCATTTTCAGACTGACTAGTTTTCTTCTACTCTCTTCAAGTTCGGCCACGATCTCGTCAAACTCTCCTTTAATTAATAAAAAAAATTAACTCTCAAGAGACAATTATTTTAAAGCCATCAACTAAATTTATAAGAGCCAATAAGATCTCTAGAATCATAGAAAAATATCGGTGCATAAATATGTGTTACGTCTGGTCATATCTATTCCGATGTTTTATAAACCGGAGTGGATGTTGAACCGGCGAAACCTCAAGATAATTGGTTCACTTGGTTCAATCGGTTTAACCATGGTTGAATCAAAAGACAAATAGATAAATAAGAAAAGTATTGAAAAAATAAATGAAGTGCATACAAAAATGTAAATAAACAAATTGGTCAAACCAATTGCGGTTCAACCAGACTACAATGTAACCAAGATCAAACAAATCAGCCAGTTCGGTCTAATTTTTAAAACACTGTTTTCCTAATTAAACAGACTAATTTTACTCCCTGTAACTCGTGATAATTTTTTTTAAGGGTTTATAATCTTAATTACAGAAAATTTCAGTAGCATTATCTCTCCCTGCTCAGCATACGACTCCAAACCAAAACTGTGTCCTCCACCAAGGCCAATGTTACTTTTGCATTATATTATATCTCCCAATAGCATTCATTATGATTCCATTCGTCGAAAAATCAGATAAATATCATAAAAACAATTTAATTGTGTGTTAGCCTATTTGCCTAAATATTCAGATTACTGCAAGGTTTGTGTTGGAAAATTTAAAATTGTAGTTAATTTGATTTTATCCATAAATTAAGTATCATGTTAGGAACTCATCAGAAAAAACTTCAGATTTGAAAATCAAATCAATTCAAATTAACCAAATTTGCATAATTTATGGATTAAAAAATAAACAAATTTGCATAGATTTTTATTTAATAAAAAGCTAAAATCTAAAGGATTTCAAAATCAAATCAATTCCTACATTATATATTTCCATACAACAGAAATTCAGTTCCATAATTTTCCAAATGAAAAACTACAATTATAAAACATGGAAGTTAAAATTATGAAGAAAACTGAATATTGTGTCTGGTGATTTGAAAGCACAAGCTTTAATACAGTTATACACAAAAATCCTGAATTATAAACAGAAAAAGAGGAAGTAAAATTCATCTTCATAATCACACACTACTATGGCGATAAGTACAGAAGAAAGAAAATAATAAAATATTCTATCCTAAAATCAGTGTCATCCTCAACTCAGTAAGGGTGATGAATTCACATTCAAACCTGTATAAATAATGACAATAAGTCTTACAAATATGTACCAAAGAAGTATTAATGTAACTCTCAACTAGAGAAAATTCCTCTTTAACAGTGTAAACAATAAAAGAAGGAAAAGTATAAGCAACCAATTATAAAAGAAGAAAAAAAAAATCATCATTAACCTTTGGAGACTCCGCCAATATTTTATATGGATTCAATTCAGCGATCCAATGTTTGGGAGCATATGTTAACGTGGTGTGGCGTTTTTGTTCCTCAGGATTATCCCAGGCGAGCATCATGCAATTTTGTAGGCATATGGATGTCAAACTACTGGGCAAGATGATGTGATTGTAGGGTTAACCGCGATAAATGATTTTCTGTTGCACTGGTTCGACAACTGACAATGGACTTTTCCATTGCCAAACTCTCTTTGTGATTGTTACTTGTTTAATTCATGTATTCAGTGTTTTGTAGATTTATTGGTCTACGAGAATTTGGTTGTTGTCTACCCCGATATCCCCACCTTGGGATCACTGCCTCGTTTTCTCTTCTGTTCCAGATGCTCGTTCAGTCTATTAGGCCTTCTTTCTCTTCATCTACCTCTTCCACAACCATTTCCTAGCTAAGTTGCTGGTAGAGCGCATTCTATTATTATAAGTTCAGCATTTGAGTCGTTTTCTGGACCATTTGTTTCTGCGTAGTTTAAACTTTGACTGCGATTTCTAATTTTGTATGTTGCCTTCTTGGGTGGTTATCACTGGAAGTTTCAGAAATTTTGTCAAACAATGTCAATATCATGTATTCAAAATAGACGTGACACTCACCTCTATATCAGTACATTAGATTGACATTGTTTGATCAAATTTATAAAACTTCCAGTGATAACAATCCCAAGAAGAAGACATACAATTTTAGAAATTTCAATCGAAGTGTAAACTATGCAGAAACAAGTGATGCGGAAAGTGACTAGAATGCTCAAAATAGAATAGCAGTATGCACTGCTCTACCAGCAACTAAGGAAATGGTTGAGGAAGAGGTAGAGGAAGAGAAAGAAGGCCTAATAGGTTGAATGAGCATTTGAAAAGAAGAGAAAACGAGGCCGTGATCCCAAGGTAAGGATATCGGGGTAGACAACACCCAAATTCTCGTAGACCAAGAATTCTACATAACATCGAATACATTAATCAAACAGGTAACAGTCCCAAACAGAGTTTGCCAATGGAAACATGTGCATCGTCAATTATCGAACCATTGCAAAATACAACTGCAGCGAAAATATCATCAATCGTGGACAGGCCTATGATCACATTATCATGCCTAGGAGTTCGATATTCATATGCCTCATAACTGCAAACGCTCGCATGGGATAACCCAGGGGATCAAAAACGTCACGGTAAGTTCACATATGCTCCCTGACATAAAATTGTTTTACATAAAACTTGTTTAAAATTGTATCAAAATTTTTATAATTGCAATTTTAATTGTTACTTTCTTCTTCCCTCGTTGTAGAATTTTTACAATTTTTACATCCTATTTCCCATTGATGTTCATTGTAACATTGGATCGCTGAATTGGATCGATATAAAATATTGGCAGAGTCACCTCATTTTAACAATGATTTTTTTTTCCTTCTTTTACATATTCTTTTTAAATACAGTTTTAGGCTGGCAAGGCTGACGTCGCAAAATGGGAGAAGGAACTGAATTTGAAATTGGAATTTGGTGATAATGCAAGTTGTATTGTATCCTTGACAATTCTAACTAGGACCGATGAGCTCAAGCTACAAGCTACAGGTGTGGAAATGTATTATTGATAGGAATGATTTGGAAATTAAGATGGAAAATGCCAAATAAGAGACTGGCTGCATATCACATTTTATCTATTTAGATATGAAGTGTCTATGTTTGAATCTCCTAGTTTCTTACAGTATTGCATGTTTATGGAGAAAAGGTATCAAAGTTGTGTTATGTGTGATGATCATAGCTTTATCTAAAAAAAATTGGGATGATGGAATATCAGTTGAAGTGATGGAAAGATGTAGCTCTTGAAGTTGTATCAATGTGTGAAAAAGTAGTTTCACTAAGAGCGAAATTGAGGGGTAAGGCTATTCTCACCTACTATGTCATAGGTGGTTTACAAAAACTTATCTAGATAATTTGAGTATGTGATGTTTTTTGCACAGGTACATAAATTTCAAACATACTTCCAATTATCTAACTGATATGCCCTCCAATTAACCAAAATCTCTAATTGCTCCTACTATTGAATATATTCTAACTAGCTTCTCTAATTGTCCCTTTTCTTTTCATCTAAACATGGAGAAAAAAGAGATAATAAATGCCCTTAAATTAAATTTTACTTGATACAAGATTTACAAGAGACGAACTACCAATCCTTATTTATACTTTAACTGGACTCTCAGTCCTGATTAAATGAGGAAACAGATCACGAAATATAAGGAATTATGGAAACCAATCCTCAGAGATCACCTTTGTTTATAATACGAAAATATTAATTTCATGAGATCCTTCCATATTATTCTAACATCATCGTGCCGAAGAAGTTCTTTGTACAATTATAGCAGCCAGAGATGCCCCAACATAATTTTATGATAAACCCCATTTTGATACTCGAAAGATTTTCAAAACATTCAATCTGGCCCTCAAAAGATTATTATATAAATTTGGTCGGATGATATTTTAACAAAAGTCACTGCTTACAAGGGCCAAATTGATGTCATGTAGTGACCAAAAATCATCCTTGTTAATATTTCCAGGGTCAAATTGATGTTCAAAAAAAATCTTTTACGGATCAAATTGGAGATTTACACATACACCACAGGAAACCTTCCTTTTACTAAACCATGCTTACATTTAAAACCCACATTATATGATAATCAATATCTTTTAAATTCATACCGAGTTATTCTAAACTATATAATAACTGAAGTGGTTAAAACAATAAAGGAAAATAGTAACATTTCAAATACCTGTAAGTTGTTTTATGTCAGATTGATCTCGTGAGCACTCGTCTATATAATTCTGAATACCAACAGTATACTCCTTGTGTTTTGCATGGAGAGTATCAATCACTTCATGAAAATTGTCGGCCTCCTTTTTCGTCATATCATCAATCTTAGACATTTTGATGATAACATCTACAGACCCAAAGTATAAGTAAAAACAAAAAATCAATTATACATATTTCCTTAAGCAATACAATATCTATGATATATGGTAGAAAACTATCAATTAAATACAATCATTGCATGGTATCTCATATGTATTATACCTTCCGTGGATAAATCTTCGTGTAAAACCTGACCTATATCCTCAATTCTTTCCATATGATCATCAACAGTATCTAGAATGAGTTTCAACAACTCCCTAGTAGATAACCGACGCAAAGCAAGGGCTTCCTCAACGTAATTAGTAATATCGTCATTACTGCCTCCCTCCACAGAATCTTTCTGGATTAATCTACATAGAAGTAGATCATCCGGAGGACACGAAAGAAAGGAACCTAGAAAGAAAGTAAAGTCAGTCTATTATTTTTCCTTAATACTACATATAAGAACTTGTTGTGTGTGTGTGTGCGCGCGTGTTAAAGTACCTTGAGGATTATCAAGGTAATCCAAAGTTTTCAAAGAATCTTTGCCTCTCCCAGCTTGTATCCCGAGAAGAGTCATATCATCAACCAACTACAATAGAAAATAAGTCAAACCAATGTGCACACTGTTCAAGAATATGACTAAATTATCTAGCCAACTGGGTCATCAGGACATGCACTACTAATGGCCATTTACATTTGAAAGAAGAAATAACAAAATGAATAGAGAGCAGAATCAACAAAAACCGGAGCCTGATAATAAACAATAACCTGATCCCAGTGTTGGTTGATTGCAATTAATATGTCATCGTAAGAATTTTGTCTTTCTTTTAATTCTTTAGTTTTTTCTTCAAGATCTTGTATAGCCTGTTTCTGGACTTCTGTTTGCTGAACAAGCTGTTGATTCTGGAGCTGTAAGACACCTGCATCAGCCTGGAGGAAGCATAAAGAAGTCATTATTAAAAAATTACTTGCTGCAACCACACACTGATACAGCTTGTTTCTGATAATAAACATTAAAACTTTTGAGAGAACTTACAAATACCCTTGCCCATACATATCTTTTCCCGTTTAAAAAAACCATATACCACGTTTTAAAAATAAAGGATTATCATTGACATGAAAAAACATCCCCTTTCAAAAATATTAAGCATGCAACAAGTAGCATACATAATAACATACTGTATCCTTTCTACTCTTCACATCCCTAAAGCCTGTTTGGATCGACTTATTTAAACTTAACTTCTAGTATAAACACTTGCAAAAACCATTTGAAAGAACTTACAGAAACAGCAAACAATATGTCCATAAAATGTTTTCAACTTATTTTCATAAGCTCACCAGAATATCTTATGAAAACAACTTATAGTTTATATGAAAAACAGTTTGACTTATATAATAACCATTTATACCATAAGCGGTTAATTAAGTTGTTTATCCAAACAAAACCCTAGTTAGTGAGCACTAAGCAGAATCAAACAGCCACCCCACCACCCCCCACCACCCCCACCACCCCCCCCACCCCCCCGTCTTATAAAAACAAACTATATTTTATATGAAAACAGTTTTACTTATGTGATAAGCACTTATACTATAAGCGTTTAACTAAGCAAAACCAAACAACCACCCCACCTCACTCCTTCTTTCAAAAATTCAAATTTTTACCAAAAATTCAACTCACAATGAACTAAAAACCCAATTCAGCAGGTGCCCACAAAACCAATCAGCTCTAAAAATCCAATTAACACCAAAATCCAAACAGCATAATCAATTAATCAATAATAAAACAAGATTAAATAACAATCAATAACAAAAAAAAAAAGGAGATTAAAAAAAAAGTTTACATTTTTACTGTTAGGAGAATGGTTGCTTGAATTTCGTGAAACGCGGGAAGAAACGGGAGTGAGAAGATGAGGCTTCTTCTTGTCTGGTTCGTCGTGATCTGAATTTTCCATTTCGATTCTGAAAATTTGATGAAAAATTAACGAAAAGAAGCATTATAAAGAAGAGAATGAATATGAAAAATTGTGAAAAGGTGTTTTGAGTTCGAAAAGAAGTACGTGAAATGGAGAAAAAGAAAACACAGTAGAAAATAAGCACTTACTCTTTCACTGCAGAATTTAGCTTCTGAATTCTGATACACACTTGTCTAAATTTTTGAAGTTTTCAATTTTCATTTATATATAAGGATAGGATTTCATTTATACACCGTCGGTGTAGAAGTGTAAAGTAGGATAATTAATACTAGTCACTATGTGATAAGTCTCTCGGTAGGCAATTATTTTACATATGCGTTCAATGATGTGTTGTCTGTCGACTAATGAATTTTTTATTGAAGAAATTAGTCAATTAATGAACATGAAAACGTATGTTATTGGATGCATGAGTAAAATAATTGTACACTCTTGACAAAAAAATAATAATAATAATTGTACACTAATGTAATATATTAATTGAATTACTTTTTTAATCAAATGAATTAGTGTATTGGGCTTACACATTTTAAATGTGAAAAAATGGAGAGTTCGGGGTTTGAACATCAACACCTGTATAATACTGATGTCTTTCCAACTATCAACTCAGTTGTTTTTACCAGACTTTTTGAAGTGTTTAGTAAATACCCAAATATACTTAGATAAGATGACATGAATATGTTATAGTTTAACCAAAGTCTTGTGATTGAGTTCAAACGTGGAGATTCAACTTCATTAAAATTATTAACGAGAGTTTATCGTTCATTTGAATATCAAAAAGCTCGAGATAGCAATAAAAATATAATAGAAAACTAAATAGAAGAAATAAGGGAAAATAGAAAAAGTATATAACAATTTCCTTTAGTCAAAAAAATAAATAACAACTTCCCATTTATGTTTTGTAAAAAAAAAAAAAAATACTTCCCTTTTATGTGTTGTTAAAAAAAAATCTTTTTTTGACCCAAAAAATAAATAAAAAAACAAAATCCCTTTTCTGTATTTCTTTGGTCAAAAATCAGGATTTACTTTTCAATATTTTTGACTAAAAACTAAAAAAAATATTATTTATTTGTTTATTTTTGGTCAAAAGAGGATTTAATTAAAATAAAATCAGATATCATTTATAATCTTAACAATTAATTGTGATTTTTTTGATAAACAATTAATTGCGATTTATTTTTATAGTTTAATGAATAAATATTATAATAAAGTATATTCACAAACACTCACTACTAGTGACTAATTATAAGATCGGAAGAAAATGTCTTTCTTCATTTTTCCTAATTGACTACCGTATGTAAGTTTTGCTATGCATTTATTGTTTCTTTTTTATTTTTGGAAAATGAGGGCATATAGAGTTTTTTTTTTTTGGTCGAGATTTGAACCCCGAACCTTGCATATTTTATATAGTGTCATATCAACTGAGTTAAACACACGAGGACTCATATGAGGAATCATTTGCACACCCTGTATATATATTAAAATAAAAAAGAAAGTACAAACTATTGGAGAACATAAAACCTAACACAAATGTCTCTCCAACAAGCTGGCCATAGTTTTCTCTCTCTAGGTTTTTTCTTCGAGATTTTTCATTGAGGGGGTGGTTTTAGGTCAATTCTTGACCTGAAATCACCCCTCTTCATCTTTTTCTCTCCATTTCAATCTAAATAAGTGATTTTTCACATAGATCTAGGTTTTTTCTTTGTGATTTCATCACCTAAGTGTGGTGGTTTGTTGCTCGTCGTCTTGTGCGACGTTGTTTGATTTCCCGTCTTTCTGTGGTGTTCATTTGATTCATATTGAAAGATCGATTATTCAATCAAAGATTTGGGCGTCAACGTTGCAGATCCGGAGGCCATGGATATTCCGGTGACTTTAATTTTATCATATATTTTTGTAGGCATTATGCCGTTATATGCTATTAACTTGGATGCTGTGAGTTTGTTCGCAGATTCATCATTTACGTTTTTAGCGGTGTTGAATGATGTAATCTCTCGATTTGAATGAATGAATATCATTTTGTTTTTGTCAAAAAAGAAAACCTGACACAAAGAAAGCAAAAAAACATAAACATATTAAACAACCCGAAGGTTTTAGAGACTAACTCAAAAAGGATTAAGAACCAACATCCAAACATACACACACCGCATGTACAATCCAGCGAACCCGCATTCCGATTCAAAACCAAAATGCAAGAGTGACCCACGAATGATCACGAGCCACAAGCTAGAGACAAATCCATACAAACTCGAACCCTTGAAAGCTAATAGTGAACCTGACCACTATCATGATAGCATATCCACAAACTATATGACTCATTGTGATGAACAACAACAAGCTATCACGACCATTTCTAGCCAAACAATCTAAGTCAATAGGTGCGGTGGAGGGAACCAGAAATCACACACCAACCACTAGAATAAGGAAAACTGAAACTATCAAATCCGAAACAAACACTACGAGTTGTGACTAGTCGAGGAAGGCGGTCAAAAGATTGGATATAGATCCATCAAAAGCAGCACCATTAGCGACGACAGCCCCGACCACCGTTGTTGAGAAACCAAAGAAACACACTGAGGGATATGTCAAAGACAATAACCCCTGTTGGAAACAACAAATGAACCAATGCCAAAAACGATGCTCATAATGAACAACGTCGTTGTTAGAGACAAATCCAACACCCAAGTGTCAAACCAGTACATGATGCAACACTTATATCTTTGAACAAGGAGCAAGTAGAGACCCCAAATCTTGGAAAACAATACTATCTTTATTTTAAGGAGTTTCCAAATTTTGTCAAATTTCGCCTTTGATATCACGCAAGTTCACAATTTTATCATTGTAGTAAAGAATTGATCCCACAGGGGCTTGTAAATCTAAATGTAGCATTTTTCTCTCCTAAGTATGCAAATAAATATTTTCTTTTTGTATTTTTATAAAGGATGCAAGATGATTGGAAAACAATGTAATGTTTGTTGTGAAAATATGCAATGAGGGAAAGTGTGTCATGATCATTGGAGTTTATCATAATAACAAATTATCCAAATCATATTCCTTCCTTCTACCTCCGAAATATATGCCTAAGTATGAAATATTCTTCAATATTGTTTCATTTATTCTATCTCTTGTAATAAAGAATTTCCTAACCAATAAGTTTACCAATCATCATATCTAACCTAATTGACAAGGACAATTAAGTTTGAATATCCATTTTTACATCCCAAAAAGTCTTAGTTTATTCTCATGATTCAAACATTTTGTTTAACCTTATATTTTCATCAACCAACCTTAATTTTGATTTATCAGAAGGTTTCTTAAGATTTTAGTGAATTATGGCGTCTATGATCTTTCAATCATCTAATTATGAACTCCAACTATTGTTCCTTCGTTGATAATATCTACAAATGATTGCTAGATCTTGTTGTGCTTAAACCAAATCCAACGTGGCCAGCCAAGTCCTAGCAACCACGCCATAATTCTATTTCAAAATCAATAAGGTTAAATTAGGTGAATACATTTTCTAAGTAAAAGAAAGAAAATAGGGATTTTGGAATTTTTGTCATAAGACTACTTTCTATGACTCCAAGACTTAGAAAAACTACTCACTCGTCATAATAATGAGCTTAAATAAATAAAATAAAGAGAATGTAAAAAAGGAAGACAATAAAACTATATTGAAATAAAAATTCAAGTACAAAGTGTATTTGATGGAAGGTGGTGTCAAACCAACTATTAAGATGCTAGATATTAAATTGATTGATTTATTCTACAATCATCATAAAGCCCATTGATTTTCCCAATGAACATCCCCTTCTTCCTTAGGATTATAATCATTCACACTACTGAAAGTCTTGAGAATATCATCCGGTGTTGTTTTTCTCATCATCTCTCCTACAGTCTTACATGTAAGATCCAACAAGCTCTTGATGTTCAAATAGTTTGCAGCCGAGATCAGATCGACGAGTGTATCTTGATCAACCTTGACAAATTCAGTATCCCAAGCCCTTAGATCATCCTTCAAGTGTTTTTCTTCGGAACTCCCAACTTCAACATGCTTTTTACAATACTCGATAACCTTGGCCAAGATGTTGCTAGTTACGTTTGAAAGAGGGATTCCACTATAGTTGACACAATCATCCTCAATTAAATGTTTGATCGTTTCTGATTCCAATGCCACTGCCTCATCGATTACAAAGGTCTCACAGTCGGAACTCTTCAGGGTGATCTTCCTCTTCGATGACATGATTTTGTTCTTCCCCTTTTCAAAAGATAAAAGTTCTAAACCCTATTTTATTTTTTTTGAGTTTGAAAATAGAGTGAGAGGATTGAAATTATATAACATCTCATTGAAATAATAAAACAACTACTCCTAATATTTTTATGGCTTAAATATGCATTTCATCCCTGTAATTAGGGGTCGTTTGAAATTTCATCCCTGAACTTACTAATCCTCCCATTTTGCCCCTACAATTATTAATCATTTGAAAAATGGTCCTAATTACATCTGATTAGTAATTTCAGGGACGAAAATTCAAATGACCTATATTTGCAGGGACAAAAGATCTATTTAAGCCAACCACCTCGCCCAATCATCACTTGCCACATGGGCACCACGTCGCTAATGACAGTCCACCTCAGCAAAAAAACTTAATTAGGACCAAAAGTCAAATGATTAATATTTGCAAGGGCAAAATGGGAGGATTAGTAAGCTCAGGGATGAAATTTCAAACGACCCCTAATTACAGGGATGAAATACATATTTAAGCCTATTTTTATTCTACAAATAATATAAATTAAAGCCAACAAATATGGTATGATGATATATTATATTTTTTTAAATTAATAGTCTAGGTTTAAAGCACCAAAGTAATGTGCTTAGCTGGCAGCCATGTGATACAATTAATTGATATAAGGGAAGAAAGGAAATGTAAAGGTTTAATTACACTTTTGCTCCCTATCTTTTATCAATTGTGCGATTTTGCACTCAATTTTTTTGATTGAGCGATTTTGCACCCTCTCTTTTGCCTCTTTTTTGGTTTGATGGCCCCTCATGTGTTTCAATGCTGATGTGTCCCTTTTTGATGACGTGTCTTTAATAAATGATATCCAGGTGTGGTCCTTGAGTTGCCAATTCATCCATGCCACTAGAGACCACATCTGGACATCATTTATTGAAGACACGTCATCAAAATGGGACACATCAGTATTGAAACACATGAGGGGCCATCGAACCAGAAAGTGGGCAAAATAGACGATGCAAAATCGTTCAATTAAAAGGATGGGGGTGCAAAATCGCACAATTGACAAAATATATGAGGGAAAAGTGCAAATAAGTCAAATATAAAAGTAGATAACATTGGTTCCCATTTAAGTCATTTTCAAGTAACACTTCATGTTTTAAAAAGTCAAACTAGTCAATCAAAGTTGACATCAAATAGAATCAAACTCGAGACCTTGAGAAAAACACATTTTATGGTTTTAAGCCAACAACAGACTAACCTAAGTGAGTTTTAATATTATTTTAATTGTATTCTTTATAAATATATGAATAATAAATGTGATATGCTATTTTAGGTTGACTTTTTCATTCTTTCAATTACACATTTAAATAAATTTGTCTATAAAAATGTGTATTTTTAGTCAAAATAAATCAACTAATCAACTATAACAATTACTCTTTTCAGTTTTAAATATAAGTAAAATGTCAAATGTATTTGATCTATATTTAAACTAAATACATTTGACAATTTTGATTATAATTAAGGCCTAAAGTATGACGATAACTTCCCAGACCTAAAGTACTACACATTTATAACAATATAAATGAAGGTACTTTTTAATAGGTTTCGTCCACCAGATATATATTCTTATTCCTATTTGAATCATTGTTGGACACTAAATTGTGAAAATATAAATAATAGCCAAAGATAATTTGATCCAACCCATCTCTTTTAAATGAAAATCAGAAGTCCTATATTTCTAGGAGAGAATGAAGGATTTGCAAATTTTCTCAAAAATGAAAACTTAACGTTGAGGTATTTGAACATGAAATATTCAGTATTCATTACACCGTTGAATGTAGAATATTTTTCATCAGGGGCGAATGGCTTTGTTGTAATGGGGTAGCATTGGCTACCCCAAAAGAAAAAAAAAACTTGAATATTCAGTATAGTTTTATATGTAGTTATCCCATTAAAATATTATTCGGCTACTCCAAACAATTTTGTTGGTTCAAAGGGAGATGATATTACACAAATATTGAAAATATATCCAGTTTAGTGTCAATTATGGATAAATTTTACTTCTTAAAACTCAATAGAGCTCAACTTATAAATAACTATTGTTTAATTTTTATTTTCTTCGTTGCCGTTTCATTAAATATAAATTAAAATTATTGTGAATTTATTTTATATATTGATCAAGTTTAATATATTAATTTTTAGAATATATTTTATTTCCTTTTTATATTTGGCCCCCTCGTAAAAATTGTGCTAGCTTTGCCGCTGTTTTTCATACACAGGTTAGGCAGTGTCGCCTTGAATCTATAAAGCATGTATTACGACAAAGAACCTGACATGATGGCTGACTTTATGAAACTGGAGGCTCGATTCTCATAGTAAAAATAGATCCCTAATAAAAAAAAAACGCACAAAATTTTTAAAAGATTAATCTTCTATTTAAATTGAAAATGACACTCGTATTATGATTATTAGCCATTGAAATCAAAATTAGCAATTATTTTTACTAAAGAAGTGTTTTTAAACTTAGAAATAGAAACATAGAACATGGTTTTTTACGTAGAAATTGAAACATCAAACATGTTTATTTTTCTTTTTTGAGTGGGGGGTGGGGATATTGAACAAATTTTTTTTTTCTCGAGCCCCATAACTTTGGGAGGTCCGGCTCGGTTGAACTCTTTGCACTCCCCAAGGTCCGGCCCTGTACATACACATTGACACTACTAATGTAAGCAACATAGGAAACCAACATCGCTATATATATATACATATCCATTTACTATAATTAAAAAAATAATATTAATATTATATTTATAGTTGGGATGCTTCAGACTCGCCCTGATACCTAACCTTTCTCTTGGTCTATAAAAAAGGAAAATTAACATTGTTTCGGAACATCTTTAACCTTTTGAGATGTGTTAGTTCAAAGTTTTGAACCAAAGAAAATATATAAGTCTTTTGAGACATTTATCTGATTTATCTGACATGTATGATACGAGTGTCACACATGTGTCGAACACTGTGACACGCCTAATCTAAAGGTGATTGTGCTTCATAGTCCTTAATCTTATTCATAACCTCTATCTAATCCATCGACGTTCGAAGCAATAGTGTCATTCATGAGTAGAAACTAGCAATAAATGAAGAGTGTATTTTTGGAATAACATCAAGAAATGCTTGATTAGATTATATATAATATCAAATCTATGGATGTATCCATTTTACATGATAACGTCCAAAGAAGTGACTATGCTCTAAATTTCAAATCCTTTATATGCACATCAACGATTTTGCAGGAGCAAAACTAAATATAAAAGGCTAAATTGTATTTTTGGTCCCTTAACTATTTAGGTAGTATTGGTTTGGTTCCCTAACTAAAATTTGATTTATTTTGGTCCCTTAACTTCTCTATGTTGCACATTTTGGTCATTTCCAATAGTTTTAATTTAAAAACGTTAGATTTTCTTTATCTTCTCCTCTTTTTCATCTTCATATCTTCTCCATCAATAAATTCCAGAAAAATTTCAGAAGAAAACCTAACGTTGAAGAGAAGTTAAGGGATAAAAATAAATCAAATTTTAGTTAAGGGATCAAATCAATACTAATTAAATAGTTAAATTGTAAATATTATTAATCAAACACCAGCGTAAGAAATGCTAGAGGTGAACCAAAATACAATATTGTGCAAGCACAGTTACACAACACACCATATAAAACCAAAGAAAGGGACAACCTACATATCCTCAACCATAACCACAACCACAACCACCGAACAAAGCAAAACAAAGTGTTAGGATTTCAAATCCACTCCTAAAATAAACACGAGGCTTTGGCCATCATAACAACGAATCACCACAATAACACCTTAATCTTATCAATAGCTTCCCCTGGTGAACTTATATTATTCTAAAAAATCTTACCATTTCCACTCCAATATTCAAATTGCTGCATGTCAAATCAAATTTTACACCACTTTGTTACTGAATTAAGTAACATAGCCAATAACAATAAGATGTTCCATGGAATTATCAAGACTAGACCTAACCATTGGAAAACTTAATTCCAAACCCCATTGCAAAGTCACAACGAAGAAAAAGATGAGAAGTTAACTCAATATGTTACCTTCACAAAAATCACAACCCACATTGCCATATACTAGAATGATTCCTCTTCTCAAAATATTAATATTATTGCACAATGCACATTGCCATATTACCATGAAAACACCGACACCTTTAAAGGTGTCGGGCTGCACGAGCACGACAACCTTTTAAGCACAGCTCAAGATAAGGATAATATATTGCATGTATAAATGCGTTTTTGTGGGTGAATACAATCGTAAAATTATTGTAACAAACTATGTAAAAAATAACATATAATGTGACACTAGCTAGAGATGCAATCAAACCTGTGATTAATAGATATATACTATTTGATATAAGGTCTGCCTTAACCATGTTTTTAATACGTATCTATTTGATATATTCCGTGATTGAAAAAAAAAAAAAAAATCAAGTGATTAGAGCAGTTAAAGCTATATAGCAAGATGTACCAAAAAAAAAAGGTTTTTCGAAATAAGGTGATGAGAGAACTGCATATATACATGTAGAAGTTCTTGCAATAATATTAATGGAAAATGGAAATATGCTTCCTTTTTGACACAATAGTGATGTTTTTCTTTCTTTCTATTTTTCCCCTGGTCATGTTAGCATATTTTTAATAAGTAGGTTCATTTTTGTTGGCTCTTTCTTGTTTTTATTCTCATATATGTGTATTTGTTTAAAAATATATCGACCAGTATGTGGAAGGATATTCCGTTATTATACCATTATTACAAGGTTGGATTCTTTTGGTTAAGAGATAAAAGAGAAAGATAACAATATCCATGGCAACAGAGAGAAAAATTCCATTTCAATATCTTTCTAACTTTTTTATTCTTTTAAAAATTATTATTTTATTATTCTTTAAAAAAAATGTTTTTAGAAATACAAATTTAGGTGAAATGGATCTTATACTTTTCAGAGCTAGGCCACATTCTTAAAAAAAAAAAAAATGTGAAATATGAATCACATCCTCGTGGATTATAAACAAAAAATCGTTGGCTTCTTCAAAATTATAAGAACATACATATAATGTTTTCCGATAAATAGAATGAATCAAGTATTCATAATGCTCCTTTCGGAATAAAGCACATGCGGTGCTTCCTTCTCCTTTAACCAAAATTTGTCTCGGTTCATTTTTAAATTTGTCACTTTTTCAAATTTAGTTATCATTTTTAAGCAGCTCAACGCAATATTAATCGTTACTTTTGGCTTTCTCTAAGTGCCTTCTGCTTGGACGAAATCACAACTCATCAATGAATGACCGTCTTGTTTTATTTAAATTTGTCTTGTCTTTTCTATCGATTTACTTTCTTTCTTTTTTCAAAGCTCACTTAAGTATTATATCTAAAAATTGAATCTCATACTAATATGTTTTGTGGGTGTGGGGGTGGTGAGGAATCTCGCAAGATTCAATGGGTTCATCAAGATAATGTTTGTCTAGATTGGTGTAATGGTAGCCTAGGAGTGCGACTAGTAAGAAAATTTAATGTTTCTCTTTTTATAAAAATGGTGTTGAAGGCTTGGAAACCTGGTGTTGGAGATTGTGTTTAATTTGTTTGCTTGGGAGTAAGAGGTTGTTTTAGATTGTTGTTAATTGTTGGATAACATTTTATTGTCGAAAAATATTTTAGACAGGTGGAAGCGGCGGCTTGACTATAGTGATACATATTCAGTTAAAGGAGTTTATCATATGCTACCTCAAAATGTGACGGATGACGCAATGACTTTGAATAACTTAGAGTGGAATAAAGTAGTCCCTTTAAATGTGACCTTATTTATTTAGCGTTTGTTAAAGAATAGACTTTTGGCTTCATGTGACTATTAATACGGAATCTCTTTTATGCTTATGCAGTTAGGGTAAAGGAGGAGTGTTGATCAACATCAGTGGTTTGAATTTGATTTTCTTAGGAGTGTATGGAACGGTGTGTTGAGCTGGTTAGGCTTTTCAAGTACTTTCTCTAATAATATTATTTTTTTTGAAGAAATTCTCTAATAATATTATTGTGCATGCTTACCAATTCATGTACTTGATTCATTTAACGAGTCGCAAGATAGCTTTCATGCCATTTGGTTGGTTTCTGCTTGGATTTTGTGGAAAGAATTCAAAATCAACTATTTGGTCACAAAGAACCAATAACGTCACAAATTAGTGATGGCCACAAAATTCAAGTTTAGATGTGGATTAAAATTCAAGCTTGATTGAATCAAAACAATTATTTGGCGTCTTAAAAAAAAATAAAGTGTCAAATGTATTTGGTCCATATTTAAACTAAATACATTTGACATCTAGTAAAGTTCCTGACAAAAAAAAAAACTAAATACATTTGACATTTTAATTACACATTTATAACCCTTTATATAGATGAAGATATTTTTTTTTGAAGTTCCATTTACCTGAGACACATATATTTATGTTCAAGACATTGTCGGACACTAAACTGGAAACACGATATCATGAAAACTCACTTTCTACCACTCAGTCTCTTGATGAATGGATTAGATCCTCTTGTTGAATGGATTAGAACCTGTATTTTATTAGGAGAGAAGCATTTGCAAGCGATTTTCTCAAAACAAAAATGAGAACTAAGATGTTGAGGTATTTGGACATAAGATAGTATCAAACAACAATTAAGTTTAGGATATTTTGCATAGCTTGATTTCAGGGAGTGTGTCTCCTACTTTAATTCAATTAACCTCTATCCTATCCAAATTCTCTACATTGCCAGCAATAGTGATTTGAGACTCGACAGTAGCAATAAACAAAGACTAAATTTTTTGAATAACACAAACAAAGGCCGAATAGATTACCATATCCAATGTCATATCTATGGATATATCCATTTTCCATGATGATCTACAAAGAAGAAGTGACCATGCTCTAAATTTCAAACCCTTATACACTCATCAAAGATTTTGCAGGAACAAAACCGAATCTAAAAAGCTAATAAAAAACTAAATTGTGAATTCAGATCTGAAACATGGTTAATGAGCTAGTATATTTTCCAAATCTTATCCTAAATCATAAGAATACATTACTGCAATGAATCAAATATCAGTGTTGCAGCAATTCATCTCTAAATCCAGAATAGATTTGCATAACAATTTGCAATGATTGAATTCATTTTTGCTTTGAATCAAGATATACAACTAGATTATATACAAAGTACAGGTAACATGTATCATAACAGAATTATAAAACTCACCGGGAATGCAATGTAGATTAAACAAATATTAAGATCAACAAGCAAAGTATAGGTAATTTGTCTAAACTCATTCTATCATCTGATTGTCTTAATTTTTGCACACAGGTAATTACACCAAAGATATATAAAAGAGAGATAACAGAGAAAGAACACAAGATTTCAGATTAAACAAGATTCAATGCCATTCTATTTCAATGTTATATGACAGGATCTAAATAAGCTTACAACAACAATGCCTTATCACTTATCACATAACATAGATGGCCATGTTCTATTTCAATAATAATCTACAACAACATCATAATCATAATCATCTATCATCATAATATTAATAATCTAACAATGTAAAGTTCTCTTATTTTTTTTTCCAGCCTCAATAAACTACATTCATAAAATTAAAACATAAAAAACATCTCTTGAACAGATTGCTCGACAGCAGCGGCGAGGAGTCAAAGACACAGGGTAGTGACGCGGATCACTTCTTCATCCTCCATTGGTGGAGGTAAATTCAAATCAATAGTAAACACATGAGCCTGAGCCTCAACTGGAGCCGGAGCCGGAGCCTGAACCAGAGCATGAGCCTGGGACGGAGGCTTCCTCACGGATGCAGCAGAAGAACTGAGAATAACACAATCTTCGTCGTCGTCATCAACAACAGATGAAGATGAATCACAGCCACTATGAAAATCTTCACCAGCACGAGCAGCAGCAGCTTGAGCAACTCCACCAGCAACACCAACAGTAGGAAACCTGGAAACAGCAGAAGAAGAGGAGGAACCAACAACCTGAACAATCCTAGGCCCACTAAAAGACTCAACAGTACTACTCATACCGCTTGAAGTAGGCCAATTCACAGGCTCAACAAACTTCAAAACCTCAGCCACACGGTTATCAACCGGTGGCTGAGGATTTTGAGCGGCCGCTGCAGCAGTCTCAACCGCGGCCACAAGAATATCCTCAGGGATAGCAAAATTAGTCTTTGCTTTCGAGCCGCGAAATTTAATCGCGGCCGAATCATACGCATGGGCGGCTTGTTCGGCGGTGTCGAAAGTCCCCAACCAAACACGAGTTTTCTTCAACGGATCTCGTATTTCCGCGGCGAATCGACCCCACGGTCGCTTCCTTACACCGCGGTAGCGGATTTCTTTCACCGCAGCGGTAACCGAGCTTTTCATCGGTTGGGCAGCTGCTGATTTCCTCGCCGCCGTAGATCCCGCGGCGTAACGAGCAACCACTGGCAAATTGACAATTTTCTTCCTTGGCATATAATCTCTACCTTTTACACGAACCATAGCTGCACAAAATAATAAAAAAATTAAATAAGATTAAGTTTTTTTTTTTTTTTTTTTGAACTTGAGAATTGAAAAATATGAATAATCGATTCTGAAACAGATTTTCTTCACCATACCTCTTATTTTCTCTCTTGACAGCACCAAAAAAAAAAAAAAAACACAAAAAAACAACTTTTTTTTTTCTTCTCTAGAGTTAGAGAGTTTTTGTTTTGGTTTTAGGGACCCATTTGGTTTCTTTGATGTGATTTCTACCTGTCCCAAATGACTCTTATATAACCGTTGATGGTCAGTTACCATATAAGAGGGTAGGGGTAACATTGGTATTTAATGATTTTATTTGTTTTACATGTTTATCCATTTGGTTTAGGAAGGGAAGGGTAAAATTGGTATTTAAATTTTTGCGAATTTAATTTTTTAACATTTTTACCTATTTTTTTTTAGATAAAAACAAATTTGTCTATTTGATTATAATGATAAAAGTTAAGAAGATTACGTCATATGTGTTCTTGGTCAAAAGTCATTACACTTTATAATAAATCACGACTTTTCAATTAAAGAAATTACGTGATATATGTTGTCGATTAAAGTCGTTTGACTTGATACTAAATCGTGACTTTTCAATTAAAGAGATTACGTAATATATGTTGTCGGTGTAAAGTCGTTATACTTTATACTAAATCGCGACTTTTTGATTAATTAGATTACGTGATATATGTTGTCGGTGTAAAGTCTTTTAACTTTATATTAAATCGCGTCTCTTTGAGAGATTTCACATTTTTCTCTTTTAAAGGTGTGTTTCCTTGTTTTTGGTTGAGTGATGTAATTCTCGTGAACTGTGTATTTTGATTGACTTAATTTTGTAAACTTCTTGTGTCGGAACATGGTCTTGTCAATTTAATTCAATTTCCTTATCTTTTCCATTAAAAAAAACTCTCCAATTAATCTTTTTTTAAGAATTAAATTAGTTCAATCAAATTGACATCGGAGATAATTGAACATGAGATCTTGAGAAGGAGAACACTCCTAGGCCCCAGTTCAATTACTCTTTGAATTAATAGTTATAATGGTAATAGTTAAGGAGATTACGTGATATATGTTGTCGGTGTAAAGTCGTTTGACTTTATACTAAATCGTAACTTTTCAATGAAAGAGATCACATGATATATGTTATAGGTGTAAAGTCGGTTTACTTTATATTAAATCGTGAGTCCTTACGAGGTTCTTACATTTTACTCTTTTGAAGTTGTGTTTCATTGTCTTTGGTAGCATCATGTATTTTGATTGCCTTATGTTTTGTGAACTTCTTCGGTCGGGAATAAGGTCTTATCAATTTAATTCAGTTTCATTGCCTTTTCCATTAGAAAAACTCTTCAATTAGTTTTTTTTTTACCTAAGTTAGACTAGTCCGGTTGACATCATAGGTAATTGAATCTGTGACCTTGGGAAGAAACACATTTCTGGTCTCAGTTCAATTAATCTTTGAATCAATAGTTATAAAAATCATTATTTAATAAAATTTATTGAATACTTTCTCGGATTTTAAATAAAACAGTCAAATGTATGTAGCTTAATTTTAGACTAAATACACTTTATATTTACTTATATTTAAAACCGAGTATTATTTAAAAAATAATAATAGTCAAACATCATTTAATACCTTTTACCAAAAGCTTTGAATCACTTTATTTTACATGTTTATCCATTTGTTTTCGGAAGGGAAGGTTAAAATTGATATTCAAATATTGTGAATTTAATTATTTAACATATTTGTCTATTTTTTAAAATATAAATCATATTTTTCTATTTGATTTTAATGATAAAAAAAAAAAGATTATGTGATATTCGTAAGTGTAAAGTCGTTTTACTTTATATTAAATTGCGACTTCTTATGAGGTTCTTGCATTTTGTTCTTTTGAAGTTGTGTTTCCTTGTCTTTGGTTGTGGTGATGTTATACTTGTGTGCCGTGTATTTTGATTGACTTATGTTTTGTGAACTTCTTATGTCGGAAATAAGTTCTTATCAATTTAATTTAGTTTCTTTGGCTTTTTTATTAGAAAAATTCTTCAATTAATCTATTTTTTAAGTTAAACTAGTCTAGCCAAATTGACATCGGAGATAATCGAACCCATTCAGGTTGAACAAAGCTTTATATGGCTTGAAACAAGCATCTAGAGCCTGGAATAAAAGAATTGACAAATTCTTTATGGAACAAGGTTTTAAGAAATGCATAGTTGAGCATGGAGTATATGTAAAAGGAAGAGAAGATACAAGCTTACTGATTATATGCTTGTATGTAGATGACCTTATGCTAACTGGAAGCAACATACAAGATATTGAAGACTTCAAACCAGTCACGAAGTCAAAGTTTGAAATGACAAATTTAGGTAAGCTTGCTTATTTTCTAGGCATGGAAATTCTCAGAACTTGAAAAGGTGTGATACTTAATCAAACAAAGTATGCTACTGAGATACTGAAGAAGTTCAATTTGTTAGATTGCAACTCAACCATCACTCCTGCAGATGCTACCATCAGAAATGAAGTAAAAGAGGAATAAGAAGGTGCTGATCCAACATTGTACATAAGATTTATTGGCTCATTGAGGTACTTATGTCAAAGCAGACCAAACATAAGCTACTCAGTTGGAATTGTTAGCAGGTTTATGAGTAACCCTCTTAAAACTCATTTCTTAGCTGCCAAGAAAATTCTAAGATACATCAATGGCACACTACACTATGGCATATTTTTTCTTGTGGCACAAGCAACTGAGCAACTCAACATGATAGGCTACTCAGATGCTGATTGATGTGGAGATAAAATAGATAGAAGGAGCACTACATGTTACGTGTTCAAGCTAAAAGGAGCACCTATCTCTTGGTCATATAAAAAGCAATCAATTGTTGCACTTTCAAGTTGTGAAGCTGAGTATGTTGCAGGTTCCTCAGCAGCTTGTCAAGCCAAGTGGCTACTGAATGTACTTGAAGATCTAATGATCAAACTAAAGCACCCTATCAAGCTTTTGATTGACAACAATTCAACAATTAATCTACCTAAGAACCGTATTGCACATGGTAAAAGCAAACACATTGAGACTATATTCCACTACTTGAGGGATCAGGTGAGTAAATACAAAATCATTGTTGATTACTGCTCAACAAATGATCAAATAGCTGATGTTTTCACCAAACCAGTCAAGAGGGCCCAATTTCTGAAGTTGGGAAGATAATTGTGAGTTGATTGTTTTGAGAGTTTGAATTAAGGAGGATTGTTAAAATTGTAAGTCAAAACTCTTTACGTACTATCTTAGGTTTTGTACCTTGTTTGTCAAGTAACTACTTTCACTTGTTTTTAGGAAGTTAGTTAGACAGTTAAGCATTTACTTGTTATGCAAGCTATAGCTGGAACACTGTGTATATATTTGGTTCCTCGTTCAATAAAGCTAATGCATTCAGTTTCTTAATTCTCTTAATCTCTTTCTCTCTTTCTCATTCTCTAAAACTGCTTCTTATCAATCACACAAACCCTAGATCAATTTGTTCACCAACATATAGAAGCATATTGACATAATGAAGCTGAATCGTCTTGGGTGCTACGTTTATCCAAGTGTGATCACCGGACTTCAACACCTTCAATCAAAGACAGTCACAAAGTTCAAATTGGGTCAAGTTTGATAGATCTCCCACTTGTGTATTGGTGTCCAAAAAAGTTGTTTGAAATTGGGGCCACTGTTGGCACTCCCTTATGTTAGGGATCTTGTTGGTCTTGATTTGTCTAAGCGTATTTATGATGACATTATAATTGAACGATAAAAGTATGCTTTTTATATGGAGGTCTTGTATGAGAAACTTCCTCGTTATTGCGCTAATTGTTGTATGATTGGGCACCCTTTGAGTCAATGCAAAAAACTTCAAAAGAAAGATGGTTTGAATGAGAATGGTGATGTTCGTGTAAGAAACTCTGACAATCTTGAGAAGAATGGTAATAAAAATATTCAATATGATAACTTTGCTGACAAAGCCACAAAATGCGAGAGAGGATATGGTAATTAGGATATAGAAGTACAAGCTCAATTTCAATTAGACTATATGCTCTACCATTCAATATCAGTTTTGGAAGGAAAATTCAAGGGTCCATAAATTCAAAGATGGCGATATAGGAACACCTTCTACTTTCACAAAATAGCTAGAATCAAAGTATTCACATGTAAAGGCACAATGATCATATAACTATTTATCATAAATGCATTAAATATTGATTTTTTATATTTCAAAACAATTGATAGTATTCATAAGAGGTATAATTTGAAAAATAGTAATAAATGCATTTAGAAATTTGTACACAATGTTAGTATATATAGGGACATGCATTTTTTTTTTTTTAAATTGTCTTATTATTCATGACGAAGGGAGTACATTACTGGCAATTTCAAAACAAACCACTTATGGCTGTATAAATAAACAATTGATTTTGTATATTGAATGTGCTGGCTAATAGACTAAAACCATTACTTTCAAAATGCATTTCCCAAGAGCAATCTGCATTTGTAGAAAACCCGTCCATTATTGATAATGTCCTGGTATAACATATGAAATTATACATCATATGAAGTGTAAGAGGAAAGACAAGGTGGGGGTGGTAGCTTTGAAGATTGATATTAGCAAAACATATGATAGAGTTGAATGGGATTATGTGAAAAATGTTATGAGAAGGTTGAGTTTCCATGATAGATGGGTACAATGGATGAGTATATGTATGGATAGTGTTAATTATCAAGTGTTCGTTAATGGTGAGATAGTGTGACCGATAAATCCAAAAGGAGGACTTAGACAAGGTGGCTGATTGTCACCTTATCTTTTCATAATGTGTGCAAAGGGTCTTTCATCTATATTGAAAAAAGCAAGAGGTGTTGAGTATGGAAGAAAATACAACAATGGTCCGGAAAGCATTTATCCAAAGCCAGATGAGAGGTGTTGATTAAATCAGTTGCTCAATCAATCCCAATATATTGCATGTGCACTTTTTTGTTACCAACATCTTTAGGTGAGGAGATTCAAAAGATGATTAATTCATTCTGGTGGGAAAGAAACAGAAGAAATGGAAGAGGAATTCATTGGCTTAGTTGGGATAAATTGACAATGAGAAAGGAATATGGAGGTATGGGTTTTAGACATCAGTTTGGTTTTAATTTAGCTATGTTAGGGAAGCAAGGTTGGAATTTACTAGTCGAGCAAGATACTATTGTTACAAGAATTTACAAAGCTAGATATTTTTCGAGAGATAATTTTTTGGGGACCCGTCTAGGCCATAACCCGAGTTTTATTTGGCGTTGTATCATTACGTCAGGTATTGGTTAGAGGTGACCAACACTGGTGTATCGGGAACGGCGAGAGTACCATGGTATGGAAGGATCCATGGCTGCGCTCAACAGATAATTGATACATTTCGAGCCCACATATACAAGGTATGGAACAAATGAAAGTTGCAGATTTGTTTTGTACGGAAAGGAAGAATTGGAAGTGTGGGAGGATATTGAGGTTTTGTTTAATGATAGGGATAGAGGGGAAATTTGTAATTTGGCATTAACCAACTTAGATGAATACAGTGAAGACTGCGTACATGTATGCTATGGAAACTCTCATTGACAATGCGGAGGATAGAGTGCCGGGTGATTGAATGAGAATGTGGAATCTTAGGGGTGTTCTTCCTACGCGAATGAGACTTCAAGATAGAGGGGTCTATTCTTCGGATTGTTGTCCCCATTGTGAAACCAATTATGAGAATGATTGGTACGTTTTCATCGGATGTGTAGCGGCGAAACAAGTATGGAGTGAAGCTGGGCTATGGGATATAATAGCAGCAGGTACTGATGCCACCACATGACTGGCTACACATTTATTTACTGTTTTTTGCAGGCTGCTGAATCATTTGTGCATGGACATAGCAGCGGTGTTATGGTATTTATGGCGCCATCGTAATGATAAAGCGTGGGAAGGTGCAATACAAAATGTTCTTATGGCTGTACAGATAGTGCGCGAAGGTATTTATCAGTGGGTGAATGTCCGTACATGCCAAAAACACAGTGAACAACAGCGAGATATCAGCTGGCAGGCGCCGAAGGAAGGATATGTCAAGTGCAATGTTGACTCAACACTATTTAGTGATCATAAATGCTTTGGTATTGGTATCTGTATACGAAACTCTCAAGGCCATTTTACTAAAGCACTTTAAAGATGGTTTGAGTGTATTCCACCTCCTTTAGAAGCCGATGTGTTGGGTTTGAAAAAGGCTATTTTATGGCTCGGTGAATCGGGTCTTTGAAATGTGCTTATTGAGTTTGATTGTAAGCTAGTGGTGGATGACATAGTTGATGGAACCAAAAACGAGTCTGAATTTGGCAACATTATGTAAACGTATAGATCACCTTTAAGTTTTAATTCATTTTCCAAACTTTAAATAAATTTTGTTAGGAGACAAATAAATATTGTTGTTCATACATTAGCTAGGGCGTCAAAATTGTATGCTAATCATTATTTTTTTTTATTTGGTAAAAAAAATTAAACAATTGAATTGAAAAGAAGTAGATTTTTTTTATTACATAAATAACTAGATTTTATATCAATTTTTCTTTGAGAGAGCTAGATTTTATATCAATTGTTGTTGGATAAAATAACCATTAAAGCATTAAATTTAGGATCTTTTTCATAACTTGATATTTACTTTTGACGTGTTCTTCTGCATTATGTGTTTACCCACTGCCTGCGAGTTCTCTTTATTTTCTGTAGGTGGTAGCCTTGCTACTTTTCATGTTCTCGTGCCTTTTCGGTTTTGGTCAACATGGCTTCATTGCAAATTGATTGAAGAAGATGAAGGGAAACAACCATTGTAAGTTTCACTCCATTCGATCGTCCTCCACCTCATCCATCGCGCCTCTCAATCTTGGCCTTATGATGATGATCTCATTTACATCATCAACCTCCAAATGTCCTCCTCGAAAGCCACCACCATGACTTATTTTTAGTCACTCGAACACTATTCGATTTGAGATGTAACTCCGCTGATGATGTGATGATGTTTTACATGTTATGTTACTTTGATTGTACGTTTTATTCTTATTTTGCTTTAAATTTGTACTTTGCTAAAATGTATGTGAGTGATTCATTGTGTCAATGTTATATTTTGAGTAAATATCTTATTGTAATTATCATCAAATTTGTAGTTTTATAAGTCTTACTATTGATTTGTCAACATGTAATTGAATTAGTCATTTATAGATCACTTAGAGTATAATCGATACGACTGAACACCAACAATTTTTATTTTTAATATATATATTATTTTCATCTGAAGATGGATGCGACTAAAGACAGTGACTTTTTTCATTATTCTTGATTGTATTCTCTTTATTTGGGCAATGAATTTTATTTGAATGTTAAAATAATTTTTTATTCAAATTATTTACATTGCCGGGAAAAAGATCTCTTCAGCATATTGGAAGACAGCAGCGGCGGGGAGTCAGAGACACAAGGTGGTGACGCGGATCACTTCTTCATCATCCATCGGTGGAGGTAAGTTCAGATCAATAGCAAACACAACCGGAGCCTGAACCTGAGCTTGAACCAGGGCCGGAGCATGAGCCTGGGCCGGGGCCGGGGCCGGGGCATAAGGCTTCCTCACTGAAGCAGCAGAAGAACCGAGAATGACACAATTTTCGTCATCATAAATAACAGATGAAGATGAATCATGGCCACTGTGAAAATCTTCACCAGCAGCAGCACCACCAGCAGCAACAGCTTGAGCAACTCCACCTGCAACACCAACAGTAGGAAACCTGGAAACAGCAGAAGAAGACGAAGATCCAACAACCTGAACAACCCTAGGCCCGCTCAAAGACTCAACGGTGCTACTCATACCGCTTGAAGTAGGCCAATTAACAGGGTCAACAAATTTCAAAACCTCGGCTACACGGTTATCAACAGCATTAACCGCTGGCTGAGGATTCTGAGCGGCTTCAACCGCGGGCGCAAGAATATGTTCAGGTATACCGAAATTAGTCTTTGCTTTCGAACCGCGAAATTCAATAGCGGCCGAATCATAAGCCCGGGCAGCTTCTTCAGCGGTGTCAAAACTCCCCAACCAGACACGAGTTTTCTTAGAAGGATCTCGTATTTCAGCGGCGAATCGACCCCATGGTCGCTTCCTGACGCCGCGGTAGTGGATTTCTTTCACCGCCGCGGTAACCGAGCTTTTCATCGGTTGGGTAGCTGCTGATTTCCTCGCCGCCGTAGATCCCGCGGCGTAACGAGCAACCACTGGCAAATTGACGATTTTCCTCCTTGACATATAATCTCTTCCTTTTACACGGGCCATAGCTGCAAAAATAAAATAAAAATAATAATAAGAAGAAAAATATTAAGTTTTTTTATTTGAGAATTGAAAATATGAATAATGAAGAAGGAATAATCGATTCTAAAACAAATTTTCTTAACCATACCTCTATTTCTCTCTTGACTGCGCAAAAAAGAAAAAAAAACAGCTTTTTTTTCCTTCTCTCAAGTTAGAGAGTTTTTTGTTTAACTATTTGGTTTTTTTGATGTGATTTCTGCCTGTCCCAGATGACTCTTATATAACCGTTGATGGTCAGTTACCATATAAGAGGGTAAGGGTAAAATTGGTATTTAGAATTAATGATTTTTTTTTACATGTTTATCCATTTGTTTTAAGAAGGGAAGGGTACGATTGGTATTTAAATTTTCTGAATTTGATTTTTTAACATATTTATCTTTCTTTTTTTTGAATAAAAACAAATTTGTCTATTTGATTTTAAAGATAATAGTTAAAGACATTACGTAATATCTGTTGTCGGTCAAAAGTAACTTCATTTTATAATAAATCACACGACTTTTCAATTAAAGGGATTACGCAATATATGTTGTCGGTGTAAAGTCGTTATATTTTATACTAAATCGCGACTTTTTGACTAAACAGATTACGCGATATATGTTGTCGGTGTAAAGTCTTTTAACTTTATATTAAATCCCGACTCTTCGAGAGGTTTCACATTTTGCTATTTTAAAGGCGTGTTTCCTTGTTTTTGTTTGAGCGATGTAATTCTCGTGAACTGTGTATTTTGATTGACTTATGATTTGCAAACTTCTTGTGTCGTAAATAAAGTCTTATTAATTTAATTCAGTTTCTTTATCTTTTCCATTACGAAACTTTACAATTAATCTTTTTTTAAGCAGTTAAATTAGTCCAGTCAAATTGACATCATAGGTAATCGAAAACAAGATCTTGAGAAAGAGGACACTCCTAGGTCCCAGTTCAATTAATCTTTGAATCCATAGTTATAAAAATAATTTAATACTTTCTCGAATATTAAATATAAAACAGTCAAATACATTTAACTTTTGAATTATATTTAAAACCGAAATGAGTATTATTTTTTTAAAAAAATTAATGACTAAATATCATTTAATACGCTTTGTCAAAAGCTTTGAATCACTTTTTTTTACATGTCTATCCATTTGTTTTTGGAAGGGAAGGGTAAAATTGGTATTCAAATTTTGTGATTTTTATTTTTAACATATTTATCTAATTTTTTTAAATAAAATATATTTGCCTATTTGACTTTAATGATAAAAAAAAATAATTACATGATATATGTTGTCGGTGTAAAGTCGTTATACTTTAAACTAAATCACGACTTTTTGATTAAACAGATTACGTGATATATGTTGTCGGTGTAAGCACTTTTAACTTTATATTAAATCATGACACTTCGAGAGGTTTCTGCATTTTGCTTTTTTAAAGTTGTGTTTCCTTGTTTGTGGTTGAGTGATGTAATTCTCGGAAACTGGGTATTTTGATTGACTTGTTTTGTGAACTTCTTGTGTCAGACATAGGGCCTTAATAATTTAATTCAGTTTCTTTATCTTTTCTATTGAAAAACTCTTCAATTAATCTTTTTTTAACGAGTTAAACTAGTCCAGTCAATCTGACATCGAAAATAATCGAACACGAGATCTTGAGAAAGAGGACACTCCTACGTCCCAGTTCAATTAATCTTTGAATCAATAGTTATAAAAATAATTTAATACTTTCTCGAATTTTAAATATAAAACAGTCAAATACATTTTACTTTCGAATTATATTTAAAACCGAAATGAATATTATTTTATAAAAAAATAATAGCTAAATGTCATTTAATACCCTTTGTCAAAAGCTTTGAATCACTTTTTTTTACATGTCTATCCATTTGTTTTTGGAAGGGAAGGGTAAAATTGGCATTCAAATTTTGTGATTTTTATTTTTAACATATATATCTAATTTTTTTAAATAAAAAATATATTTGCCTATTTGACTTTAATGATAAAAATAAAAATAATTACATGATATATGTTGTCGGTGTAAAGTCTTTTAACTTTATATTAAATCGCGACTCTTCGAGAGGTTTCACATTTTGCTATTTTAAAGGCGTGTTTCCTTGTTTTTGTTTGAGCGATGTAATTCTCGTGAACTGTGTATTTTGATTGACTTATGATTTGCAAACTTCTTGTGTCGTAAATAGAGTCTTATTAATTTAATTCAGTTTCTTTATCTTTTCCATTACGAAACTTTACAATTAATCTTTTTTTAAGCAGTTAAATTAGTCCAGTCAAATTGACATCATAGGTAATCGAAAACAAGATCTTGAGAAAGAGGACACTCCTAGGTCCCAGTTCAATTAATCTTTGAATCCATAGTTATAAAAATAATTTAATACTTTCTCGAATATTAAATATAAAACAGTCAAATACATTTAGCTTTTGAATTATATTTAAAACCGAAATGAGTATTATTTTTTTTAAAAAATTAATGACTAAATATCATTTAATACGCTTTGTCAAAAGCTTTGAATCACTATTTTTTACATGTCTATCCATTTGTTTTTGGAAGGGAAGGGTAAAATTGGTATTCAAATTTTGTGATTTTTATTTTTAACATATTTATCTAATTTTATTAAATAAAAAATATATTTGCCTATTTGACTTTAATGATAAAAATAAAAGTAATTACATGATATATGTTGTCGGTGTAAAGTCGTTATACGTTAAACTAAATCGCGACTTTTTGATTAAATAGATTACGTGCTATATGTTGTCGGTGTAAGCTCTTTTAACTTTATATTAAATCATGACACTTCGAGAGGTTTCTGCATTTTGCTTTTTTAAAGTTGTGTTTCCTTGTTTGTGGTTGACTGATGTAATTCTCGGAAACTGTGTATTTTAATTGACTTGTTTTGTGAACTTCTTGTGTCACACATAGGGTCTTAATAATTTAATTCAATTTCTTTATCTTTTCCATTGAAAAACTCTTCAATCAATCTTTTTTTAACGAGTTAAACTAGTCCAGTCAATTTGACATCGAAAATAATCGAACACGAAATCTTGAGAAAGAGGACACTCCTAGGTCCCAGTTCAATTAATCTTTGAATCAATAGTTATAAAAATAATTTAATACTTTCTCGGATTTTAAATATAAAACAGTCAAATACATTTTACTTTCGAATTATATTTAAAACCGAAATGAATATTATTCTATAAAAAAATAATAGCTAAATGTCATTTAATACCCTTTGTCAAAAGCTTTGAATCACTTTTTTTACATGTCTATCCATTTGTTTTTGGAAGGGAAGGGTAAAATTGGCATTCAAATTTTGTGATTTTTATTTTTAACATATATATCTAATTTTTTTAAATAAAAAATATATTTGCCTATTTGACTTTAATGATAAAAATAAAAATAATTACATGATATATGTTGTCAGTGTAAAGTCGTTATACTTTATACTAAATCGCGACTCTTCGAGAGGTTTCACATTTTGCTATTTTAATGACGTGTTTCCTTGTTTTTGTTTGAGTGATGTAATTCTCGTGAACTGTGTATTTTGATTGACTTATGATTTGCGAACTTCTTGTGTCGTAAATAGAGTCTTATTAATTTAATTCAGTTTCTTTATCTTTTCCATTACGAAACTTTACAATTAATCTTTTTTTAAGCAGTTAAACTAGTCCAGTCAAATTGACATCGTAGGTAATCGAAAACAAGATCTTGAGAAAGAGGACACTCCTAGGTCCCAGTTCAATTAATCTTTGAATCCATAGTTATAAAAATAATTTAATACTTTCTCGAATATTAAATATAAAACAGTCAAATACATTTAAATTTTGAATTATATTTAAAACCAAAATGAGTATTATTTTTTTAAAAAAATTAATGACTAAATATCATTTAATAACCTTTGTCAAAAGCTTTGAATCACTTTTTTTTACATGTCTATCCATTTGTTTTTGGAAGGGAAGGGTAAAATTGGTATTCAAAGTTTGTGATTTTTATTTTTAACATATTTATCTAATTTTTTTAATTAAAAAATATATTTGCCTATTTGACTTTAGTGATAAAAATAAAAGTAATTACATGATATTTGTTGTCGGTGTAAAGTCGTTATACTTTAAACTAAATCGCGACTTTTTGATTAAACAGATTACGTGATATATGTTGTCGGTGTAAGCTCTTTTAACTTTATATTAAATCACGACACTTCGAGAGGTTTCTGCATTTTGCTTTTTTAAAGTTGGGTTTCCTTGTTTTTGGTTGAGTGATGTAATTCTCGGAAATTGTGTATTTTGATTGACTTGTTTTGTGAACTTCTTGTGTCAGAAATAAGGTCTTAATAATTTAATTCAGTTTCATTATCTTTTCCATTAAAAAACTCTTCAATTAATCTTGTTTTAGGGGGGTAAACTAGTACAGTCAAATTGACATCGAAGATAATCGAACACGAGATCTTGAGAAGGAGAACACTCCTATGTCCCAGTTTAATTAATCTTTGATTCAATAGTTATAAAAATAAGTTATTACTTTCTTAGATTTTAAATATAAAACAGTCAAATACATTTTACTTTTTAATTATATTTAAAACCGAAATGAGTATTATTTTAAAAAAAATTAATAACTAAATATCATTTAATACCCTTTGTCAAAAGCTTTGAATTGCTCTTTTTTACAAGTCTTTCCATTTGTTTTCAAAATGGAAGGGTAAAATTGGTATTCAAACTTTGTGAATTTTATTTTTTAACATATTTATCTATTTTTTTAAATAGAAAAACATATTTGCCTATTAGATTTTAATGAAAAAAAAAAAGATTACGTGATATATGTTGTCGGAGTAAAGTCGTTATACTTTATACTAAATTGCGACTTTTTGATTAAACAGATTATGTGATATATGTTGTCTGTGTAAAGTTTTTTAACATTATATTAAACCGCGACTCTTCGAGAGGTTTCTGCACTTTGCTATTGTAAAGTTATGTTTCCTTGTTTTTTGTTGAGTGATGTAATTCTCGTAAACTGTGTATTTTGATTTACTTATGTTTTGTGAACTTCTTGTGTTAGACATAGAATCTTAATAATTTAATTCAGTTTCTTTATCTTTTCAAATGAAAAACTCTTCAATTAATCTTTTTTTAACGAGTTAAACTAGTCTAGTCAATTTGACATCGAAAATAATCGAACACGAGATCTTGAGAAAGAGAACACTCCTAGGTCTCAGATCAATTAATCTTTGAATCAATAGTTATAAAAATAATTTAATACTTTCTCGGATTTTAAATATAAAACAGTCAAATACATTTTATTTTTGAATTATATTTAAAACTGAAATGAATATTATTTTTTAAAAACTTAATAACTAAATATCATTTAATACCCTTTGTCAAAAGCTTTAATTTGAATCACTTTTTTTACATGTCTATCCATTTGTTTTCGGAAGGGAAGGGTAAAATTGGTATTTAAATTTTGTGAATTTTATTTTTAAAATATTTATCTAATTTTTTTAAATAAAAAATATATTTGCCTATTAAATTTTAATGATAAAAATAAAAAAATTCCGTGATATATGTTGTCGGTGTAAAGTCTTTATACTAAATCGCAACTTTTTGATTAAACAGATTACGTGATATATGTTGTCGGTGTAAGCCCTTTTAACTTTATATTAAATCACGACACTTCGAGAGGTTTCTGCATTTTGCTTTTTTCAAGTTGTGTTTCCTTGTTTTTGGTTGAGTGATGTAATTCTCGGAAACTGTGTATTTTGATTGACTTGTTTTATGAACTTCTTGTGTCAGAAATAAGATCTTAATAATTTAATTCAGTTTCATTATCTTTTCCATTAAAAAACTATTCAATTAATCGTGTTTAAGGCAGTTAAACTAGTACAATCAAATTGACATCGAAGATAATCGAACACGAGATCTTGAGAAGGAGAACACTCCTATGTCCCAGTTTAATTAATCTTTGAATCAGTAGTTATAAAAATAAGTTATTACTTTCTCGGATTTTAAATATAAAACAGTCAAATACATTTTACTTTTTAATTATATTTAAAACTAAAATAAATATTATTTTTTAAAAAATTAATAGCTAAATATCATTTAATACCCTTTGTCAAAACCTTTGAATAACTTTTTTTTACATGTCTATCCATTTGTTTTTGGAAGGGAATGGTAAAATTGGTATTCAAATTTTGTGATTTTTATTTTTAACATATTTATCTAATTTTTTTAAATAAAAAATATATTTTCCTATTTTGACTTTAATGATAAAAATAAAAATAATTACGTGATATATGTTGTCAGTGTAAAGTCTTTATACTAAATCGCGACTTTTTGATTAAATAGATTACGTGATATATGTTGTTGGTGTAAGCTCTTTTAACTTTATATTAAATCACGACACTTCGAGAGGTTTCTGCACTTTACTTTTTTAAAGTGGTGTTTCCTTGTTTTTGGTTGAGTGATGTAATTCTCGGAAACTGTGTATTTTGATTGACTTGTTTTGTGAAATTCTTGTGTCAGAAATAAGATCTTAATAATTTAATTTAGTTTCATTATCTTTTCCATTAAAAAACTCTTCAATTAATCTTGTTTTAGGCAGTTAAACTAGTACAGTCAAATTGACATCGAAGATAATCGAACACGAGATCTTGAGAAGGAGAACACTCCTATGTCCCAGTTTAATTAATCTTTGAATCAATAGTTATAAAAATAAGTTATTACTTTCTTTGATTTTAAATATAAAACAGTCAAATACATTTTACTTTTTAATTATATTTAAAACCGAAATGAATATTATTTTAAAAAAATTAATAACTAGATATCATTTAATACCCTTTGTCAAAAGCTTTGAATTGCTCTCTTTTCAAGTCTTTCCATTTGTTTTCGGAAGGGAAGGGTAAAATTGGTATTCAAACTTTGTGAATGTTATTTTTTAACATATTTATCTATTTTTTTAAATAAAAAAACATATTTGCCTATTTGATTTTAATGAAAAAAATTAAAAATAAAAAGATTACGTGATATATGTTGTCGGTGTAATGTCGTTATACTTTATACTAAATTGCGACTTTTTGATTAAACAGATTATGTGATATATGTTGTCTGTGTAAAGTTTTTTAACATTATATTAAACCGCGACTCTTCGAGAAGTTTCTGCATTTTGCTATTGTAAAGTTGTGTTTCCTTGTTTTTGGTTGAGTGATGTAATTCTCAGAAACTGTGTATTTTGATTGACTTGTTTTGTGAACTTCTTGTGTCAGAAATAAGGTCTTAATAATTTAATTCAGTTTCATTATCTTTTCTATTAAAAAACTCTTCAATTAATCTTGTTTTAGGCAGTTAAACTAGTAAAGTCAAATTGACATCGAAGATAATCTTTGAATCAATAGTTATAAAAATAAATTAATACTTTCTCAAATTTGAAATATAAAGCAGTCATATACATTTTACTTTTTAATTATATTTAAAACCGAAATAAGTATTATTTTTAATAAAATTAATAGTTAAATACCATTTAATACCTTTTGTCAAAAGCTTTGAATCACGTTTTTTTTACATGTCTATCCATTTGTTTTTGGAAGGGAAGGGTAAAATTGGTATTCAAATTTTGTGAATTTTATTTTTAACATATTGATCTAATTTTTTTAAATAAAAAATATATTTGCCTATTTGACTTTAATGGTAAAATTAAAAAAAATTACATGATATATGTTGTCGGTGTAAAGTCGTTATACTTTATTACATATCGCGACTTTTTGATTAAACAAATTACGTGATATATGTTGTCGGTGTACGCTCTTTTTACTTTATATCAAGTAGCGACACTTCGAGAGCTTTCTGCATTTTGCTATTTTAAAGTTGTGTTTCCTTATTTTTGGTTGAGTGATGTAATTCCTGGAAACTGTGTATTTTGATTGACTTGTTGTAATATCCCGCTCGTCACTTTGGAATTACATCAGTCGAAGGTGCGCCAGAGAACGATGTTTATGGAATTCAAGTACGTTAAAGGATGTTGTTATGCAATGTCAGAGATAGAACTACCGAGACCAAGGGTATTTTGGTGATTGCACGCAAGGGGTATAAAAGGAGGTTAGAGTGAGAAACTTCATTTTACCTCATGAACTTCTCTCACTAAGTTTGAGCAAGAAGCTTTCTCCTCCTTCTCTCTACTCTTTCGAACCCTAACCCTTCCAAACTCCATCAATCCTTCAGAACATTTAACTGCTGGCAAATCAAACTTGAACTATGGCATCTAGCAAGCAAGGAGCAACTATAAAGGATGTTGGAAGCTTGAGGACCAAAGAGGCAAAACAAGGGTTTGATTTGGGCTGAGTGTTGTAACTGTGCTGTTTGTTGCAGAAGTGTTAGGTGAGTTCTTAGATAGAAATCCTACCTCTGTTATGTCTATCTAATGCTAGGATTATGGATTAGTTCATTCATAAGCTAGGGTTTGATAAGTTCCCCCTTTACCTTAAATCTGTCAAATTGAGGTGTTTATTGCCATGAAATGAAATAACCATGTTCTGTATGCCTCCTGGATGTTATGCATGTGTTAATGGCTCGAAATCTAGTGTTTCTGCATCAAAATACGATTTTCTGCAGGTCTGTTACGGATGAACTTCGCTTAAGCGAAGCTCTGTTCGCTTAAGCGAACAACACACAGAATGGCAAGCCCAGTTCGCTTACCAGTTCGCTTGAGCGAACTCCTCAGCGAACAACTCTCTTGGAACTTCGCTTAAGCGAGCTGGGCCAGGGCAGCTTGTCCGAAAAACCGTTTTCTAATGCATCAGTGCCATCCGGAACATACCTGACATACTTTTAACATACATGACTTTCGAAAGAAAGTAGAAACACACGGTATCAAGCCATAACAATGTAAACATCGTACGTTTTATCGAATCCGGAATTCATGGCAATAATCACACCCCGGTAGAGGATAGTCTTAAGTTATGACATGTTCAGGTTTATAGTAGACTATGGGTAGACATGCAGGTCTAAGGGTGAGTGAGCCCTAGAGCCTCGACTTAGGCAGTCGAGAACTAGTAAGCAATCTTAAAGAATGAAGTTCCTAGGTATGTTTTATGATACGACGCCAAGCGGCGAGCTAGTTTAAGATCCATATGCGTATGTTATGCTATGCCTATGTTTATGATATGTTGGACTATGAATAAAACTACGTTTCATGCTAGGCCATGTCGTGTCTGTTATCGCGATTTTCGGGTGTCAAGTCATTAATTAGGCTTGAACCTTTCAATCATTGATATCTCTATTTTTTTTAGGAAGGGAGAAATTGAGAAAAACCCTTAGAAATTCTGAGTTCGGGGGCAAATTTCGCTACGGGAAGGTGTTAGGCACCCATAACGACTATAGTACTCTATAGGAGCCGTTTTTCTAGATTTACGTCTTCGCTTTATTTTTAACGCTATTTATTGAAAAGAGATTGTTTTTAAGAATGGAGGGAGGAGTGTTTGGATTTTATTTTTATTGGACTTGGAGAGGTTTTGACCTCTTACCTACATACCCTTTTAAGGGATCAAACTCCATGTAGTTCTCTCTCAAAAAGATTTTGTGAGTTTATATTGATTTTAATTTTGGAAAATGGTTTTAAAGAAAAGAGAGAGAGGCCGCAAAGGCTTGAGAAAGGAAAAAAAGGTGAGGTTGGTCCAATTATTAAAGAAAATAGCCTAAGTAGGAATTATTTTGTATTTGGATTTTTGATTAAGAAAATAAAAGGAAAATACAATGGAGTTTTGACTCCAAGGTTTATTGGAAAAAATTGTTTTCAAGTGATGGAATTGTTAACATTTTTGTAAAACGGATTTTCATAAGTTTCGCGCTTCCTAAACATACACCTAACGGTAAATCATACAACGTGTGTGCGTGTCGGTGCTTGTGTCGGTGTACATCATTATAGTGTCCATTGTCCTTTACATTGGCCCTAGTTTACATTCTATGGTCTTGCAAGAATTAAAAAAAGGAAAGAGAAAATTGAATAAAAACCTAAACTGTGTTTTATTCGGGGATTCGAACCGGAATCTTCAAGATTTCTTCAATTTTGATCCTGTTTGTTGATTTTGTGGCTTGAATTCCGAAAATAAATCGGTGTTTCTTCTCTTCTTCTTCACCGGTTCAAAACCTTTGAACTTCTTCCCTTTTCTTCTCAATTTCCCTCCTCTGTGATCGCATTGGATTCGTTGCTTTCCGTGATGGATTCAATGCTTGAATTGCAGAAGGGATTGGCTCAATGATGAAGATTCACCATTTAATCTCCGAGAGCTGCCATGAATTCCATGGATTTGGCTTGAATTCAGTTCTGGAAAAAGTTAGGGTTGGTGAAATTGTTCTTGAGCTTTCTGAATTTCTTGTGAATTTGATCTAACTGAATGGAGAGAGAAAGTTGGAATGTGTTTGTGAGGTGGCGTGATTTGTGTGGGCTCTTTTCTGACTGGTACAGTAGGTGGCCTTTTATAGGCTGCCATGTGTGCGCTGATCCAATTGTAATGTGACACCTGGATTTGGATTGCTTGCATGGCCTCTGGACTAAATTTTGAACTAAGGACCTTTCTGCAAAAAAACAAAACTAAAGGACTAAACTGAAAAGGTAAAAACTGGACTAATCTGCAATTAAAAGTAAAATTTGGATTGACTTGTAATTAAAAAGAATTGGACTGACTTGTAGTTAAAAAAGAATTTGGACTTATTTGCAATTAAAAAAAAAGAATTTGGACTTATTTGCAAAAAGGTAAAATAAAATTGGTAAAAAAGTAACTTTGCAAACAACGTAAAGTGAAACAGTTAAAAACGACAAAATGGACTTAAAACGAACAAACTACCAAAATGAGGTATTTTAAAATACCTCTATGTCAAAAAATTTGGATGTGAAAAGACCAAAATGCCCCTAAGGACTAAAACGACTCAGATGCAATGCTGACATGATTTTTTAAACAGAATTTGATTAATGATTTATACAGACAAGTTGAAAAGACTCAGAGACAAATTGTAGGGACTAAAATGGGTTCCATTACAGGAAATGACCAAAATACCCTTCTGTATAATTTTTATGCAAAAACTTGGAATAAAATGCAGGAAAACATGCAATTGGTTTAGAAACTTTCAAATGACTTGTAATGCAAGAAAAACACTTTGGATGGCTTTATATGCAAGAGAATTAGAGACAGAAACAGTAAAATATGTGTTTGAAGCACAGTAGAAAATTGCGGAGTAAAACATAGTGAATTGGAAAAGGTATCAGAGATAGAAAAGAATTTTGAAGGAGTATTTTTAGGTCCAAAATGAGGGTAAGACAGTGTCTCTAACTATCCATGCTAGAATGGGATACCGGAGGTTCACACCAGGTGAACGATTTAGCCGTAAGGAAGCCGCACGACATGGTGGAGTCCGATGTTCCCTAGCTAGGTTCATCGGTTATGTATGGGAATATACTCGGGGTTACTCCACTCGACTATATTCCGTAAAATCAACTCAGATAATCATTCAGACCTTATAAAATGAATTGCATATGATTATGTTACGATTATGTTTATTCTATGAGATTAGATACGTATAGCTTAGACTATAGAATGTTATGTATGTTTATCGACGACGATATTAGTTTCCCCTAATCGTCCGGTCTAGTTCTGTGTCATGAATGTGTTAGGCTATGTCTTGATGCGTTTAGTGCGTCTCGAGTTAGCGGTCCTAGGATCCCTTGACCGCCATGACACGAAGGAAGCAAATAAGATGACCCTATGACGGTTTTAGCTTTGCACGACCGTTTATGTAAGCCTTACGCACGACGCCCAACTGCCAGGTAGCGTCTTAGACACGTGGTGACCATACGTTTCCCCGGGGTCACCTATAGCCTAGGATTAGGAGAACTCACTGAGACATTATGTCTCATCCCAATCCTTGTTTGTTTCAGATTAGCGGAGCAGTTGAGTAATCTTATTGCCGGATAGATATTCAGCAAGGACCGTTCGTACCCGCTGCAGGATGTTTGCAAGGATCTAAGGATGTACTTATTTATATGTTTGGATAGTTGTATGGTAACTCTGATGTATGTACGTGTATTGTTGTATTTAATATTTATTCGAAGTAAATAAAGTTGTAAATTTTAATGTATCCAGTACTAAGTTAATGCACATGCTAAACTTTTTAAATACGTTTAATATGGGTGTTACACTTGTTTTGTGAACTTTTTGTGTCAGAAATAAGGTCTTAATAATTTAATTCAGTTTCATTATCTTTTCCATTAAAAAACTCTTCAATTAATCTTTTTTTAGGCAGTTAAACTAGTACAATCAAACTAGTACAATCAAACTAGTACAATCAAATTTCCATTAAAAAAATTACGTGATATATGTTGTCGGTCTAAGGTCTTTTAACTTTATATTAAATCTCGACACTTCGAGAGGTTTCTGCATTATGCTATTTTAAAGTTGTGTTTTCTTGTTTTTGGTTGAGGGATTTAATTCTTGTAAACTGTGTATTTTGATTGACTTATGTTTTGTGAACTATTTTTTTTTTTGACAATGTTTTGTGAACTTCTTGTGTTAGAAATAAGGTCTTAATAATATAATTCAGTTTCTCTATCTTTTGCATTAAAAATCTCTTTAATTAATCTTTCTTTAAGCAGTTAAACTAGTCTAGTTAAATTGACAACGAAGATAATCGAACAATAGATTTTTAGTAGGAGAACACTGCTATGTCCCATTTCAATTAATCTTTGAATCAATAGTTATAAAAATAATTTAATACTTTCTCGGATTTTAAATATAAAACAGCCAAATACATTTTACTTTTTAATTATATTTAAAACCGAAATGAGTATTATTTAAAAAACAAAAATTAAATATCATTTGATACCCTTTGTCAAAAGCTTTGAATCACTTTTTTTACATGTCTATCCATTAGTTTTTGGAAGGGAATGGTAAAATTGGTATTCAAATTTTGTGAATTTTATTTTTAACATATTTATCTATTTTTTTGAATAAAATATATATTTAAAGTCGTTATACTTTATTTTAAATCGCGACTTTTTGATTAAACTGAGTAAGTGATATATGTTGTTGGTGTAAGGTCTTTTAACTTTATATTAAATCGCGACTCTTCATAAGGTTTCTGCATTTTGCTTATTTTAAAGTTGTGTTTCCTTGTATTTCGTTGAGTGATGTAATTCTCGTAAACTGTGTATTTTGATTGACTTATATTTTGTGAACTTCTTGTGTCAGAAATAGGGTCTTAATAATTTAATTCAGTTTCTTTATCTTCTTCATAAAAAAACTCTTCAATTAATCTTTTTTAAGCAATTAAATTAATTCAGTTAAATTGACATCGAATATAATTGAATGTGAGATCTTGAGAAGGAGAACACTCCTATGTCCCAGTTTAATTAATCTATGAATCAATGGTTATAAAAATAATTTAATACTTTCTCGAATTTTTAATATAAAACAGTTATATACATTTTACTTTTTAATCATATTTAAAATTGAAATGAGTATTATTTTTAAATAAATTAATAACTAAATATCATTTAATACCCTTTGTCAAAAGCTTTGAATCAATTTTTTTTACATGTGTATCCATTTAATTTCGGAAGGGAAGGGTAAAATTGGTATTCAATTTTTTTTGAATTTTATTATTTAAAATATTTATCTATTTCTTTATAAATAAAGAACATATAGGTCTATTTGATTTTAATGTTTTTTTTTTTTTGAATAGCAAATTTATTCACAACGAGAAAATGCAAGACGCATTAGAAACTCGCGGTAAAAAGAAATAATACAAACAAGGTGCCGCATATATACGGGACACCCAATTATCCTAAAAGCCTAAGGAGGAAAACCGGTATTGAGGCCGACATATACATGCGAGAATAACCGCACGCATACCCCTGCCTCAATCCAAAACAGCCCCAGCCAGAGAGCACAAAAAAAACCCCAAAACTGTGCAGCCAGCCAGCAAGGCCTGCACACACCAACAACTTGGCCGCAACACTAACAGCAGAAAAAACAATAGCAGAAAAAAACTGCTACTAAACTGCTGAAAGTAGGCCGCTACCTGTGAAAAAATAGCTGAACACCAAGCTCCAAACCGCAAACAAAACAAGGCAACACCCATCAATCCAGCAACCACCAATCACAGCCGAGTCTGGGACCTTCTAAGACACCAAAGAGGGTTCCAACACCACTCAAAAAACTGACAAACCGGAATGCACATCTTGCCCATCGCCCACTTCCAAGCCAACACTTTCACCTCTTCTACAATTGCCTCCACCTCTACAATAGCCTCATTAAAAACTTTGTTATTCCGAGTATTCCATAACACCCAAATAGTAGCTAGCCAAATGATCCCTTTGCCCTTCTTAACCTTCTTATCTCTATCTCCACCATGCCAACACTCCCAATGCACAAAAAGATTTGGAGGCGAAATAAACAAGCAATCTAGCCATGCCATCAACTTCAACCAAACCGCACTAGACACTTCACAATGAAGAAAGAGGTGAAGCGCTGATTCTACGTTCCTATTACACAAACCACACAAAGGTTGCATTTTCGTGCCAAGGACATTCCTCAAAGCGAGGTTAGCTTTGGTTGGAACACGGTTAAGGAAAGTTCTCCAAGCGAAAGCCACCACCGTTGAAGGAGCCGGACACTTCCACAATAAGTCAAAGACTCCTTTATCCTCCTCCCTCCACAACACCTCACTAAAAGTTACACCCTCCAACCTCTTATAAGCCGAATTAACCGTAAAAACCCCGGAAACATCTAACTTCCACCTCCACTTATCCGGTTGATTAGACAACCGCACACCTTCCAAATCCTCTTTTAGGCTTAGAAGAACCTCCTCTTCCCACATAAAAAGGTGTCTTCTCCAAGTAAAATTCCAAACCAAACCTAACTTCATCACCACACCCACCTCACCCACCTTATCCTCCTTTTGCTCCGATAAAGAATAAAGCCTCGGATACTTACTCCGAAAGGTTCGAACCCCCCACCAAGCATCATTCCAAAAACTAGAAGTGAGCCCATTACCAACTTTCCGCTCCATTCCGGAATTAAACCAATTAAGCTCACCAAAATCACCAAGCTTAACAAGTTCCTTCCACCAAGAAGACATGAAAACCCTCCCCCTACCATACTCTCCCGGCAACAATCCACCCACACAATTACCATAATTGGCATACAAAACCTCCTTCCATAAACCCGTCGTCCCATCTAGCAACCTCCACCGCCATTTAGCCAAAAGACTAACATTCATAATTCGGATGTTCTTCACCCCCAACCCCCCATTTCTTTTACTATGGCACACCGTCTCCCATTTTACCCAGCTAATCTTCTTGCCCCCATCCACTCCTCCCCATAGAAATTCTCTTTGAATCCGCACAATCCTCTTCCAAACTTGCATCGGAATCTTTAAAAACGACAAGTAAAAAATAGGAATCGCATTAAGGATCGAATTCAAGAGAACAATTCTACCTCCAAAACTAATGTATTTGTGTCTCCACGTGTTCAACTTCCCACTAATATTCTCCACCAATGGCTCCCAAGTAGACATACTCCTAGGATTAGCTCCCACCGGAAGACCCAAATACTTGAAAGGAATATTCCCCTCACAACAATTCAAGAAACCACATGCCATCTCCATGAACTCAGTAGCAACATTAACCCCTATCAAAGAACTTTTGAAGAAATTGATCTTGAGCCCCGATACCATCTCGAAGCCTCTAAGTAATGCTTTCATTGCCCAAAGATTTTCCACCGTTGGTTTCCCAATACAAAGAGTGTCATCGGCGTATTGTAAATGTGAAACCACCAAACCACTACTACCAAACTCAAAGCCCTCGAACAAATTACGATCCACCGCATTTCTCATCAACCCACTAAAACCTTCCGCCACCAACAAAAATAAAAAAGGTGCAAGCGGATCCCCTTGCTTAAGACCACGATGAATACAAATTTCCTCCGTTGGACTACCATTCACTAGGATAGACATACTACCCCCAAACACACATGCCTTCATCCAATTCGTCCACTTTGCACACATTCCAACTCTCCTCATCATATATTCCAAAAAACCCCAATCAACCGAGTCATAAGCCTTCTCAAAATCCACCTTAAAAATAAGACATTCTTTGTTCGCTTTCTTCACGTACTCCACCAATTCGTTAACCACCAACACTCCATCCACCAAGTGTCTACCTTTAAGAAACGCCGATTGAGAAGAATAAATAATTGAGTTCATAACACTTTCTAATCTCCTTGCCAACACCTTAGCTAATAATTTATATAAACAACCTAGCAACGATATTGGCCTAAAATCCTTCAACTCCAACGGTGACGACACTTTGGGAATTAAAGTCACAAAAAACGCCAACATACTCTTGGGCAAGACTTTGTTAGCATGGAATTGATCAAACATGATTCTAACCTCGTCTTTGATCAAATACTAAAACTCCTTGATAAAAGCAAAATTAAAGCCATCCGCCTCGGGACTTTTGCCACCATCACTCTATCTAACTACCGCCTCCATTTCCAATAAGGAGAAAGGAGCCACCAAAAGTCCCTTGTCGGTATCATTAAGTTTATCAAACTCCACACCATCCAACTTCGGATGGTCCCACCTATCCTCTGCAACGTGATTCGTGAAATACTCCACCACCTTCCTTCTCACCTCAAAAGGAGACACTAACCAAGCATCATTATCTTTAAGCGCCTTAATAGAATTTCTACTCTTTCTCAATTTGATGCATTTATGAAAAAAATTTGAGTTAGCATCACCCTCCTTAAGCCACCTAGATCTTGACCTTTGAACTATCAATGCATCTTTAGCCTTAAGGATTCTCCATAAATCCTCAAACTTAGTTCTCCGAAGATCTACCTCCCGCTCAGACAACACACCATCCTCCTTTTTTTCATCAAGCCCTTTTATCTCCTCCACCAACCTCTCCACCCTATCTTCCAAACCTCCATACTCCTCCTTACTCCACTCCTTAACAATGGATTTAAGAGCTTTAAGTTTTTCTTTAAGGACAAAACTCATCCATCCCGAAACATTTTGATTCCTCCAAGCCTCCTCCACCACTCTTTTAAAATCATGATGTTGTAGCAAAAAATTATTGAAACGAAACGGTGTTGGCTCCCAACTCCATCCTCCATTTTTAAGCACTGATGGACAATGATCGGAAACATCTCTAGGCAACACCCAAAGCGCGTTGTCCCCCCACACATTACCCCACTCCTCCGAGACAAGCATCCTATCAATCCTACTCATCGATCGGCCATTAGGATGATACCAAGTGAAGCGCTGACCCAACACATTTAAGTCTTCCAACTCCATATCACCTAAGAAAGAATTAAATAAAAACATTTCCAATATTTGTGTCGACGAAGCTTCCAAATTAACCCCTCTCCTCTCATCCCGTCTTCTAACCACATTAAAATCACCAAGCACACACCATACTCCACCTTCTCTATTTTGACGCTCGCCAATAAGATTCTCCCAAAGAATTCTCTTTGCCGACAAATCACATTTAGAGTAAACATTAATGATAATACAACAAGTTTTCTCAACACCCCAATCCAAGGTGACCCCAACATATCCATCACCTTGAAAAGAAGACACCAAAGTAGCACAAAATTTTCTCCAAATAGAAAGAATTCCTCCACTCCTACCTTCCGAAGCTCTAAACACCCAATCACAATCTTCACCACCCCAAATGGAGAAACAAAGAGAGGGAGTTACCTCTACCAACTTAGTTTCTTGTATGGCCAAAAATTCAATATTACTTTGCCTCACAAGATCACGGATTTTATTCTTTTTAACTCTACCACCAAGCCCCCGCACATTAAATGTTGAAATAATCATTAAAACACCGTAACACCCTCCTTACTCGCCTTGAGTTTCACCGCCTTATCTTCCATCTCCATAAGTTTATCAATGATTCCACCCTCCTTCATGGAGTGAGATACCCCAGCCTTCTTTTGAATTACAAGTTCTTTCTTAGCCGCTAACACTTTGGATTGCCCCCCTCTACCTTCATCTTTCCGCAAGAGAGATTCACCCTCCAAATCTGCCTTATTAGTAAACATGAGTCCCACACCCGACCCTTGAGATAATCTTGGTTCCAAAGAGCTAATTCTCCCACCACCTCTTCCAAAGCCACTTGCCATGATTTCCCCTTCACTCCAATCCTCCTCCCTTCCCACTGGAAGAGACATCGTTCTTCTATGAGTCGAGCAACCTTGATAACATTTCTTATCTCCTTTCCCGGATTTTGGGGTCTTCTCAAAAAATTCTTCTAGGACCGGGCCGGAATGCTTTTTGGCCAAGGAAATGGATTTTTTCTTCTTTCTATTCCTTTGTCTTAGTTTCAAGATTCGCTGTTCATTACCCTCCAATTCTTCAACCGAATCACTAAAATCTGAAACTTCTTCGTCCGAAAAGAAGTGAATATGTTGGTTTGATGGCTTCACCATTCTATTCTGCACCCCTCCTTTATGCTTGTAATTTGAAAAAACCAAACCAGGCAAGTGGGCCTTACCAGTCGACCCAACAAGCAAGTCAGGCCCACAAACCAGGTCCACCTGATCCGGTTTCCCATGGAGCACTTCCGTCACCTCCAACGCGTGGCTCCCCACCGCAGCTTGTTCCTTCAAACACAACAGAGCAGGCGCGTGGGAGGTATGTTGGGGAGATTCCAACACTTTCTCCACGGGCCCCACACACAGCTCTCCTTCAGTCATCATAACTCTATCCACCTCTTCCTTTCTCTTGTCCACTCCTACCCCCTACCTGCCACTTGGCTGCTCACCATAGGATCAAACAAAGAATCTACCCCTTTAAGAGATTCACCAGACTGACATTCTTTCAAACCATCCACCTCCACTACCCTTTTTCCTTTTGTCTCAAAATCTCCCAGCATCAAAATTTGACCTAAGGGGACCCCTTTTGAACAAAATCCTGCTCCCTAGGTTCTGCTGCATCGTTAGAGAAACACCCAACCTCCTCTCCCTCCACCTCACCCTCACGTGAGCAAAAAGACATGCCATCCTCACCCTTCTCCTCCCTCTTCTCCGATGACCACCACCTACCACCACCTTCCTCCACCACCCACAATCTGAAAACAGAGCCCATTACTCTAAGCTTTATTATTTCATCAAGCAAACTTTTCCGGACCATGGACACCCGGATCCTGGCCACGTCCAACCTCACCCTCCCAATGGTATCTTCATCAAAGTCAACAAATTTACCAAAGAAATCACCAATCTTTTTGAAAAGAGGTTTATCCCACACATGAAGTGGGATACCATAAACATTCAACCAGACCATCCTACTCTCAGCGACCAACTAGGGACTCCGACTCCTAACTCTCTTAAAAATTGAATTCCACCATCGTTTGTGACTGTTTTGGATTGGCTCTATATCTCTGTTTCCTTCAAAAGACAACAACATCCACTTGTCCCCCATGGATGTGACCTCAACCCCATGAATACCCTCCATCACCATCAACTGTTGAAGTGCAGCAGCCTCCAAATTCTGATGAAGCTCAGCCACAAAGCAACCCTCCAAATACTGTAACATCTCCTCCGACGGTCGAACCTCAAGACAAGGAATCTCCTTCTGCAAATCCGGGAACTGTGACCTATTCCAAGAGAAAGAAGGTTTTTTAGACTCCATGACCACCGCACCGACGCCCCTCTCGACCGCAACCCTACCCCTCCCCTCTTCATCTCCCTTCCGTTCCTCCCTACTGAAGCGTGCTTTATTAACTTTCAGACGCACCTTCCATAACCAAACTTCCTCCAAACGTGCTTCCAAGTCTTCCAAGTCCTCCACCTCCTTGAACTTGACAAACCCAAACTTTCTCCTCCACTTGTCTACCTTCTGTGGAACAAAGACCTCCACCACTTGTCCATAGCACTCGAACAACTTCCTCAGATATGAGTTTTTAGCCTTTTCAGGATACTTAGTGAAGAAGAAGGAAACTGTGGAGCTGTCTAGGTGTTTGTAACCCACACGCCGCCCCTCTGCCACCTTTCTCAGGCCTGCCGACCCTATTTCTGTGGGAACCCCTCTCACTTTTGTCCCTATGGACCCATTCCCCCCAAAAGCATCTCTCTCTAGTTTCTCACTCATCATATCTTATTTTAATGTTAAAAATAAAAAAGATTACGTGATATATGTTGCCGGTGTAAAGTCGTTTTACTTTATATAAAATCGCGACTCCTTTCTTGCATTTTGCTCTTTTGAAGTCGTGTTTCCTTGTCTTTGGTTGCGATGATGTAATTCTTGTGAACTTTGTATTTTGATTGGCTTATGTTGTGGGAACTTCTTGTGTCGGAAATAAGGTCTTATCAATTTAATTCAGTTTCTTTGGCTTTTTTTTTTTTGAAGTTAAACTAGTCGCCAAATTGACATTAGACATAATCGAACTAGTGACCTTGAAAACTTCAGTTTTTTTTCCCTCTTTGATAAATCCCAAAGCCTGTTTGCATCGACCCTTGATAGGTCGGGTAGCCCGTTTTGACACTTCTAGTGATGAGATAGGATTATACTTTAGAGTGTGTTTGGATTAGATAATTGAATTTTTTTTAAAGAATTTAGAATTGTAGACAATTCAAATGATTCAATTAAATTGCTTTCATTTATAAATATTATTATTTGGATGGAGTAATAAAAAAATTCATGGCCATATTTTTGGGCAACTTTTATAAAAAATTTTGGGCCAAATATAAAAATTGAAATTAGGGGTCAATTTGCAAAATTTTAAGGGGTCAATTTATAATTTTGAGGGGTAGATTTGTATTTTCCAAAAATTAATTAGTGGTCAATGTGCAATTTTTTGGGGTCAATTTAAAAATTTAGGAAAATTTGAGGACCAAAATTTGAAAAATTATAAGAATTAATAAATTTCAAATTATTAGCTTTTAGGTATCATTTGAAATTCTCTAAATTTAACTTGAATAAAATACTTCATCAATTTTCATCATTTTGAAATTTCTCCATATTATTATCAAAACACTGGAATTTAAGTATTTGAATTTCCTCAAAACATTACACTACCTCAAAAGATTCCATATGCAAACACACTCTTAGTTTTCCTGATATATACGTTTCAGACTCATTAATGGTGGCAAATGTATTTGTTAGGAAACATGATAACCATTGAATGAATGAGAGAAAACTCAAAGAATATTTCTATTGATGATATATAAAAGTGAATATTACAAATGATAAAAGATACTTTTTAATGAGGTGGTTACAACTATATCTCTAATAGTATTATCCTTTGAATTCTGAAACTATGGTTTTATTGATTTTCTTGGAGCGCAAGTAACCATGGTTATCATTGTGCCATGGTCTTTTTTGGCCTCTCTGTCACCATCAACTCCGCCTACTGGCAACCACACAACCACTCACACCTTTGGACAAGCTTTCGTGAATGCTTGTGACATCCTCGCAATCTTCTAAAACCATTCGTCAAGATTTAAAGGAGTGGAAGATTGCAAATTTAATCTTCACGGTCGTTGGATTTTGAATAAAGGTGACAAGCCTATCACACCTCGTAATCTTTATTCAAAGTTGACCACTCTATGGAAGCATATTGGCAGAATGAAGCTGATTCCTCTTGGGAGAAGTTTTTTCAAATTCCAAGAGGTCACTGGACTTCAGCACCTTCAATCAAAGACAGTCACATGCTCATATTTAGATATGTTTGATAGATCTCCCACACAACATAAGTATTGGTGTCCAAAAACGTTGTTTGAAACTGGGTCTAGAGTTAGCACTCCGTTGTTACTCGATGATGCAACAAAAATCAGAACCTTTGACCATTATGTTAGGGATTTCGTTGATCTTGATTTGTCTAAGCGTATTTATGATGACATTATATATCCCTCTAGGGGAGAATGTGGTTTCTAATGTTGATCCCTTTGCCTTGGTGATGCACACACATATCTTAGACTTGACAGGTCTATTTTTAACTCTAATTGGATGGATTTATGGAATAACATCAGTTATTGCACTCTCACTAAAGTTTTTTCTGATCCTCGTCTTCTTATTATTAGTGATAACTCCAACACTTCTTATGCTTCACCTTCCTGCGAGTACTATTCCCAGAAGGTGGTAGCCTTGCTGCTTTTGATGTTCTCGTGCGTTTTCGGCTCTGTTCTACATGGCTTCGTTGCAAATTGGTTGAAGAAGATGAAGGGAAACAACCATTATAAGTCTCACTCTCCGATCAACCGTCCTCCACCTCATCCACTGCACCTCTCAATCTTTGGCCATATGATGATGATCTCATTTACATAATCAACCTCCAAACATCCTCCTCGAAAGCCACCACCATGACTTATTTTTAGTCACGCCATCACTCCTCGGTTTGAGATTTAACTTTGTTGATGGTGTGATGATGTTTTACATGTTATGTTACTTGGATATTACATTTTTATTCTTACTTTGCTTTAAATTTGTACTTCAAGTCTTTGCTAAATGTATGTGAGTGATTCATCGTGTCGGTACTCTATTTTTAGTAAGAATCTTATCGTAATTATCATCAAATTTGTAGTTTTATCAGTCTTATTAATGATTTGTTAATATGTGGTTGAATTGATCATTTCATACACCAACAATTTTTTCTTCTTTCTAAAATGGATGCATTGTATTTTTTGAATAACATAAACAAAATCATATCTAATATCATTTTTTTTCAAGGGAATCGAATCTAATATCATATCTATTGAGTTATCCATTTTCCATATGATAATGTTCAAAAAATGGTCATGCTCCGTACTTCGAACCCTTTAAGCACAGATCAAAATTTTGAAGCAACAAACCAAATTTTAAAGATTGTTATTTGAAAAAAAATTAAATTGTGAATTCATATTCTCAACATGATTAATGACCTAGTATATTTTCCAAAATCTTAAACTAACTCTTATTATAAATCGTAATGTATATGCTGCAATGAATCGAAATCAGTGTTTTTTTTTTGGAGGGAGAATCGAGATCAGTGTTGGATTCATCTTTGAATCCAAAATAGATACACACAACACATATTAAGATATTATAAGAATGAATCCAAAATCGAAATGTAGCGATTGAATTCATTTTTGATTGAAATCGAGATGCAACTAGATTATATCAAGTGCAAGCAACATCTCTTAAAGATACTAATAACCTGGTTCATTCTTCCCCCAAAAAGTCCATAAGATATGTTCCCAAAAACTCCATAAGATATTATAACATAATTTCAATAGTCAATAACAATGGAGAGAAAATTGTTAACAAGTGTTTAGAGGCACTCATTAAAGACCATAAGTAGTAAATATTTATAAAACTGCATGTAATTAATGCTTTGAAAATTGAAATATTTTAAAAAGAATAATTGCTTATTTTAAAATACTTAAAAATGTCTTGAGGCACCGGTTAACCAGACCCATAACAATGCACCCTGAAGTTTGTTTCTTTCTCCTACTCGACTAGGGTTGGTTGATCCTGATAAGGGGTTAGATGGTTTTATGGTTGTTTTAGTTTTCACTTTGTGTTATTGTGGGAGAACTCCTTTGACTTTGTTATTGCTTGACTTAAGTACTTCTTGTATTCATGATTCGTAAATCTTTGTACACCTGTAAAAGATTTCTATTTTTCATTTATTTATATATATTCATTTTCCATTAAAAAAATATCCAATGTAGACTTACAAAAATGCTATAAGATCATCAACATACAACTAAATGTAAATTCATTCTATCCTCAAATTCCATAATTTTGTACACATGAATTTAAACAAAAAAAAAAAAAAAAAAAAAACTTAAGAGAGAGATTGATTGAGAACAGAAGAAGAACTCTCAAAAGATCAGATCAAGTAAGGTCCCATGCCATTCCATTTCAATGCTATATGACAAGAATACAAGATCCAAATAACTAACAACAAATACGTAAACTGTCCAAGTTAAATAATAGTCCTTCACTTATCACATAACATAACACAGATGACCATGCCCTATTTTTCAATACTATGCAACATTGTTATAATCATAGTATCTATCACATAGACTGATGTGTGTTGGATAAGACTCAAAATTGTTAGTCTATTATCTCTCACTTATATAAGTGGAGAAGAGTCGTACTAGGGTTGTTAGGAGAGTTTTTTTCGATAAAAGTAACCACCTAAGAGAGAAAAGGACAGTGAAAGCAAAACCCGTTTTTCTCAAACCTGTCACGGTAAAATATTGATTGCAGATTCATTTTTCACAACTTGGTTCTTCATTTTCACTGTCCAGATTGACAAAAAGAAGTCTGAGCAGAGAGATATTGGCTTTGCACTAAAGCAACTGATTTGAGTATTTTTCATCTTTCGTTCTCATTTGTATAAGCTTTAATTTGGCATCACATTAAGCCTCTCTCTCTCCCTCACCTTTATTTGATTATATGAAATCTATTTCTTTGGTTTGGACGGCTTATGATTTTTACGCTTGCATTAAGGAGTTTTCCACGTTGAAATAACAGTTTTCTCTTGTCTTTTATTTGTTTTTGATTGCTGCCATATATTTGTCGTTGCTCCTCATATATTCTTGTAAGTTGGTGGGATTTTAATCCCACTGCATATTGGTGTGTTACATTGTGTTATTTCCCATTAATGTGATCCTTGAGGAAATATTTAGTTTTTATGGATCATTCTCGAATTGACTATTTTTTCTGTATGGATGAGAATAATATTCGAAAGAAGAATGAGAACTAAAGATACAAGATGAATCAAAGTCAAATAAAGGTTCAAGAATATAATTTGAAAAGGGATCTTTAGGAGTGAACCTTTACCCACAAATGTTCACAACTTCTACTTGGAGAAGGTGAACAAAGATTAAGGTTTGTCAGTTTTAATCAATGACTCGCAAACATAACACAAAAGAATATCCAAAAGTGTGGAACAAACAATAATAGAAGGAAAGAAAATTAATCAAATAAAAATATGTCAAGAAGATAGAAATGGAAGAAGATCCCACCCTCTTAGACCGTGATAAAATCGGTGAGGATTTGCCATAAGAGTTATTTATGATACTCTTGATAAGAATCAATGGTGGTCTCATCCAAAAACCTAGGATAGCTAATATGCTCACACAAAATCATAAATGAGTACAAATTCAATTTTATTCAAAGGTTATTAATAAACATAATAGTCATAAATTTTCCCTATCATTTCCTATTTGAGTATCGCAGGCAGCCAACCGTAGATTCCACAAGAAGCAAATTAATATATGCATCCCTTCATATATATTTGATTTTAGAATTTAATTTTCCGAAGACTATTTCTAATTTTCAGTTTGGTTAATTTGTAATAAGGGTCAATTTACTTGGATATTAATTGGTGCCAATAACACTAATAGAGGTGCAACTTGTACAAATGGGTATATTAATTTGCTTCCACATATTTATGTTTAATGAGTTTATGATCATATCATTCTCCCTTTCTACAATAGTATTTGTCTTAAACCTTGGTAATAGTCTTTAAATATTGGACACATCATTTTTCAAGAACGAGACTGCACCAGAAGAACCAACAACAACCCTAGATGCTTCATCAGTACTGCTCATAGCACTAGCAACATTGTAAGGTATTGCGAAGTTTGTTATGGCATTGATCCCACGGTATGAAATGGCTGCTGCATCATAAGCTTGGGCTGCTTGTTCAGCGGTATCAAAAGTGCCTAACCATACACATTCTTTTTTCAGTGGGTCTTGAATTTCTGCACCGTATCGGTATTTTCGCTTCCAAACGCCGCGGTAACGGATTTCCTTCGTTGCACTTTTCTCCAGTTCTGCTTTCACTCGAACCATCGTTAGCTGATACAAAAAAATGAAGAAAAAAAAAGGTTAAGTTTATTTAAATATATACAATTGAAAATGAATGATAGCTTATGAAAAAGAGATATTTAATCTCGATTCTTCACCATACCCTCTCTCTCAACAAAAATAAAGACAATTTACTCCCTCCGTCCTAAATTATAAGCAAAAAAAAAAATCACACTTATTAAGAAAACTATAACATAAGAATTTGGAGTATAGTTTTTTGTGTTTTCTTTGAAAAAAGTTTTATAGGAAGATGTAAAAACAATTTTCATTGGCTATTGGTTATGGAAAAAATAAAAGAGAGAAAAAATTGAAAGTAATTTGCATTTAATTTTATGAGAATAAACAAAAAAAATCTTGGAAAAGATAAAAGTTTGTCTTTTTTGCTTATATTTTAGGACAAAGAAAATGTGTTTTTTTTGCTTATATTATGGGACGGAGGGAGTATTTTGTTTGATTTTTTTTTTTGACACAATTTATTTTGTTTGATTTGATTTCTACGGTACTGAATGACATTTATATAGCTGTTGATGGTCAGTTAGCATATACGAGGGGAAGGGTAAAATTGTTATTATAAAACTTTGAATTTATTTGTTTAACATATTTGTCTATTTGATTTTTCTTAAAAGAATAAGTGATTAAAAAAAATTCATAAAATTATTTAAAAAAAGATTTTACTAATTAATAAGGATTTATATGGTAGATGAACAATTAACGTGTTTCGGTACAATGAATCAATCAATCATAAATTATTGTTTCATAAAAAACATTTAATATTTTTCCATTTTTAAGTATAAACAAAGAGTCAAATGGATGTAGTTTAATTTTGGACTAAATACATTTCATTTACATTTGAAACCGAAATGGTTATCACATAAAAAATTGTAATAACTATTTTTTTTTTTTGAAGAAGCTAAATTAATCCATCTAAATTGACACTGGAGGGAATCAAACTTGAGATTTTGTGTAGGAGCACATTCACAAGTCTCAAGTCAATACCACCAGACCAACTCAAATGGGCTGTGATAATTACATATTATTAATTCAGATGTATTCAAAATAAATACATTTTGATTTTATTTTTATTATATTTAAAGTGGGCGTGAGTATCGTTTAAAAAGTTATAATAACTAAATATCATTTATCAAAAGTTTCTGTGAATAACAATTAAAGATTTCTCCACTAAAAATAAAAAAAACATTTTCATTTTTAAAGTTCGTTCTTATTGATAAGAGTTACCGTTGATCATTTGCCCAGAGACTTAGACATAACTAACAAGAAAAAGATTAAACCTCACTTAGGTCGGTCTGGCGCTATTGGCTTGAGACTTGTGAGTGTACTTCTTCTCGAGGTCTAAAGGTTCAATTATGTCGTGTGTTAATTTAGGTGGATTAATTTATCTTCTTTAAAAAAAAAAATTCCTAAGAGCTTTAATAATTGAAATTTTACCTTTGCAAAATGGTATAAACCCTCTAGTACATGAAAAGAACCCTTATTCTTACCATTGATAACAATAGAGAACTTTGCTGAGTGCAATATTCTATTGATCCAAGAGAAAATAATTGAGTTAACGCCAAAAGCTTGTAGAACATATATAATAAATCCTCAATATAAAGTATTAAATATTGTTTCTATATCTTGCTCAAAAAAAATAATATTGTTTCTATATCAATTTCGAGAGCGAGATTTACCCCAAAAACTTTCTTGTGCAACAAGTTAACTACTTCTCAGGTGAGGCAAATACAGCCTTCCATGTATAAATCATCTTTAACCCTTTAAGATCATGCTTGGCATTATATTGGCTAATATATCAAAATCAACCTTTGAAATAATCTTGAATTTAAAGTTAGTCATCGCCATTGGTCTAACCTTGTCGACCGAATCTGCATTTGGAACCTTTGGGATAAGAACAGGAGTACTAGAGTTGTCTCACTACATTGATTACATCATTATTGATTATGTCCTAGTAAGCTTTAAATAAAAAGGCTCCAAAGCCATTTTGGCCAGGAGCACCACCTTACTCATAGCAAAAACATGATGTATTTCTTCATTTGAAGGAATTAGGGTAAGTAAGTTGTTCATCTAGTCACCACCAAGCTTTGGTATGAGTATAAGTATAACTTCATCTACCAATTTATTTCCCTAGAAAATATTGTTAGTAGAAAATAAAGCAGTAAAATGATTAACCATAGTCACACAATTTACGCTTTGGTACGCGGTATAAGTATGGGTTCGGCGATACGCGACATCAGAAGAATTCGGTACGTATGGGGTATAGAGATTCGGTTCACGTCGATTCGTAGTATTATTACTATCCAATTAAGTATAATAAACTATCAATAATTTTTTTTTCAACTTTAAACAAAAAAATTTACGTCAGAGTCTTTAAACAAAATTTAAACAAAATTTAAACAAAATAAGGATGCTTAACATAAACATCAGAGTCTTTTCAACAAACGAGTGTCCACTTCCCAAAAACTTTTCCAAAGTTTATTTTTTTTATCGAAGTTATTTTACAATAAGGATTGAAATAAGGATGCTTAACATATTTTAAAAGTAAAATATTTCAAAATAAAATAAAATAAGGATGCTTAATATAAGTAAATGATTAAATCTTTCAAAAAAAATAAAATGAATGATTAAAATAATTATTTCAAAATATTAACGGATGCTTAACATAAGTAAGTATTTTTTTTTTAATAAATAACATAAGTAAATGATTGAAATAAGTATTTGAAAATAAAATTATTGCTTCAAAAAAATAAAAATAAAGTGTAACTTGATTCATGTTTTTTTAAGTAAGTGATTTTTTTTAATAAATAACATAAGTAAATGATTGAAATAAGTATTTGAAAATAAAATTATTGCTTCAAAAAAATAAAAATAAAGTGTAACTTGATTCATGTTTTTTTTGTGGGTCAAATTATCTTTGATGGTTGAAACAATAAAAAAAATTCCAAGATAAAGAGTAACTTAAATGGGTCGGTCAGAAAACGTAGATACACAGGGGTAACATGGAAGTATGAAAAAATATACATGCCACACTTCATTGCCATTTCAAAATCGATTTCAAGCGTGCGTTTGAGAGCTTAAAACTTACGTAAATGTCCATGGTGTTCAAACACATTCATGGTACTTCGGTTTGTTGAGTTGCATGAATTTTGGTACGAGTCAACAAACCAATACGTAAAAGAACAGCGAATCGGTTCGCGCAAACCAATTCACGGATCTCCTTTAAAACCAACGAATTATGTTACCATATGATTAACCATGTGCTCGGTAACTTCATTAGGCTCATTGATAATTGTGGCACCATATATTATCAAATTTTGATGTCAAATTTGACTCAAAATATAAGATCTATCTTTTTTCTTCTCTTTTTTGCGGAATACTTGGCTCCAGTCAAAATAGGGAGATGAAAGCATTAAAGCAAAAAATCTCGTCATAGTTTATCAAATTTTACTCATAAACTAATCTTATGCTTGTTAATCTAAGGGGAATGATGAAAGACATTCTTTTGGCTATACTGATAATTAGTAAGTAGTAATGAGTGTTTCTGAATATACTTTATTATAAGATTTATTTATTAAAAAATTCATAAAATAAATCACAACCATGTTTTTTTTTTAATGAAAATAGTTAATTGTTAAAATTAAAAATAATATCTGATTCTGTACCAAAAAAAATAAAAATAAAAAATATCTGATTTTATTTTAATTTCAATAAATAGCTTTAATTGGTGAAATATACTTTGAATTACACTGTATAACTTTAAAATAACTTAGACTATTCTTTTAACTTGGTCAATGAGAATAACAAATGCATACAACCTCGTAATCTACGTCTCGTTGTAAATCCTGACTTATAAATACCAAGCTCGTATCTTCCAATTTTTGCAACACAACTTTTCTTTCGCCATGATACTATCATGTTTTCTTTCACTTTCCTTTTCTCACCATGGGAAACTTGGTCCTTGCACCATGAATTTTCTGCAAAGGTTTCTGTCTTAACGGTGAATTTCTCTCCTCCCAAAAAAACACCATTCTTGCTTTTCTCCCCGGCCCCACACCCAAAACCACTCCCCCTCATTCTCATCGTCCAACCTCTCAAACCCAGAAAAAGCTATGAAAACTTCCACCAACAACCTCATCACCACTCTCCACCTTATCATTCTTTTCAAATACATCAAAATACACTCCATTGCAAACACAAACTCTTTCAGCCTCGTTTCATCAATCAAAGTCTTTTCTTCCTCGAAAACGATCCAAAACCCCCCAAAGGATTTATTTTTATAATTGTATTTTTTACATTAAATTTTAAGAGCACGTATAAATCAATTAACCTGAAAATTAAACTCAAAATTAATCAATATACTTAAAACATAGTAAGTAGTGATGGTCATTACATTCGACCACAATGGTTAATCATGTTTTGGAAAATAACAACCTCACATTGGTTATATGATACCACCACAAACCCATAATCAGCATAAGTGGGCATGATCGTTTTTGGATCTTGTAGATGTTGAATGTATTAGGCTGATGTAAGAGTCTTTTTGACGGGATTCGAATGCCGCAAATTGTTACACTTATTTTAGAGATGGATCACAACTTGAAATTTGATTTATTTCTCCATGTATCTTATAATTTATAATAAGATTTTAAAAATATACCGGGTCATTTATGATGTTTCAAATCTGAATTTACAATTTAGTTTTCAATAAACCTTTTAGATTTGTTTTGAACTTTGGAGCATAGTCATTTTTGTGGACATTATCATGAAAAAAGACTCGTCTAAAAATATGATAATCTAATCAACTTTTGTTTATGTTATTAAAAAAAAAAATGAAACCTTTTATTATTGCTACTTTTGAGTTTCGAATGACTATTGTTTGTCGTGTATAGAAATTAGATAAAGGTAAATCAAATATAATTAGGAAACACACTCCCTTAAGTCAAGTTATGAAAAAGTCCTAAACTCGATGGTTTAGGGGTTGCTGAATAATTCATGTCCAAATACTTCAACAATTTAGTTATCGTTGATGATGAAATCTCTTGCAAATGCTTCATTCTCTCTTAACAATGTAGGAGTTATATTTTTTATTTAAAAACATAGGTTGAATCAAATTATCAAAACTATTATTTAAGTGTCCATGATTTAATGGCTAAAAATCTCGAACAAGAATATATCTCCAATGGATAGAACCTACAAAAAAACATATTCGTTTGTATAAAAGGGTTTAAAATCTGAAATATATAGTTAAGGTTTTGGAATTTGTCATCATATTTTTCCTGATATTAAGTATAATCAGATTGTCAAAAGTATTTAGTTTCAACATGAACCAAATACATTTGACATTTGACATTTTTTAAGAATGCAAAAAATAATTATTATGGTTGATTTTTTTTTGGACCAAGCTATGATCGATTTCTAGATAAGATGAATAAGAATATTAATTAATATAATTTGAGTTTTGGCTTCAATTAAGTTATATATTTATACCGTCTTAATAATCTATTTGATACACTTTCCGTTTCACAATACATGTCGCTTTTGGAGAATAATTTTGTTTCATTTTACTTGTCACTTTCAAGCTTCAATGCAACATTAATTATTGATTTATCAATAATACTCTTATTTATTTATTGTAGAGAGAGAAATAATAGAATAAAATAATAAATGAGTAAAGGTATTATAGAAAAAATACAAAGAATTTTATAAAAAATAACAAAATTATTTGATTTCTTGGTACGTGTAATTTTCTTAAAAGCGATAGGTATTATGAAACAAGGGGAGTATTTAGCAAATAAAGCTTGGTTCAATTGGTAAGGAGTTGACTTATCCGCAGGTCGTGAGTTTAACTCTTTCTACAAATGTAAAGATCTCTTTAGTGAGTGATATGTTATTGCTCAATGGTCTGCACTAATCCTAATGAACCATTTGTGCTCAACTCACCTAAACTTTTCTGCATAAAAAAAAAAACTATTAATATTTATATGACGAATAAAAATGTATTATTTTTGGAGAATCTTCTATGTTTTATTTATTTTTTAAAATAAAATTTTTTAATTGAATTTTAAAGAGGAGTATATATTATGCTAAAGACGTCCTTTGGGACCGGGGTCAATATTCATAGCATAAATTTATATTTTGCAACAAATCTCTTTGAATTAATTAGAGTTTCACAAGATGACCTATTATTCACGAGTTTGAGTTCAATTCATAAAAAAAAAAATCAATAAATTAATAGAATACTCTTGAGGGTAGAATAGGAATAATATCGTCTAATATATTCCACTTCATTCTACTACTCCCTCACACTCACTCTCGAGACATACACCAACAATGTCTCTCTGCAAAACAAAGAAAGAGACACACAACAGCCTCATGTTCAGCTTGAATTAGAGAGACCAACATCATTAAGTTTGGTGAGTCTTGTCTTAGATTTCTACTTTTGATGAGTGAACTATGTGCTTGTTCTGGAGTTGATAGCTTTACATGCATGTGTACTAATGAAATTATGCATTTATTCTCTAAAGATCAATGCATGCATGTAAGATCCCTTCAAAAAAATCAATGCATGTAAGAATCAGTTTTATGCATGTAATTCCACCGAGCATTTTTTGAAATTATCATCACTATCATCTTCTTTATCAAGTGTGGTGAGTCTTGTCATAGATTTTTACTTTTGATGTGAGAACATCTTTTCAAATTAGAGCTTTATATGTGCTTGTTGTTGAGTTGATAGCTTTATATGCATGTGTACTAATTAAATTATTCATTTATTTTCTAAAGATCAAAGAATGCATGTAAGAGTAAGTTTACGCATGTAGTTCCACCAAACAGTTTACTTGTTTGAGTAAGGAAGATGAATAGATGGGGTTTATTATTCAGGAAGGATTTGATTGTTTTTATCTATTAAATTGAAGTTTTCATGTGTTTGTAAAATTAGGTTTGGGAGTAGTTAGATGAAATGGGCTATTGTGATTTATGAGTTTTTTTTTTTTTGAGAGAGAGAATAAAAAAAAAAAATTGTTTGTGATTTATGAGTTAAGAAACATGTTTTATGCATAATATATTAGCGGACTGTAACAAGTCACAACATTTTTTGTGTCGCAAAATGCCTACTTGTTTGTCAAATTTGTTTCCATTCATTTATTGCTACCTTTTTTCTTTACTTTCTATTATAATCTATGTTAATTTATAATTAAATAAGCGTATTGTTTGTAACTTACTAAGCCATACCATGAAAGAACTATCTTTCCTTTCTCAGTCCAGATTCATAGATCTAACATCCTTTTGGTTCTATCTGGTCCATATTTAATACGATTGATCATAAATATCGATAACAATATTCTTATATGATTTATCGGTTCAATGTTGACATGGCGTTATGGGTGATTTTATTTAAAACCATCTTGGAGTAAGTAGTTCCTTTGTGTTGTATATGCAAAATGAATTTTCTACCAAAAAAATATGAAAAATGAATCATGAGAAATAATGTTGGTAATTATTATGTCATCATGCACTTGGATGTTGCTTTTTGACATTTCCTTTGCAGTTTTCCGATGAGTGGGAATTATATTGGTAATCCCTCCCGACTTGTTCTCTCTAATTGCTATTCTAATTCACACTTTAATTTTAATGGCAAGAAAGCTAGAAGTGGTTTGCAACTTATTTGGCACGCAACTATATGGTTGATAAGGAAAGTTAGAAATGATAGATTGTTCAATAATTGTGTCGTTATGGCGTATCAAGTTGTGGATAAATTCAAGGCTTTGTCATGGCCATGGTTTTTAGGTAGAATGGCCAAGAGTCCGTGTTCACTTTTATGCGGGAGCTAATGTGTTTTACTGGCGAGATCTCAATTCGGTGGCTGTGGTATGATCGATTTTCTACATTCAGTTCAGGGGTTTTCAGTGTCTACTGGTGTGGTTTGCATTGTAATTCTGTGTACTGTCATTTGTTTTTCGGCTGATATGGTCTATGAGACTCTGCTTTGTGATACCTACTGAATTTAGGGGTCCGATATGTAGGGGTCTGTGGTGTTTTAGTTGCTCTTGGTATAGCTTTCTCCCTAGTGGTATGCTCTCTGTGTGCATTGTGTCACCTAGTTTAAGGTGGGGCTTTTGTTTTTGCGACAGGTACGGGTTGGATGTATGTCTAGTGTTGTGTTTACTGCTATAGCTATTTCATAACAATTGACTCTTAACTAGGTACTCCTTGTACCAAGTTTGAATGTTTTAATAAAATTTGCTGTTAAAAAAAGTGAATCATGAGAAATATTTCAGTTGTAAGTAGAAGTATACTTTCAATTCAAAGTTGTCTTTGATTTGTGTACAAGTTTTTATGTGTTGGACAATGAACATCGACAGCTTTTGCGCTGTACTTCTAACTTGGCTTTCAATTTGTTTTTTCAGGAAGAACAACCACGGTGTTTGTGAAAGATGTCTAGGAAAGAGTTACGTGTGTATCACGGAAAAAATAGGAGAATGGATGATCCTATAAGGAACTCTCCACAGGAAGCTCCAACCAATGATTTCCAGGCCACACCCCTCAAGCGTCATCGACCGGAGGTTTCAGGTGCATCAACTTCGCCTCCTGTGCAATATTGTAGAAGGAGTCTGCCTAGTTCTTCTGGAGGTGTGGGCATGGATGATATCTGGACATCATTTTTTACTGAGATCGGTGGTAGCGGTGATGGTGATGCCCCATTAATCTGGGCTGACGATTTTCCACTTGGAGACCTTATTGACAAGCACTTCAGTATGGAAAAGTATCATGAAAAAGTAAAGGAATTGGGATTTGAAAAGGCACTCCAAACCAGCCTGGTGGATTGCATTCGCACGAACTTTTTTCATGTCATTCAGCAAAAGTTTAGCGATATTGAAAAGGAAAACAAAGCCTTCGTTGGAGAGATTGCTGAGTTAAAAAAATTGGCGATTAGTCTTATTGATGAACGGGATAAATTAAAGAAATCTTTGAACGAATTAAGCATGGAAAATTCCAAGAGTAATAACAAATTACTGATCAAAGAAGATAATCACTGGGTTATAGTTGACAGGTTGAAAGCTGAAATTGATGAATTGAAAGATCAAATCTCATTGCAGTACAAAGCTGGATTTGATAACGCGGTAATGCAAGTTATATGTTTTGCATCCAGACTTAAACCTTGAAGAAGCTGAATGGAGTAAAATTCTGTGGCCATTATCAACTTTTGTAGCTGGAGTAAAACCTTGATGCTTTGGATGCTCCTTGAAAGTAACATGGTTTTCTAGTGTTTTTGGACTCCTTTGCTTTTTGTAAACTCGTGTATATATTATGTTTTGCTTTCTCTTTAACTATTTTTCATAAGTATGTTTTAGTTATTCTGCTAGTTGAACATGTATATTATTTATTATATTTTGCCTTTGTATAAACTCATAACTCGTGATAGAAGTTGGAGTCCTCAGTGTAAGCTTGTGATAAAGGCAGCAATTGTTAACATTCTAACCACTATTTGGTTTCTGAGAAATCAAGCTAGGTTATTCACGGGAAGTCAGCTATAAGCCTTGTCTCCTCTAGTGTTGCTCTGACTGGTAATCATACAACCCTAACATCATCTTCCTCAATGACAGATTTTCAAATCCTAAAGAAATTCAACATTTCTATCCACCCTCCTAGAGCTCCTGAGATTAAAGAAGTCATATGGCACCCTCCCCTCATTAATATTTAATTGGATCAAAGGAAACACTGATGGCTCAGCTTCTTCTACCACTTCTGCTTGTGGTATAATTTTCAGAAACTGTGTAGTTGACTGTCTCCTTTGTGTGTTTGAGAATCTTGGACTTGGTAATGCTTTTAGAGCTGAGTTATGTGGTGTTATGAGAGCCATAGAGTTGGTACATCAGAAGAGTTGGCTCAATTTTTGGTTAGAGACAGATTCTATGCTAGTGGTGTTGGCTTTTGCTAATGATTCTATTGTTCCTTGGAGTGTAAGTTATAGGTGTGGTTCAATTGTAAAAAACTCCTGCTAGGCATGAATTTTGTTGTTTCTCATATCTATAGAGAAGGTAATCAATGTACTGATTCCCTTGCAAACATAGGTTTGGCAAATCAAGGTTTGTCTTCTTGGGAATCAGCTCCTGCTGCTATTTGCTATTTTCTTTTTAATGAAAGTTTAGAGGTTGGCAGGCTTATGCTACCTCTTTTTGTTTTTTAAAAAAAAAACTACAGTATATCCTTTTTAGAAAAATATACATGTCATTCTTGCTACCAGTACAAAAGTTTTTAATTTAAAAATAATTAATTGCTTATTTACTTTTATAATAGACACATAAAAGATTATAATAAACTTTTTTTTATGCTTCAAAAAAAAAATTAAACGAAATGAAAATTAGATTAAATAAAATAATGTTATACAAAGCCTGAGGGGACATTAGACGTCCTGATCCGATATATGCACACAAAATTATTTCAACCCAAACGAAAATACAAAGTGATAAATCAACAAGTGGACCAATCCCAATTGATCCTAACAAACGAATACGGTGACGAGCGAAACCCAACAAACATGCGTACGAACATAAAACCAAATTACAAAAATAATATTAATTAATAGTGAACTTTTGTCAATATCAATGAAGTTTCAAATTTAATGAATGGGTCGACCGTCAACAGCGAAACAGATCCATGTATCATTGATATACTTATCTATGGTGTTTTTTTTTAAGGATTATCAATGGCGATTAGATGATGACGATGACGACGACGATGATAATGATGATGATGATAATAATAATAATAATAATAATAATAATAATAATAATAATAATAATAATAATTTAAAACTAAATTTACTGATATCTTATTGTTCTATGAAGCAATGTGTGATACGGGAACTCTTTTTAGAAAATAAAATAAAATAATTGAAATATATAAAATGGTCTCCGTCAAATCCTTATTTATTAATTTTGTTAAGTTTTACTCTAATTTTTTTCCTCCATTAATCCTTTATTAGGTTTGCAACAACTTTATCTTGAAATTTTGGGTCTAAATTTGCATTATATTTTTCATTTCTCTCTTTAATAACCGTGAATATTTTTTAAAGCAAAAATTTAATAGATAGCTTAATCATTATCCTTATTTGCAGCAACTTAACCTATTGTTTTTGTAGATTTTTTTTTGACAAGTTGTTGTACACTTATTTAATACGTTTACAAACATAATACTCTAATTTCCATGCCAACTCGGCTACCCTAAATAATTTGTTAGGAATTATGAATTAATTTTTTATGTTTAATTATAAAAGTAATAAATAAAATTGACTCGTGCAACAATATAATTTTGTATTCTTTTTATCTTTTGTCTTTATAATTTTTTTTATTATCATTTGATTGTAATATTGTATCTCTAATAATCTAATTTGCATTTATTGATCGACCCATAATCTTACGGGTTAAAGATTATTTATTGATCTCTATTATAGTCGAGAAACACGACCAACTCAACCTCGAATCAGGATGTAATATATGGGATTTGGATCCCTCCAGCCAATCTTCTCCTGCAGTCTATCCTGCGGTAGTTACAACCGTTGGATCTATACACGGATGAGAGAGAAAAAGTAAAATTAATGTAATTAAAAAGTCACAACCATTGGATCACCGCATGAGAGATGGCAGCACAGAGTTATGCAGGAGATGATCCTAATCCTAATAGGAAAAAGATACATAGACACTCATTTCCTTGTACCACTCTTGTACACCTACCCATGTGGATGGTAGTTTTGTAATTTTGTTAAAAAAGCAGGGGCAAAGTATGTCCATTTGAGAGAGAGAATGCCACATGTTGCATTTTCACATGGAGGTACAAAGGTGTATGCCACCTAAGTATGTCCATGTATCATTTTCCAATCCTAATATATGTGAGCCCATTTTCTCATATGGTTTACTCGTAAAAGTTCACTCTCGTGTAAGTTTTTAATGTTACACTTAAATGATACCTCATTTATTTTAAACATTTCATTAACTTACTTATAAAATTTGCAAACATGTGTGTAATGTTTTATTTGGTATAATAGTATTAATTAGTCATGTGATTTTTATTTGATTGTGCGACTTTTAACAAGTTATGCTTCCTTCATCTTTCCGACATAGCAAAAATTGAGGCGTGAAGATTTTTCATTTGAGAATTTGAAAATGTGAATAACCATGGAATCATCAAATTAGTCTATCTTGTATATTGATAATTTAACGAGTTTGAGCTAAGAGATACTCAACAAATTTGAACTAAGAGATAAAAAGTTAGAGATAATGAATTTAAATCCTAATAAAATAGATAATATTAATCAAATAACTAATTACTATCATTTTGTCAAAAACAAAACTAATTACTATCATTTGTTATTAAAAAGAATATTATAAGAACAAGCTGAGATATATCTAAGAAGTATTGAAATTTGAATAGATAAAAAGAAAAGTCTTATTGTTGCAAAAATTAAAGTTTAATCCACAACCATAATGAGTTTATGATCACATAAAGTAAAGTTTTTATTTATTTTTTCTTTATATTTGGGGCCTTAACAAAATACAATCACTAGATTAAAAGATAAAAATGATAGTTGATTCTCTTCGATTGGTCTTCATTGGCGAGGGTAGCAGGGAAGTGAGAGGTGCAAGGTAGTGGCGCGAATCTCTTCATCATCTTTGAAATTTGGCGGAGGGGGAAAATTGAGATCGATGTTCAAAGGCTTTCGAACTGAAGAAGAAATGATAACACAATCTTCTTCTTCATCATCAACAATTGAAGAAGAATCACATTCACTGTGACAATCTTCAGCAGCAACAACAGGTCTAAGAGCAACAACAGGAACCCTAGAAACAATAGTTGAAGAAGAACCAACAACCCTAAATGCTTCAGCGGTACTACTCATAGCACTAGCAGCATTGTAAGAAATTGGGAAGTTTGTTATGGCATTGATCCCACGGTATGAAATGGCTGCTGCATCATACGCTCGGGCTGCTTGTTCCGCGGTATCATATGTGCCTAACCATATACATGCTTTTCTCCGTGGGTCGCGAATTTCTGCACCGTATCGGTGTCTTCGCTTCCTCACGCCGCGGTAACGGATTTCCTTTGTTGCACTTTTCTCTGGAACCATCGTTAGCTGATAAAAAAAATGAAGAAAAAAAATAAGGTTAAGTTTATTTATATATACAATTGAAAATGAATGATAGCTTATGAAAAAGAGCACCATACCTTCTCTCTTGACAAAAAAAAAAACCAGTTTGTTTTGTTTGATTTGATTTCTACAGTACTGAATGACACTTATATAGCTCTTAATGGTCGGTTAGCATATAGGAGGGGAAGGGTAAAATTGTTATTTTAAAATTTTGAATTTATTTGTTTAACATATTTGTCTATTTGCTTTTTCTGAAAAGAAAAAGAGATTAAAAAAAATATATAATTATTTTAAAAAAAGATTTTATTAATTAATGAGGATTTATATAGTAGATGAACAATTAATGTGTTTTGGTACAATTAATCAATAATAAATAAAATATTTTGTATTTTTTCATTTTAAATATAAATAAAGAGTCAAATGTATGTAGTTAAATTTTGGACTAAATACATTTCATTTATATTTGAAACCAAAGTGATTATCATGTTTTCTTTCACGTTCCTTTTCTAACAATGGGAAACTTGGTCCTTGCACCATGAATTTCCTGCAAGGGTTTCTGTCTTGCCGATGAATTTCTCTCCTCCAAAAAAACATCATTCTTGCTTTTCTCCCCCACACCCAAAACCGCTCCCCCTTATTCTCATCGTCCAACCTCTCAAACCCAAAAAAACTATGAAAACTTCCACCAACAACCTCATCACCACTCTCCACCTTATCATTCATTTCCTAATACATCAAAATACACTCCATTGCAATTTGCAAACTCAAACTCTTTCACCCTCATTTCATCAATCAAAGTCTTTTCTTCCTCGAAAACGATCCAAAACCCCCCATAGAATTTATTTTTGTAATTGTATTTGTATTTTTTACATTGAATCTTAAGAGCGGGTATAAATCAATTAACCCGTAAATTAAACCCAAAATGAATCAATATACTCAAAACATAATAAGTAGTCATGGTCATTACATGCGACCACATGGGTTGATCATGTTTTGGAAAATAGCAACCTCACATTGGTTACATGAAACCACCACAAACCCATAATCAACATAAACGGGCATGATCGTTTTTGGATCCTGTAGATGTTGAATGTATTAGGCTGATGGAAGAGTCTTTTTGACTAGATTTTGTTGCCGCAAATTGTTGTACTCATTTTAGAGATGGATCACAATTTGAATGTTGATTTATTTCACCCAGTATCTTACAATTTTTAATAAGGTTTAATATAAGATTTGAAAAATATATCAGGTCATTTATGATGTTTCAAATCTGGATTTACAATTTAGTTTTTCAATGAACCTTTTAAATTTGTTTTGAACTTTGGATCATAGTCATTTTTGTGGACATTATTATGGAAAAAGATTCATCTAAAAATATGATAATCTAATCAATTTTTGTTTATGTTATTCGAAAAATATGAAACCTTTTATTATTGCTACTCTTGAATCTCGAATCACTATTGTTTGCCGTGTATAGAAATTGGATAAAAGTCAATTGAATATAATTAGGAAACACCCTCCCTTAAGTCAAGTTATGAAAAATGTCCTAAACTCAATGGTTTAGTGGTTGCTGAATAGTTCATGTCCAAATACTTCAACATTTTAGTTATCATTGATGATGAAATCTCTTGCAAATCCTTCATTCTCTCTTAACAATATGGGAATTATATTTTCATTTAAAAACATCGGTTGAATCAAATTATCAAGACTATTATTTAAGTGTCCACAATTTAGTGTCTAAAAATCTCGAACAATAATATATCTCCGATGGATATAACCTATGAAAAAACACATTCATTTATATAAAGGGTTAAAAATGTGTAATATATAATTAAGGATTTGGAACTTGTCTTCATACTTTTTCTGATATAAGTATAATCATACTGTCAAAAGTATTTAGTTTGAACATGAACCAAATACATTTGATAATTTACCTTTTTTTTAAGAACGATTGAATTTTTTTTTACCAAGTTATGATTGATTTCTAGATAAAATGAATAAGAATAATAATTCATATAATTTGAGTCTTTGACTTCAATTAAGACATATGTTTGGTTGAGACCAAAAATTGTTGTATGTTTTGAGTACCAAACCTGTTACTCGTGGTATTCCAATTTATATTTGAGATACTGATACCGTTTTAATAATCTATTTGATATTTAGATAATAAAGTTTGGTTTAATTGGTAAGGAGTTTACTCATCCACAAGGTCGTGAGTATAACTCTTTATATAAATATGAAGATCTCTTTAGTGGGTGATATGTTAACTTTCAAAGGTCTGCACTGATCCTAATGAGCCATCTAAGCCCAACTCACCTAAACTTTTTTGCATAAAAAAAATTAATAATATTTATATGACGAATAAAGATATATTGTTTTTGGAAAATACTCTATATTTTATTTATTTTTTAAAATAAAATTCTCTAACTTATTGATTTCTAAAGAGGAGTAGGGTCAATATTCATAACATGAATTTCTCTTTTTACAACAAATATTTTTGGATTAACTAATGAGTTTCACCAAATGACCTATCATTTAAGAGAGTCTGAGTTCAATTCATGAGTTGGATAATTTTTTGTTTTCCAACCAAACTTAACATAAAAAAAACCTATAAATTAATAGAATACTCTAGTGGGTAGAATGGGAATAATATCGTATGATATATTCCACCTCATTCTACTACCCCCTCACACTCACTCTCGAGACATACACCAACAATGTCTCTCTGCAAAACAAAGAAAGAGACACACAACAGCCTCATGCTCAGCTTGAATTAGAGAGACCAACATCATCTTCATCATCTTCTACTTTAAGTTTGGTGAGTCATGTCTTACATTTCTACTTTTGATGAGTGAACTATGTGCTTGTTCTGGAGTTGATAGCTTTACATGCATGTGTACTAATGAAATTATGCATTTATTCTCTAAAGATCAATGCATGCATGTAAGATCCCTTCAAAAAAATCAATGCATGTAAGAATAAGTTTGTGCATGTAGTTCCACCAAACATTTTACTTGTTTTTGAGTAAAGAAAATGAATAGATGGGGTTTATTTATTATTCAGGAGAAGGATTTGCTTGTTTTTATCTATTAAATTGAGGTTTTCATGTGTTTGTAAAATTAGGTTTGGGAGTAGTTAGATGAAATGGGTCATTATGATTGATGAGTTAAGAAACATGTTTTATGCATAATATATTAGTGGACTGTAACAAGTCACAACACTTTTTGTGGCAAAATGCGTACTTGTTTGTCAAATTTGTTTCCTTTACTCTATTGCTACCTTTTTTCTTTAAATCTATTATAATCTATGTTATTAAATGAGTATTATATGAGTATGTATCAAATGATAGTCTTGATATATAGTTCTTGAATAAGCGTATTGTTTGAAAAAGTCGGAGGATATGGTATGGTATACTTACCAAGCCAAGCCATGAAAGAACTTTCTTTCCTTTCACGGTCCAAATTCATAGATCTAACATCCTTTTGGTTCTATCTAGTCCATATTTAATATGGTTGATCATAAATATCGATAACTATTCTTAAATATGATTTATCGGTTCAATGTTGACATGGCGTTATGGGTGATTTTATTTAAAACCATCTTGGAGTAAGTAGTTCCTTTGTGTTGTATATGGAAAATGAATTTTCTACCAAAAAAATATGGAAAATGAATCATGAGAAATAATGTTGGTAATTATTTGGTGTCGTCATGCACTTGGATGTGGCTTTTGACATTTCCTTTGCAGTGGAATTATATTGGTAATCCCTCGCGACTTGTTCTCTCTAATTGCTATTCTAATTCACACTTTAATTTTAATGGCAATAAAGCTAGAAGTGGTTTGCAACTTATTTGGCATGCAACTATTTGGTTGATAAGGAAAGTTAGGAATGATAGATTGTTCAATAATTGTGTCGTTATGGCGTATCAAGTTGTGTATAAATTCAAGGTTTTGTCATGGCCATGGTTTTTATGTAGAATGGCCAAGAGTCCGTGTTTACTTTTATGCGGGAGGTAATGTATTTTACTGGCGAGATCTCAATTCGGGGTTTTAAGTGTCTACTGTCGTGGTTTGCATTGTAATTCTGTGTTCTGTCATTTGTTTTTCGACTGATATGGTCTATGAGGCTCTGCTTTCTGATACCTACTGAAATTAGGGGTCCGATATGTAGGGGTCTGTTTAATTCCTTGTTAGTGGTATGCATAACGTATCATGGAAATGGTTAGAATTTATGTGTTGGACAATGGACCTCAATGTCTTTTGCATTGTACTTCTAACTTGGCTTTCAATTTGTTTTTTCAGGAAGAACAACCACGGTGTTTGTGAAAGATGTCTAGGAAAGAGTTAAGTGTGTATCGCGGAAAAAATCGGAGAATGGATGATCCTATAAGGAACTCTCCACATGAAGCTCCAACCAATGATTTCCAGGCCACACCCCTCAAGCGTCATCGACCGGAGGTTTCAAGTGCATCTACTGTGCAATATTCTAGAAGGAGTCTGCCCAGTTCTTCTGGAAGTGTGTGCATCGATGATATGTGGACATCATTTTTTACTGAGATCAGTCGGAGTGGTGATGACGATTTTCCACTTGGAGACCTTATAGAAAAGCACTTCAGTATGGAAACGTATCATGAAAAAGTTAAGGAATTGGGATTTGAAACGGCACTAACCAGCCTGGTGGATTGCATTCGTACGAACTTTCTTCGTGTCATTGGACAAAAGTTTAGCGATATTGAAAAGGAAAACAAAGCTTTCATTGGAGAGATTGCTGAGTTAAAAAAATTGGCGATTAGTCTTATTGATGAACGGGATAAATTAAAGAAATCTTTGGACGAATTAAGCGTGGAAAATTCCAAGAGTAATGTCAAATTACTGATAAAAGAAGAAAACCACTGGGTTACAGTTGACAGGTTGAAAGCTGAAATTGAAGAAGAGAAAGATCAAATCTCATTGCAGTACAAAGCTGGATTTGATAACGCGGTAATGCAAGTTATATGTTTTGCATCCAGACTTAAACCTTGATGTTTTGGATTGTCCTTGAAACTAACATGGTTTTCTAGTGTTTTGGGACTCCTTTGCTTTTTGTAAACTCATGTATATATTATGTTTTGCTTTTCTCTATAACTATTTTTCTTAAGTATGTTTTAGTTATTCTGCTAGTTGAACATGTATATTATTTATTATATTTTGCCTTTGTATAAACTTATAACTATAATGTTTTTGTAAACTCATGTATATATTATATTTTGCTTTTCTCTGTAACTAATTTTCTAAATTTGAGTATTCTGTTGCATACATGTACTAAATATTGTGTCCCTCCAAAAGTTAAAAATTTGTTATGGAGTGTGTAGGGGGTGTTTACCATCGCGAGTATGACTGTTAGATAAATGGGTAAACTGGCCATCTACGTGTGCTATGTGTGAGGAAAGTTATGAGGATGCATCTCATGTGCTTTTTGACTGTCCAAAGGCAAGAATTATATGGCTGAACTGCTCTTTAATAGATAAAGTGAACTCGGTAATGCGTAATAACAATACAGCGGCTGAGATCATTTTTGCTCTATTACATGAGTTATCAAAGGAGCAAGCGGAACAATTTGCTATGAATTTATGGAGCTTATGGAAAAGTCGTAATTTAAGGATTTGGCAGAATGTATCTGAGACTTGCCAGGCCATAACAATACGTGCTAGTCAGCTGCTACAACAGTGGAGAGTTGCAAATGAAAAGAAGCAGATCAGTGGTGCAGCAGTAGGCTTGGTGGGGCTGGTAACAGCTGCTGAAGCACAAACAGTAAGGGGAAATAGTGTGCCAGTATAAGTGCAGTGGACAAAACCGCAGCAAGGAAGACTTAAGTGCAATGTCGACGCGTTGTTTTCGGAAGCATTAAACCGTGTTGGTGTTGGTCTATGTATTAGGAATGCGGCTGGAAATTTCATGAAAGCAAAGACGTTGTGGCTTAGCCCTGTGTGTACGGAGGTTGGGGAAGCGTTGGGCCTCTTTCATGCTATCCAATGGGTGCAAGAACTGCAACTTACAAATGTGGATTTTGAACTGGATGCTAAGAAGGTTGTAGACTATTTCTATAGCGGCATCAACGATGTTTCAGAGTTTGGTGCAATAATAGAAGAATGTAAAAGATGCTGCAATTTATTTTTTGAAAACTCTAAGGTGGAGTTTAGTCGGAGACAAGCGAACGAGATCGCTCATACTCTTGCTAGAGAGGCCTTATTCTTAGCTGGTCCCATGTCTTTAATGATGTACCTCTTTGTATTTTGACATTGATAAATAATGAAAAGCTATAAGCTATTTACCCTAAAAAAAAAAAAAATGTACTAAATATTGTGCATGAGAGGAAAAAGAATTTTATATCCTAGTAAAGACAGAGAAACATAAGGGTATCTGAAAATGGATTGCAGGAAAAACTGAAAAATACAATAAAATAAAACTCTGCTACTACTTCAAGCACATGACTGAGGAGGGGGATTCAAAATGACCTCTTTGATTACAGGTGCCCTAGGATTGTGAATAGAAACATTGAAAAGCTTTATAACTGAAATCTCTCATGGAATTTGTTGAAGTTTTCCTAGTAGCATTTCCTGCTAAGGATGTGCTGGAAATAATCATTGAGATGGCAGATTTCCAGTTAATATTCTTGTTATTGAACCTTGCATGGTTTCTAGCGTACCAAATGACCAAATGACAAATGTTAACTTGTGCCCTTAAGGATACATGTTAAGAAACTTATTATAGAAATATATGTATCAAAAGTGCAGTCAACTTCTTAAAAGTTAAATTATCATGTTTTCTAATGTAAAATTACTCATTTTGAATTCCTTAACATGTGCCGCACAAGTTAACATGACCCTAAAAAGATTAATTAGGGCATAAAGTACCACCACTTTGCATTGAGGGGACCATGACAAGTCACAAATCTTCCAAACATGATTGGAGCATAAGTTACACATTGAGGGCAAATTACAACCTCTAATCATGAAGTTGTCATCTGAGGGGACATTACCATGCATCATTCCCCAAACAAATAAAGACTTTGAAGGAGGAACATCTGCACTCAAAATAGTTTTTGCCCAACGAATCTCATAATATTTTATTCAATTTATCTTATGATGTTTTATTTCGCATGATAAAAACATGAAATGATGTTGCGGTAAAAACTACATCATCATAATTTAGTGGAATTTAATCGGATTAAATTTGTTAAGAAAACAAATTGAATTGAACCGTTTTGTCAAAAAAAAATATTGAATCGAACCGTATGTTGTTTTAATACTTAGATTATATGATTTGTTTTCAAAAACAATTGAAATCAATTCGAGAAATCATTCATCAGATACCATGTTCAAACTCTTTTGTGAGAAAAACTAACATAATTTTAACTTTGTTCATAAAAAGCAATTAGTGTTCGTTAAAAAAACATAATTTTAACCTGAGTTTAATTTATTTATTTTTTGCTAAGCCAGGAGATTGGTGAGCCATCAAGGGGAAGCGACGACATCCTAACTAGGTAGGCACCCCGAAGAACCCTCATCCTATGTCGCCAAGCTCAGAGAAAATTTTATTAAAAAAAAAAGGGAAAAGATGTACACGAGGGGGGACTAGGCCAAAACCCTCAAAGAAAAGCAAAAGACAAATAGAAACAAAAAAAAACCAGCTGACTATGGTAACCTAGAACGAGGCATCCCACACTGGTCCATAAAGAAGTCAGCGTGCAAAGCCTGAGGTAACACAGAGAACCAAATCGTGCCTTGAAGTGAGTGACCTATATTAGCTAACAAATCGGCGCAATAGTTGTCTTCCCTGAAAATATGAGAAGAAATAACTTGAATCCCTTGGTTATAGGCATGGTACCAGCGGTTTCTAAGCACGACCGAAACCAAAGACCGGTTTTTGAAAACCAACAAAGCACTAGTGGAATTGCTCTCTAACCAAACGTGTCTCCATCCGTTTTGGACAGCATACTCCAAAGCAAGGATAAAACCATGAATTTCAGCGTTGAAAACTGGAAATTCCTATGTTACAAGCAAAGGCGCCTAGGAAAATACCTCTATGATCACGAAACAAACCTCCACAAGCAGCAAGAGTACCAATCACCGAGCCATGTGTGTTTACCTTTAACCAAGGAGCTGAGGGAGCCTTCCAACAAACCAACAAAATATCTCAAATACGATGATTATGAAGAGAGACCGAGAAAGCATCAAGAAGCTTTGCAAAAAAACCCAAATCAAATATAGATGTAACTTTAGAAATATATTTTTTTCTTACAAGTAACTTAAGAAATAGTTGAAATGAACACATTCAAATAATTTATGTTTTGAAAGATTATAATTAACCCTTTGCCCTTTAAAAATAAATGTACTTAACAATAACAAAATTTGTCGTTTTATTTCTGTGACATAGAAAAAATTACCAATTTGAACAAAATTACTTAATAGCTTGTTAATAAATATGACAAATTCAAAATGTATCAACTCACACGATCACCTCTTTAACAAAAAAACAAAAATCCTCACTAACGATCACTTAAATACAATTAACTACAATTTTGAACTGCATAAACCAAAAAATTTAGACATTCAAGTAACATCAAATTATAAACAAATAAACATCAATTTCAAGTGTTGTCATATAATAGATAAACTTTAAAATTGTGGTTAGTAACATTTAGAATCGGTATTAATTGTGTTGAGTGAATAATTAATAAATCGTTATTATAACCATCAACTTTGTGATCGTTAGTTTAATTTAGTAGGTAGAGACATTGCATTATATATATAAAGTCTGATATTTAAACTCCGGTCACCACAAAAATAAAAATCATCAACCCAGCTGACATGATTAATCAAATATTTTAAATGTCTTAAATCTTAAATACATATACTGCTATCAATTTTTGACTTAAAATGTAAGTTTTCTTCTCATTTTGCGGAATACCTCCCGTTAAAATAGAGAAATGAAAGCAATCTTGCCATAATTAATCAGATTTTACTCCTAAACAAATCTTACATGATGCCAGTGAAGCTAAGATCATCTATAATAGTGGGTGTTTTACCTATTTAACACGACATTAAATAGGCACCTCGTTGTGGAGTATAATACATGAGTGGCTATTGAGAATGGTGGCTATGGAAGCACCCTCTCTCTCTTCATTTTTCATATGTCCCATTTAATAAATTTTAATAAAATAAATAAATTTTGTTGAAATGTAATGATATAAAATTATTTGTGGGACCTATTTAATAATTTCTTTTAAGGTGTTGGGTTGAAGAAAATTGATGTTTATTGTATTACAGTAAAATGAGTTATGTGGGCACATGAATTCAATTCAAGCACCCAATTTAGGGTGCTCTGTTGTGGATGGTCTAAGGGGAATGAAGAATAACATTCTTTTGACATCTTATAATTAGTAAGTAATAATGAGTGTTTATGAATATATTATAGAGAAAATTATACTCTCCTCCCTTCAAAGATGTTTAAATTACACTATTCTCTCCTCTTATGTTAAAATATATATTTTCCTCTCCTCTTATTCAAAACATATTATAAAACAATTCACTTCACTCCCCTAAGAGAAGCATGATTTACATTCTTCTTCCCTCTTATGTTAAAATCTACATTTTTCTCTCTTAACACAGTTTTTTTTATTTCTAATAATCTAACAAAAACTAATAATCTAACACAATTTGAAGAAAAATAATATTGCGGGTCCATTTTAATATTATCAAAATTTGAATACATATTTTTTACTATAATTTATTCACAATTTCATTAACATATGTTTTTAAACCCTATTATAAAATATGAAACAACACAAAATAAAATTAAAATATTTAAAAATTTGATAAAGTCGATAAAGTATGCTTATTTAAAAGTGAATTTTATACTATAAATTATAAAATATTAATAATATTCAAATTTAATTATCGCTGAATTACACTTCCCTCCCTTCAAAGATGTTTGAATTACACTTCTCTCCCCTCTTATGTTAAAATATACACTCCTCGATCTCCCCTCTTATTCAAAATAAATTGAGAAAATTACACTCCCCTCCCCTCCCCTCTTATGTTAAAATATACATTCCCCTCCCCTCTTATTCAAAACATATTAGAAAAAATTTCATTCCCCTCCCCTAAGAAAAGCTTTAATTACATTCCTCTCCCCTCTTATGTTAAAATCTACACTTTACTCCCTCAAAATATTTTTTTTTTAATTCTAATAATCTAGCAAAAAAAATAATAATGTAATACACTTCAAAAAAAATAGTATTGCAGGTCTATTTTAACATAATAAAAAATTGAATACATATTTTTTTGCTATTTTTTATTCACAATTTCATTAACATGTAGTTTTAAACCCTATTATAAAATATGAAACAAACCAAAATAAAATTAAAATACGTGAAAAATTACTAAAGACAATAAACCATGGTTATTTAAAAGTTAATTTTAAACTCTAAATTATAAAATCAATAGCAAAATATTTAAATTTAATTATCACTAACATTTAAATTATAAAGAAATGAATTAATTTTTCTTAAAGGGTGGTTTAAAATTAATATATATCATAAAAATATTTATTTATGTTAAGATAGATTAAAGTGTAGTGCATATTTAATTATCAAGGGAGGTTGTTGTAATTCAAGCATCTTATAAGGGAAGGGAGTGTAAATTTTACTTTTCAAGGGAGGAAATTGTATATTTTAACATAAGAGGGGAGAAGAGTGTATATCAAGCATCTTTGAGGGGAGGGGAGTGTAATTTACTCAAATATATTTGAAAATATTTCACTACCCTCCACTCTTATGTTATAATCTACACTTTAATCCCTCAATATATTTTTTTTATTTCTAATAATCTAGCAAAAAAATAATAATCTAACACACTTTGGGACAAAAATATTATTGCGGATCTATTTTAATATAATCAAAATTTAAATACATATTTATCACTATTTTTTATTCACAATTTCATTAACATAAAGTTTTAGACCCTAATATAAAATATGAAACAACCGAAAATAAATAAAAAAATACAATAAAGTATGGTTATTTAAAAGTTAATTTCATACTCTAAAATATAAAATTAATAGCAAAATATTTAAATTTAATTATCATTGATATTTAAATTATATAGAAATAAATTTATTTTTCTTAAATGGTGGTTCAAAATTACTATATATCATAAACATATTTATTTAATTTAAAATAGATTAAAGTGTAGTGCATATTTAATTATTAAGGGAGAGAGTTGTAATTCAAGCATCTTATAGGGGAGGGGAGTATAAATTTTTCTTTTCAAGGGAGGGGAGTGTATATTTTAACATAAGAGGAGAGGGGAGTGTAATTTACTCTATTTTAAATTATATAGAAATGAACTTATTTTTCTTAAATGGTTGTTCAAAATTAGTTTATATCATAAAAATATTTATTTATCTTAAAGTAGATTAATGTGTACTGCATATCTATTCTCTATATATGAAACTTAATGTCTACCAAAAATATAATCTTACCCCTTCTTAATTTTTTGACACGTCATCAAAATTATATCATTTTGTGTCTTTTGCTTCAATCTCTCCCTATTTTTCTCCCTTAAAAACTAATTAAAACAAACTCTCTCGATAAATCATAAAACAACACTAACTTAATCTTTTTTTAAAGAACAAACAAACTTAATCTTAATCTCAATAAAAACAAATTCTCATATAATTCAACTTCTAAATCTATTCTCTATATATGAAACTTAATGTCTACCAAAAATACAATCTTACCCCTTCTTAATTTTTTGACACGTCATCAAAATTATATCATTTTGTGTCTTTTGCTTCAATCTCTCCCTATCTTTTCTCCCTTAAAAACAAATTAAAACAAACTCTCTCGATAAATCATAAAACAACTAACTTAATCTTTTTTTAAAGAACAAATAAACTTAATCTTAATCTCAATAAAAACAAATTCTCCTATAATTCAACTTCTAAATATCTAACGAGTTAAAAACAATTTACAATCTCTTTAAAAAAATAATTTACAATCTATTATCTTATTCTCTAATTATGAATGTTAATGACATATAAAAATACAAGTTTGTCCTATCTTAATATTTTGATACATCAACATATATTTACCCTTTTGTATCTTTTGTAACAAAAGATCCAATTTAGTTGAGAGAGAGTAATTTTCAAAATATTGATCAACCTTAAAAAAAAAACTCACTAATCACGGGTGCAACCCAGTGAACTCATATACGAGCGCGAAACCAAGTTACAAAAAATGAAAAGTGAACATATGCGTAGAATAACTAATGGATCGACCGTCAGCACGATATCAAAATTCAAGTTTTAAGAACTAACTAAATAAACAACAAGCATAAAAGCTCTTTCGACCTTGAAGAACCAAAGTGTAGGCAAACAAGAGACCTTGAAACTTGTAGATCTCAACATATTTAGAAGAATCAAATAAGTCATACCACCATGTCATATTATATAATAATATTTATATTGTTGTTAATTATTAGTTATTATATCTTTTAGGAATATGACTATAAAAAACACTGAAAAAATGATAAATGAGTTACTAAATAATACAGTTATTCAATTCATACACGGGACTCATAACAACATCTTTATTATTTTTAATATTTTTACCATTTTTTAGTAATTAACTTTTTCATACGAGTATAAACTCGCTTAATTTTCGACCATTTTTTCTTTCCATTTCACATAAGTGATTTTTCCCAACTTGTTGTTCCTCACTCGAGGTGTTATAATTTTTAAACTCTATTCATTAGTTTTTATCTTTAACGTCGACTTTATTCATTAGTTTTTAACTTTATTCATTAGGGTGTGCCCTTGGGGTACCCACTTTTGTGAACGGAGTGAGCCATGCCAAAAATAATATAACACGCGCGCGACGACGCCGCCGTCCGTCCGACCGACCGGACCGGGCCGGGCTTGGGCTTGGGCCTGGGTCGAAAAAGGATATTTTTTTTTGGGCTCAGAAAATAAAAAAAACCTATCAGATTTTTTTTTGCTCCGAAATTTCCGCAAGAGTAAGTCTTTCCCCACGTGTTCCACGTTTTCCTTGCTCGCGTGTCTGCCCATGCTTATCCCCACGTTCCACACGTTTACGCGTCGTGGGTGACCGTTATCCGGGTCGTGGGCGAATTCTGGCGGGTCGCGAACTGGGTCGTGGGCTAAACCGCAGGTTGCGAACCGGAAATTCTCCCTATAAATAGAGAGCTCGGGACTCTCATTTTCTTCATCCCAAAACCGAGAATCGAACGCTCTTCTCTGGTTTTCTCCCCTTTCTCATCTCCTGCGGTTTGTATTGATGAACCGTTCTTTTCCTCTCCTCTGTGGCTTTCGGTTTTCTGTGGGCTTTCGGTTTATTGAGTGGTCTGCGAACCATATAAGAGTGGTTTTTATAAACCATATTGAGGTGTTATTCTCGAGCGATTTTTGGCAGTGCAGCCTTTAATCGTACAGAAAGAATCTGGGCTGTTTTATCCTGGAGACGTCACGGTTGATAGTCTACCTTGCACAACTTGGGTAGTGCCGTGAAACGTCTTAAAGAAAGCGACCTGGTCGTGACTCACCCCGGTAATAGTTTCAAAGCTCTCTCGTAATTTTAAAATCCAAAAACAACAACCACGCCACCACACAAGATATGGTAAGCCGTAATTTATAATTGCTTCTAGAAAAAATGCATAATTAGTTAAATGGATCATTTTGCTAAAAATAACTAAGAAAGACCATTCAAATGGGATTACCAAGTTATTCGTGCAAATATGACGACAATTATGTCGTGCATTTAAGTGTTTCTCATACTTTTAAAATAAATTTGACCGTTTTTTTACTTGGTCGGTGAGAATAATAAATGCATTTATGACTGTTCTTTTGACTTGGTCAATGACAATAATAAATGCATATAACCTCGTAATCTCCGTCTCAATGTAAATCTTGGCTTATAAAGTCATGCATGTACCTACCAATTTTTGCAACACAACTTTCTTCCACCATTATACTATCATGTTTTCTTTCGCGTTTCTTTTTTCACCATGGGAAACTTGGTCCTTGCACCATGAATTTCCTACTAAGGTTTTTGTCTTAACGGTGAATTCTCTCCTTCCAAAAAAACACCATTCTTGTTTTCCTCCCCCCACACCCAATGGCTCAAACCCACTCCCCCTCTTTCTTTTCCTTTGCCTTTTGTTTTGCTTTTGTGTTGCGGAAGTAGTCCATATTTCAAAAAACTACAAACGATTCACTCTCTAAAAGCTTTTGTTATTCCCTCTCTCTAGCATAAACCACCTTTCTTCTCCCCTATTCTAAATCTGTCGTTCACAGTTGTCTACCATGTAATCTTTGTTTCAGGTGGTGTGATGAGTGGCATTTGGCCCTCCGCACCACTAACCTTCCAGATCTAACGCTCGGCCGACGTTTGGCGTGGGTTTGTAGGTTTTTGGAAGGTTTAAAACCCTTTTGGGTTGGTGACGTGGTGGCTGTCACCACCATCAAGTTGGCTCTCAACCTGGTGAAGTCCATCGCTGCTTGTCTTGCGGTGGTTCTGGTACTTTAAAGGGTCTATTCCGTTGAAGGTTCCAAGGTTGTTTTACGATTCATCCAAAACATGTGGCGACCGTAGTATGCGGTTTTGATGCATGGTTGGTTCTTAAAAATACCCTCAAGGATGGCTTCACTCCAGATGCGGCGGTGAGGTTGGATCAGCGTTCGTTTGCCGTTGCTACTTGGCCATGTTGTTTGGTCTTTGGTTTCCTGGTTCTGTTCCAGATTTGTTGAAATCTGCAGTTTTTAAAGGTTTAGCATTTGCTACACTGGAGTTTCGCTTGAATTCGATTCAATCCTCTGTATTGAATTTGGACTGGTTTTGGCTAGAAATGACCAATTACTTGTTGTTTGTGTTACCGCGAGTTGTGGGATCGGGAAATTGTTACCGTGTTGGCAATCAGTTTCAGTTACGGTCCTTTTAAAGACAAGTTTGAACTTGTCTATGGTTATTTTAGATGCTTGACGCGTTTACACAACAATTTATTTTACAATGTCGGTTTCGTTCTCCGCGTTGGGTTCGTTGGGTGATTCCGGTGTGTATCCTCCTTATGCATATGGTTTCATTGAACTAGATTTCGGTTTAGTATGTTTTCACCATATTTTGTTACTACTAGTTGTAATACCCGTTTATGGATGATGTATACGTGGTTGATGGTCAGTTTCATGTCCCCCAACTTTTTGTACTTTCTTTTTATTTAATATATTTTCTTTGCTTAAAAAAAACCCCAGAAAATCTCATATCTCCCAACCTGTCAAACCCAAACCCAGACAATGCTTTGAAAACTTCCACCGACAACCTGATCACCATCACCACTCTCGACCTTATCATTTTCTTTCAAATACTTCAAAATACACTATTGCAAACTCAAACTTCTTCAACCTCCATTCAATTAAAATATTTTCTTCCTTTAAAACGATCCAAAAACCTCCCAAAGGATTTAGTTTTGCAATTGTATTTTTTACATTGAATTTTTAGAGTAGCTACAAATTCATTAGCCAATAAATTAAACCCAAAATTAGTCAATTTCCTCAAAACAAAATAAATAGGATGGTCATTACATGCATGAGACTGGTTAATCATGTATTGGAAAATAAAAACCTCACATTGGTTAGATAAAACCACCACAAAACCATAACTAGCATAAATGGGCATGATCGTTTCTTGATCTTGTAGATGTTGAATATATTAGGTTGATGGAAGTCTTTTTGACTGAATTTAGTTACTGCAAATTTTTGTGCTCATTTTGGAGATGATCACAACTTGAATCATTATTTATATCACCATGTATTTTTACAATTTATAATAAGATTTAAAAAATATATCGGGTTATTAATGATGTATCAAATCTGGATTTACAATTTAGTTTTTCAATTAACCTTTTAAATTTGGTTTGAACTTTGGAGCATAGTCACTTCTATGGACATTATCATGGAAAAAGACTCATCTAGAGATATGATAATCTAATCAACCTTTGTTTATGTTATTAAGAAAATGTAAAGACTTTTATTAGTGCTACTCTTTAGTCTCGGATGACTGTTGTTTCTAGTGTATTGTGGAAATTGGAAAAAGGTAATTTGAATATACTCCCTCCGTCCCTTAATATAACCCCCCTTTTGTTTTTTTTTTTGTCCCTAAACATAACCCCCTTTTCAAATTACAACACACATTAATTATTTTTTTCCATAGATACCCTTATTTAATACTACTACTAATTCTAAAAGTACAATAAATTGACTTTTCACTTTATCTCTTTAATGAGGGTAATTTTGTAAAATTGTACTATAAAACAGACACATTAACTACACCAACAACATTTCTTAAGAAATGTGAAAAAAGCAATAGGTGGTTATATTAAGGGACGGAGGGAGTAATTAGGTTTCTCTTGGTCATGATCTGTCTGACACGGTTTGGTTTGACAGATTACCGGCTTCATTGTCTTATGATTTCTCTAGGGATAGAAATGGATTGCCTAATTACCGCTTTTCCTAGGATTTTTGTCGTTTATTTCTTTTTCCGTTTTTTTTGATTTTGAGGGTCTTGGCCTAGTCCCCCCTCTTGTAATTATATTTTCCCTTTTTTAATAATATATATGGAGTAGACGGCATAGAATAGGAGTTCTAGTGGGGTGTCAACCTAGTTGGGATGTCGCTGGCCTCCTTGATGTCTCATCTACTTCTTGCCTTATCCAAAAAAATAATAATTAATAATTAGGAAACGCACTCCCGGTAAGTCAAGTTATGAAAAAGGTCCTAAACTTGATGTTTTAGTGGTTGCTGAATAGTTCATGTCCAAATACTTCAACATGTTATTTACATCATTGTTGATAAAATCTCTTGCAAATGCTTCATTCTCTCTTAACAATGTAGGAGTTATATTTTCATTTAAAAACATAGGTTGAATCAAATTATCATAGATTATTATTTAAGTGTCCACAATTTAGTGTCTAAAAATCTCGAATAAGAATATATCTCCAATGGATATAATCTATGAAAAAAAAAACATATTTGTTCATATAAAGGGTTGAAAATGTGTAATACTTCTGGTTTTGGAAATTGTGATCATACTTTTCCTGATCTTAAGTATAATAAGATTGTCAAATGTATTTAATTTGAACATGGACCAAATACATTTAACGTTTTAGTTTTCTTAAGAATACAAAGAGTAATTATTATGGTTGAATTTCTTTTGACCAAGTTATGATTGATTTCTAGAAAAGATGAATAAGAATAAAAATTAATATCGTCGAGTTTCTGGCTTCCATTAAGTCATATGTTTGGATTTTAACATCTTCTAAATCATTTTTATTTAGTACTCATCCGTTCCATAAATTTTATACATAATATGACAATCAATAAATTTTACTCCCTCCGTCCCTTAATATAACCTCCTTTTTGTTTTTTTTTTGTCCCTAAATATAACCCCCTTTTCAAATTACAACACACATTAATTATTTTTTTCCATAGATACCCTTATTTAATACTACTACTAATTCTAAAAGTACAATAAATTGACTTTTCACTTTATCTCTTTAATGAGGTTAATTTTGTAAAATTGTACTATAAAACAGACACATTAACTACACCAACAACATTTCTTAAGAAATGTGAAAAAAACAATAGGTGGTTATATTAAGGGACGGAGGGAGTATTAATTTTGATGGATTCATTTATATTCTTCCCATCTCTTAAATAAATAGTTAAAAGTATGAAAAAGAATAATAACATTTCATTTGACAGCGGATAAGTTCTTCTCTGAACTTTTTTTTTGTCCATACATGTTGGTATTTTCCTTCTTCTAAAAAGCATAGTGTTAAGAGATCTCAAAAGCATTACCACACAAAGATTCTCCTATTAGGTTGGATTCCTTGAAATCTATTTGGCTTTACTTTGATTACAAGGTGATTTTGGTCATGTAATATCTCTGACATTCAACATGAAAAATTTGAACCCCACGCATGTTTGGAGACACCAGCATCATTAGCTGGAACAACTGAGGTGTAGGGAGCATGTGTGCAGTTCCTATATTAAACTAGGTCAAATACTTCTCTGAGTTCTTTAAGTTTCACGTTTATTTTAGATATGTCCTTTAAGTTTTTAAGGTTTCAGACAGGTCTTTTAAATTTCGAGTTTGTTTCGGATAGGTCTTTTAAGTTTCTAAGGTTTCATATAGGTCCTTTAAGTTTCGAGTTTGTTTCGGATAGGTCCTTTAAGTTTTTAACGGACAGATCAACTTTGGCTTAAAGGAGGTTGATAGAAAGGACTTATCTAAAACAAACTTGAAACTTAAAGGACATGTCTGAAACCTTAGAAACTTAAAGGACCTATCCGAGACAAACTCGAAACTTAAATGACCTATCTAAAACCTTAGAAACTTAAAGGATCTATCTGAAACAAACATAAAACTTAAAGGACCCGAGGAGGTATTTAACCTTTAAACTACCTAGTTTGGTGTTATATGCTGAATGTTCTCTTTCGAAACAAGACACTAGTCCACGTAAATAATATGGAGGAATTTCGTTGCTTACTTGGTTTTGATAATTGCACTCCTATATAGTAATTTGTTTAATCGTACAATTTCAAATTATTCCACCAATCATATAAAGGGAGAATTCGTGATTCCACAAGGTGGGAGTTGTCCTATGGCGTAATTTGTTAAATCATACAATCTTAAATGTATGTTTGTTATTACGGTGGGCATGTCAAAATTACGGTGGATCACCATGATTCTAACATATGTTAAAAGAGTCTTACATCAGACAAAAGATGACGTAAACATATGTTTATAAGTGGGGGTTATCCTCACCTCACAAGTCGATTTTGTGATGATAAATTAAGTCCATTTTCAACAACATACACATTGTCATACATACACTACATTTCTTGATAGCTAAAAATATGGGTTAAAACCAAAATTGCAACAAATTTGACAATCGAATGATAAAATATTAAAGACCCAAACTCCCACTCTTAATATAATTTTTTTTGTTAGGATTGTAAAAATTATTGAATTTGAAATTTTGAACTCCAAAAATATAAATTATCTTGTAGACTACTTTACAATCATATGTGATAGAGAATCCATGACTTAAGTAGAATTAGAAGCCTTAGGATAGGGGTATTGCATTATACTTTTGAGGGTAAAAAGGGAAAAATATCACCTAATATATTCCACTTCATTCTACAAAGTCTCTCTGGAAGATAGAGAAAGATGCACACTACAACCTCATGCTTGGCTTGAACTAGAGAGAGACAGAAAACCAAAGAGGCTAAGGTGCAGTTTTTTGAAATCATCATCACCATCATCTTCTCCCTCAAGTTTGGTTAGTCTTATCTTAGATTTCTAGTTTTGATGTGAGAACATCTTCTCAAATTAGAGCTATATATGTGCTTGCATGTGCTTGTTCTGGAGTTGATAGCTTTATATGCATGCATGTGTACTAATTAAATTAGAAATTATGCATTTATTCTCTAAGGATCAATGCATGCATGTAAGAATAAGTTTTATGCATGTAATTCCACCAAACATTTTACTGGCTCATTAGAAAGGAAAGATGAATAGCTGAGGTTTATTTATTATTCAAGTAAAGGACTTGCTCGTTTTTATTTATTAAATAATAAATTGAGGTTTAATATGTGAGTGTAAAATTAGGTGTGGGAGTAGTTAGATGAAATGGACCTATGTGTGAGTTGAGTTATTGTCACCGGATCAAATGTATAGTGCTTAAAAACATACACAAAGAGACACATTTGTGTGCATGTCTAAACATTATACATTTGGTCATGTCACCATGCAAGACTTGTTATAACTCACAAGAGCAAGTCTTGTATGGTCACATGTATAGTGTTAAAGTACACAAATTTCTAACAAGGTTTAAATCCTTTATTAATAAGCAGTTGAGGAATGTAATTAAAATCATCTTGTAGTGAGTAGTTCTTGTGTTATATATTGCAAATGAATCATGAGGAATACTTCAGTCAAAGGAGGAAGTATGCTTTCAATTCAAAGTCATCTTTAATTTTTGTGTACCCTTTTAATTCCTTGTTAGTGGTATGCATAATGTATCATGGAAATGGTTAGAATTTGTTTGTTGAACATTGATGGTTTTTGCTTTGTAATTCTTACATTCCTATATTAATTTTATGTATTTTGCTATGTTACTTCTAACTTGCCTTTCAATTTGTTTTTTCAGGAAGAACAACCACGGTGTTTGTGAACGTAAGAGAATGGACGATCCTATAAGGAACTTTCCACAGGAAGCTGCAACCAATAATTTCCCGATCAAACCCCTCAAGAAACGCCTCCTACAGGAGCTTTCAAGTTCGTCAAGTGCATCTCTTGTGCAATTTTATAATAGGAGCCAGCCTACTTCTTCTAAAGGTGTAGGTGTCGATGAAATGTGGACATCATTTTTTACTGAGATCAATGGTAGTGGTGATGACGCATTAATCTGGGATGTCGGTTTTCCACTTGGAGATCTTGTTGATAAGCATTTCGGTAAGGAAATGCATCATGAAAAAGCTAAGGAGCTGGGATTGCAAAGGGCACTACAAACTAACCTAGCGGATTGCATTCATACGACCTTGCTTCTTCGCATCATTGGGCGAATGTTTGGCGATTTTGAAAAGGAATACAAAGCTTTGGTTGGAGAGATTGCTGAGTTGAAAAAGTTGATAATTCGTCTTAAAGACCAACGGAATAAATTGAAGAAAACTCTCAAGGTATCAAGCTTTGAAAAGAATCAACTGAAGGCTGAAATTGAAGAACTGAAAGATCAAATTTCTTTGCAGTACAAAGCTGGCTATAATAAGGCGTTAAAGCAACTTTTAGCATCAGAACTTAAACCTTGATGAAGTTGAATGGACAAAAATCACCAAGACCATTATCAACTTCTGTAGCAGAACTTGAACCTTGATGTTTTGGATTCTTCTTGAAACTAACATGGTTTTCTAGTAGCTTTGTTTTGGAACTCCTTTGCTTTTTGTAAATGGGGATTATATTATGTCTATAAACTCATGTATATACTATATTTTGCTTTCCTCTATAACTATTTTTATGTTAGTTTTAGCATTACTTAGTTGAACCTGTAATATTAGCCATGCCCTAAAAAATAGGTTACAAAATTCAGTATTATGTTTTTCTTCCACATATATATAGAAGAAGAATTCATGCAAAAGCTTATGATATTACTAAAAGAAACTCATGCAAGTTTTGATTGCTTTTTAAAATTTTAATGTATCTTGATATTTTGATTGATTGTAGCCAATAGAAACTCTATTCATGCAAGAATTGTTACATACTTGAGAATTTCACTCAGTATTTTTAGGTGTATGTACCAAATTGACCCCAAGAGATAAAAGGGGAAAAGAAAGTCACAAACTTTCTACTTGCATTTTATTCACCACAAAAAAAATGCCCTCTATCCCCCACAAGCTCATATGATTGTCACAACAACCACTGAACAAACTATCCAACCCTGCAGAATTGCAGATCAAAAGGGGGAATAGATGGTATGTATAATATATTTCTCCGAAAAAAGAAAGAAAAAAAAGTCCAAAAGAAAAATAAAACTTCAAGCATTTTATTCCTGTAAAGACTCGGACGAAGGTGTGCGAGAATTTGATGTACTGTCAGCTTGTTTAGATGAATCTTCGGTAGCAGCTTTTGTATCAGATTGTTGAAGCTTGTCAGTTGATTGTTTCGATGGAGATGTCTCGGTTGGTTGGACAGTTGAAAGCCTTCTTGGATTAGTAAGGAGAGATGCATCGAATACTGATAGAGTAGGCGAGGGCAAGCCGTAGTTCTGAGAGATAGCCACAACTGGATGATCAAATTTGCATGTTGGACCAAACTTGCATACTCCATAGATTCTGTAATAAGAGCATATAGCATTCCCCTGCAGACAACCAAAATAGGAATCAAAAATCAAATTAATTTGGTAACTTATTATAAAAGTGTCGTAAAATATTAGGGAGGATGATATTAACAAATATTTCAAAGTAACTAAAAGTGATTTTGATATTCAATAGTTTGGAGATTACTTTTTGGAGATTGTTTTCATATTCTCATTTTGTTTAAATAACAAATGGATGAAAACTTTTAAAATCGTTAATTTAAAAAAATGATTTTTTCACAATTAAAAAGTTGGAACAAACGGACCCTAAGCATTAAGAAAATGCACTTACAGGTCTCATAGGAAGGCCAAGTGGATTAATTGATAAAGTTTGGCCTATCCTTTCTTTAGGGTGGTGGAATTTGCAGTCAGATCCATATTTGCATGTTCCGGTGCTCATAAAGTATTTACAGTCTGGTTGCTCAGGTCTATCTGGAAGAGATGAATTCATTACCTGTCCACCAGAAAGTGTCTCTCCCGCCGGATTCATGTAGTCGTAGACAAGATTAGATCCAATAAAACCAGTAGGCATTGCAGGGTTAATACTTCCCTTTTTCGACAAATAAAATAGCAGTCAAAAACAGAACATCTTAGTTGAATCAGCAAAAAGTAAGTAACCATTGAATGCATGTAGTTACGAAATCTAACATAATCAACATAGCCAAAGATCCTAAAAGGCTAGGAATATTTCCTAAACAAGACAAGGCTGGTTCTGTTTTGGATGTTAATCAGGCCGAATGTGATTGGAAACCAATGAAACAAAAGTATTGTCAATCATGCCATACACAAATCACTTCATTTGTGTTCCATGCAATGTTTGTGACATCTAGTAGTAAAAATGGTAACAAAATTTTCTAACCTTCGTGTATGTATTCGTTTAAATTATACCATGTTAATCAGTATATGTGTGTGAGCATTCAATAACAGTAAACTAAATACAAACACGACATTCAACAGTTTTTAACTAACCATGTAGTTGCTCCAGCTAAGTGCAGGCATAATGCCTTGTGAAGAAGGCAAAAAAGGAGGCACATAAGATTGAATGGCCTGTCCAGATAAATATGACAATCTCGGCATTGACCATGCAGGAAACCCACCAGCATATGGAAAACCTGATGAAGTAACAGTTGTGGAGGGAGGGGATGCAGCCACTGGATAAGCTCCTCCAAAGGAAGTTGCCTGTTGCGGATGATGAAACTTGCATGCAACTCCAAACTTGCAAGACCCGGTTCTCATGTAATAGGGACATGATTTTTCTTCCTAAAAGCAACAATTGTAGATTATTGAAAAACGCAATTGCTTCAACATCTTCCATCAAATTCAAGAGTAAACTTTGTGGAAAAAATATAGCACTTGGTTCAAAGGGATGTACAAACCTGACGCATGGGAAGACCTAAAGTATTGAAGACAACGGGTGCAGCACCTCGCCTGTCTTTTGGATGATGATATTTACATGTCGATCCATACTTACATGTTCCTGTCTTAAGAAAATACTGCAACACATATTTCAAACAAGATCACAAGTTACTAGTATTAAATTCTGTTTGGAAGAGCTTATGGAAACGGCTTATGACATGTCCTAAAGATGTTTTCAGCTTATTTCCATAAGTTCTTCAGCATAGCTTATGAAAACAGTTCGACTTTGTTTTATCTTTTTGTTATATAAATAGCTTATACGTAAGTACTTATATCACAAGTGCTTAAGCCATAAACGCCAAATTAAGTTGTTTATAGGTAATATGCTACCAACAACTTTCATTGCATTGGAATAACAATGAAGTATCTAATATTTAACAGTAAGAATGCACAAAATCTACAGATTTTATTCATTTCCTGAACTTGATATTTCTAGTACAATAGATGTGAAACTCAAAGTTCATGTCATTATTTTCTCTTCTACTTAAATTACGCCATGGCTGGCATCTAATGAAACTTTGCCATTATAGTCATAGAGAGATCTAGTAAATAAATTCTACAGGACAAACACTATAATGTCCATCAAAACCAAAATCTAATAAATGTTTGGAAGAAAACAATGCAGCATAACTTATTCATTTTTTTGTCCTCATTCCGTATCCTACAACCTACATCGGTTTCTTCCCTTTTCATTTATTGGTGTTCTAACAATGAACATGTCCTAGGCTAAATACTTCAGAGCAATTCCCTTGTATGAGCATAGTCTTAGTGCCTACAGACATTTTGTGCTCATGCAAGAGTTAGCAAGTATTTCAAACAGGTTAAACCTATTATTGAAGGGCTTGAGTGGAAATAAGAGACCACAAAAGGACAAAAATTGAATGCAAAAGGAAACTAAAACTTCTGCCAGAGGAAAAGAGTAAAATAACATACGTAAATATCTATAGAACAACTTCTGATGGAGTTTTCCACAACATAAAAAGTAAGTTTGTTAAAGCAAAAAAAGGCCTATTCTTGAATTTACTAGTTCTTGCAAAAACCACATCCAAAATCGGTTTCATGAACCACCGTTCAAAACGCAGGAATGAAAAATGACAATAAATACATTTGTAGTTACCAAAAATAAGCATACCTCACAATCAGGTTGCCCAGCTCTCTCAGGAAGTTCTTCACCATACTGAGTAACCTGAAATCTAATAAAGTATGAGAAAAGAAACTTTTACCTAAATTACGAATAATAAAACCAATGAGAAAATTTAACAAGATTACAATTCCACAGACTACATGATCATAAAATATTTGACCTAAGAAACTGCTTCATATCTATCTAGAAAGAAAAATCATGAAAAGGAAACAAAAGAAAGAGCTTCATTACAGGTGAAATGTTAGCAGGGTGATTATAGCGGCAGTTACTCCCGTAACCACACATTCCAGTCCTCAAATAATATACGCAGTCAGGTTCACCAGGTCGATCCGGATAAGGCATTGATTGAGCCACAGCATCTCTGTCTCGATTACTATTGATTTTCAAGCGCCGAATAGCTTCTGCAATACGAATCACAAAGGAATCAGACAAATCTTGCACAATCTCTCAACAAATTCAAGCAGTAATAATAACTCAAATTACCACACTTACAGTACAACACAATTAAACAAGATCAGAAATTCAAAACTATCATAAAGAATTTAAAACCGAAATATGCAGATTACGATTACGACCCTTTATTGCATCATAAAGCAAAGTACACAAATTTTGTAAAACCATGTGCGATCAAGTATAATAACACTTGATTCTAGGCAAGTAAACATGGAATCATAATATAATAATAATAATTTTCTATTCATGAAACCTTTTTCACTCACACAAGTTAACTCATAGTTTCAAAATAATCATCAAATCAAACCTCTCATAATACAACATTGCATGAATCAATCATAAACAAAACAAAAATAGAAATCATTCAAATCAAATTCATTCTACCAAAAATAGAAACAACATCATCATCATCATCATCAATGAAAACAAAATATTTCCAACCAAAACAATGATGATCAGAACAAGAAAAACATCATAAACAACAAATCATAAAAAATTCAAAGAAAAATCAATCATTCATTGAATTACCTTCAATGTTGTCACCAGATGGATTAGAACCAGCATTCTTGAAAACTTGTCTATTTTCTGGCATCTGAATAGCGTCAAAACAGAAAGATAATTTTTTTTTAGTTTTCAATCAAACCCTGATGACCCTTTAAGCTTTTAAGATGAAATCAGTTAAGAACACTGAAATTAACTCACCTAGATGTTAAAAAGGTAAAAAAATTCCAATGAAAATTAAAATATAAATAATAAAAAAAAGAGAGAGAATCAGAGATAAAATTGAGAAGAATTTTGTTCAATGTGAAATCTATGAAAAAAGATTATATAATAATAATATTCCAATTGGATGGAAAATTCTGCAAACTTTGCAACATTTTGGATCTTTGAATGTGAAACCCGACAATAACATTAACAACAACAAAAAACATTAATAAAGTAAGGTTCTTACGCGCGTGTACGAACATTAAATTTTTTGTACCGCTTTTACCCTCCACGTGGCAACTCTTCAGTGTGTTTACGTGAGACAAGATTTATTAATGTTATATTTGGCGCGTGGATTGCAATCACTGATATTTATTATCTTTAATTTTTTTTTCGTGTATAAATTAATTCATCGAAATTAATTAAGTATGATTAGAATAGAAGGTAAAAATTTTAAGTTTAGAGTTGAATTCAATTCTCTTAAAAAATATTTAACATTGTTACATTTTTAAAACTGAATTTGAAGTTAGAAGATTTAATTAAGTTAGAAGTGATTGATATTAGATTTCTTGTCACTAATATAATTTAATTATTTTTAATTTCACATGTTTTGGACTGATTATGAAAACTTAATTGGCCTGAAAAGTAGATGCCAATGATGTTAGGTAGCAATTCAACCGTAGATTTTATTCTCAGGTTATGAGATCTATGTACTTGGATTTTATTTTATTTTTGTGAATAGTTGTCACAAGATTTGGAGTTGACAATTCAACTTGTGTTCAACATTGAAATAATTACCCCTTCAAAAAAGATTAGAAATAATTACATGGGGGTACGGCATGACTCTCTAATAAAAGTTTATAAAAGTAAAGGTAGATTTTATCAAAACTAAATCTTATCAGGTTTTATTTTGGCTAAAAAATCTTATTAGGTAGATACTTTTTGTTTTTGTAACATTCAGGTGATATAGTATTTGTTTACATATTTAGATAAAGATATGATATGGTGGTATTATATGAGATATTGCTGAATAGCTGTGATTTAAAAGAAAATGCCTGATTGCATTTTTGGTATCATATTTTTACTTTATGAAGTTTTGATATCATATTTTAAAGTTTTGTTTTTTTGTCCTTTATTTCAATTTTTTAAATTTTTAATCTTTTATTCTATTTTGGAGTCAACTTTGATGATATGTTCATGTTGCTAATGACGTGATATAACACTTATTGATATAATGTTCATATGTGTTCTGGTACGTTATTATAAATTTGGACACGTTATTAAAATTGACCTTAAAATTAATGGGGACTAAAAGTCGTACACGATTGAAATAGGAAACCAAAAATATGGATATATGCAAGTATATCACTGAAAATATGGAAACTAGTTAAAGGTGTTTAGCTCTCTACTTTTGAACTTATCCACAACGTATTTACAATTTAGTTCAATATCCACGTTAACCCATTGCAATTCTAATGTAAGGAGACTCAAAGCTTCTTCTAAATCAACATACTATAGGTTGGACACATAATTATATTTTAGCTTATATAAATTTGCCTTCATTAATACAAATACAAATATCAAATCCCACCTCATTGTCATTTGTGGAAAAAAGAAGCATTCATGGTGAGTGTTAGTAATAGTTTCATTGTTCCAAATTTTATTGTTTCTTCGTTTTTAAAAGATCTAAATCGTACTATTTTTATTTCTAAATATAAACAAAATTTATTTTTTAATTCATTCATTTAATGATGTTTGTGGTCCATATTATAAACCACATACATCATTAAATAAATTGATTTAAAAAATAAATTTTGCTTATATTTAGAAATGGAGGGAGTACGTGAATAAAAATCAATTTAATTACATAAATTGCCTAAAAATGCTAAAACAAATCTCGCCAATTGAATTGTAATATAATTCACTTTCTTTATAGAAGTTGCCAAAGCATGAAGGAAGTGAGTGTTCAAATCATCATCTTTGAGCCACAATGTTTTTGCCATTTGCTTCCAAAATATACCATCTTTGACCATAAGAGTGTTCAAGTGCTTCCTCAATGCATTGAAGTAGTTAATATTTAATGCATTGACTTGATGCCTTACTTTGTTCATTTTGTTTTCGTAGATTGTGGCAACTTTTGTTGCTCCATTAAAGTAATTGTGGACCACATTTATCTAGTTTTCTGCCAATTCCCTCATCATTAGCATTCTACCAGCATTGTTGAACAAATTTATCAAAAGCAGGATCGATTAACCAGACATTTTTAAATTTGAAATGTTTATTAGGAGTCTTGTGACCTTTAGAAGCAGTAGCTGTCAAATATTCTAATTTTACATTTGGAAATAAGTGATATCAGTCTTCAGTTGATAATGCTCGAACTAACTTCTCTATATGTCGATTAATGTCTAAACCATGTAAATGGGTAACCTTTCAAAACAATAGCAATCAAACCAACATTCATGATTGCCTCTCTAAATCCACTAATCAACCAATTTAGATTATGCTATGGCATAAATCCCATCATGGGTTACTGATTTAATTTAATTAAGCTTAAATGCAATTTTGGTCCCTCTATTTGAGAAAAACTACAATTTGGTCCTTTTATTTTTAATTACACAATTTTAGTCATTCATTTCAATTTTTTACCAATATATGATTTTGACCGTCAAATTTGATGACGTGACAATAAATTGTTCACTCTAAAACTCTTGTATCATTTCAACTGATTTTCTTTTGATTGTTTATGTTTGATCACAACCTAATTTAACACTAATTTTTAGCAAGACTCGACAATTATGTTCTTTGTTTTCATGTTAAGTCGCTAATTTATTGTCAATCCTTCAAATCAAATGGTCAAATTTTTTGAAATAGAGGACTAAAACTGTGCAGTTAAAAATAAAGGAATTAAAATTATGGTTTTGCCAAAATATGTGGATCAAAACCGAATTTAAGCCATTTAATTATAATATATAATTGTGTAAAGAATATTTACACAAAGAGATGTCTTTTTTTACAAGTTATATAAAAAAAATATAGATAAATAAAATGACAAGTATATGAGTCTGAATTCAAACTTCGGTTATAGTGTCCTACCTAATGATTTTGGTATTTTATCAGTTGTCATAAGATTGTGGACAATTATATCAATATTATATATCTCATAATATCAATATTTTATATTTATACAAGTTATATTTTAAAAACTTTTTTTTTACCGATTTTAAGAAATAATATTATCACACGATACAAAGGTTGATATTCTATTCAATATCCGTCTAAACCTTTTTACGTGCATAAAATTTTATATCATTTGAGTTTTGCATATTTTGGATATTTTCTATGGATAGAAGAACATTTGTGTCATCTCATTCTTTTGTATCATTTTTTATCTACATAGATGGTTTTACGATTTTAATATGACTTTTCAAATTACTTGTATTGAATGAGATATGATTGGATAATGTATTTAAGACCTTAATTATTTTCAATCATTTATGGTTCGGTTAGAGTCACTTGTCTATGTTTTAAGTTAACTTCTTGCAAAACTTATTTGTTTACTTAAATAGTATTTAAAATGTTAATTACAAATTGTTAAGAAACTTACTTTTAACCTTTACATAGTTTTTTCGTCACAATTTTATTAAATCATGTCATTCTTTTGTACCATTATTTTTCTATGTAGATAGTTTTATTGTTTAAATATGATTTTTTAAAACGGTTTGTATTGGTTGTGATATAACAAGACAAGTCTTACTACAATTCAATCGTTTATGATTCGGTTACCGTCAATTGTTTTTAAGTTAACTTTTTAGAAACTTACTTGTTTACTTAAATAGTATTTAAAATATTAATTACAATTTTTTTTAAAACTTATTTGGAATTTTTGCATAATTTTTATGATTCTTTTACATTATTCACAATTTTATTCAAGTTTCAAAAAATTCCTTTAAAAGTGATTTCACGAACTATTAAAAAAAGGTCAATTTATATTGCTTTATTTAACAAATAATAATGGTTTCGTATTTTTTACAATTGAACTATATAATTAGTCCTATGTTTATAAGTGGAGGTAGTCCTCACTTTACAATCAATTTTGTATGATTGAGGGTGCGTTTGGTTCAGTTTTGTATTAAAAGAATCTTGAGATTTTTTTAGAGATTTTTAAAAAAAATCTGAAATTATTTGTGTTTGCCTACTACTCATAAAAATTCATTTTTACAAAAAAATGAGTTTTAACTTGTACATGTGTTACCTCCTTGTTTTTGAAAAAAATAGATTTTGAGAAAAACTAATCATAATAGCTTTTCATTTTAGGATCAAAATATTTTTTTTTGATAAAGTCATTTTTCTAAAAATCCTAAACAAACACTTAGAAATGTAAAAAGTGATTTTTTTAAAGAAAAAAATCTTAAACAAATGCACCCTGAGTAAGACCCAACTCCAAAGCTCTTGAAGGTATTAGAGTCTCTCTAATATCTATTGTGCCACTTCCTATAAGGTTTTCGCTATTGTGACACTCCGATTACTCTCCAGATGTTCAATCATTGGCATGAGGGGTGAATTAAGGGTTCGACATTAAATGATATATGATATCACAATATATCTCTATGTTGCCTTGTGCGGATCTGCCTAGTTGAGGCAGTCATGCTCATCATGTAACCTGTGTGCGAACACATATAAAATATTCACAAATTCAGAGATAAATCAACATTTTTGCAACTCTAAACGTATTTCGGGTTTTAGAAACCAAAATACTAAACAACACTTTTCAGTTTTCAGAATCTGAACAAACTCGGTATCCTTTAAGAAAAAAATGTAAATCAAACACCAAATATTTGAGCAAATATCAACTAACATCTTGTTTAATAGTTGAACCCATGTAAAATGTGATGGGTTTAATCAACTTGACTTGAAACATGACACATTGTAATAAGATTTGATTTAGGAGTATTTAGGTAAAAAATAATAAAAAATAAAACCGTATAAATGAGAAAAGGGGGTATATTGACATGATTCAAATTATATAATCAAAAATATGTTTCATAGTTTCAAATTATGAAAGGTTAATGATGTGTTTCGTCCTTGCAAATAGGGGTCGTTTAAAAATTCGTCCTTGTATTCGTTAATCCTTGCTTTTTAGCCTTGCAAAGTTTAATCAGTTAAAATTTCGTCCCTTGACCCAGTTAATGACTGCCACGTCACTAATTTGATGACGTGGCAATCACTACCACACATGAAATTCCAATTTTGCCCTTAAGAAGGGGAAGAAAGAATTGGAAACCCAGGGGTAAAATTGGAATTTCATGTGTGGTTTAGTGACATGGCAGTGATTAAGTGGGGAGAGGGACGAAATTTTAACTGATTAAACTTTGCAAGGCTAAAAAGCAAGGATTAACGAATAGAGAGACGAATTTTTAAACGACCCCTATTTGCAAGGACGAAACACATCATTAATCCAATTATGAAATATGAGCATAGCAAAATGAAAAAATTGTAGAATGTGCAAGAAAAGTGGGGCAATAAAAATTTATTTAACTAAAACTAATATGACATCTATATCCACTTGCTAGTAATAAACACGAAAAGATTAACAACCATTTATTATGGAATTTTGACTATGATTGTTCCAAATGCAATGGTACTACCATTTAAGAATTGTGTTGGGTTAAACTCCAAAGTCTCAATACTACCATCTGTTAACGATGAGTAGGTGACATGCTCTCTCTTGATGGACCACCACGTCCACCCTACAATACATGCCACTAAACCCTACTCAAATTAAAATAATAGTAGTAATAACTGTCCTACACCAAAAGTAGAAAAAATATATTTATGACATAAAAAATGAAGGAAAGTTTTGAAGGAATGGTCGATATGAGGGCAAAAATGTCCTTTTAATTAGTGTCAGAAAACTCAGAAGTTCTGACGAAAACATCATGATAGAGCATTGACGTATCAGTTTTGTGAAAAATCGTCGCCGTTAAAGGGAAGGATATAAGGGTTAGATACAAGACGCGTGGTAAAGAACGAACCATATTGATTGCAAAAGTCTGTGGTGGGTCATTGCTTTCTATTGTCGGCAAATTTGTTTTTACTATATTTTATTTATGAATTTATTTACTAGCATGTGTTTTTTGCATCATCGATAAATATATGATTTAGTTTAGTACTATGTAGTATAAAACTTAGTGTTCTTAAAAAAATAGTTGATTAATAAAAACAACTTGAGGAAATAATGAATACTAGTAGAATCCCAATTAGAATTTACTTTTTTTTGATAAAGTAATAAATAATAGAATCTTAATGAAAATTTATAAAAATCACTTCTAATTAAGACATATTACGGGTTCGTATGATTTGAAGTTTGCAAACACAGACGCATCGAAATTTTCAAAACAAAATTGTCGTGATTTATATAAGTTAGCATTTAAAGCTTTTGTGTTAACATAATGATTTATGTGGTTTGCAAAAAGTAGATGCAAACATGTATTAAAATGTGAGGCCTCATTAGTGTTTTATTAAATTACTTTAAAGGCTTAAATATGCATTTCATTCCTGTAATTAGGGGTCGTTTGAAATTTCACCCCTGAGCTTACTAATCCTTCCATTTTGCCCTTGCAAATATTAATCATTTGACTTTTTGTCCTAATTAAGTTTTTTTGCTGAGGTGAACTGTCATTAGCGACGTGGTGCCCATGTGGCAAGTGATGATTTGGCGAGGTAGTTGGTTTAAATAGATCTTTGGTCCCTGCAAATATAGGTCATTTGAATTTTCGTCCCTGAAATTACTAATCAGATGTAATTAGGACCATTTTTCAAATGATTAATAATTGCAAGGGCAAAATGGGAGGATTAGTAAGCTCAGGGATGAAATTTCAAACGACCCCTAATTACAGGGATGAAATGCATATTTAAACCTACTTTAAATTATGTTCAAAAATTTGTCTTTTTGTCCCTCCATCACTTTTCGGTTTGATATCTAATAATTATAATCATAGCGGAGTTTTTAAGATTTTATTGTTATGTTTCTTTGCTTGTGTTGTATTGTTATTTTTAATTTGCTTCAAATTTGTATTTAACATGTTTGTTGAAATGCTAGAAAGTGATTATTTTTGTTGGTGCCGTATTTTGAGTAAGAAGTTTATTGTGGCTATCATCATGTTCAACATTCTTGTAGCCCTACAAGTGGCTTGTCAACATGTGGTTGAATTCGTCATTTCAAAGACCACATGTAGTCGAAAGGTTTAATAGTAGTTTTAGCCCCATAACTTTTCAAAAGTTGCGATTTTGGCCCTCTAAAAAAAACTACAAAATCGCTCCATAAATTTTGCAACTGTAGCAGTTTTGACCCCCCAAGGCAAAATAAATAAATAAAAATAACACGTGGCACCTCACTTAGGGTGCCACGTCAGCGTCGACCGAGTCAAAATTGGTCTTGGGGGCAAAAATTGCCACAGGTGCAAAACTTAAGGGACTATTTTGTAGTTTCTTCTTCTTAGGGGACTAAAATCGCAACTTTGAAAAAATTAGATGCTAAAACTGCTATTAAAGACTATTGATATTTCGTTATTATTGATCTTTGGCCATATGCACAAGAATTTAGCGTGACTAATAGAATTAAGAGTTTGGTTTGTCAGTATACTTTTGCCTTATGAAATTCCTGTTTGTATTGCTATATGATGTATTTGTCTTTCAAAATGTGGATGGGGAATATTCCAACTTATATCCAATTTGATCATACTTTTTAGGTACTTAAAGATAACAAAGAAATTTAAAACTTTGGATTAACACTACCCCTTCCACTAGAGTGGGGAGTGTTAACAAAAAAATGAAATTGCACAAAACTGAACTAAACAATACTCATAAAATTTAATGTTTTTTTTTTTATCAATTTTTCTTTATAATACAAAATCTTTTTAAAAGGTCGATTTTTGACAGGTGTGTATGAAAAACATTTGTTGGAAGAAGTTAATCCCTTAAATGGACTTGGGTATCCATAGGAAATTAGTCTGTATAATTGTGCATGGAGGATACCTTTGGTTTACCCCAAAAAAAAAAAAAAACCTCTTACTTTGAGGTACCTTAAAATTTGTATTATTGGAGGATTTTGAAGGGTTATATGAATTTTTCGAATTCATCATAAGTTGGTACAATATGCATAAAATTAAAATCATATTAATATAAACATTAATTTATCATTTTTTTTTAAAATACTCTTTTTCAAAATGTGAAAGATGTGTCTATTTTTTCTTTTCCACCACACTCCCAAATGAAGCCCAAAGGTCACTGCAACGAAAATTGCTCTTCTTCCATTGGGTTTTGCTCACTCCAACATGAAAAGTCAAAAGTATCTCTGCGTGACTTAAGTCACACTCGATACTTTCAACGTGAGTTAACTCACGCACGTTGTATAATGCCTACGTGACTTAAGTCACGAAAACCATTTTAGCCATTACTTTTAGGACCCCTAAATTTCCCGTTTTGCTTTGGTCTTATTATTCAGGAGATACGAACTGATGAGTTGTGGGAGTTATCTTTCGAACTAGTCATTTTATATGTTATAATAGTTGGATTGTACTTTTCATTACTACTTTCACACTCAACCTCATTCCTCTCTCAAAAGAAATATGAAGATCGAGAAGAGTTGATCAATTGGACTTGTTGTTAGGCAAGGAAAACAAGGTTTACTATAAAAACAAATAAATTGGATAGTGGTTTTGGAAGTATAAAATTATTTTTTATATTGGGTAGTAAAAGAGGTGGTGAGTATAAAAGAATTAGAAGTTGAAACGAGAAGACATGAGTTAAATGAAATGTGGATGTCCGTTTAGGTTTCGTGATTATTTTAAAGCATAAAGACAATAGAATTTTGGTGTTGTTTACGGATTACATAAACAAAAGATGGAGTCAGAGTTAGAAGCTCATATTTTGGCCGATGGTTTAAATGCGAAAGAGACAGAATTTGTCGATGAATATTGTACAACCAAAAATTATTATGCCGACTTTGAAAGATTGAAGGAAAGACAATTTGACGATTGCAAAGCAAGTTTACAATACATGTCAATTATACAAAAAGACTATCAAAGGTTTGAGAACATAGTTCTAGTAGTTGTTGAAGTGTTTGGATCAACAAACAAACCCTAAACATATTCTATTTCATCGACAACATATACAACCTCAAAATTAAAAAAAAAAAAAAAAACGAATTGAGAGATGTTAACACTTACTTGCTATGTTTGTTAAAAAAAATAAAATTACTTGCTATGTTGTAGAGGAATTGTGGCGTCAAATCCGAGGAATGTGGTATGTTTTAATGGGAATCAAGATTTGAATGAAGAAATAGGTTTGGAGAAAGAAAAAAAAGTGCATTACGGCCTTTGGAAACTTGTAAAAACGTAACTAATGCAATGATTCTGCTCTGTCATATATTTTGAACCATGCAAAAGATAGTTCTCAAAACTCAACGAACGAGAGATAACTCTCAAACACTTCAGTTCCTATACGTTATGTTTAGGGGCAAAATGTAAAAAAAATTCGGGACCCGAAAGCAATAAAGGGGGAAAAGAACACACGTCATGAATAACAATACAACCGAATTGCTTGACCCATGATATGAACATCAAGAATAGGGAAAATAATGTGTCATGTCTCTCACATTATGCCAAATTGGTCCTTGAACTCATATCAATTTCCACTATGTTCCTTTCCCCATAAAAATAAGCATCAACATAAAACTAGAGTTTTCGGGTTTGTTATGAAACAAATTTCCGAATTAGGAAGTAGATATTCTTTTTAGACAATAATCTATGACTCTAGGAATTAAATCTAAGTTCTTGTCTTAAGTGAGAGTCATATTACAAACTCTACTAACTTTATATTAGACCTCCTGAAATTTTTTTATATACATAATTTCTCACAATGGAAATACCATATGGAGACAATTTAACCACATCCAATGTTTGTGGACCTCACACTACAAAGGAAATAACAACAAGTAATAATATCATGAAAATTACAGTTGCACAATATACATGCAACCAGCTGCTTGAAAACTAGCCATAAGAAACAACCATTTTTTCCCCTTGGCCCCATTCCTGATCTTCTCTGCAATAATCCCAAAAGGGGTAGCTTGTATGCAATAAACATTGAATGAAATACCAGAATTGGCATCCCACAATTGAAGACCGCCACCATGATGAGTAATAGTCATTGACTTTCACAGCCAAAATAGCTAATTACATTACTGGGGTCATGGAATAAAGCACCCGAGGCATCCCCCCTAGGCCTAACTTTGTGCAAAGATAATGACACCATGTTTAGTTTTGTGGGGGAGAAATAAAAGAGAACATAAACAAAGAACAGTAAAATTAAAATATTTGTTAATTATTGATGAATAACAACTATTCTTAAAGAAGAAGTAGAGGAAAAGAAACCACTTGTTATATATATATATATATATATATATATATATATATATATATATATATATCTTCGTTTCAAGTACATAAAAAACGGAAGAAAATAAAAGAGGATATTTTGACGCGTTAAGAAAATACTAGAGAAGCAACCAATTTCTGAGACATTATTTACAAGAGTCAGGTTTATCGGATTTTTCATTTCTCCACATTTAAAAGTGTGTGGATCTTAGCACTGACTGCTTGAACAAAACAAACTCAACGACGGGTGCTAAGTTGATACAAGTCTATAATTTCAAAGACCAAATTGAATATTTACCTTATACTTTGTTCCTTTTTAGGCTAATGTTGCTCTCTATGTGTGATGATGGAGTTAATTATCTTCTTTCGTACCAATACTATACCCTTTATTTTATTTGTTTTAATCTGTGCATTTCAATTGGAAAGAACCACTCAACATTATAAAATTAAATGACACAAGCATGTATTAAAAAACACATTATCCATCGGCTCTATCTTATTTGTTGCGGGCGTTTGGTGGTCTTGGCAATGGCAATTTTTTTGTTTCTCAAATGCTTTTACCTCTTACTACCGTCTTATTATGGAAGGTCGTAATATAACTCTCATCTTCATCTCTTGCATTCCTAACTCACCGCTTACGAGACGAGAACATAGACGGATCATATAGAAATCCTTCAATCCCTCTTGCACCATTCTGCTCTGTCCCCAACAACATTTGCTTGCGCCCTGCAGTCCTGCCTATTTTACCCCTGCGCTAGTTAACTAGCGCAACACATGTTAAGTGGCGCAGCGCCAGTTAACTCGCGCAGCGCCAGTTAACTAGCGCAGGGTTACTGTTTTCGTACAAAACCCATCAGTCCGAACTCCAAGCACCATTTTCTTTCCTTTCACCCTAAAAAACCCAAAAAGTGCGAATTTTTGGTCAAAATCCTCATCCCAAATCATTGCAAATCGTCAGGAAGCAAGTTTCTACGCTCATCAAGCACCAAATATCAGGTATTGTATCATCAAAACTCATCTCATTTTGCTGGTTTTTGTGGTAGGTTCGTCATGTTTTCGTAGGCACTAGGTTAGGCGCGCTAGTTAAGTGGCGCAGGTAGTACGTGTGCGCCACTTAAGTGGCGCAAGGGTTAATGGGCTGCGCCAGTTAAGTGGCGCGGGGGTTAATGGGCTGCGCCAGTTAAGTGGCGCCCCGGTGCACAATCCCTTTTTTCGAATTTTTTGCCACTTTTGTTCTTGGTTAGCTTGTTCCACAAGTAATTTATTTTTTCTTCCTTTGTTATTTTTTTTATTCAATAGATATATAGGGAGATGGTTGACAATGTTGCGGATGATGACGTTGAACCGAAACCGGCCAAAAATGAAGGTTCCGGCGATGTCAAACCAACTGTTAATTTGAAACCGTTTAAAGCCCAAATTCCAATGCAAGCTCGCATTGGTAAAATTGTAGAACCTAAACCGGTACCTATCGGTGTTATTTGTAAAGCTCGCGACACCGCCTCATGTTTTACAACAAATGCAAGATGGAGAGAGCGAGAAGAGTTACTTACTTGGGTTCGTGGACAAGGGGTAAAGGCCGGATTTGGTGTTTGTATAGATAAATCCGTTTTAAAAAGGTCGTACTTGACGATGCAATGTGAAAGAAGTGGGATATACGAGCCACCTAAGACAAGGAAGAAACCAAACCTTGAAAGCATCGGTTCAAGGAAATGTAATTGTCCGTTTAGGTTGAAAGGGTTCTTTGATAAAGATACAAATGATTGGTGGCTTGGAATGCTTTGTGGAATGCACAACCATGACTTGGAGGAGGAGGAGGGAAAGTTACAAGGACACCTAATTGCGGGTAGACTTAGTGCGGAGGAGAAGAAAAAAGTTATTGAAATGACAAAGAGTTTGGCGGTGCCTCAGAATATTCTCACCAATTTGAAGGAAAATAACAATGAAAGTGTGACAGCAATCAAGCAAGTGTACAATGTGCGAACAAGATGGCGCAAGGGGGAAAGAGGTGACATGACGGAGTTGCAATTCTTGATTTCGAAGTTGGTGGAGCATAAATACGTCTATTACACAAGATGCAATAGTGAGGAAGTCACTCTTGAAGACATTTTTTTTGCTCATCCGGATTCAATTAAATTGCTCAACACCTTTCCGACCGTTTTGGTCATGGGCTCCACATACAAAACCAACAACCACCGAATGCCGTTGTTTGAGATAGTTGGTTGCACCTCTACAAAAATGACGTATTCTGTTGGTTTCGCGTTTCTTCACTTTGAACTAGAGGATAACTTTGCTTGGGCACTCACTATGGTGAAAGGTCTATTGTCCTCAAAAGACAACATGCCTAAGGTGATTGTCACCGATAGGGATGGTGCTTTGATGAATGTCGTTGGCACAGTTTTCCCTGAAACATACATTATGCTTTGTTATTTTCATATTGGGAAGAATGTAAGGGCTAAGTGCATCACGGATTGTAGAGTTCACGCAAAGCCTCCTAAGGGCGCCAAAGTTGACAAGGAAGAATTGAAGAAGAACAAGGTGAATAATAGAGAAGTTGTTGAGAAAGTCGTGATTGTTTGGAGAGAGTTGGTCGAATCCCCTACGGAGAAACAGTTTTGAACCTTAAGGAAAAATTTGTGAGGGCATGGACGAATAAAGTCTTGCATCTAGGGTGTAGAACCACCAACATTGTTGAATCGGCTCATGGAGTTTTGAAAAAATATTTAAGGAGTAGTGTGGGTGATTTGGCATCTTGTTGGGATGAAATTCACAAGATGTTGGTCGTGCAATTTGGTGAGATCCAAGGAAGTTTTGGGAGGAACAACGGTCTTTGAACACAAATACGCAAAAATCAAGATGATGAAAGAGTTGGAGGGTTATGTTTCTAGAAAAGCATTGAGATTTATCTATGATGAATTGAAACGCTCCAAGACATTCGGATTTCATGAGGAAGATTGTGGTTGTGTGCAAAAGACTTCGTACGGGCTACCTTGTGCGTGTATTATTGCCATGAAGATCAAGCAAAAATTGCCTCTTGTCTTGGATGATATATACCCTCATTGGAAAAGGTTGTGTGCACAAGGAGAAAAGATTGATGATGATTTTTCCGTGGTGGAGGAGTGGAATGGCATTCAAGAACTTCTCAAGAAAAGCCCTTACAATATGAAACTCCACATCAAAGAGATGATGCGTCAAATAGCATTTCCGAAAATCACAATTTTGTCTCCGCCTTCGACAAAGGCGGTAACCAAGGGAGCATCTAAAAGGAAGAGGACTACACCCAAAGTGTCATCAACGGGACGAATCCCCTCTAGGTGGGAGACCATTGATTCTCAAAATCTGGATAGTCAACCTTCACAACCAAAGAGGTCACTTCCAAAGAGGAAAGATGCACGCCTTGGCACTTACTCCCGCTCACAAGCTTCATCGTCTACTTCAAAACCGCTTCGGAATATCCCATACATTTCACAAATTCCAAACTTCATGAGACCTTTTGTTGAAGACATTGTGAATGTTAAAGGGGATGGTCATTGTGGATTCCGGGTGATAGCTAGGCACTTGGGGAAGGATGAAGAAGATCATGTTTTGGTTCGGCATGCACTTATTAATGAGTTGAAAAATCACAAGAGTGACTACATGCCGATATATGACACGGAGGAGCGTTATAACAAAATCTTGAATGGTTTACACCCTCCAAAAAGTACAATTGGTGTTGCGCCGGTAGATAAGTGGATGACCACTCCGGATATGGGTCACATTGTTGCTTCTTGCTACAAAAGACCCGTTGTTCTATTGACTTTGCCCGAAACAACGGGTGGTGTATGTGAGACATATTTTCCAATCCGAAGTGCTCCTCCACTTAATCCACATTCCAACATCATGTGTCTTTGCTTAATTCCCGACCACTATCTTCATGTCATCTTGAAGGAAGGTTGTCCGTTACCACCGAGTTGCACGGAGTGGATGAACGACAAGATTGGTGAGGCGGAGAATTGGCATTTTGCGTTTTTGGATAGACAAAACGCTTACAATGAACTCATGTCCAAGGAGCCAATGCCGCCAAAGAAACCAACAAATGAGCACAATCCAATTATTTGTGATGATACTCCCACCCCGCAAAAAAAGGAACAAGAAGTTGAATGGACGGAAGACATGGAAGAAGACGATAATTTAGGAATGTCACTAGACCTCTTAGATAGGTTATTATAGGTTAGGACAGTTATAGGTCGGTCGGTGTTCGTCCTATTTTTTGGTGGTATTACACCCCGACGTATTTTTTGGTGGCCGGTTATGTAATTTGGATATTTGTGGCCAATATGTAACTAATATTATATATATATATATATATATATATATATATATATATATATATATTAAATGAAGTGAAATATTTTTTTGGTGGCCGGTTATGTCACAACAATTATTGCTCGCATTACTTACTTTGTCAACTACTTATTTTATATCATTTCTCTCATATTTGTTTTTCATTATATTTTTGTGAAGTTTGTGAGGTGAAACATGTCTGAAGATGCACCAACTCCGGTTAAACTTGAAATCCGTTATGTAGATGTGAAAAAGAGGGTTTGGTTCACTGTAAACCCCACCGACAAGTTGGATGAGTTGAAGACAAAGCTTGACGACTTCTTTATCTATATTGGTTCAAATCATAGAACATGTCATGTGATAGTAAATGTGCCCGGCCTAGACTTGGGGGAGGATAAGGAAGAGGACTTATGGAAGACAGTGTATCATCCACAACTCCTCAAAGACGATAGCGACGTTGATTTCATGTTTAGCATAATGGTTGAGAATAATACTTTGTATCTTTTTGTCCGATCCGTTGAAGTGTAATCCTTATTTAAGTGTAATACTGTAATGTTTGACCGTTTATGTGAGATTATGTAATTTTATAAATTTAAGGACAAATTTGTGTTATTTGAATCAATGTTTGAATGAATGTTATTTCAATGAATGTACGAAAGAAGGATTGAAAAATCAGGGAAAATAGAGGTTAGCACATAATTTTTCCCGTTGTCACTCTGGATATTTGCTGCAAAATTTGCCATTCCTGCCAGGCAGGAAAAATGCGGCCATGGCGACAAAGAGGCAGTAGCAATGCTTATCATTTCCCGCTATGGCGACAGTTTGCTAACACATGCGCCAGTTAACGTGCGTAGTGCCAGTTAACGCGCGTAGTGTTTTACACATGTGCTAGTTAAGTGGCGCAGCATGCGTTAACAAGCGCAGTATTTTACACTTGCGCCAGTTAACTAGCACAAAGGTAAAATGGGAATGGCTGCAGGGCGCGAGCAAATTTTGCAGGGTGGAGAGCAGAATTCTAATGTTGATTGCAACTCCGTTGACAACCGTGTCAAAGTTGGATTTGATGGCTTGCTTCACCATCCTTCCGAGATATGGATCTCTAGTTTCTCAAGATTTCTTTCAAAAACCTTTAATATTCTTCATGCTTAGCTCCATGCTATTCATCAAAGACTTTGTTGGCTAAGCAATTGGATTACCATGACATTATTTGTTTCAATGGTTCTCTTCGTTATGTTGATATACTCCATGATCAAACGTCAAGGTTTCACAAGTATGCTAAGATCTTCTTCACCAATATTGACATGTTTTGCATCACTCATATTTTCCAAGAAAATAGTTGACTAGACTTCCTTAGCTAGAGCTTCTTTTAGCATTGATCTCATGGTCCATGTGTTCCATCCAACCGGCATCTCAGACCTCCTCTTTACAACTCTATGGAAACTTAGTTATGTAGAGCTTAATTTCTCTCTTTTTTTTCTTCTTCTTTCTCTTTAGCTTTGTAAAAAAAAACAATAATCTAAAATTTAAAAATAAAAAATAAAAAATCTAATCCAAGTACACCTAATGTAAGCACTAAGCATAAGCGCATTATACCCACATTTTTACGGCGTCATCTTAGATTTTTCACAAAGCTAACCACCTACCTATTTCATATCCATTGCATTTACTTTTTTTTTTCTTTAAGGAATTGCATTTACTTTTTATTAGTGTTCCTTTCATTTTCAACCACAGTTTGTACGTCTCTTTAGATTCCAATTTATTATCAATCATTTTCATTTAAAAACTTTTGAGTTTTCTCCCCCTTTTTCCCTTTTTCTATAGTACCAGGTAAATCTTATTTTGTCACAACTTCAAAAAAAAAATATATATTTAGACATACACAAATAAAAAATAATAATAAATAAATAATGTGTCTAAATTATATTTTTATTATTTTATGTGTATTTAAATATTTTATATTATTAATGTTAAAAATAATTATAAGGGTTAAAATTATAAAAATAACTCAGTTATTTTGAAACACTATTATCTTATTTTTTTCAAATGACTCAATTATTATAGGACAAAAGAAATTATTTATATACTTCTTCAAAAAATTATGTTTATACTTGTAATCAAATAAGATTTGCTCCAAGTACGTTACTCCCAAACTCAAAAGTTGACATTTAAGTGGAAAGCAGAATCAACAACTTGGTCAAAGTCAAAGCATTAGTTAATTGATCCCAGTGAAAGGGAAATGCTACATTTTCATGGAAAGTGGTTCCACTCAGGTCTCAAAGACTCATATCAATGGAGTTATGACAAACCACAAAATCTGTTTGGAACAAATGCTATCGTTGAGCAATGTGATAGTAGGTTTAAGAAATTAATCTTCTTTAAGTTTTTCATGGCCCTGATTTTATATTCAAAGGCGGGTTTGGGTATAGAAATTGTTTGCTTTTGCTGTATATATTCTTTTCAAATAATACTTTTTATGTTAATCTTATGATTTAGTTAACTTTTATTTAATTTTAATCTCTATTTTACAAATTCTGTATAAAAAATGTGATAAATCTTAGTTCAACATGTCTACAATTTTAGTTCAAAACAGCTAAAAGTCATAAATCTTTAATCCTCTTTGGTGTATTTAATTTTATAAGATTGATTTTAACAAAACTCAACATGAAGACCTGAAGCTGATTTTTCTTTTCTTTTTTGTGTTGAAAATGATATTTAAAAGCATTTTAATATTTAGTATTTACTGTAATGTGAAAATCAAATTATATTGTGAAAATATTTAAGCCATTTCATTTGAAATTTATATATTTTTCATCACTTCTTTTAGACGAACCGCTCTTTTTTTAAAGGCACCATGTGAAAAATCATACTCTTGTCCACGCTATATAATCAAGTAAAAAAAAAGTAAATTGAATATAATGTTTTTTATGTATTTTTTTGTCAAAATATTTTTTTATCTATTAGAGAGGGTTTTTGTTTTAGTCATTTTTAAGTCTAGTAAAGAATGTAAATGAAAAGAGACATTTTTTTAACACAAATAACTTACAATTATAAATGAAACAAAAAAAAAAAATATGGGCCCTCTTATCCACCGAAGTGTTTCCTTAGCAGCCCAGTTTCAGCATGTAGCCTTCTCTCGTATGAAAATTGCTCTTAGACACTTTGGATTACTCACAAACACTTCAAACATTCAAAAATACTATCACTAGGAGTTACGAACAGTTCACCTGTGAACGGTAGCTATGGATTGTTCGAGATTTTGTGTCAACGGTTTATAATATATCTTTGCAGGTAAATCTGTTACGCCTAGATGAAGTTATTGATAGGCTTAAAATAACTCATGAAATATGCTTTTGAAGCATTCCCAATAACACAATTGCCAATCAACAACTCTTTAAAAACATATTCAACGTTATGATTTATAATAGCTATGATGAGGTCCGTTTAATTATGAAGAAAAAATTTGTGTTTAATGTGGAGGTTGAGGTTTGGGTTTTGGTTTGAGATTAAAACAACGATTTTACTTCTTCTTTGGGTCAATGTGAAAACAAAATTGTAGATGGTGCAATTTTGTTTGGATTTTGCATCTGTTCCGAACAATTTCTAATTATGTTCGTTGGCGTATTTTCGAAAGTTTGAGGAATAAACAATATATAAAGCACGAACACTCTTTAAATTATACATGTCTTAGTGTCGGACACGTGTCGTGTCCGTGTCCGACACCAACACATATAATTACATTAAATTATACGATTTTCTTAAATTATTAACGGTGTCAACATGACAATATCCGTATTATGTTTGATATCTGTATCCGTATCCGTGCTCCATAAACACTAAATACAATTATACAAACATCTCTTCCATTTAACATTTGAATGTTAATTTGCTATGCTACATACACTAATCAGTACACCAATAAATCTTAATAATATAACAACAGTTCATAAGAGGCCAGCATTTTGTGATGTAGCTTATAGCATGAAATCAATGACGTGGAAATATCTCACCCTCACAAACATCACATTCCTGGACCCACTTTCTTCCACTCTAAACCTGCCTCTCTTCAAATCACCACCACACGCATCAAAAACCATTTCATCTCAAAAACCTCACATCACACCATGGAAGAACACTCCGTCGGACCACTCGTTCCCGCCGTCGTCAAACCCGAACCATCTAAAAACCTCTCCACCACCGTAACCGTCACCGGTGACATCGCCGGCGGAGACAATTTCCCGATCGCAACCATGACGGAGTTAGATAAAGACTTTCTTTGTCCGATTTGTATGCAGATTATCAAAGACGCGTTTCTTACAGCTTGTGGTCATAGCTTCTGTTATATGTGTATTATTACTCATCTTCGGAATAAAAGTGATTGTCCTTGCTGTGGTCATTACCTTACCAATAGTAATTTGTTTCCGAATTTCTTACTCGATAAGGTTCGCAATCGCAATTCATGTTCATGTGTTCTTCGCTATGGATTTAGTAACTGCTAGTGTTTAATTCATTTTTTGCGTTTTGAGATTAGATTTATGCCTGTTTGGGTTGACTTCACTTATCTGAGCTTCTCTACTGGTATTAGTTTTGCGAGAATGTTTTGGAGAACTTATAAAAACAACTTACGACAAATTTCATGAGCTTTTTTTTGGCTTATTTTAATAAGTTTTCCATATAGCTTATGGAAATAGCATATACAAAAACAATTTAGCTTTATTTTCTCTTTTGCTATAGAAATAACTTATGCAAGCTTTTACATAAGCAGTTATCATGATAAGTGCCTGTGCTATAAGTTGCAAATAAACTGTTTAACCAAACAGAGCCTAACGCCTAAGAAATTGCTTGTTTTATGAATGAATTCTGTTTCTAGATCTTTTCATTTTTGAGTTTTTTATCAGCTTTTTGCGAATTGCAAATGTAACTGAGTTAAGGGTAGTGGATTTTCGTGAGTGGAATTTGAGCATGATTTTTATCTTGAATTGATTTACTTCGAAATGCAGCTCATTGTTAAACGGTTTCTGTACCTATTTGTAGCTATTAAAAAAGACGTCGGATCGTCAAATATCGAAGACTGCTTCCCCCGTGGAGCATTTCCGGCAGGCGATACAAAAGGTTGGTTGTACTCTTGCTACTTGTTTTGGATTGTAGTTTGTTTTGTGGTGACTTATACCTTTGTTATTTTTTATTTTTGTTTTACGTAATAGTTCATTGTTGCTTCTAGTTTTACTTCAAGAAATGAATATTTAGTTGAGTTCGATGTGGAATACTTCACCTATGTAGCATCTACACTTTAGAGTCTGGTGTTAGAAAAGTTATGTATCCAACACCGATGTATGTGGTTACATTTCAACCAGTTCCATTTTTCAAATTATTGCCTGTCTACATGCCAGTAATGGTGCCGTATCCGGTGTCCATGTAGTGCTTCATTGTATAAGACACCAGTATGTATGGTTTTTAACACATGTGGATTAAACCCAACCGAATAAGCTTTTAACTATCGAGATTCCTTTCTTTACCATGATAATTTTGCAACAATGAGACGCATTTGTTGCAATTGTAGGCCGTGATTGTGCAGTACATGTTCCATTAAATTATGAATATGATTCAACAAAAAAGTTTGAAGTTCCAGAAAACATTCCATGAAATCACGAATATAATTCTACCAGAAAGTTTAAAATTCCAGAAAAAATTAATGGAAGAGAATGATACTAATAGTTCCCCTGTTCTTGGCTTCTAATCCAAAATTTAAGGGCGCTGGAGGAATACTGTAATGCCTGCAGTGGCGGAGCCAGGAATTATACAGAGCCTGGGCGAAAAATTTATCGCATACACGCTACACGCTAACAGTGACAATGATTTAACCAGGCTTCACAAAGGGTACCTATAAAGTGACACATAATACATAAAAAGCCAATATTTTGGAATACTCTCTTTTGGAATGAAGTATCCAGAGAATAGAAAAAAGGCTCCAAGAATTGTGCATATGAGTGAATTTCCTGAAATGAAATCAGGAGACACAACTGAAAAAGAGAACCAAAGAACTTGCCATCAGCACAATGAGCCAAACAACAAAAGTGAAGAAAGTGAAGGCAGTGAGTGAAGGATTGAGTCCAACAAGCCAATAAACAGGTACTGCAAAAAGTAAAGCTACTACAAACAGAAAAGGAAGAAAAACAAAAGTGTTGGCTATCAAGTAAGAAGAGATTTTGTAAGCTCCTCTTGATGCTTCTTTCATTAGAACAGTTCTCTCTTGAAGATATATTGGAAGTGCTTCAACTGTTGAAGCAAGAGAAAACTGAGACTAAATGCAAATAGACCTAACCTTTCTGCAATTCCGTCTTCGTCTTTTCTTACTTTTATATAAACACTTGCTAAACCAAATCCACCAACTAATGCTTGCATTGTTCTAGCTAAAAAAAAGTTGCTTTGTTCTATAAATAATCTTCCAAAATCTTGAACACAGAAATAGTATTTCCATCATGTTTACAGAAAAAGTTGCAATGAAATTTGAAATCCCAAGTTAGATATTCTTTCCTCTAGTGATTCCAAACTACCATTATGAACTACTGAACCATGAGAAAGGATCAAGAACTTAGAAATATATTGCAATATTCTATAGCTAGGTTGATGAATTGAAAGTATCATAGTGACTAATCACAATGTTTCTATCTCCAATTTTGTTAAATATAGTAGACGCTACACGCGACGATCTCGATTTCGCATACATATCTATCACTGAGTTGCCAATAAAAATGTCAGATTCAATACCCATCCTTAAACTATATCCATGTACTTTCATTCCTACCTTAAAAAGTCCTAACTCTCCTAATACAGGTAGCATACTAGAAATTGTGACAGGGTTTGGTCTCATTCCTGCATCAATCATCGACCTAAACAAAGCGACTCCTCGTAAAAACCTCAATCAGAACACAAACCAATAACAGTATTCCACGACACCTTATCCCTCTCAAACATTTCATCAAACACCTTCATCGCATCAACAAAAAAACCACAATTACCATAAAACATCAAAAGCGTATTTCCAACAAAAACATCCTTAACAAAACCAACCTTAAACACAACTCCATGAACCTCCCTACCCTTGCCAAACTTCAAATAATCAGAACAAGCCTTTAAAACAAAAGGGTAAGTATGATCATCAAGCATTGAGAGATTACCTTTAGAGTGAGAGATTACCTTTAGAGTGAATGAGAAGAGATTAGCAACCATAGCTATTGAAGAAGAAAAGAGACAGACGAGAGAACAGAGAGCTGAGAGCGACAGGCAGAGAACAGAGAGCTGAGAGCGAGACTTTGTTTTCTTTTCTGTTAGCGCGCGTTTGTTTGTGAAGAGTTTGCCCAATAATTTTTTTTTTTTGTAAGTGTGTTAATGGGCTTTTGGGTTGGGCGTAATGTGCAAAAATTATCGATCGAGCCCGGGCGACCGCCCGGGGTCGCCGGGCGGTGAAACCGCCCCTGAATGCCTGCAGTGCCAGTTTCCTGTAAGAGGAAATATAAGCAGATTCAGTAATTTACATCAATTCATTTGTTGAGAGGATTAAATAAAATAGAAGGCGTTAGATCAAAGTAGATGGTTTAAGAATAATATTATTTTTAAAACCGCAAGTCACCATTTTCCCCCTTCATCCATGAGAACAAGGTCCATCATTCTCTGTTCTAATGGAAAAGTGCATCTCATAAATGTTAATAATACCACAATTTCAGTAATTTTTCCTTTACCCTCTTTTATGATTGACAGAGACGGTACAGGACTAAACCTAAAGGGAAAAATGTAAAATAAAACAATAGAAAACTGTGCATAGTGGATATAGTTACGGGGTGTTCTCTTGAAATGTGAGTGGTGGGCTCTTGGTGGCTGTGCTTGTGATTGTGAATCTGGTTGGGTTATTGGAGCAAAACCATGTTCTACTATAACCGTGATTTTTTAACGTAACCAGACCACCTTGGCCCAACCACAAGAAGTAGAACACCAATGCGAGACCCACCATTCTGACAACTCTAGTTTTTTGAATGAAAATCTATCATTACCGTTCAGACAACTTTTTTACTGAAGATTTCTCTATTGTTACACTTACATATTTCTGTATCATGTAATCTGTGAATCCTTGTTGATGCTTTAGTTGGTCCATGATATATATTTTAAATTTTTTTAATCTTGAAACAGGGTTGTGAAGTGACAATGAAGGAGCTCGACACCCTTTTGTCACTCCTTGCTGAGAAGAAAAGAAAAATGGAACAAGAAGAAGCTGAGAGAAATATGCAAATATTGTTAGATTTCTTGCATTGCTTACGCAAGCAAAAAGTTGATGAGTTGAAGGAGGTGCGCTGGATGCAGTCTATCTATTTTATTTTTGACTAAATTACTACTCATTAACAATGAGTCTATTTGGTTTTTGAAAACTATGTAAATCTTTTTGTAATATAAAAACAGGAATTAAAACATAGCACATACATTTTCTCAAACCAAATAGGTCCTTACTCCTTATGTTTCCATTTTTTTCTTTCCTCTATTTGTAGGCGGTTTTTTTTGTTGTACTAGACAAGTTTTTTTGTTACATACATATATTGCTACTTATTGCAATCAATTGGTGTTTCATACATAGGTGCAAACTGATCTCCAGTTCATAAAGGAGGACATTGGGGCTGTGGAGAAGCATAGAATGGACTTGTATCGTGCTCGGGACCGGTACTCTGTGAAGTTGCGGATGCTTGATGATTCTGGTGGAAGAAAATCATGGCATTCATCAATGGACAAGAATAGCAGTGGCCTTGCATCTAGTCCTTTAAATATTCGAGGAGGTTTGTCTTCAGGGAGCCATACTAAGAAAAATGATGGAAAGTCTCAAATCAGCTCCCATGGGCATGGAATCCAGAGAAGAGATCCCATCAGTGGATCAGATTCACAGTATATAAATCAATCGGGCCTTGCTCTAGTTAGAAAGAAGAGGGTGCATACACAGGTATTTCTGGTTTAATTTTCTGTTCTTGAATTTTTTAATTTTTACTTGCGTTGGTTTTTGAAATTTTAATGGATGTTTAGAAAAGCTTTGTGCCAACAAATAAGTGTTCATTGACAGGACATACTTAATATTTCTGGGGAAATATAAGATGTTAGCGTTTGATTTTATCTGAACATTTTTTCTTTATACCATCAATAGCAATTCTAGGTTTGAATGAATCTCGTTGAAATGTGCACTTATGCTACCTACAATACTATTAGTTAACTAAACATTTCGTTGTGGTCAATTCTATTTTTAGGTTGCCACAAGCTTGAGGATTGATGTAGCTGTAGCACATCTTAGGAGAGCCTTAGATTTAACTCCCTAACTGTTTGATTTTACTAACAGAGCTTAGGAAGACAGCAACAAATTTAGGACGTGTGAAGGCTGAAATAAGTTAATAGACATTATAATAAGTAGAAAATATTGGTTTTTTCAAGTTTATTATAGCCTTTTGTTGAAGTTATGTGCAGTCTTTCAAGTATAGAAAGAGGAGAATGAATACTTAGAATAGTAAAGTAACATCGATTATGTGAATAATATTTCCGATGTTATTACAAAAGACATAGTACTCATCTGTTTTTGTACTAATATGATATTCTTAACCCTAATTAAATAAGGAAAAAATAATGAAAAACCAGAAATATGAACTGATTCTAAAAGATACTCTAATATAACAATATGATTCCAAATGATACTCTAACATATAATTTCTTGAGATTCAAAGTCACAAATGAAGCTCAGCACAATATGGTACTAATTAGGAACTGCTAAAATAACCATGAAACAAAAATGCATTTAAATATAACTTTGCATAGCTGAGTAGCAGATACCATGTCACTTATGAAGAGCAAAGATTTGTATCAAATTCAAAATCTGATTATGTTTTTAAGTTTCTTTGTTTCTTACTTACGCGTTCTTTATTGCCCATCAACTTGAATTTTACAAAAATTTCTGGTTTATGGTGCCTTTTATTGTTTCTATTAGTGGATTTACATCTATATACATGGTTTATTTTCTCCCTCTATGACTCCCATCTGATTTCCTTCCCTTGGTCCAGTTCAATGACCTACAAGAATGTTATCTACAAAAACGACGGCAGGCTGCAGATAAGCCCCATGGCCAACAAGAACGAGATACAAATTTCATGAGTCGAGAAGGTTATAGTGGTGGTCTTGATGATTTTCAGTCAGTCTTGACAACTTTCACACGCTACAGGTATTACTATCTGTCTTTTTGTGTTATTTGAAATATCAATTTATATATTTTTGGGATAGAAGGGAAAAGGGTCATTGCGTGGAAGAATATAGGGAGTCAAAGTTGTTAGGAATAGTTAGTGCACTTAGATAGTTAGAGGTGTATCAATTTAATAAATGTAGAAAATATGAGTATAAATAATGTATTAAAAAAATTGCATTTTGCGTGGATTGAGCAAATGCTCTACTATATAAGGTAAAACCCTTTGTTGAAGTTATCGGATTTTAGGTAATTAAGAAGGGAATAGAATTAACAAAAGACTTCAAATTGTTAATATGGTTTGATATAATGATTTGAGGATTATGATTTGATATAAAAAGACTAAATACCAACCCTTATTTAGTCTAATACAAGACTCCTAATCTGAATTAGCTATAGGGATACAAATCATGATAATCACTAGGAAATGTGAAGATTGATAGGTAACCCCACCTGTTTTTTTGTTTTTGTTTTTTGGAGAGGATAGTAACCCCACCTGGTTAGTTGTTATAATAGTTTGATATAAAACACAATAAATACTGACCCTTATCTGTACTATAATGTTTAATGTCTAATACACAAGACATCGATTCTTCATTAAATAGGGAAGCAAATTTTGACAGAAAAATGGGAACTAATTTTAAGAGATAGTCAAAAATAAGAAACTAAACTATGAGATAATCTAAGACACCATAGGATATCATCAAAATATTATAAGTATTTTCATATCAAAACCATAGTTCTTTTTTATCAAATCATAATCATTGATAATTTCAAACCATATTCATAATTCAAAGTCTTTATTATTTCTATTCCCTCTTTATCTTAAACACTAAATTCAACATGCTTTATGAAGGGAAAACCGTTGGAGAATATTTCTTATTATTGTTCAATTTCAATCTGTCGGTAAAATCATTTTTTCCTGTTCTCAATTTCCATTTGGGATTCCTAACAATAAACATTTTCTTGAGTTAGCAATATAGAGTTATCTTTAACCTTTTTGCTTTATTGAAACAGTCGATTGAGAGTCATTGCAGAAATAAGACACGGAGATATATTTCATTCAGCCAACATCGTTTCAAGGTGAGTTATTTTATGAAATTGACCACTAAACTTTTGGTATTCATCTGGTATTTACCTCTGCAGTCATGACTTTAAAGAAATAAAGTAATCAATGTTTTTATTGCTACGTATTGTCGGCTACTGCATTATGGTTGGCCTCAAAGTCATAGTATGGTTCAACAATGGTTGTGTTCTTAGTTTAGTCTGTAGTATTTTATTTTTTCACTATTTTGTAATAATGTGTATGATAAGAGATGTACATTTGATTCTTTTTGATTGCTGAGCCAAAAGGTTTTCCTTTTCTTTTGTTGTTTACCATTTTCATTGAATTTTGGTAAGGTTTTGATACTAAGGGATTTTGGCATACAATTATACATAATGGCTGCAATTAACTTTTAATAGTTATGTTCTTCATATCTGAACATTCATTTAACTTGAAGAGTCATCATTCTTCGTCTGATCTCTTAGTTAGCAATTTCTTTTTTCGGTACACTATTGACTTCATACACTCGTATATTTTTATGGATGGATAATGAGGATTTTACATCATTATGTACGTAGATATAATAGGACATCTTAGAAGTGCAATAGGACCAACATGATTGTAATTAAGACACATGTAGATCAGGGCATCGATATCCCTACTGTGGCTTGTCTGTGTACTATTGATTTTATTGCATTGGTGAACTGTAGTGTCTGGATGAGTGTTAGTTTGTTAGTATTTAAATTGTTAATTAATACTATTTTCACTGAATACACGAATTCATCATGTGTATTGCAGCATAGAGTTTGACCGTGATGACGATTTGTTTGCTACAGCTGGAGTTTCCCGACGCATTAAAGTTTTTGATTTTTCTGCGGTAAGATGGATGACATTTACTTTTTAATTTAAATATTTTTATTTTCTTTTCTTTTGATGGGTAGGTAACATTTGTGGAATTGTCCTATTATAGAGATTATGTCGATAAATGCTTCAATGAGATAGATCCACTTATGTTAAAACATTAAATAGCCTTGTCATTTGAAACATGAAAATTTTGTGTTCATCTCTTTAATTATAGACATTAAATAGATGGGAATCTTATCAAGATTTGTGGAAGTTTATGAATAGAGATAGACACACAATTTTTACATAAAAAGAAATCTTAATATAAGAGAATCCATTCCATGCTTCAACTTTTCCTTTGGTGGCAATGGGTACTGTTCTTGTCACTTGTTATAAAATATATCACTTTCATGAATTAAGAATTAATTTTTTTTACAAGTTCTTACTTTCATCCTAACTTCACCAATCTATATCATCTTTAATTAAGCTACCAAAATCGGATTCTCAACATTTGAATGAACGTTAGTAATCCTTCAAGAGACAAATGAACTATGGAATACAAGTGATGAGTTAGAAAGATTCACTTGCTTTAAAATGAAGCATATAATATTTTATGTACTTTCATCTCGGATTTTTTTAATAGTAAGTGCACCTATATAAGCAAAGGGAGCAATCATTATCACTACATAATATTGGTTGAACAGTTGTAATACCTTAAGCTAGGCTTTCTGATGGAGTCTAATTTAGAAAAAGATGTAATGCTGGGTTATGGGTTGGAAGATCAAAAGAAGATAATGGAGAATAGTACTTTAAGTGGATGCAATTGCTGTATTGCTTTAAGTAATCAAGAGATCCAAACCTCTCCCTAGTTCCCATTCTAATTCTCACCAATTGACTGACCTCCCTTTCAACCCCCTCTTGTTTATAGGTAACATGCCTTGTTTTTTTTCTAACTATCTCAACATAACTAACTAAGTTTCCTAACTAACAGACCTATGGGCAGATTTTGGTCAATATGTGGTTGCATGGACAGGGGGAAAATCCTCTCTGTAGAAGCTCCAAGCTCTGCAAATCACTGTAAATATTCCTTGGGTATTTAATAATATGCCGACTGGTGTTCTTCTAGTTTATAGTTTTGGAATTCTGTTTTTGATTTTATTTTTAGTTATTTAGTTCCCTACCAGGTTCACTCTTGTAATGTTGCCAAAAATTAAGAAAAATGACAATTTTGTATGTTATTGCTTTTCAGGTTGTGAATGAACCCACAGATGCTCATTGTCCTGTTGTGGAGATGACTACACGTTCAAAACTTAGTTGCTTGAGTTGGAATAAATATGCTAAGAACCAAATAGCTAGTAGTGATTATGAAGGAATTGTGACTGTTTGGGATGTGACCACTCGAAAGGTAATTGTGAACTCAAATGAACAGTTTTTCTTGTATCATCTGTTTGGGTTTTCACTGAAATTATATTGCCTGTTGTATACTTGCTATTTTGTTCAGAGTTTTTTTTTTTTGCTTATGATTATCACTTCCCTTTGGCAGAGTTTAATGGAGTATGAAGAGCATGAAAAACGTGCATGGAGTGTTGATTTTTCAAGAACGGATCCCTCTATGCTTGTATCTGGTAGTGATGATTGTAAGGTATTCATTCTATAACATTTCTTTGGAAGTTTTTTTCGCCAATTTCACTGGAATGCGTCTGTACTTTCTTTCTGATATTTCTGCTACGATGTATGTAATGTCTTTTTGTTTAATAAAGACAATTTAATATTTCCTGCACCATGAAATTAATGATAGACGAGTAATTAAATAGTAACCTTTTATAATTTTGTGTTGATTTGCATTATTGTAAGTGACTAAGCTAATTGTGGTTTCTTTCTATATTCTTTGAGCAGGTCAAAGTTTGGTGCACAAATCAGGAGGCCAGTGTTCTAAATATAGACATGAAAGCAAACATATGTTGCGTGAAGTATAATCCTGGATCTGGGAATTATATTGCAGTATGTTCCTTTTCATTCAGTTAGTACTTAGTAGAGAATTTCTTGACTTAGTTCTCTTAAACTTTGATCCCATTTGTTTATTATCTTGTACTTTATCAGTTGTCTGCCAACTCGACGCATTTCAAAGCAATATGCTTTATATTACATTATTATAACATATTCTCAAGAAATGGTTCTTCCGTAATAGCTTGTGTAGTGGTAGTTAATAGTTAATATGAAAGGTCGTATATATCCACATGATTGGCTTTCTTGTCTGCTCATATATGTCTGCTCGTATATGTATGTAGAAAATCTATTAGCAATGAAATTACAGCTCCTTGTCTGTAATAGCGCTGTGTGTTTGTTTTTATCTTCATTATCCATTTTGATTTTAGCTTGTCTTATACAGTTAAACATTTTTACAGGTTGGGTCAGCAGACCATCACATCCATTATTATGATTTGAGAAATATTAGTCGTCCAGTCCATGTTTTCAGTGGGCACAAGAAGGCTGTTTCATATGTGAAGTTTTTGTCCAACGATGAACTTGCATCAGCATCAACAGACAGTACACTGCGGTTATGGGATGTGAAGCAAAACATACCAGTGAGTAAACTTAACCAAAATAGTTTATTGCTTAGGTTTGATTATTGTTCAATTTATCCTTCATTCATTCTAAATTTAATATTTAGATTTCTGTTGCTTAGTCTAATAACAGTCTCCTTACTGGAATTTATGTGCCTACTGCCTACCAATAGTTTATTGTGAAGATATAAATATCACCAATTCTTTATTTATTGCGCTCATATCTGTACGTCTTTGTGTATGATACAGCTGTTGCTATCACTTTATTATTCGATTTTCATCTGAAACATGTCAAAAATGTTTTCAAACAATAAAAGTTGATTAAAAAAAATTTGTTTTGAATTGTGTAAATTGGAGTATTGGACTGAAGGCAGTCTAAAACCTTATAGAATATATAAATTGGAAATTTTGTACTTTAAGTTGTAATATTTTCTTTTCATTTTCATTCAAATGTGTACAGGTCCGGACTTTCAGAGGCCATGCAAATGAGAAAAACTTTGTTGGCCTTACAGTAAGTAGTGAATACATCGCATGTGGCAGTGAAACAAATGAAGTATTTGTCTACCACAAGGTTTGTGATGTTTAATTAATCGAAGTGTTTCCCTCACATTTGTCTTGCAAATAACTAAAGAGCTGAATCACCCTTTGCAGGAAATCTCCAAGCCTCTGACTTGGCATAGATTTAGTTCCCCTGACATGGATGATGCGGAGGATGAGGCTGGATCTTACTTCATCAGTGCTGTATGCTGGAAGAGTGATCGCCCCACCATACTAACTGCAAATAGTCAAGGCACCATCAAAGTGCTGGTGCTTGCAGCTTAAAACACGAGGAAAAATGAACAGAATGCTGAATCGGTATTGCTTATTCCTATGTTACAATTGTTGTACCACTAAAATTGTACATAATATTTAAGTGTATATGGTAGGTTTTAGGGAACACCCCACTTAGTGGGATAAAGCTCTGGTTGTTGTTGTTGTGGTATATTTTAGAGATCTTATTGAGGTATTAGCTGAGGACACTGTATGATGATAAACCGATTAAGAAATCGAACTTTTGCCAATTAAGGACCTCAAATTTGTTAAAATAAATTAGTTTAGGATTAAGAAAAGTCAAAAGGAACTAAAGGTTGGAAAGTAGGGGTGAAGTGGATTTGGAGTGGTGGAGCGTGAAAGAAAGGAAGTGGTGGTGGTTTGGGAGGTGGTGGAGCTTGAAGAGAGAGACAAGGAAGAGGGAAGGAAGGAGGAATAGGTGGTGGAGGATTGGAGAAATCGGAGATAAAGGGATACTATGTAATTTTGTTTAGGTGGCATAATTTTATTTGACTTTAGGTGGACTAACTTGTAGCAGATAATTTTCATGTAAGTGTGTCTATTATGATAAGATAATGCTGTAATAGGAAACTCTGCCCTCGATTGTTCTCTTCAGAAGAGTTTTATTTAAATTTTCATTAAGGTGATTTCCATGTATTACATATTATATTTTATTTTTTTATCAAAGTGTATTACATATTATATAGTATTATATACTATTCATATAATCATTATATTAATCTCTACCAAAGAGATCTATAGATACACCCTTTTTATCCAATTAATTCTCCCTTCTATATTTCTACTTCTCAAGCTTGCTTGATTGGAGGGAGCCTTAGGCGCGATCACCGGAAAATATTTCCATGTTCTTCTCCTCTCATATACCATCATCGTACATCAATACTTAACAACAAACCGTCAAACCTGCACAGAATCTTTTGCAACCACCGTCATGTCACATATCTCCGTCGTAATTTTTGGCTAGGTCTTGCGCATCTCCACCGTAGGTTGGGATATTTTATTGTATGTGTAATGCTTTTTCTCCCCCTTGATATTGTTACTCATGAGGTAAGTTAAAGAGTATAAAAAAGGTCATCTGAATTTGTCTTGGATACAAAATAAAATATGCATTAAATATTTGCTTTTTCTCTCCCTTAGCCTACACACCAAGATTTGAAGAAGCCCTAATTTTTTAGTGGAGTATATTGAATTAGCAAAACATCAAAAAAGGGTAATTTGTTTTTATTTTCCCTAAAAGTTGGGTTTGATTCTCTAACCTCGTGGGAGATAGTGGCAGGGCGCATGCTAGTTATTGAGAGTAAGGGGGTCCTGATTTTTATTTGGTATTTTTTTTATGCTAAACAACTTTATTCAATAGATAAAATAAAGGTTGCTACAAACGCAAGATGTGTGGCATTCCCCAACCACAACAGTTAGCTAAGCCATTTAAATCCTAACCAAAAGTATGCAGAGTTCATAAATCACTCTGGCCATACCAAGCCAAAATCTAAACCGAAGCAGCCAAGTTAAATGTCTCCAGACATGGTTGGTGGTTAAGGAGAAATGAGCAACCGCTGTCTTCTTATATCTAGGTTATAAATCATAATTTTGACTTACGTAGGTTCAGATTGACTGTAGGTGGGGGGAGAAAACAGCGTAAAGGCACCAGATTTGCACTGTTTGTTGAGATTCTCGGCAGTGGCTGGTTGAATGCACGTGGTGGGTATTGACGGAAGCTCGTGACAAAGAGTTGGTGAGAGGATGGCTTGCGGGAATGGAAAGTCAAAACCCCGACTAAATGGAGAATGCTTCCATAGAAGAGGGGCAAAAGAACCATAGGAGAAGAAACCCTAATCAAAATCAAAATTAATACTGCATTTTAAACTTTGGAAAAGGTATTAATACCTTCTAAGCATCTCGCTCTACACCCTATCGTAAAGTTAAGCTTTCGTTTTGTGATTATAGGTTTTTTTAGAAAGCAAAATGCCATGAAGAAAACTAAGGGTACTTCAAACTCATTATAGTACAAGAAAGTTAACCACTTTATAAACACATCACCAATTTACAAAAATAATGCTAGAGTTTCTTTTCACCTCACAAATATACCAAGACCATGAGATAGTTTTGATGCAATTCATAACCTTTTGAATATCTCCATGCCATATATCTCCACCCTTAATGATAATAGCATTTCTCATGTTCCATATACTCCAAGTAATGGCAAGTCAAATTAATGCTTTTGCTTTCTTACCCATTTTGCTAATAATAGATCAGATATAGTATAGGGTTTACATGTCAAACTATACGTCACTTAAATTCAGTACCTTTTACACGTTTTCTTTTTGAAGGATTCAATACCTTTTATGCCTTTTTTCAATAAAAAAAAAATACCTTTTAAACTTTGGAAAAAGCTATTTGATCTACACAGAGCCACCACACACAACCATTAAATCTCAATATTCAAAGACTAGCCGCTCAATATACTAGTGAATATGGAGAAAATATACAATTATTTATTTCCATTTATTTCCCATAATAATAAAAGGATGGTATGAACTATGAACATCGTACTTCAACAAAAAATGACAGAATTAGAATTTTCAAATGGTTGAGCAGAAGAGTTCCACTATACACAAGCAACTCCAGAGGACAATTTTAATCCTTTGAAGTTATTTAACTCATTCGTGGACACTAGATCAGATCTGCATGGATTTTCTTACAATCTATTACTGACTCGAAGAAAATCAGCTTAATCTTGATTATAATAGCATTTTTTTTTACAAAACGTCTCCTTTTATTTTATGGAAGCTACCTTATTCTCTATATATCTCTCTGAACCTTGAAAATTAATTTTCTTCCTTACTTTTTATTTGTTCTTCTTCCAAATGTCCTTTGGTATTGAAACTTGCAACATAAAAATAAATCCAACAAGAGCAACAAAATAAAGGAAGTTTAGAAAGGCGGCAATCTATAGCATATATATCAGAGTTGAAGTCCTAGTTAAGAAAAATAAGGGAATAAAGGTCAAAGCTACAAAACAAAACAATTACACAACACATTACCATTCCTTAAACAACAACTTTTTTATTACCACAAATTCCTTACAATAATTCCTTCAAACATAAGAGCAATAAATAAATACATACATTTGATGTGTAAAAGACATTACAAATTATAAAAAAGACTATGTAATTAAAATACACCTAAATAAACTATAAACTTAAACAATAAGTAAGAAATGATATTTAATGAAAAACACTAATATATAAGATTATCGCATAGTATATTTTCTTAAATTTATTACAAATAATCTTGACCTAGATTATTATAAATCTTGGACTTGCAAGGTCAAGAAAATTTGAAAATTATTTATAAAGTTGAAAAAAATAAAAAGAAGATATAAGAAGAATAAGCTCAGGAGAGATATCGCCATGACAATCACCACACTTCCCTTTGTTCTTGAATATTGTAACCATCATCTTGAGGTGCCATGATAGAGAAGAACATTGTGGCCATTTCTTGTATGAAACAATACTGCATGGTGAAAACCTAGAAACTGGTTGACGAAGTTTAAGTGAGGTAGAGGAAGGAATATTTGAACTATAACCTAGAAACTGGTTATAGTTGGCTGAATGAATGAGATGTGTGGGAGTGAAAGGAATATTGGAACTTTATATATAATGAAAACTCAAGAGTGTGAGGAACTCTTGTGAGCCTTATGAGAGATGTAAAAAATGAGAGGGAAGGTTGAAATAAAAATGGAAAAAATGACATGAAAGACAGAAGCAGTGAATATAGGTGATGATTACCTGCACATAAAATTAGGGTTGATGTGTCGCTTTCTAGCTAGGGTAAGACAGAAAGGATAATGAGAGTTTGTTTTTCTTGGGATTCAAAAAATGAGTACCCCTTTATTCCTGCTTGGACCCTCTGTGCATACCCCCTTCAATTTTTATGTCATAAATTTTGATGTCAGGCTCTTGGCCTACTCATGCTGACATTCTTGCTACCAAGCTGGAAAAAATAAAATACTCCCTCCTCTCTATTAATAACTTCTACATAAAAACGAATTCCACAAAAAAGAGTGTTACTTTCAAATTTTCAACTTAGTTTGAGCTGATTTTTTTTAGCATTATATTTATAATTAAGTGTGTATTTCACTCTAAGATGATAAAATTTAATTTTGAGTTGATTATGTAAAATTGATTACATTGTTAAAAGGATTTGAATATAAAATAATTTATGTTTAAATACATTAATATGAAAATGGGTTGAATAATATATTTGCACATAAAAATAATTTCTAAAATAGAAGCTCTAATTTCTATCTTCAAGCTAAAATTAATTTTATTCAAGAGTAACAAAACAAGTCAAAATCAATTCATCACTTCTAAAATTTGATTCTTGAAGGTGAAACTAAACACACTAATTATTGATTAGTACTGTATACTTACTACTTCACTTCCAAATTATACATACACCAATTTTATATATAGTTGTTTTTCTTTCATTTATTATTATTGTGAGATGATAACGTAATTTTTTTTTTCATTTGGAATGGTGAATTGCTTCTTTGATTCATTAATTATGTACTCTGAGGTTCAGTGCATTGTACCATATTCCTCTTGCTACAGTTTTGAGCATATTCTCATCCTCTTTAATCATCATGTACTAATATCCTACTTTGTACTATTACAATTTATGTGTCTACCTGCTAGGCATGGTAATTTTAGGCTAATTGAAAATGCTTACATTGTTCTCATGGTAAAAAAAAAATCATGGTGACATTGATCTTATGATAATCTTTGAAGATTTTACATGACACTCGTGCATGGGATTTGGAAACCTTTGATCAATAAGGCAATACTTCCTCCGTCTCGTAATAGATGACGCAGTTGAAAATTTGTAATTTTAACCTATCTTAATTTGACCATATTTTTTTACTAATATACGAAAATAAATAATATCATATAAGATGTCATTAGATTCGTCTCGATGAGTATTTTCAAAATATCAAATTTTCATAATTTTTTTAATATATTATTCAAGATATTTAAACTCAAAATTATGCATTGATATGCGTAACAAGATTAACTGTGTCAAGTATTATGGGACGGAGAGAATAGCGTCTTTAGTTAATATATATATTCCAGAGATCACAAACAAAATGAAGATGGAAATATGCAATATTAAATAATATTATATACTCATACATTGCATGCACATGGGCTCTACCAAAATAAAATGTGCACATGGTGCATTAAATTGCTCATGATATTTTTGCCATAAACAAACTAACCTCTATACCACATCTTGTGATTCTGTTTTACTAGTCCTGTTAATACATTTGTTTTCTATAGCTATAAAAAAATTATGATATCATAAGTAATAAGTTCATCTAATAACCAAAGTATGTGCTTAGGTAAGATAAGATTTAAATTATAGCTTTATTTTATAAAATTGATTTAGTTGAAAGCGAATTTGAAGTTAAATGTAAAAATTAAATGGAGGTGCTTCTCCTAAATCTGTTATTTCACACTTTCAACTCATAAATCACTTCTAAAAAATAAGAATAAGCATGTTTAGAAACAATAAAACATCTTTCTAAATCACAACCATTTTAAGTCCTTAAACATGGTTTTGATATGAGAGGCAGTTTCAAACATACTATACCTATAAATATGCTTTGAGGTCATAGCCACAACACTGCAAGGGTTTTAGCTAGGTATAGTGACAGAAAACTATAATTAATTATTTACTGTAATTAAGGTACTTTTGACTTTTGACCATATTGAATTTATTTCTGCTCTGCAATGTTTTCACCCACTCATGTTTAACCAGACTTTTGCTGATCAACCCAAAATCTATTCACTTTTTATGCTATGTTCTACCATTTTGCTGATTTTTTCCCTGCTTGAAAAAACACAGCTATAGCCTTTTACTTTACTTTCACCTATATATTATGATGGGTTTTTGTTAACAAATGCTCTAAGGACATTGTTTAAGAAACATACATAAAGAAATTATGTCTTAAAAATACAAGTCAAATATTTGTTAAAGTCAAAACCATATAATTTTCAATGCACAAGTTGCTACTTTTAGATACTTAAACAATGCTTTTAGGGCACTTGTTAACATATTCCTATTATGATTTACCACTTTGTTTTTCTTTCTTCGAAGTTTTTGGTGCAATAACTAACTTGATTATTTATAAGTTATAATACATATTCCTTATCAATTCTATTGTGCACAAATGAGATAAATTTTGTATTATACATAAATTAATTTTCAGCATTGAATGAATAAATTTTACAATTTGGTCAAATGAAATATAATGTGAATTATCAAATTATCGAAGTAAAAGACATTTATGGATGGTGCAAGACCATTTTATTTGTGATAGTAGATAAAGTCTATATTGCCAATGTAATATAGGCTTGATCAATGGGAAACATAATTCTAATCTTTCACGTGTGTTTGTAAAATGGTATTTCCATAACAACGACGATATTTAGATATCCGGTATTTATCAATATTTATTTAACATCTTATTTTTATTGTTAGTTTTTATTGTTTTATCATTTTCAAACTTTAGATAGAAAAAATATATCATCTATCTCAAAAAGAAATTAGAGAATTTTGTCCCCGTTAAGGACATTGCATAATTTAAGCAGAGTCAGGGGTTTGAACCTCTGACACCCCACTTCTCTACATTTATAATGTGTGAGAAAAAAAATTAGAGAATTTTTATTCATATAAATGTTCATTTCTAGGTTTATTTTTTTTCATCATTTTTATCCTACAGATCCTTCAAATACAAACACTCACTTTAAGAATTTGAATAGGACCACAACAAGGGTAATAATTTTTATTCTCACTAGCATCCACAATGGAGACATTGAATCTTGAGGTCTTAAACAAGTACCACATTAACACATCATTTTTTTAATAATAGTACCTAATAGGTACTCAACCACTCCAATAGAGACCCTCTAACAAAATGTCTAAATGAGATCCACTAATAACTCTTTATCATTTACATTTCAACAAAAGCAAAAAAAGTAACTCAACAATGATTATTTTATTAAAAAATTGTGTGGGATCCATCTAAAAATGAGGGTTTTAAGTGAGACCCCGGGTCTTAAGAGACCCCCAAAAAAAATTTCTACAATAGAGATACCTAATAGGTACCGAGTCTTAAATGGTTAAGACCTCACCATTATGGATTGTCTAATAACTAATTGGTCATTTCCATCCAATTGAAAAGTATAGCCATTAATTACAGGTTACAACAATAGAAAATCCACAACTTTATTATTATATATACAAATTGTTCTGTTTTTATTTCCCTACCATAATCTGATTTGAAAAAGAAATAACATAAACAAAGCCCTATAAACTTAGCTACAAAGGGATCTTCCCCACCAGTCCTACTTTACTGAATGTTGTTTTTGTCACTTTGCCTGTAACATCCCAAATTCACACAAAGCAAAACCCAAAGCCCTAATTCTCATGTCTTATGTATAATAATATCCTCTTTTAATTAATTGTGTTCTGAATTGCAGTGTAAGGTCAATCTCAAATGGGGTATCTTATTTAATGTCACACATGACATAGTAACTAATAAAGTGCTAATACATTTTTTTTAATAGAAATTAACTTACAAAGACACATGACCAAAAATGGAAACTATAACATAAAAAGTAAGTCAAGGTAAAAAGTATAGGTTTGAACTGTAAAAAATAAAGTATGTTATTATGATAATATAATTTTTTATTTTTTTTGCAAAAATATATACACTGAGCAAGTAAATAAAATTATAAAAGTAGTGTATTGTTTGGTGCTTGGGACCATGAGCAAATCAAATATTTACCATGGCTGTACACTGAAACACTGACCAATTTTGGATTTCTGGACAGTGTATGGTGGGGTGAGGGCAATTGCTATTTATACTTCCCAAATTGAGTGCTGTAACTGACAACCTTTTAATGTCTGATTCCATATCCTCGTGAAGTGATCATCATGAAATTTTAACGTCATGCTAGGTCAACCCCAAATATATTTTTTCTATGAAAACTTGAATTTATGCTCTTTTACTTTTTTTTTAAAAAAAAAATTGGATGTTTTTTCTTTTGTGATATAATCTTGTACACATAAATAAGATTTAAGGTGGATATATATGTTCCAATTTATACAAGAACATGATTGATTATATGCAATATATGCTACATTAAGATGGGAAAAAAAATATCAAAATTGAAAAACTAATTAAATGGAGACAAAAAAAAATATAAAGTGGAGAAAGTGGTTAATATACACATGAACATGAGCATAAGAATGGTACATTGCAATAGTCCAAACCAAAAGCAAAAAAGGCATAAAACAATAGGTTAAAATATCAGACCCGTATTATATGGCAGAATATGCAGGACCAGTAGAACAGAATAGGTTAATTAGCAAGCTCATTCGTCCCTTTGAGATTTTTATTACTATAACTCAAACTTAATCAAAGAATCTTAATCAATACCATGTATACAAAATAAGTAGATAACCCTTCAAGTTCAATAATTTACTTGCAACCAGAGAATTAGTCCTTATTAAGACTTCTTGTAAACCATTAAAAGAAGTTACAATATACATGCAAAAATTAAATTATTAACATCTAATATTTTTTTTATATATAAATTTTACTCTCCATTTTTTCCAATTAGGATGATCATGAAAGTTCCCTCTGTCTCTATATTTTTACTGAAAACAGAAGTGCTTGCTGTTGTTACCAAGAAATTTTTACGGATACCGTAATGGTAAGTTACTTTGTTTCCCTTTTGTTTCTTAAGTTGTGACCTACTTTTCACAATTTCATGAGTTTTGGGTGGACTATAGTAGATACATTGGTCTCTGCATTTAATTCCCTTTGCAAATCGTGCATACTAGAAGCAGTTGATGTTCATTGATTTTGAATGCTATGCTCAATTTAATGTTGTCATTTCATTTTTCCTTGTATTTTCCTTTTGTTTAGCTTATAAAAAATATTAATGAGTGATATAAATTCACTATTCATTTTCAAATTATAAAAATGACCTGAATCATACTTTAGAACATAACTTTCTAGTGTGTTTTTAAGAAAAGAAAAAACTTTGATGCATACATAGAAAGTCTCATCAAGACTTCTGATAAAAGATGTGTGGAGTTCAATATCGCCTTCCGTGTCTATGAGTGTGGAGTTCAATCACTCCAAGGTTTTGTATTGCAATTCGGTTCACTTGTTTGATCCTGTTGTGCGTACAATTCAACCAATAATTTGGAACATGTTATATTAGAATTACATAATGGAATCTGTACTGGAAAGTAATTTAAATTTGTGTTCGTGATCAACTAAGAATTATCCATCAGTGGGAGCCTTACCTACAATATTACTATGGGGCTCTTACCCCACTATGAAAACTTTGGGATCGTCATTGTTGGCGGTCTCGTTTTTATTAGGGGTTTCTCATTTTTAAAAGGGAACAATTGTTTCTTCACTTCCTTCTTTTATGGCTCAAACTCACGACTCTTTGAGTGTTGGTGAAACGTCTTACCGACTAACTTGCACTTTGTTATCAAATCATCTACATTATCATATTAAATTCACTAAACTTGTATCCAAAATTCTCAAATCACCTTAATAACAATTATACCTATATATAAAGGGATACATGATGTTGGTGTCATAATTTTCTTTTAATTACACCCTTTATTTAAGCTATTGAAATAGTAATTTTATATTATTATTAAAAAACTAATTAAAAAATTAGTTAAATATCATCATGATTGAAACAATTCCACTACAATATAAACAATATAAGTCAAATCATTTTTTGATTGTGCAATATTCAAGAATAAAATATATTCAAATACAATTTCACCTTTTCTTCACGTTCTTTTAATCAATTTGGATTTAAATTTTCAAAATTAAAATCTATGGTTTTATTTCGATGTGAACTTTTAGTGTTTAAATCTATGGTCTTTCTTTCACGTTTTCATATGAATTTTATATTTGATGCTTGAAAATTGATATGCAAATGGACCAAAATAACAAAAAAATATAAATGATGAAACTGTTTTATTAAATTAAGTTAAAGGACAACTAGCTGTCATCATAAACTTAACTTAATTGGTAAGAATGTTGCATAATATATACAAAAGTGAGAGTTCGAAGCCTAAACATCCCACTTATTTACATTTAAATAATGAATAAGTCTATCGTTATGTTTACATATACCTCTTTAAATTTTGTCGCCGACAATCATTCACGTTTTGGATGTGTTTATTTGTGTATGGAAAATAGTAGTGAACACTGTTAGACATGTCTTGGACATGCACAATGAGACTGAGTGGACTTCTTCTCTTAATGAGACCTTTCTTACGTATTTCCAACACACACAAAAATAATTCATTAAAACAGGCATGTTAATATAATCTTGTATTATTCATAGTAATCTTCATGTTCTTTCAAAAAATTCTGCTCAATATCACCAAGATAAAACAAATGCGGGATGCATGAGAAGGTCATTTGGATCACTAGACGTGTGGTGTGTTCAAATAGGAAAATGATAGCTATCATATTGTAAAACACATGATTCATCTTTTCTATCATTGGAAATTGCCTATTATTGTCGCATAAGTACAACTCAACTAACAAAAATGTCGAAATTGTTAGACCGGACGTCATGATCGGGGTTCGAACCCCGGTACCTCCACTTTGTCTGTGTGAGTTTATGATGACTTTGCCATCTCGTCTACCTAAAAAAATGGCTATTATTAGTCTAAGTTTCTTCATTAGTTCATTAGAATCATTATGATAGTTTCGATAAGTTGTTAGGTCAGACGTTATGACCGGAGTTCGATCCCCAATTTTTTCACTTATGTGTGTGAGCTTCAATAATTAGTTATAATTTTGTCTAACTAAAAAAATCATTATGGTTAGAGAATTTTTTCCCCACACTCCAGACTTCTCGTGCGCCCTCCGTTTTGACTAAAATACCCCGTTCACATTATACTATCCGAATGATTTCGGAATTATGAATTCTAAAATGGGTAGTTATCCATTTCGAACCTCTAATCAGGCATGACAACCCATTTATTTTGCAAATATTCCAGTTCAGATTATATAATTCGGATTGTGTTTCCCCGCCTTCGAATTATATATTCCAAAACCTGTATATAGATATATTTCTCAAAACCTGATACGAACTCACCACCTTTCTCACCTTCTACTCTATACACCTTCAGAAACACTGCATTTTTGACGAAAAGGTGATTTCAAAGCACAATTCAAGCATAAAGGGATTTCATACACATTATTTTCATTTGAATACTAAAGTAATGTGACTATAAAATCTTCCTCACTCGATATGTACGTGTTTTCCTTTGATTCTAAGCGGAGGGCGTTTAGGAAGCCGATAGGGTGGAAAACAAAATCCTCTTATGATTAAAACAGGATTGGGACAAGGCCCAAGTTCGTAAGGGCTTTGGGCCTTAATTTTTTGTGTTAAGACTATGTTTTTAGGTTATTGTTCTTTTCCCATCTGTTTTTCTCCGTTCATGTTAAAATAGTCAAGCGTGAGTTAACCCACATATGTGTATTTTTCAGCGTGAGTTAACTCACGTTGAACGTAAATGAGGAAAAATAGATGGGAGAAGAGCAATTTTCACATTTTTATACTTTGAGCTCATTTTTGGTCCAAGAAAGTGTGTATCTCGAAACAAAATTATTTTCCACTCTTTCTCTTTTATTCATTAATATTATAAAAAATATTATATTAAAAAAATTAGGATTAAATATGCATTCAAAGAGGTATATGTGGTGTCTGCTAAGAAAGATATGGCATGGTTTCTCTTTGACATTAATCTTCTATCTCTTTCATTATGTGGCTTGTAACACCAAGACTCCATTAAATCTTCTTTATCATTGTTGAATTTTGGGGGTTAAGATATGACATGATTACTTAATTCGGTGAAAATATTTTTTTATGTTGTAAGGATTCTTTGCTCGTAGGATTTTCAGTTTTAAAGTTACTTCATGTGTATCTTTCAAAAAATTTATTGAATTTTTTTTTAGAATGTTTAGAATATTGTAAGAATCTTTTAAAAAATATATATATATTTTTTATAAATCATGAATTAAATATGAATTTTTACGTACCAAAAACATAAAATTTATATTTAATTCACGTTTTGTTAAAAAAAAAAAATCAAATTTTTGGGTTGAGATTTTTATAATATTGTAAAAATTCTAATGATACACATGTGTTGATTTAAAAGAAGTGAACAAAATTGATGATGAAAAAGTTTTAGAAAGATTAAAATAAATTTTTTTATAGGAAACAAAACTTATTTAACCTTTGAATTTAATGCCAACCTTAGGCAAGCCCACAAAGGTAAGTGCTTCATTGTGATTTTCTTCAAACGCGATTTCCCATTCATATGTTCTACTGTTGTGATTTCCATATTCTATTATGTTTTGTTTATAGCTTGTCTTAATGCCTTAATCTGAATAATTAAAGATGTGAATATCACTTGCTACTACTTGATTTGGTTTTAAAATCAGTCTTAGGCGTTGACATTGGGTTTGGCTTCATTGTATATTTAATTGATCCAAAGTGGCCCGAGCGGTGTACCTGCAAACAATTTGACGATCGAGTCGGTGAGTGTGAGGCTTTAGGGTGTAGAGAATGTGTATTTGTATTAGAATATTAATCAATAACTGTGACTCTGCGTCTGAAGACAGCGTCTGAAGAGTGCGTCTGAAGTGAAGAGTGCGTCTGAAGACAGCGTCTGAAGTAGGAGCTTCTGAAGTACTGTTGATCAGCTCCTGACGTACAGGTTCTGAAGTATAGCCTCTGATGGTTTTCAGAAGCTGGGTCCAGTAGCTTCTGATGATGTTCAGAAGCTGAGTCTAGTAACAAACTTGGTTAGCGTGTTAACCAAGGCAGTTAGTTTGTTAGAAGAGTTTGTTACAACATCTTGTTGTATATATACTCACTCTTACTATGTAAATACAGAGAGATATACATGTGACACAAGTGTGAATAAAAATTACATAGAGTTTTTCTCTTCCTCTGTTTTTTTATTAATTCCATCGTTTTCTTTCATCTTGCATAAAATAGCTTATTCTTAATAAGCACTTCCGCTGCATAAAGAACATAGTGATTGTTCTAATAGTTCTAACAATTGGCATCGAGAGCCTGGGTTGAATCTTAGGGAAACACGAGTGAAAGTGAGGGGAATCATCATCGGGAAACACAGAGTGAGGTGTGTGCATTGATTTCTCCGTTTCTGAGATTTAGCAAGATGAACACAAACGGTTTTGGATCAAATATCTTGATTCTTGATAGCAAGAATTGGGAACGATGGAGCGCTTTGATGAGATCGTTGTTTGGCGCGCAAGATTTGAGTGATCTTGTTCAGAATGGTTTTGAAGAACCTCCTGCAAATGCTACTGATGTGCAGAGAGCTGCATTCAAAGAAAACAAAAAGGAAGATTACAAGGCTCTGTTCTACATTCAACAGAATGTTGATAATCAACACTTTGAGAAGATAGCCAAAGCAACAAGATCAAAGGAAGCATGGGATATTCTTGAGAATTATTACAATGGGGGAGAAAAGGTGAAACAGGTCAAGCTGCAATCATATAGAAGGAAGTATGAAATGATGCAGATGGAAGAAGACCAGAAGGTAAGTGATTACTTCTCAAAGATGAATGAAATCGTGAATTTGATGAAGAACTGTGGTGAAAACATCTCTGATCAGATGGTAGTTGAAAAAGTGTTAAGATCTTTAAGCCAAAAGTTTGATTTCATAGTAGTAGCAATCCAAGAAGCAAAGGATGTGAAAACTATGAAGATTGAAGAATTGCAGAGTTCTCTGGAAGCACATGAACTGTTGGTAATTGATAGAAGTTCAGAAAGATCAGTTCAGCAAGCTCTTCAAGCTCAAACAACAAAGAAAGAAGGAAATCGCAAGAATTTCAAGAAAGGGAAAGGCAAACCAAACTGGTCCAACAGTTCAAAATCCAAGACTGATAACAAAACTGAGTCTTCTAAAGGAGGAGGTTTTGGAAAAAATCAGAACAAGAAGAAGGATTTTGATAAGAGTAAGGTTAAGTGTTATAATTGTGATAAGTTTGGACATTTTGCTGATGAGTGTTGGTTCAAGAAAGATCAGAATACAGAAGAAGCTAATATTGCTCATAGAGGTGACCCTGATGCAGTGTTGTTAATGGCTGCTACATGTGAAGATAGGATGAGAGGTGAAGAGTGGTACCTTGACTCTGGGTGTTCTAATCATATGACAGCTCATAGAGAATGGTTAACAAATTTTGATGCTAGCAAGAAAACTAGTATCAAACTGGCTGATAACAGGAAGCTTGCATCAGAAGGTAGTGGTAACATAGTGATGAGGAGCAATATTGGAGGTAAAGTCATAATTGAAGATGTGTTCTATGTTCCAGATATGAAGTGTAATTTGATGAGCATAGGCCAATTAGTGGAGAAAGGATTCTCAGTTTCAATGGAGGGTGAATCCTTGAAACTGTTTGATCCAAAGAAGAATCTGGTGTTAAAATCTACTTTGTCAAAGAACAGAACCTACAAATGCAACATATCAAGTGACAAGATGATGTGTATGTCTGCAACTGTTATTGAGGATGCTGAAGCATTATGACATTTGAGGTATGGGCACCTCAACTTTAGAAGTCTGAGTGAGTTGAGTTCTAAAGATTTAGTGAATGGTTTACCAAAACTGAATGCCAAGAAATCCATATGTGAAATATGTGTGAAGAGCAAGCAAAGTAGATTGCCATTTGTATCTGATGCACCTAAAAGAGCAAGTGAAGCATTGCAAGTTGTCCATTCAGATATTTGTGGTCCATTTGAAGTACCTTCTCTTGGTGGTAGTAAGTACTTCATTACCTTTATTGATGAATTCACAAGAATGATCTGGCTGTTTACTATTAAGCTTAAGAGTGAAGCTTTAGAAACATTCAGAAGATTCAAAATCTTAGTAGAAAAGGAAAGTGATAAATCTATTAAGATTTTGAGGACAGATGGTGGAGGGGAATATACATCAAAGGAATTTGAAGCTTTCTGCACAAGTCAAGGAGTTGTTCATGAAGTAACTGCTCCATATACCCCTCAGCATAATGGGCTGGCAGAAAGAAGGAACAAGACTCTGCTAAACATGACCAGAAGCATGCTTAAGCAGAAGAATTTACCACACAAATTTTGGGGTGAAGCAGTAACTACTGCTGCTTACATCCTGAACAAATGTCCTACTAAGAAGCTGAATCTGAAGGTGCCAGAAGAAGCTTGGTGTGGAAGAAAGCCCAGTGTTAAACACTTAAAAGTGTTTGGTTCCTTGTGTTATAAGCATGTACCAGATGCTAGAAGAAGCAAGCTAGAAGATAAAAGTGAAATCATGATACTCATTGGGTATCATCCCACTGGTGCATACAAACTGTACAATCCTGTGACTCAGAAGGTTCATTTCAGCAGAGATGTGATAGTGAATGAAGCTGAGAAGTGGAAATGGGAAAATGAACCTGAGTACAACAGTGAAACCCATCAAAGCTACATATACCCTGATTCAAGTGATGAATCAGAAGGTGAAGTTGATCACAGAGTTACTGCAGATGATCAAGAGGAAATCATAGTACCAACAAGACCTCAAAGGAACAGAAATGCACCTGCCAGGTTGACTGATTGTGAAGTCACATCTGATAATGCAGTGAATGATGAAGGTGATCTCATTCATTTTGCATTATTAGCAGATGCTGAACCAGTCAATTACAAAGAAGCCTTGAAAACTGATGTATGGAAAAGAGCTATGGTTGAAGAACTGCAGTCAATTGAGAAGAATCAAACCTGGGAGCTAGTTGACTTGCCAGACAAAAAAAGGAAAATTGATGTCAAATGGGTATTCAAAGTGAAGTTGAACCCTGACGGACAAGTCTCTAAGCACAAAGCAAGATTGGTGGCTAGAGGTTTTCTTCAGAAGCAAGGCATAGACTACAATGAAGTGTTTGCTCCAGTCGCTAGAATTGAAACTGTGAGGCTGGTCATTGCTATTGCTTGTAAGAATGAGTGGTTACTCTACCATTTAGATGTAAAGTCAGCATTTTTAAATGGGCCACTGGAAGAGATAGTGTATGTATCACAACCACCAGGCTTTGAAATTGCTGGGAAAGAAGATATGGTGTATAAACTGCACAAGGCCCTATATGGATTAAAACAGGCTCCTAGAGCATGGAACAAGAAAATTGATCACGTCTTAACCCAAATAGGCTTTGATAAATGCTCAGTTGAGTTTGGTGTTTATGTTCAGAAGCTTTCTGATGGAGGAACTGTGATAATCTGTCTATATGTTGATGACTTACTCATCACTGGCAGCTCAACTTCAGAAATTGAAAAGGTTAAAGAGAAACTGAAGCTGGAGTTTGAAATGACTGATCTGGGTGAACTTTCATTCTTCTTAGGAATGGAATTTGTGAAAGTGAAAACTGGTATAGTGATGTATCAGAAAAAGTACATTGGTGAATTGCTTGATAAATTTGAAATGAAAGACTGCAATACAGTTTCAAATCCATCAGAAACAAACTCAAAGCTGGATGAGTGTACTGAAGAAGAAAAGGTGAATTCTACAAAGTTCAGACAAATTGTGGGATCCCTGAGGTATCTATGTAACAGCAGGCCAAATATATGCTACTCAGTGAGTGTGATTAGCAGATTCATGCATGATCCAAGGAAATCTCATCTGATAGCTGCAAAGAGGATTCTCAGATACATAAAGGGCACCATAGATTTTGCCCTGCTATTTCCTTATGGAGCTCAAAGTGAAGTGAATGAGCTCATAGGATATTCTGATAGTGATTGGTGTGGAGATCTAACTGATAGGAGAAGCACTTCAGGATATGTGTTTACATTCAATGATGCTACAATTTCATGGTGTACCAAGAAGCAACCAGTCACTGCACTCTCATCATGTGAAGCAGAGTACATAGCTGGAACCGTTGCTGCGTGTCAAGCACTTTGGCTGGATTCAGTGATGAAGGAACTTAAGTGTGAAGTGATGAAGCCGTTAACACTGAAAATTGACAACAAATCAGCCATAAGTCTTGCGAAGAATCCAATATCACATGGCAGAAGCAAACACATTGAGACCAGATTCCATTTCATCAGGGAGCAGGTGACTAATGGAATGATTGAACTGCACTACTGCCCAACAGAATTGCAACTCGCTGATGGTTTTACGAAAGCAGTGAAGCTTGATAGATTTGAATTCTTGAGAAAGAGATTAGGTGTTTTTAATAAGTCAGCAGTTATGATTAAGGGGGAGTATTAGAATATTAATCAATAACTGTGACTCTGCGTCTGAAGACAGCGTCTGAAGACAGCGTCTGAAGTAGGAGCTTCTGAAGTACTGTTGATCAGCTCCTGACGTACAGGTTCTGAAGTATAGCCTCTGATGGTTTTCAGAAGCTGGGTCCAGTAGCTTCTGATGATGTTCAGAAGCTGAGTCTAGTAACAAACTTGGTTAGCGTGTTAACCAAGGCAGTTAGTTTGTTAGAAGAGTTTGTTACAACATCTTGTTGTATATATACTCACTCTTACTATGTAAATACAGAGAGATATACATGTGACACAAGTGTGAATAAAAATTACATAGAGTTTTTCTCTTCCTCTGTTTTTTTATTAATTCCATCGTTTTCTTTCATCTTGCATAAAATAGCTTATTCTTAATAAGCACTTCCGCTGCATAAAGAACATAGTGATTGTTCTAATAGTTCTAACAATTTGGACATGAGTTAGCTTATATAAAAGAGAAATTTAGGTTTTTTAAGATCATGCTAAGATCCTCATCATACTTAGTGCACCTATAGGGTTTTCCTGTAGGGTAGGTTGCTTTCTGGATGGTTACTTGATCAAGAAGGAAATAGATTTAAATGACAATGGAAGTGCACATGCTGCAATTGGCTTTATCACTAGATGATGCTATGTAGCCTTGGGGTGCTAGATGGTATTAGTGTTCGTTGTTTTCCCTCGGTTTCTGTTGGGACGGTGGTGCTGCATTACGCAGCTAGTGAAGTATATTGGTGGATGCTTTTTCTTATAATTAGAGGCTGTGTTGGAGGAGAAGAGTTTGCTGTGTTACCCAGCTATGGTTGAAACATGGGGTAGCATTCTATCTTGTAAATCAATTTGGTTATTCGGATCTTTGAAGGGTTGGATTCAATTAATCTAAATAGCTATCTTTAAATCATGTTTTGTATCATTTAAAAATATATTCTCGTGTATATATAATCGAATATGTATTTACTTGATTTGGTGTTTATGTATCATGCTTTAACATGTAAAACGTATATTTACTTGATTAGGAAATTATCACTTCAACTTGTATTTACTTGATGTAATTAATGCAATTGTTGATTTACATTTATGTACGTGCTTGGTATTTGTGAATTGGGAGGCTGAGGGTGGATTGAACGAAAGGGGAATATATGTTCTTGAGTTATTAGCTTATTGTCTCGTGATCAATATACTTCAAGTTGCATAATTTCAGCACAATTTGCTGTACAATTTGTGGCCGCGATAGCCGTCCCTGCAAAAGGCAACACTGCAGCAGTGCACAGCTCCACTTGACACTATCATTCGACAATTGCGCGCTAAATCACCGTGATTCACAACATAGAGTTGCCTGTTGTAAGGCCTGTTTTAGTCTATATTTTGAATTAAAATTGGTATGAATGTTCATATGGTTTCAGAGATTGTGTTACCTGTGGCTGCAAATTTGTGTTTGGCTCTGGATTATAATTTTGTGCAGCTGTTTTTGTATGAGTGAAGTGTTTCTGTGTGTGTGTGTTAGTTATGCCACGAAGTAGCAATTCATAAATGAAATGTTGCAATCTCTTTGTCCCGTATGCCCCATATAGTAAACTCATTTTGGTTTGATTTTCCGAAGTTTAGTTTTTCAACTTTTAATTTGAATGAATTGTGTATGAATAGGAAGAATGAGGCCTACCGACATGCTTAGGGTTCTGAACAAGCAGTTTCTTGGAATTGCCGGTGACACTGTAAATGCAGTTGCTAAGAAGCTGACACCGTCTTCTCCTCTTGTGTCGCGCAAACCAGCTTTTATAGATGCATTCCTGTACAAGATGAAAAAAAATCCAGAACTTCTGAAGAACAAATCCATTTGGTCACGGAGATCCACTATCTTGCCAGAATTTGTTGATTCCCATGTCAAGATTTACAACGGGAAAACCTTCATTCGTTGTAAGATCACCGAGGGAAAAGTAGGTCATAAGTTTGGTGAGTTCGCTCTCACCAGGAAACGCAAATCCAGAGACCAACCTAATGCCAATGTCAAACAACTGAAGAAAAAGAAGTAATTTTTTTTAGGAAGTTGATTTTATGAATAGTTTATATTCTGCAGTTATTTACTTATTTACATCAATGTGGATAAAGAGTATGACTTCTTTCTATCTCATGTATTTAACTTTGAGTATTGACAATAAGGATTGTTGATCTCTTCTTGAGGTTGATTTCTTTTTTGTGTATTTACATCAATGTGGTTCAAAAAATACGAACAATTTAAGACGTCTATTGAGCAATCACAAAAAATCAACATAGTCCCAAGTCTACAAGCTCAACACTCATGTGCCTTCATACAAATATTTTGTACAGGCCATTAAACTTTATTGCTAAGTCTTCAAACTTTTTGACCCTATAACGATTCTACACTTTGACCACAAAAACAACGATTCTACATTTCTTTTTGGGAAAGACGATTCTAAATTTCTTCTCCTATCACATAGTTTTCACTAAAAACAATTTGTTTATTCATAAATAAATTGACAACCTAGAAGTTAAAAAGATTATTCGAAAGTGAATATGAACATGTCAAGAGTTAAAACATTTTTGAAGTATATATTCTATGATTCTTGCCATTAGACTATTTAACATTTTTGAAGTATATATTCTATGATTCTTGTCAAGAGTTAAAACATTTTTGAAGTATATATTCTATATTCCTTTTAAAAATTAAGATATTTTTAGTTTCTTTTCAAGATTTAAGGGATATATAGATATTGAGAATAATCTATTTTAAACTGACATCACACTTAAGATACCAACTCAATGGTTAAAGTTTAACCTTGTACTTTTAAGGAACATGATTTAAATCTCCTTGGAGGTCTTTGTAAAATGATTATTATTATGTTAATTAATAAAAATTTCATCCTTCTCATTTTTGTAGTTTTAAATTGATATTTAATAAAATATATTTTTTGCCAAATCATCTCGTTATTTAAGACAAATCATCTCTTTTTTATATGTTCAAAATGTTCAACTTCTACGTGTCATTATCATCATAATATTTTTTTTACTTAAGTTACCAAAATAATGGTGATCACTGTCACCATTATTTTTTTTTTTACTAAAATACCAAAATATTTCTTCGAATGTGAGGATTCAAGTGTGTTTTTGGCGTGGTGAAAGCAAACACACAATAAGCAACTTTTTAACCAAAAAAACATGTTGCAGGAAATGTACTGGCATCAATGTCATCGCAATAGTCACTCTTTTATTAGATAAAAATGTATGTTTGTTCCATCACGGTAAAAGTTAGTCTCACATAAAGTAATGTTATTCGAATAAAAGATAAAATAATAAAAAAAATATATTAAAATGAGTATTACTAATAAGTAGAGACTCTCTCTATTATTTAAATTGAATCGATATCTCTATGATTTAGATGTGTAATGTCTAATGATTAATATCACCAATTTTAAAATTATTTTATATTTTTCCTTCTCTACCGGTTGTTATCACTGTTCTACTTCCTCAAATCACAATCCTATAAATTTCACCATTATTGTTGGTGAGTTGGAGCTTTGACAAAGGAGGCATTCCAACTCATAAAGTACAAATATTAATCAGAAACCTATCCATATCCTCAAATCATTGTGCTGCCTTGAGTGGTACGTTTTCTGCAGAATAATTCAAAAGGCATGCGCTCTTCACAATTCAAGTCAAACTAATCGGCCTTTCTTGCACCGTTTCTCCCGTATAACACGTGGATCTTGTTAACGAGTGTCTCCAAGATACTTTTTAAATACTCTAAGAAATTATTTTTTAAAAAAAGTCAAATATTTTAATTTCCAAAGCAATAATTACATACATTTTTAAAATATTTATTATTTATGGGTTTAAAGAGTGCCCCGGAGTCACTCGATAATATTTCCCTAATAAGTCACTCGATAATATTGCTTCCAAAACACTCTTTAAACATTCTAAATTAAGTATTTTTAAAAATGTCAAACTTTTCGATTTTCATTGCACCGATTACGCTAACTGCCATAAAAGTTTGTCAATTAAGGTTTTTTATTAGGATTAACATTTCCCTTAAGTTTTATAGTTTTTTTGAACAATTTCTTAAGTCTTCTATTGATTTTAAGAAACCTAACAACGAAACTCTGAATTTTGAAAAGTAGAGAGTTATAGCTTGGAACTTACGGTTTAATATATCAAATATTCATGCAGTATTTAACCATCTGTGCTGTATTTAGAAGATTTTTTTTTCTTCATCTTTCTATTAGAGTAATCTAAGGGTTTATTTGGGTTTGCTAAATTCTTTATAGATATTTTAATAAAATATCGTATTATGTACATATAAAAAGGTAATTTGTCGTGCATGATTAATAAGGACCACTTGATAGCGACTTAAAAGTTGAGTACAATCAACGAAATTTATATAACTGAGTTATTTTTATTTATTAAGGATATAATTGAGTTACTTAAAATTTCAACTATTAATTAGAGTAAAATATGGGTAAATTAGTTAAGTATAATGGGACATATAGTGAAAACCATTTGATAATGGCTATGAAATAAAAAATCAATTCCTTAAAATTTTGCGGTTGAACATGTTTTAGAGAGAAATAAATTGAATAATTTTGCTTCTTGTCCACATAACATTGCAAACTGTCGTAACAATAATTGAATAGTGCAACATTTTCTCTATGTATGTCGTAGCAATAATTGAAAAATGCAACATTTTCTCTATGTCGTAACAATAATTGAATAGTGCAACATGTATTTTCTCTATTATTGAACAATTTGGATAAGGTGAGGTACTTTGCACTTTACGTGGTCAGTTGAACTATTGAAAGCATGCTCATACTCTTGGTTTCCGTACTTAAATTACACCTCATGACTGACTTCATGGATTAACTTCATTTGTTTTTATTAATCTAGCTAGTGTACTTTTATACGTTAGTTTAAGTTACTAACAAGTATCATAAGATTCCCTAAAAAAAAAAAAAACAAGTATCATAGGATATTTTACAAATTAAAACAAATTATTTAAAAAACAATTATTATAATTACAATTTTCAATACATATAATTTTTATTTATATTATATTAACATATGTCTTAAAGACACGTGTTAACATTTATAAGATATTTTATTGTAAGAATCAATTCATTGTACTGCTTCAATTTTATATTGTTCGAATAAGATTGGATAGTGTCATGGCTGAGCCTGCTAGAGATTGATTAATTAGTGTGAATTTTAGATTTTTAAAAGCAGATTGTTTGCAAGTTTCATGTTTCTCTTTAGTCAAATGCAAGTTTCATGTTTGAAGAATAACCCAAATTAAATTTTGGGTCCAATTTTCGTAGCAGTCTATCTAACAAGATAGCGACAAATAGCGAGTGGAACCAAGTAAAGACTAATATTAAGGAAAGCACAACAAAATAGCTGTTGCCTCATGTTTTGAAGCAAAATAATAGCATCATCATAGGGAGTTAACTTATATTCATCTCACAAAGATTTTGTTTGGTGAAAAATTGTCAATAGCGGATAATTTAGTTTATAACATATGTACTTATAATATAGTATAAGATAATAATAGTTGGTAATGGATAATCTAACGGATTGGATTGATATATTCGTTAAAATTGACGATTAAACTAGCTTATAAATATGAAGCGACATAAAATATGTTTAATTAATCCTTTTTTTTTTCCAATTAAGATAACAAAGGTAGAACTGTGATAAAAGCTGATAAACTATATAAAACTACTTGAATAAACTTCTCAAAAAATGTTTTAGGCTATCTTTGGTAAGACACAAATTTGAGGAATTTCTTTATAAGTGCATAAGACTAAAAAATACATTTTTAACAATTATCATTTTCTTACGAGCTTATATCTTATTGTTGCTATCTTATAACATGTTTTTTAGAAGTTAGTTCAAGTAGCTTATTTAACTTTTTCATAAGACACATACATAGCTCACATATGGTTGTGAAAAAAACAATACTTTCATATTTTAGAGAGATGAAAACTAAAAAATATAATTAAAGTGATCAAAACTAAAATTCATTTATTTTACATGCACACACAATTAAAATTAACCCGAAAATCAAGGTCGAAATCATTTTAGATCATGAGTTACATAAAACAACTTCTTGATCCACACAATGAAGCTAGAAGCGAAAAAAAAAAAAAAGAGTGGTTGTTATCTTCCTATGATCCGTACATTGTTGAAATTTCATTATGAGATAAAAAAACATAGTTTTATCTAAATTTATCCATCCAAAAGATAAAAAACTATATTTTCCATTTTTTTGTTAACACTCTGGTTCTTAGACGTTGGTTATCTGAAGTTTGGTCGTGGAGGAATGCTAGCAACACATCTTCTAACACACGTTTTTTAACATACTCCCTTTGATTGGTTAAAATCCACATGTAACCAATCAAAGAGAGTGTATTAGAAAATGTATGTTATAAGATGTGTTACTAGCATTTCTCTTAGTCGTGAGTTAAATATATAATTTGATTAAGAATTGTTGTATGTAAGAATCAAATTCAAGTTTTTTTTTATGATTTGTTTTTAGTATATCTCATTAACCAAATTTAATCATATAGTTGTGTTATTCTCCATTTGAAAATGGACTTTCAAACAGGTATGAATCATGGAGGGAACTAAAGCAACTTCCATAAAAATCCAAACTCGTAGCATGCTTGGGTTAGGCAAGCAAGCCATCAAGCCTTTAATTATATAACTTGAGTACTAACTTATGCTAGCTTGGGTTTTAATTGGACATAACACGTGTACAAGTGATTAATTAATGATGAAATTGAATTGTAGCACCCGGATGCATGGATTCAAATTATAAGTTTGAATTAAAAATCTCTATGCAATAGTACTTTGATTACGTAATTGCACAAATCGCAATCCCATTGAGTGAGACAATTATAGAGAAAAAAAATTAGGTTTCGTAGAGAAAAAGAAACAATATTGGTTATGATGTTTTAATTTGTGAGTTTTAACTTTTGTTAGTATTGATTGAAAATTACATGATGTTGCAGAAGCTCTATAGCTTATAATTGCAAAGGAAGAAGGAAATCAATGTTGTATATGAGTTCTAGTTCTTTATTATATGATGCATCTTGGAAATCACTTTAAGCTTGTATTCTAACTTTTTTTTTTTTATTTTATACTCTTGTTTTAAAGTGATGAGAGGAGAAACGCTTCCATGATCACGAGCATAAAAGTAAGTTATTTAGACACATACATATAATGGAAAAAAAGTATGAAAGAGAAAAGAATTAAATAATATATACTTTTGAAATAATTAAATGATAGATATTTTAACGAGTGTGTGTCCAAATAATTTTGATTTCGTGTTGTGTCTATATAAGTATTTCTCGTGTTGAGAGATGTAGTTAGGTATTTGTTTTGAAATGTGTGAGTGAATTGAGATCAATGATTATTTGAGAGTAGTCTATGTGTTGTAAAAATTTGTATATAATGTTCGGGTAGTGTTAACTTGTGTTTTTAGGACACATGTTAAGAAACAAAAAATAAGAAATATTCTCTAAAATTTCATGCATCTAATTTATTAAAAAGTTAAAGATTAAATGTAATGTGCGCATTCCAATAAATTATTTTTATATTTGGTTTATTAACTTGTGCTTTGAGGGCACAAGTTAACATTTACCATAATGTTATTATCTCGTTGTTTGACAACAATCGTGGTTTTCCTCTAATTTTAGAGTTTTCACATTATTTTCTTGTGATGTGATTGTGTTCATTTATTTTCTCGATTCCTATTTATCGCAACAACTTTTGAACTAAATGAATGTGTTAAATCATTTTATAGATTCAATTATAAATTTTAATTGATTATCATGATTTTAGAATTTCAAAAACCTAAAAAGGATGAAGAGACTTTTCTTTTTATTATATCAAACTCAAATACAAAAGAAAAAAATTAAAGAAGAAAATGGACAAATCATCTAATAGACTAATAGTACCTCTACTTTTGCCTTATTACTAAACCTACTCCATTATAGAGATTCAACATGTTGGCTTCCACTATTTTCTTTTTTGATCAATTGGCTTGCACTATTGTGTAATCAACTAATGGCACAAAAAATATAATTGTATTCTACGCTAATCAACCATGAGCACTAGGAAATACAATTATATTTTTTGTGCCTAGCTATAATTAAGAAACGTACCTAGCTATATTAGAGAACTCCCTCCACAACCTTTGAAAAGTGATCATAATGATCATAGTGTTGAAGACTAGAAAGACCTTTATTATTGATTAAAATTAGGGTTAAATATGTTTTTAGTCCTATAAAATTGGGAGTTTTTAAGTTTAGTCCTTAATTAATTTTAATAGGTTTTTTAGTCCCTATAAAAAAAAATTACTTCTAATTTTAGTCCCTGTTACAACAATAATTATTTATTTATACTTAAACTCTTAAATTTTTGAACGATTTTTTTAGACAAATTTAGAACACTATGAAAGCTTCATTTACTAAAATTTAGGATTTTTTAACATGAAACGGATGAAATATGAATTTTTTAAAATGGCAAGAGTTAAAGATAAAATCAACAAAATTTAGACGTAGAAATCAAATTTTACGACAATATTTTGCGGAGGAACTTTTAGTAATGTTTTTAACACGTCTGCAAAAAATTGTTCAAAAATTCAAGAGTTTAAGCATAAATTAAACAAATTTGAATTGAGGAGGGACCAATACTGAGTGCAGAATTTTTTTAGGGACTAAAATAACTATTAAAATTAAGTAAGAACTAAACTTAAAAGATGTCAATTTTATAGGGACCAAAAACATATTTAACCCTTAAAATTAACATGAATCTCATCAAATTACTTGAATGTATAAGTTTACTATAGTCCTTTAAATTTTAACCAACCAAACAAGTGTGTTGATAATGTTTATAAAAAATAGTATGTTACTAGCATTTTTATTTTTATATCAAGAGTAGAATCAATTAGGTCAAAATAAAAACATTAATTGCATAATTCGAAAGCCAACGCTTTTATAAAATAATACAATACCAAATGCACCTTCATTGGTTGAACTTTGTCTTTCAGTTAGCCTAGTTGTGACATCAATCATGCCAATTATAGAGAGGGTTGGTCTAATTTTGGCCAATTAAAGACCCTTTAACTTTTTCTATTTTTATACGAAAAGACCCTTTAACTTAACCGCAGCTTAATTTGAATATTGTACTCTTAAATAATGCTTGAAACTGATTATCAAGAGTATAAAATGTTCTCAATGAGTAATGGTTATGACTTCATATTGACACACACCGTTGGAAGGGACCAATGACAATATATAATTAGAAGTCAAATTCCACAAAGTTCATTCTAAACCGTTGCTTTACCAACTTGGTTTAGTTTTTATGTTAATTATGTTAATTAACAATAAAATGCAAATAGGATTCTTTCTTGTGAAAAAAAGAAGATTCCAATCATAAAATTTTATATTGAATAAAAATAAATGGCCCCAAATAAAAAAAAGACGGAAACCGTCCTTCGTTTTTGAGCCAAGCAATTTGCCCGACATGAAAGGGAACCGGCATTGCCCAACAACTAAAATTATATTGGACCATAAAACTAATAATTACTGCAAAAAATTAATCATCTAACAATATATAAAAGTTGAAGTACAACATAATTTCATAATCGTCCCCTTTAAAACTCATAATCTTCTTAATTTCATGTGTATACCGGTCATTTTACAAAAAATTTTATTTTTTATTTATTATTATCTATCTACTAACAATATATAAAAGTTGAAGTACAGCAAAACTTCTTAATTGTCCTCTTTAAAACTCATGATCTCCTTAATTTTATCTACTAACAATATATAAAAGTTGAAGTACAGCAAAACTTCTTAATTGTCCTCTTTAAAACTCATGATCTCCTTAATTTTACGTGCATAATCGTCATTTTGTAAAATTTAATTTAATCCTTTTAATTTTTTAAATTAATAATGGATAATGGTCATCACAGTTGTAACAAATTTCTACAGATAACTATGAAATTAATTAATTTTATAAAAAATATTCGGATAATGTCATCACAACTCTAACAAATTAATTAATTCCCTATATTTTGCAAATAAAAAAGTCAGTTTGTTTCTTCTTTATTCTCCTTATTATCTGATTCTCTTTATTTGTTAAATAAATTGCACAAAAAATTCTGAGTCGCACTTTTAATATCATTAATTTAGTGGGCTTTATCGTCAATTCTCTATAAAATAATAAGAAAAAACAGTGTAGTATAACATAAATATACCAAAACAATATATGTTATCTTTTATGTTATAAGTATAGGAAAATAATTTATTCTGATATCTTTTATTCTTTTAATCTTACTAATTTGCATATAAAAAAGTTAATCTAACAATATATAAAAGTTGAAGTACAACAAAATTTCATAATCGTCCCCTTTAAAACTCATAATCTTCTTAATTTCATGTGCATACTGGTCATTTTGCAAAAAAATTTATTTATTATTTATTATTATTATCTACTAATCTACTAACAATATATAAAAGTTGAAGTACAGCAAAACTTCTTAATTGTCCTCTTTAAAACTCATGATCTCCTTAATTTTACGTGCATAATCGTCATTTTGTAAAATTTAATTTAATCCTTTTAATTTTTTTAAATTAATAATGGATAATGGTCATCACAATCGTAACAAATTTCTAAGGATAATTATGAAATTAATTAATTTTATAAAAAATATTCGGATAATGTCATCACAACTCTAACAAATTAATTAATTCCCTATATTTTGCAAATAAAAAAGTCAATTTGTTTCTTCTTTATTCTCCTTATTATCTGATTCTCTTTATTTGTTAAATAAATTGCACAAAAAATTCTCAGTCGCACTTTTAATATCATTAATTTAGTGGCCTTTATCGTCAATTCTCTATAAAATAATAAGAAAAAACAGTGTAGTATAACATAAATATACCAAAACAATCTATGTTATCTTTTATGTTATAAGTATAGGAAAATAATTTATTCTGATATCTTTTATTCTTTTAATCTTACTAATTTGCATATAAAAAAAGTTAATAGAAATGATACATTAATTTCTTCTAAAAAGAAAAGATACAGTAATGTTAATAATTTTAAAATAATCATAAGTTTCAAATTTCAGGCATATCAACTTTCTCATATCGGTATACATAAAATTTGATTTGGATATATAAGCACATAAATTCTACAATGAGTGATGTGTAAATGTTTAACGGTATTTTGGAGAAACAATATAGTGATGTTGATATTATGAAAATAGACACGAGTTTTCCAAATTTTATTATATCGACTACCACGTATCGTTAAATAAAAAATTTCTTATACATATATAAGCTTATAAAATCCTTAATGAGTGCGGTGCAAATATTTATCGGTGTTTTAAATATGAAATAAAAAGTTATTCAATAGAAAGACTACATTGATGATAATATTTTCAAAATAGTCACGAGTTTTTAAAATTTTATCATAACGATTTTTAGATATATATACATAAAAATTTATTTATGCGTATCGGGAGCGGTACAAACATCGAACAGTGTTTTACATATAAAATAAAAAGGTATTTAATAAAAACATTATATTAATATTTATATTTTTACAATATTAATGAGTTTTCACGATTTTATCATATCAACTTTCTCATATAATTAGATAAAAATTTGTTTCTGTAGATAAAACACATAAAATATGCAACGAGTGCGGTGCAAACATTGAACGGTGTTTTCCATATAAAATAAAAAGTTATTTAATAGAAACACTACATTGATGTTGATATTTGGAAAAAAAAAAGTCATGAGTTTTTAAAATTTTATCGTATCGATTTTCTCATATATGTACATAAAAAATTATTTATATATATAAGCACATAAAATCTGCAACGGATGCGGTGCAAACATTGAACGGTGTTTTGCATATAAAATAAAAACTCATTAAACAGAAACATTGTATTAATGTTTATATTTTGACAATAATAATGAGTTTCCGCAATTTTATCATATCAACTTTCTCATATATTACATAAAAAATTATTTTTACAGATAAAACACATAAAATTTGCAACGGGTGCGATGCAAACATTGAACGGTGTTTTGCATATAAAATAAAAATTTATTTATTAGAAACACTACATTGATATTGATATTTTGAAAATAGTAATGAGTTTTTAAAATTTTATCGTATCGATTTTCTCATATATGTACATAAAAATTTATTTATGCATATATAAGTACATAAAATCTGCAACGGGTGCAGTGCAAACATTGAACGGTGTTTTGCATATAAAATAAAAACGTATTCAATAGGAACATTGTATAAATGTTTATATTTTGACAATATTAATGAGTTTCCACAATTTTATCATATCAACTTTCTCATATATTTACATAAAAAATTATTTCTGCAGATAAAACACATAAAATTTACAATGGGTGTGATGCAAACATTGAACGGTGTTTTGCATATAAATTAAGGTTATTTAATAGAAACATTACATTAATTTTGATATTTTGAAAATAATTATGAGTTTTAAAAAAAAATTAGTTTATTTACTTTCTCAAATATGTATATAAAAATTTGTTTTCGTGTACATAAGAAAATAAAATCCACAACATACGTGATTCAAATATTTAACATATTTTATAATATATAAGAAAAAGTAATTCAATAAAAACATTATATTAATGTTAATAATTTTTATTTAATATTTTTAAATATTTGATGATATTACCGGTTAACATTTCCCTTTTTTATATGATTACCATAATGTTACGTGACCCGTGCGGAAGCACGGGTCTATTACTATCTACTTACAATATATAAAAATTGAAGTACAGCAAAATTTCATAATCGTCCTCCTTAAAACTCATGATCTCCTTAGTTTTATGTGCATAATGGTCATTTTGCAAATTTAATTTAATAGTTTTAATAAAAAAATAATAATCTACTTACAATATATAAAAATTGAAGTACAACAAAATTTCATAATCGTCCTCCTTAAAACTCATGATCTCCTTAGTTTTATGTGCATAATGGTCATTTTGCAAATTTAATTTAATAGTTTTAATAAAAAAATAATAATTATGGATAACAATAATGGTTATTACAACGGATAAATACAAAATTAATTAAAACTCATGATCTCCTTAGTTTTATATGCATAATAGTCATTTTGTAAATTTAATTTAATAGTTTTAATAAACAAAAATTAATTATGGATAACGATAATGGTCATCACAAATTTTTTCACGGATAACTATGAAATCATTTTATTTGTTTTTTTTTAAATGACTTAAAAACAAATATAATGTAACTATCCACAGATAAAACACATAAAATTTGCAACGGGTGCGGTGCAAACACTGAAAGGTGTTTTACATATAAAACAAAAAGTTATTTAATAGAAATATTTCTGCAGATAAAACATATAAAACATATAAAATCTCAACCGGGTACGGTGCAAACAATGAACAGTGTTTTGCATATAAAATAAACAGTTATTTAAGAGAAACACTGCATTGATGTTGATTATTTGAAAATAGTCATGAGTTTGCAAAATTTTATCATATCGATTTTCTCACATACGTACATAAAAAATTATTTATGCATATATAAGCACATAAATTATGCAACAGATGCGGTGCAAACATTGAACGTTGTTTTGCATATAAAATAAAAAGTTATGTAATAGAAACTCTCTACAAATAAAACATATAAAATCTGCAACGGGTACGATGCAAACAATGAACGGTGTTTTGCATATAAAATAAAAAGTTATTTAATAAAAACACTACATTGATGTTGATTATTTGGAAATAGTCCTGAGTTTGCAAAATTTCATATCGATTTTCTCACATACGTACATGAAAATTTATTTATGCATATATAAGCACATAAATTCTGGAACGGATGCGGTGCAAACATTGAAAAGTGTTTTGCATATAAAATAAAAAAGTTATTCAATATAAACACTATATTAATGTTTATATTTTGACAATATTAATGAGTTTCCACAATTTTTTCATATCAACTTTCTCATACATTTACATAAAAATTTGTTTTTGTAGATAAAATGCATAAAATCTACAACGGGTGTGATGCAAACATTGAAAATAATCAAGAGTTTTAAAAAATTTATTGTATTGACTTTCTCATAAATGTATATAAAAATTTGTTTTCGCGTACATAAGAAAATAAAATCCACAATATACGTGATTCAAATATTTAACATATTTTTCTACATATAAGAAAAAAAATCTATAAAAAATTTATATTAATGTTGCTAATTTTTATTTAATATCGTTACACTTTATAATATTAACAATGTAATTATTTTTATATGATTACCGCAATGTTATGCGACCCGTGCGAAAGCACGGGTCTATTACTAGTTTATTTATCCTTATTTATTAATTTTTTAAGTCTTAACCTAATTTTTTCCCTCCACTAATCCATTATTAGGTTTGCAACAACTTTATCCTAAATTTTGGCTCTAAATTTGCATGATATATGTTTTTCATTTCTCTTTTTAATAACCGTGAATATTTTTCAAAGCAAAAAATTTAATAGATATCTTTATCCTTATTATTTATTAATTTTATTAGTTCTGCAGCAACTTAACCTACTGTTTTTGTCGATTTTTTTTTATCTTTATTTATTAATTTTGTTAAGTCTTAACCTAATTTTTTCCCTCCACTTTTACAACAACTAAATCCTAAAATTTTGGCTCTAAATATTATTATTATTATTATTATTATTATTATTATTATTATTATTTGTTAATTTGTTAAGTCTTAACCTAATTTTTTTCTCCACCAATCTCTTATTAGGTTTGCAACAACTCTATCCTAAAATTTTGGCTCTAAATTTGCATCATATATGTTTTTCATTTCTCTCTTTAATAACCATGAATATTTTTCTAAGCAAAAATTTAATAGATATCTTAATCATTATCCTTATTATTTATTAATTTTATTAAGTCTGCAACAACTTAACCTATTCTTTATGTAGATTTTTTTTGACAAGTTGTTGTACACTTATTTAATACGTTTACAAACATAATACCTAATTTCCATGCAAACTCGGCTACCCTAAATAATTTGTTATGAATCATGAACTGTATTAATTTTTTATGTTTAACTAGAAAAGTTATAAATAAAATTGACCCAAATTTAATAGATATCTTAATCATTATCCTTATTATTTATTAATTTTATTAGGTATGCAACAATTTAACCTATTCTTTATGTAGATTTTTTTTTTGACAAATTGTTGTACGCTTATTTAATACGTTTAGAAACATAATACATAATCTCCATGCAAACTCGGCTACCCTAAATAATTTGTTAGGAATCATGAACTGTATTAATTTTTTTATGTTTAACTATAAAAGTTATAAATAAAATTGACCCAAATTTAATAGATATCTTAATCATTATCCTTATTATTTATTAATTTTATTAGGTCTGCAACAACTTATCCTATTTTTTATGTAGATTTTTTTTTTGACAAGTTGTTGTACACTTATTTAATACGTTTACAAACATAATACATAATTTCCATACAAACTCGACTACCCTAAATAATTTGTTATGAATCATGAACTGCATTAATTTTTTATGTTTAACTATAAAAGTTATAAATAAAATTGACCCAAATTTAATAGATATCTTAATCATTATCTTTATTATTTATTAATTTTATTAGGTCTGCAACAACTTAACCTAATTTTTATGTAGGTTTTTTTTTACAAGTTGTTGTACACTTATTTAATACGTTTACAAACATAATACCTAATTTCCATGCAAACTCGGCTACCCTAAATAATTTGTTAGGAATCATGAACTACATTAATTTTTTATGTTTAACTATAAAAGTTATAAATAAAATTTACCCGTGCAACAATATAATTTTGTATTCTTTTTATCTTTTTTCTTTTTAATTTTTTTTATAATCATTAGATTGTAATATTGTATCTCTAATAATCTAATTTGCGTTTATTGATCGACCCATGATCTTACGGTTAAAGATTATTTATTGGTCTTTAATATAGCCGAGAAGACCCGTGCGTCGCACGGGCCAAAAGTCTAGTTTTTTATTTTATTTTATTTTATTTTATTTTATTTTATATAAAAGTTGAAGTACAACAAAATTTCATAATTGTCCCCTTTAAAACTCATAATCTCTTTAATTTCATGTGCATACTGGTCATTTTGCAAAATTTATTTATTTATTTTTTTAAATTAATTATGGATAATGTGTATCACAATTGTAACAAATTTTCACGGATAACTATAAAATTAATTAATTTATTAAAAAAATAACGGATAATGATCATCACAAATCTAACAAATTTTCACGGATAAATATAGAATCTATTTATTTGTTTTAAAAAAAAGACTTTAAAACAAATAATATGGAATTATCCACGGATATAACAAATTTCCACGCATATTTGTTTTTTGGAGGCAAAATTAATAAGTCTTTGGAATACTTTTAAAACATTACTAGATTATTGATCTGTGTGTCGCACGGGTTTATTGTTAAGGGATTGACATGCGAATAATAAAATGTAATATATAATTGGTAACGGTGAAAAAAAGAACAGGTGATAATCCATAGTAGACAAAATAAACACTTCATAAAATGTATAAAATCTAAAAATATTATAAAAGAAAATTCAGTAATCCTATCAATAATTCGGTAAAAGAAATATGAAAATTTTAGTACATTGGCATGTAGTTTCATCACACGTTGCGAGATATTTCCTCATATATGACGTTAGACGTCACATTGGTATCTTCACCATCTTCATCAGTAATCAATATCTTAATATTCTGTTTGTAAACGTATTAAATAAGTGTACAACAACTTTGCAAATAAAAAATCTACAGAAACAATAGATATATACAAACGATGGTATAACAGAATAAGAATGAAAAACTTATCAATGAGGAGAAATATTAGGGATTGCTACATTTTAGAGGGAATTTGTTAGGTTAAATTGGTTCGCTGCATTTTAGATGGAATTTGTTAGGTTAAATTGCTGTTAACCTAATGCAACAACATTTTAGAGGGAAATTATTGGATTAAGTTGATGCAGACCTAATAAAATTAATAAATAAGAATTTGTTTTTTGATTAATTAGTCTTTGGAATACTTTTAATTTTAAAATATTATTTGTTTTTTAAATCTATTAACAATATATAAAAAATATTTAAAAAACAATTTATAAAAATCGAAACTGAATAAAATTTTATATTTGTCATTTTTTAAAAGACAATATATTATTTGTCATGTTTTTTAAAAGCCAACATGATAACTATGGACAACTATCTTTTTATTTGATTTTGAAGATATAAGCACATAAATTCTACAATGAGTGTGGTTTTAATATATAACGGTGTTTTGGAGAAACAATACAGTGATGTTGATTTGATAAAATAAAATAAAATACAGTGATGTTGATATTTTGAAAATAGTCACGAGTTTTCTAAATTTTATCATGTCGACTATCACATATCGTTACATAAAAAAATGCATATATAAGCATATAAATCTGCAACGAGTGTGATGCAAATATGCATATCAACTTTCTCTTATATTTACATAAAAATATGTTTCTCCAGATAAAACGCTTAAAATTTGCAACGGCTACAGTGCAAACATTGAACGTGTTTTGCATATAAAATAAAATGTTATTTAATAGAAACACTACATTGATGTTGATATTTTGAAAATAGTCATGTTTTTTAAAAAATTTATCATATCGATTTTCTCACATATGTACATAAAAATTTATTTATGCAGATATAAGCACATAAAATCTGCAAAGATTGCGGTGAAAACATCAAACCGTGTTTTGCATATAAATAAAAAGTTATTTAAAAGAAACACGTTATTAATGTTTATATTTTGACAATATTAATGAGTTTCCACAATTTTATCGTATCAACTTTCTCATATATTTTCCTTCAAATAAAAAAAAAACTTTCTCATATATTTAAATAAAATTTGTTTCTGCAGATAAAACGCATAAAATCTGCAACGGGTGCAATGCAAACATTGAACGGTGTTTTGAATATAAAATACTTTTTTTAATAGAAACGCTAACACTGATGCTGTTTTTTTGAAAATAGTCATGAGTTTCTAAAATTTTATCATATATATATATATATATATATATATATATATATATATATCGATTTTCTCATATATGTACATAAAAATTTATTTATGTATATATAAGCACATAAAATCTGCAACGGGTGCGGTGCAAATATTGAACGGTGTTTTGCATATAAAATAAAATGTTATTCAATATAATCACTATATTAATGTTTACATTTTGACAGTATTAATGAATTTCCACAATTTTATCATATCAAACTTCTCATATATTTACATAAAATTTGTTTATGCAGATAAAACGTATAAAACCTACAACGGATGAGATGTAAACATTGGACAGTGTTTTTATATTTTGAAAATAATCATGAATTTTAAAAAAATTATTTTATTAACTTTCTTATATAAGTATATAAACATTTGTTTTCGCGTACATAAGAAAATAAAATCCACAACATATGCGATTCAAATATTTAACATATTTTTCTATATATAAGAAAAAATATTCAATAATTATATTAATATTGATAATTTTCATTTATTATCCTTAAACATTTGACAATATTAACAATCTAATTATTTTTCATATGAATACTGCAATGTTATGTGACCCGTGCGTAAGCACGAGTCTATTACTAGTTAACGATAAAGTTTAGAAATATGAAATATAAAACTGAGGATACTTCCACCAAAAAAATAAAATTGGGGATACAAGTGATGACTGAATTGGGAGAGTTAAAGAGGTTGAGAGTTTGACCCACAACTTCGGCATAAAACAATTAAGTAATGTGGTCACAACTTCGGCATAAAACAATTAAGTAATGTGTTAGACATGCATTACTCTCTTTTCATTAAAATTACCCTCTTGTTGAATAAAATCTGTATGAATCCAACGATATGTGAGACCCATTTGTAAATTAAATAAGTGATTACACGAGTTCCACCTTTTAAAATAGTAAATGTTGGAAAAATAGTATTTCTAGCCCTAATTTTTTTTTAACAACACTAATATTTAGAGTTTCAAAGTTCATTGTTAAATTAATGAATAAATTAGTGATGTATTTAATTTATTTTTCTCTAATTTTAGTTTTTGATTCTATTTTTTAGTAATAAAAGAATATCTTTTAAGTTCATTGTTACACGCTTAATTTTTTATGTAAGTTTTGTTGTTTTTTATTACAATAAAATTTTTCATTGTTTTTGTTGATTAAAACAATTAAAGTGTTTAGCTTAGGTTGGTAGAAATATAGGAGATGAATTTCGAACTCCAACATCCTGTTTATTTATTTTAAAAGATAAATTTTTAGTGAAGAGGTTATTAGACAAAAAAAAAAAGGAATGCAAATTGAAAAGATAGATCACACCAATACCTTATCGTGGAAAAAACACCATCCACCTTATCTGAATTCAATTTATTTATCTTTTCTAAGCTAAAGTTCGTGAGCATAAACGACATGGTAACTTTAGTTTAACGATAAATAACGTTTGACTTTGAACCTTTAGACTCAAGAATATGAATACTTACAATAATGGGAATCTCGTTTTCGACAATGGCTGACTTATTAGTTTTGCTTCTTGATGTTGTTTGCACGCATTAAAAACCATTAGTAAGATTCTACTATATGTTTTGGACACGTCAACTAATTAATATATACTATACTTTTCTATGTAACTAACTTTGGTGGAGTGTGAAATGAGGATACAAAAATTATCCACACAAGTAGTTTTCACTTAGCTTTGGTTTGAACTTCTAAATAGGCAAGGTTGCCATTTAAGGTCTACGAATCGATCCATAATGTACGGTTCTTTGATCATAAGCAAATGTAGTACAAAAATGCTCTAATCTAACGTGATACAGAAAATCCTATAAAATCTCGTGAATTCATTTTGCATGCAGCTAGAGGACATGCATGATTGGGTGTCCACGTCAACCCTTCATAGTGATGGGACAAAAGGGTGCAAAATAATATTCGGAGCTAGTTAACCTTTCTATCTTTCTTCGGTCATGTTCTTGATTTTGTTACAGAACACTTATTTGATTTTGTGGTAGAAATTGATGTTGATTGCCTCAAGAATAAAGAAAATCACATAAGAAGGGAGCAAAATCACACTTGAAATTTTTTAATATGAATGATTTATGTTTCTGAGTTTGTTGTTCTATATCAGAACACAACGTGACTTAACTCACGTTGGTATATAACAAATGTGACTTAAGTCATGGTATTTCGGCGGTTTCTATGAGAATGAACATTTATGTTTGTGAAAAGAGGAATTTCTAAAAGTTTTAACTTTTGTTTTAAGAAGTGGGTGTTGTCAAGCACTTTCTCATACATTTTTTTTTTTTAACAAACACTTTCTCATACAATTGAAATAATTAACATTTGATGTGTTAGCCTAATAGCGAGCTCTAATCAGCTTCATTTAAACATTTAAAATCTTATTTTTGATTTAATTACTATGTCACAGGATATCTTCAAGTGTTTTGATTTCTACAAAAATAATTTTTATATAAATTGGAAAGTAACTTTTAAAAACGTAATTATGAACTAATTATCAATAATTTTACAAGAAAATTTGCAGAAAAGGTGATATTTATAAAATCGTTACAAGGGTGCCAATTTTTTAGTTAATCCAGAACACCCAAATACTAAGAACATGTTTCTGTATGACTTTGGCAACATAAAAGAAGTAGAAAGATTTACCTATGTTTGTTACCAGCCGTTGAAATTGAGAGCATATATAGCAGTACCACTAACCACTCATTCAAGATCGAATATAAAATTACAACCATTAATTAATTTGCTGAAACAATATTGATCGTTGAATTTGACATCTTTTCCATAAACAAAAAGTTTAGAAAGATACGAATTTATCTTATTTTAGATTTTAAGATAGGCATATCAAGAATTTCAACTATATATTTATCGAAAGTTTACGATTTTTTATACTAAAAAATAAAATGTTTTAAAAAGAAGTAAATTTTGACTACTTTTAAAACGAGAAAGAATAAGCGAGGCTAGATCATATTTTTAGTGTCCTCATGAGTTTAACTTAGTTGGTAGAGACAATGCATAATATATGTAAGGTCTGAGATTCAAACTTCAGACACCAAAAAAAAAAAAATTACATTTTTAGTTCTTATTTTTATTTTTATGTTTTATTATGGTCTCCTAAGTTGTTTTTTTGGTCCGTTAAGCTAGAAATGTTTGATACTTTGAATCCTTAAGTAACAAATGTAGATATATTGGTATCTTAAGTTATAATGTTGAACGTTGGCAGGACAGACTAAAATATGTAATATTTACCATTTATTTTATTCTTGTGTCGGTTTTTTACCGTTCAATGCTTTGTTCGTACACCATTCCCAATTTTATAGATGTGAAATAAATTTATATCACATAAAACACTGAAGATCCTCCTTCGTTTCAACCACCTAATTGTTTGAGTTTGATCATTTACATCTTCTATTTCTCAATTGTTTTATACTATGGATCAACGATTTTTAAACCTTGAACTTGTGGTACTTCACAATCTTCAACTTCCATCTCTAAGCTAGAAATGCTCACATTTTTGCTGAAATTACATTTCATTTGCTACATGTCTTGCTTCTACCTAGAAGTTAGTCATACATTTCTAAGGCTTGTCTCAGACCTCCCATTTGATTCTTCTCTATGTAGGACTATATCATCTGGAAAAAAAATGCTTCTCAATGTTGGCTCTTGATTTTTCAAAACTAAAGTAAAAAGTAAGGGTTTGAAGTTGATCATTTGTATAGTAGTTCTATTGTATGAGAAATTTTTGTGTGGCCTTACCACTTATCGAGACTTCCTCACATATATCTTTATAAGCTAGAATATAGAAAATATTCGTAACCCACATTTTTTCTTCAGAGTTTCCACAAAATTTCTCTAAACACTCTAAATAAACCTTCTACAAATCAATGAAACTAAGTGCCAATCTTTTTTATTAACCTGATACCTTTCCAACACATACCTTTTCCAACACATATAGTAGTAAGTAAATCACTTTTATGATCAAACTCTTGGACATAAAATCATGTTGATTATTGGTAATTTAAGTTTATTTTCTTAGTCGATCTCCGCTTAATTGCTCTTTCTCGTAACTTCATATTTAGTTCATAAGTTTAATCCATCTATAATTTACACAATTCTCTACATCCCGCCTGCTCTTCTAAATTATGTTTCTACTCTCTACATTGTTTTTCGAGATCTAGTGTGTTTCTCAACCGCAAAATATTTTTATATATTTGTCGACTTTTATCAATTATTTTAGGCAACATACTATTTTTAAGAGATTCATATTAGAGACAACCATAATTTTAATTTTAATGCTATTCTATTGTGTGTATTTGATTTATTAGTATCAAGTTGTGTTTGTTGGTCCTACTCCATGAACCGAATCCGAGTCCAAACAAAGGAAAGAGAAGAATCGTTTTGGTACACTTTTGGCTACACTTTCTTTTTGTTGCACTTTCTAGCGTGAGAGTGAGATGAAGGAAGAACGAAGAAAGTAGTAAACGCATTAATGTATGTGGCGCATAGCCCTCGTGTTACTTACCATCATCATTAATAATTTTTTTTTTAATTTATTTATTTCGTTTTCCAATCAATCAAAAGTACAAAAGGAATTTTTCATTCAAAATAATTAAAAAAAAGTACAAAAGGGATTCCACAGCATATTCCTGGGAATGTTCCATTTCATCTATAATGGACTAATCATTAACCTATTCAATACTTCTATAATGGTAATAATTCTGAAGTATTTAGGCATCCTCAAGCACACGGAATGGTTGTCTAATTTAGATTAACAATCATTTTAACATGTTAATTTCAAAACTATACCACATCTAAACTATTTTTTTTTATTTTAAAGGAGCTAAACTCATTGTTGTAGCTTATATCTTTGCTGAAAATGTGATATAAATTTGCACTCTCTAGGAATCCTATGCAGCATGTGCACATGTTGCAGCCTAAGTTGGATGGATACAATGTTTTAGGGGTATATTAGATTGAGATTTTAAGAGACGGTCCAAATTTTAAATGAGTTTAGTTTATTTTAAATATATATAAAATGCTTATACTGAAATTGATTGCACTTTTTATCAACTCAACAAACAAATGAGTTAAAATTTAGCCTCTTTAGCTTTGTTAAGGTTTTCAATAGTGCTGCTTGAAAGCATGGATCTATGGTTATTTCATTTTCCATGTTTCTCTCCCTACAATGATGGAGATCATCATTCATTTAGACTGTTTTTTGTAATTTAGGTTGTTACAGAATTTGAGATAATTCGTGGATACACATTTTGTTCTCTATTTGTATGAACATCGATGGGCCATCGTCGATGACAAAAATGTCAAATGGATTGTTTTAAAGAAAATAAAAACGATTAGAACGACAAGTTTGTAAGGAATTTAAACTTGATTTCTCAAGTGGTATCCACAATGTCATATCATACTTATGCAATTCAAACATATTGTGTTACAATGATGTGAAAGTTAAGCAACGAAACTCATACTTTTAATGATATTTGAGAAAACAAATCAACTTTTGATTTGAGATGCAGTGTCTTGTATAAGGGACTTCAAAAATGTTTTATCGTCATTCTATAAAACTCACTTATATGTCTCCATTGAAGATGCTCTTAAGTCTAATAAAGATGGAAATCATGACTATGTAATGGTAAAAATCAATGAACCATATCTCCGAATTACTGATTGATATGGTTAAATGCAACCTTACTAATGGGGCCACACCCAATAAAATTCGTCGCATACATGAGCTTACAAACATGGACTATTATGCTCATTTTCAGTACATGTGGCGCGAAGGCAACAAAAGCGCGTAGCTAACAAGTCATAGTTTTTGTTTTTGTGCAAAACTCTTTTGACTTCAGAGACGTCTCCTACATGTATTTAGAATATCTTGTTTGATGATATTTTTAGACTTTTTTTTTTTTTTTGGAATATGAGTATACGTAATTTCATCCCCTACCCCTATTTTTGCCCTCTTCTTGTACCAAAAACCAATAAACTATATCAATTTAGATTTTCATCGTTTGCGTGTTTGTTTTTATGAACATTACAAGATCGATCTAAGAGTAAGAATACTAAAACTATTATTCAAAAATCATATACGTTCAATAAAATACTAATTTTAAGCATATTTAATAAGGTCTGTGAGATTCACCAACATATAATCATAATATTTCACACCTATAATACTATAAAAGAACAAAAATAGTCGTACTAACCAGTGTTTTAAAAACTTGTTTAAAGTTTTAAGAAAAAGTATCATTAAAAAATTAAGTACCTCTCTTCTATAGAAATAAAAATACAATTTAAAAACTTGTTTTCTTTTTTGTTGAAAAGGTATGTAAAAACTTGTTTCTTTAGACTTTTCAAACAATACTCTTAAACACTTATTGTATTTACTAAAAAATAATATTGGAAACACTATTAAGAAGAAAAAAAAAATTAAATCCACTAGTGAAACATTTTACCTTTTTTTAATAACACTTCTCCTTTCATTTGTCAAACAAAAGAAAGACAACAAGAAATCAAAAGAAAAACCAAACATACTAAACTCACTCACGTATTGACATTTTTTTTTTTGGTGACTACTCTCCCAAATTTGTATATATATAGGTAACAACTTAACCTCTCCTTTCACCTCCACTTCATTGTTTAACTACCACATTCTTTCCTCTCTTCAAAGGAAACAAATACCTTTTTTCTTCTTACCTCTCACAAAACAAAAGACCATTCAAACTCTTTCTCTCTCCCCCACTCTCTCCCTCCAAATATCAATCAACTAACAATCTCTACAAGGAATATACCCTTTGATCCCAAAACCTTCCCCCCTTTCCCTTTCTCTATTTTCTTTCTCTTTTTATTAAAATTATTATATTATATATCCATATACACATTCATACACACACTTCAAACACTTGTTTTTCTTCTTCTCTCTCTATAATCCTAAAGAGTAAAAATTTAAACTTTGATATGCAACAACACGTGGGAGCAGAAGTTCAACATACCCAACAACATAAGAAAAAGAACCAAGAAACACAGATGTGTAGGAAAATCAAACTCAGTATCTCTGATCACAACAACCTCAAACAAACTACAACCGTTGATGATGTTGATGATGTTTGTGACAAAATAGACGGCGAGGATCTCTTCATTCCACCTCTCAATTTTGCTATGGTTGATAATGGCATTTTCCGTTCTGGTTTTCCTGAACCTTCCAACTTCTTTTTCCTTCAAACCCTTGGTCTTCGCTCCATCATGTATATATATACATATATCTATCTATATATACTTTTATTCAAAAAAATAAATCTATCTATATATACTATGATCAAACTTACTTTTTTTTTTTTTTTTGCATGTGTTTTTGGTTTTGAGATTGGTTTTAACTACCCAATTGATGATTTATTAGTAAATTATTTATTTTTTGTGATGACATTGATTATTTGTTTGATGGGTCATTTTTGTAGATATTTGTGTCCTGAACCATATCCAGAAGCTAACTTGGAGTTTCTTAAATCAAATGGGATCAAGCTTTATCACTTTGGAATTGAGGGTCATAAGGTGTGTGTATATATAGATTAGTATATATGTTTTATGAACCTTTTTTAATTTATGGTTTTATGTTTAATTGATAATTTATCAATTATATGAATGCAAAAAGTGATAAAGGCTAATTGAAGAGATAATTGAATAATGATAAATGGTTATCTAATCCAATTTATATGTCTCTCTTATCATCTTATGTGGTTTGCAATTATTTTCTTCAAGATGGTGTATGGTATGGTGGATAATTTGTAACCTATTGAAATGGGACCATTATATGAATTGTAGTGTTTAAACCAGTGAATTGCTATGGTAGCTTATATGAGGGGAAAAGGGGTCATAAAGCTGGTTGTTGTCAACTTGTCATATATTTTAGATCAATTTGCATATATTTTGATTGAGAGTAAGACCGACAGAATCATAGTGTTCATCGTGATTTTAACAGAAGTTACACTTTGAAGCTTCAACAAATTCACGATGTCACTGTGATTTTGCCAAACTCATCATCAATCCAAACATGTACTTTTTATGTAACATTTTGAAATGTGTCAACTTGATATAGTGTTTTTTATTTAATAAAATAAAAAACATTGTTTGGAAACTATTATGATCGTAGCTTTTTCGACATCATTATTATGTTATCATGTAATTTTTTGATCTATTATTGATCCTGATTGGATACTGTTTTCTTTCTTGAGCATATTTGACATTTCTGTGTGAAAATCCTCTACGATCTTCAGCTGTATGTGCATATATCCAAAGTGTACTAACTTTATAATATGGAATCACTGTTTGATGGAATCTAAGCTGGCGTGTGAAGTCTTTTCCAGGGTTATCTCAAATTATAATCACAATCAATTTGTTTTTTTGTGAATATTTAATGGCTAGGAGATCATAAGAGTATTCTTGCTGTCTGTATAATGGGCCCATTATGAATTTGTCAAAAATTGATTTTGTTCAATAAGCATAAATTTTCCATCATGACAGAGAAAGGGGAAAGGGAATTAGTAACAGTACAGAAGTAGCATCTAAATCATGATCAACCCTAGGAACACCAAGAAGGGAAACTATTAAGGAAAAACATAGTTCAATAGATGGATTTGGAATTTAATCACAAACTTGCCTTTCGATCGACCCTTCAACATTTTATATTGAATCGGTTTACTAGATTTGAAGCGTGAATCGTTTGAGTGTGTTGATTGACTGTGGCTAGTCCAATCGTTAAAAGCTAAGAGACTATTGCACTAGTTTATTTGGAAATGGAACCCATGTGTTTTTGGTGGATTAGGGCATAAAATATATATTGAATTATATTATAGGTACTTCACACTTTTTGCAAAATTATTAGATTCTTGAGTCTGTCTATTCCATGAGCTTATTTTTGGATATTGAACTATGGACAATACTTCTTCTATATGCCAAGGAACACAAGAAGAAGCAGTACTTTCATTAAGTCACCCTTGATTATGATATCCAACTTTGGAATTGTTTTGAGTACTTTTGGCCCATCTCTGATTTTTGTTTAACTTTTTATTTGAATTTGACTTGAAGACCTCCTAACAATTGATAAATTGCTTATCACTAATCTTCAAATTGTATTATCACCCTCCGGCCACCATTTACCAATAAGTTCTGTTTAGTTGATAACAAAGTGATTATTGAATTTTTATATCATGTTGACATAGCAACTTGCAAGTTTTTAATGATATGAAATTGTATCTAATCGCGTATGAAATTGTGGATTCAGGAGCCTTTTGTAAACATCCCCGAAGACACGATCCGGGAAGCACTAAAAGTTCTTCTTGGTATGCTTAAAGCTCTTTACTTAGTTCAATCTTATTTGCAATTTCAACTTCTCATTTTGCAAGTAGTAACCTTTGGTGATCTATAATGCAGATGTAAAGAACCACCCAGTTATAATTCACTGTAAGCGGGGAAAGGTGAGATTTTGCTCGATATTTTTAACTCGCCAATTATTCAATATAGGAATAGATAGTATCAACCATCTCGTTCAGAAAAATCCATATTTTTCCCGACAATGTCTTTGTGATTTGAGTTAATAAGGTTCTATTACATAGGAACAGATTTGATTTGAGTTTGATACGACAAAACAATATTTTTTTGAAAACTATTAGATTATATACCAAAAGAGTATTTTCTTGTAAAAATAAGTAATATCTTCCATTCTTTTTGTTTACAGCACCGAACAGGCTGTTTAGTCGGATGCTATAGGAAACTGCAAAAATGGTGCTTGTCATCTGTTTTTGATGAGTACCAGCGTTTTGCTGCAGCGAAAGCTCGAGTTTCAGATCAGAGGTTTGTAGAGTTGTTTGATATTTCAAGCTTGAAGCATTTGCCTATACCATTTTCATATTTGAAGAGGTAACAAACACAAAAAATAAGTTATGCTAAATTGGGTTTTCCTTTCTTTAGCTTGTGAAAGTGAATCCAAGGTTCTACCTTTTGAATAATAAAATAGGAAAAGGTGATGAACTCCTTCAAAGCATTGCAGCAACAAAGGAGTAAAAATATTCTTCTCCCATTTTTTAGAATAAGATAAGAAAATTCATCAAGTAGTATATAGTATTAAGATGTATCTGTCTTCTCTTTGTTTTTGTGTTTTTCTTTGCTGCTCCATATTCATGAGCAATGAGTGTAGATTAGTCTTGATTTTTTTCTTGAGACTAAGAGAAATTCAAGAAAGCTTGAAAAAGCATTGTTTTGTCAGCAGAGAATATTTCAAATTTCATATGCTATATTATAATTTTTGCTTTCATTATTTTGACTTGATAAATGTCCATTTCAGTGTGGTGATTATCATTATTATGGTGTGACAACCACATAATGTGGGAGTTTTTTGGTAGTTCCTCATTTTTATTGTATTTTGTTGTAATATCAACATCTTCAGTGGGCTAACACTATGAGATGTTATCAATTTCTTTATGAGTCATACTATGTCATATCAATTTTAAGAACTTCATTAATTTTTCACTTCAATTGTGCAACTAATTAAAAGCTTAATTTGTGACACATGATTCCATGGCTAATACTTTGGTTGTGGTGAAAAGTTCTTCCATGTTGCATCTACCTCATCCCTGTGTATAGTGTCATGGCTAATACTTTGGTGTGTATTTTGTATGTTGATCTTTCAAAAATACACTTTGTATATTAATGTGTAACTTTAATTTTTCAAATTTCAAGATAAATTAGTACTCTCTGTTCCTAAATATGTCGTAGTCAACCACTTCACACACGCCAATGTACAACTTTGACCGTTAATATATTTAATTATCTATAATAAAAACTATAAATAGTTAATATTATAAAAATACTAATTGAGACAAATCGAACAATATCTTATATACTAACATTTGTCTTTATTTATTAGTAAAAGAATATGATTAAAGTAGGTTATGTGACTTGTATTTAGAAACGTATGGAGATGGAGCAGTATTAATAAATAGTATGTTTCGAAAAAAGAATAATAAATGTAACAACTGAAGATGCTATAAATCCGTAATGTAAAGGAAGGTAGGAAGAATAGTGAGAAACTGAGAATATACAAACAATGAAATCACAACATGATATAGAAAAAACTTAATAGAAAAAACTTAAATCCAACGTTGAGAAGCGAATTGTCTAAAAAGAACGTGTAAACTCTTTTTCTTTATAAGTTGATTTTTTAAGGATGAGTTTCGCTATAAATGCACTATAATATCATATTTTATTCATTTGGACAATCAAAAAAGAATTAAGTGTAGTTTATTGAATTTTCAAGATAGTATATGTTTTGGTGAGATGTTAATATCTTGAAATCACCATCAGGGCGTAAATCTTCAATGATATATGTTTTTTCCTCACGACGGATCACCCCATTCTTATTCTGATAGATAAAAGACGTGAATTAATTATTAGAAATAACGATGAGCACTCCCCAAAACTCAGCCACAAATACACTACAATCAATCAATGAATCGTCAATGAATTTAATAAAACCACCAATCCATTCTCCATCACTCACTTACACACGCCATCCGTATTTAACTTCACTCTATTAACTGATGGAGGTCTCCACCTAATGAAATGTACCACACGTTGGCTATAGGAACTAATTTGGTTAGCCATTCTTGCCTGATAATAATCTTTTGATTTCTTCAAAACATGACTAATCTGTCTAACAAAATTATTTTCATGCGACTTCTTATTCTACGGTGTCCGTTTGGTTCGAGAGTTTTGGAGGGAAGGGAAGGGGAGGGGAGAAAATTTTATTGCACTGCCAAGATTATCCCTAGAATAATTTAAAATCTCAATATTATCCTTGTAACAACATTTGTTATTTTTAGGTTATATTATCCTTGAAACAACTTTTACTGTTATTAGGTTATAAGTTATATTATCTTGTAACAATTTTATTTTATATTATTAACAATTTTTTCTGGTAACAACTTTTATTCCATGTTATTAACAATTTTTATTATAATTACTGCTTGTAACAAACCTATTACTAATCTATTATTTTATCGTCTACATCTTGTTGTTATCGATTACATCGTTATTGTTTCGTTACTTTATTATCCTTATTTAATTAAGTTTAAGGGTAAAACAGTAAAATAATGTTAAAATCTCTCTCCTCCCCTTGCGAATCAAACACAATTTTAATTAAAATATCTCCCCTCCCCTCCTAATTCTCGAACCAAACGAACCCTAACAAACCCTAACAATGGCATGTTGCGGCCCAGATATCTTTCCAATCTTCACTCCCCCTGCAACCGGCATCATGACTTAAGTTGAGATTAATCCAATTATCCAAGTAACTCATAAATCTATGAACCAGACATGTTATAAATTTATAAAGTTTTTTTTTTCGTTATTAATCTTTTGAACAAATTCAACAAATTCATATCCAAACAAAACTTTTTATATTGATAATTATTCATTAATAATACATTATACTTCAATTTTCTATTTCAAACGCACTCTGAAAGTATTTAAACCAAGGCAGATTTATATTTAAATTCGTTTAGGACTATTATCCTATTTGACAAATGAATTTATGTTTTTTTAGATTGGATCAAAACTAAGAAATGCTTTGCAACGACAAAGGTTGATGTGAAGTAGGATGCTTGAACAATTACATTGGATTTGCCGTGTAGTCATCTTTTCAAAGTTGAAGGACAGGTTGCTTGGATATCCTTTTCAATGCGAAGAAAACTTTCCCTTTGAAATAAATGCCAATAATACATTTTCTAATAGCTAAATATATGTTTTGGGATTCACTAATCTCTAGTATAGATTGTGTTGTGCCGTTCTGCTTGTTTGGCATCTTGATTCTGTAAACTTTATTCGGTGGAACTCTTTTTTGCACGCCTTGTGCAGGATGCTTCACCGTTGTTATTATTATTATTATATATATATATATATATATATATATATCATTTTTGTTTGTTCAAAAAAAAAATATTTTTTATTTTGTAAGAAAAAATAGCTAAATATATTTCAAATATGCTTGTAAATATATTCATATTAGGTTTTTCCGTTGTATATGATTCATCACTAGGATTTTTTATTCGTTAGAAATCGAATTTAGTACTTCGAAATTTATGACACTTAAGCATTGCTATATATCAACCACTAGCACTAGACCTAATGGTTTAAATTATAAATAACGTCTCAGTTCAAATGGTTGATATAAACATAATTTATGGCTAAGGAAACCAAGTAAGGAGCAACATACAAATACAAGTTCTTGTGTTACTTGGGTGGATGTGTTGTGACACCTGAAAGAGTTTGAGAAGAATATCTAAAGTCTAGCTATTCACACAACATATCAACAACTACTAACATTTTCTTATGTTGTATGGTAAAAGATAACAACTTGACAAGTGATTGGTTCATCACCGATTTAAGACAAAATGATAGAATCAAATATAGATTTCTTTCTTCTTCTTCCTATACTGGTCTTTGGTTGTAGTGTTGGCTCAACCTATGCTATATATAGACTATAGTTGACGCTAACATTTTTTATATATGTAAATATTTGTTTATGTTCTGAGCCCTTCATTTTTTGAAAAAATTTGGAATTATGAATTTTTTCAGAAAATAATTTGAAACATAGTCATGTTCCGAAATTTTCTCCAAAATTTTGCAAATGAATTGAAGGACACTTTGGTAATTTTATTTTGAGGGGGGTATGGAGACTAGGTAGGGGGGTGTCCCTAGTAGATTTGTTTAAAATAATTTAAGAAACAAAAGTAACTGAGAGGGAAGCCCACAATGTAGCACACCTAAGATTGGAAAACAGCCCAATATTATGATTTATTTTCCTATTACCACCTTCATTTTTACAAATACAACTTTAAATTGTTAATTTCTTTTCTTTTTCAATATTCTCCTATTAAGAAGTAAACTTTCAAAAGCTATATCTCTTTTATATATGATTTTAATTTCTATACACGTGTAAAAATAAAATTATTTCACATATGCATTGAAATGATGTGTTGCCACTAGTTATTTGATTTAAAAACTATTAATGGTTTCACATAGGGGCGGTTCTAAGGCCCGGCGACCCCGGACACTCGCCCGGGCTCCGGGCTAAATTTTTTGCAATTTCTTATGTAAATCTCTATGAATTTCTTATATAAACCCCTATAAATTGGACAATTTCTTTATATTTTTTGATCATTTGCCTGCAATTTCTTACGTAAACCCCTATAAATGTGTTGCAAATTTTTTATGCCCAGACTTTACAATAATCCTGACTCCATCACTGGTTTCACTTAGAAGTAATTAATTTTTTTTTAAGGATTCAGAAAAATATTGTATACTTTATATCTAATGTAAGATTTTCCTTTTAAAAAAAATCTAACGTAAGATTTTGAAAGTATATTGTAAACGCAAAAAGGAACACATATAAAAGCAACGAATTTTTAAGCATCATGAAACAATCGTGTCAAATAAAAAAAAAAATATTTTATTCATATACAGTTTAAACACTATTATTTTGCTGTATGGATAGATAAGCAAAAAAACATATCATCATCAATAATAAAGACAAATAAATAAAAATGACAATCTAAGTGAATTTAAATTATAAACAAATGCCTCTTTCTATACTTTTGATATTTTTCCAATTATAATCCGATAGTTTGACTACGTGCACTTTTCACATGGTCAATTTTGACCATAATTTTTTACTATTATATAAATACATAATTTAAAAATGGCTAATTCCAAAGGTTGGAACTCTTTGTAGTTGGAAACTGATTCTAAAATTGTTGAGCTTGCTTTCTCCAATTCTTCCTTGGTGCCTTGGTCCTTAAGGAATAGGTGGCTTAAGTGTCTAATCTTAACTCATTCTATGAATTTTCTAGTTACTCATATTTTTAGAGAAGGTAACTCTTGTATATATAGTTTGGCTAATATGGGTATTTCTTTATCTATTTTTGCTACTGAAATTTGGAATGATGTCCTATACTCCATTAGATCGGAGTACATTAAGAATAGATTGAGAATGCTCAATTTCAGATTTGTCTATTTTAGAAAAGGTTTTGGCACAATCCCCCTTTTTCTTCCATGTACTCTTTTGTTTTGAAAAGTCTTGCATCACTTTTGACTATGGCAACACATAAATTTTTTACCATTGAGATTCTGTGTTTTTGACTAGTTACTATAGAAAATGACAGAGTTAGGGGCCTAATTGTTCATGAACCATGAATGAAAAGCTATCAATGTGGCACTTCAAACATTTAAATTGATGTAAAACAGTAGAAGCAATGAATGAAAAAAGAAGAGAGAATTGAATTGAATTGAATTGAATAGTTGGAGCTTAGCTCTCAACCATTGAATATACATTTACAACAATACAAAATTGATTTTCTAATTTCAAGCCTCTTAAAAATGAGACTTGAATTGAATAGTTGGAGCTTAGGCTCTCAACCATTGAATATATATTCACAACAACACAAAATTGAATCTCTTATTTTAAGAGAATGAATAATAAGGCTATTCCTAACCCCTAACCTATGTATATACATATAATCAAATTTATATACACAAAAGGAAATATGAACATCACAACACTTATGTTAAACTGTTTACACTTAGCTTCAATGAAATTTAATATGCTTCATCAAAGCTAATAAAATTTGTCAAGTGATCGTTGCACGTTGACTGCTTATAACGACTTATTGTGCGCACTATATATTCACAAAGATTCATTGGCCATTGACAAGATTCAGAATGCATTGATCTCTGTTCTACATGCTTCTTCAGATCACTGCAAAATCGACATCAATATAAAAGAATAAGTATGCATAGATTAGTAAATTTATGCACAGTTTAGTAAAAGAATGATTCAGAAAATAGAATATCAAAATTCTCTAGGCAGTGTAGAATTCTAATTGCAACATACCTGCAACGTGGTATTCTACATTCCGAGTCTTTGCAATTTCTGGAGTGAGCGGTTAGTATAAGCCATATCTTCTTACAATGCTGGCAGCCCCCATTCACTCGAATTTCGCACTTACTGGCATGAGAGAACAACTTCTTGATCTGAGAACAGTTTGGATGAGAGCATGGTTCAGCCTTAGTTGCGCGGCATTGAGATGCATGCTTCAAAATGTTCAGCAGTTTCAACATCTGTGTATAAGTCGGTAAGTATGATCAACAATCTAGTCTAGTCGAACAAATTAGTCTAGAAACAATAAATCGAGAAAATTAAATTCATACCCTTTCCTCATTTGACTCCTGATTCCCAGATTGATATACTGGTGTTGAACAATTTTGAGTCGACTGGTGTTCATTTTGTGTCATCATCACAGTAGGATTGTGTAGATGGTAGAGGATCATCATGGAGGAATACTTGGCACGGCGGAGTGTGTCAAACTGAAACTGAGACTTCTGGCAGAAGATCAAAAAATTGTCCCGATTTTCAAACAATCTACTCTCAAGGACGATATCATTACGTTTAGTGCAGGAGGGGATATCATCATCAACGGCCTGAAAATGGCACACAATTCAATGTTTTCCATAAAATTACTAATGATGAGAAAATTATATGAAAAACATCAGGTTTAGGTTGTTACCTGACAAAGTGTATGCACCTCGCCGTTCTTTGAAATGTGTTCGTCGGAACTATGGCATCTGAAATATGTGAAAAATAAATGTCAATGACAAAGTGTATGCATCTTGCAGTTCTTTGAAGTGTGTTCGTCAGAAGTCAAAACTATAATTCAATGCTAAACATTTCAAATATGTATTCAAGTTATCATACCTTTCACACTCCTGAAACTTCTTGCATTCAGTGCAAAACCATCGCTTCTCAGACACTATCACTTCACGGCAATGCATGCATGAAGATCGCAAGTGAGCTACGAGGAAGTTTTCTTTTGTAGGCAATATATTTTGGCCAACCTAATCAAAATTATCAAAATAACTTAAACTGGTCTATAATAAGAACATTGCAACATTTCATTTACTCAAGTATAAAAAAGGATGTAGAACAATATAAAGGGAAAAAGTGGATGAAAGTAAAAGACAAAATATACATACTTTTTGCATCACCAGAATGTCTTTGGAAGGCTTGGCATGTCCCATGTCCTTTATTGTTCTATTTGACACTTGTTTCAACAACTTTTCATAGTCTCCTCTACTCTCTTTTTCGAGGTTCTTGGCTACAACCATAGCATTACTGCACCAGCAGTCTCCATCAAAGTATGGCAAACGAGAAGCTGTCACCTTGGAGTTCCTTTTTTCAGTAGGACGAAAGAAATTATCATATACGTTCGTTAAACCAACGACAATATTTTCTTCGGTAGCCTTTTTTAGCATTGAAAGATACCTGCACAAATAAATAATATAAACAAAGATGATAAAAGAAGGAAAATTGTACTCTCAAATTCTCAATGTAATGTATACACTAGCTCGTGAAAATTCAACACACAAAGACACATAAGAAGAAAGAAAGACTGACCAACGGCATAGCTTATCATTCTTCGGAGTTTTTTGCTCTTCGGGATGGCAATATAGAATATAATCATCCCCTTTTTCTGAAGGAGCACAAGCCCATATGTAGCAAGTTGAGAAACCACTTTTCTTGCAAAAATCAAGGTATCCAATCTGATGATAGGAAAAAAGCATAAATAGAAAGAATGGAAAGATTAAGTGTTCATTTTATTAGAAATAGAGTTTAAAAGAAAAATACCAGTATCTCGTGGTAAACAACGGTACGAAGGGCTTCTCCACTCTTTGTTCTTCTTTCAGGCCTAAAATACTTGACGGAATCAAGATATGAAATGTATACACAACGCTGATTGGGATTGCCGCATTCAGAGCCAAATTCCTGGACATACATTCCAAAAATGCATACATCTGCTCCTTCAATTTTCTGAAACAGAAGTATAACCTGAAACCAAGGGAACTTCTATTAAATCCTCCGAGACATATTAGAGTAGACATCAAGATACATTAAGTTCAGAAGAAACAATTAGTGGTAAATTTATTTATTCATTGATAAATCATTGAACTTACTCTTGATCTATAAGAGAATTCGGTAGGGTAATTCTCCTCTGGGATGATGTCCAGAAACTGCTTATTCACTTTCAATTGCTTGTCGACAGATAGCACTTCTCTAATTGAAAGATTTTCTTCTGCTAAAACCTGCAATTTTGCAGCAATTCAAGCCACATAAGTAAAGAATCTAGAATTTTCAAACCAGTATAAATTTGGATGAAAAAGATCAATAATTTTAATAACAAATTTCAATTTACATGCATAAGAATAAAAAAAAAAAGACAGGATACTAATTTATTACTATTTTCAATTTACATGCTTGCATAAGAATAAGAAAATTTTAAGATATTTGAAGTTTATGTGCATGCATGCGGATTTCTAGATATTACCTCGTCAAGTTTCTCATTGTCTTCAACTTTTTCCCGGTTTTCTCTCTCTTGCATGAGACGCTCGAAAAGTCTTTTCTCTAAATGGTCACTTAGCACAGTTTTTGTCAAGTCCTTAGCACCAAAGTTAGCAGCCTTTGGTGAGGGAAAATGCTTTCCATTTTCAATTTCTTCTAGGCGGCATAAAGGACATATATACTCAGCACTGCAGTCCAAATCTGCTTTCTTGTTGTAGAGTGCACATATTTGATGCTGCCATCTTTCGCATTTAGTGCATTCAACCCACTAGAAAAAACAACAGGCATAAAGGGTTAGTTTTAATTTTTCTATATCAAGCTGAATTATGTAGTAATGGATCTTAAAACTTACGGGTTCTTCAAGTACTTCATCATTATTCCTTTTTTGAAGATTTTTCTTGGAAATAGATGTCCCATTGAATGCGATTTTCCCACCTTTAGAAGTCTTGTAACACACAGAGCAAATGCAACCCTGTGCATCAAAATCATCTTCTTTTGTACAGAAAAATGTTCTCTGGATGCGGTTGCCACAAAGTAAACAAAAAAGTGGGACTGGTGCAAAGTAAAGTCTTTCCCTTTCACATAATTGGCAAGTGTTCGCATCAATTCGTGCTTCAGCCTCAGAAGTAATCTGTGTTAAAAGAATTGTTAACTTCTAAATGCGTTAAACAAATTCAAAAGCAAATAGAATTATGCATATATCTAAATTGCAGGAATAGAAAATGAAATTTTATAAAAATCGCAAACTAAAAATAATTTATTTGTATTTTTGCAGATATTGACAAATATAAATACAATCAGTCAGCTGGTTCATGATACATACAAAATCCTCTAAATAGCGTAACCACATCAAGGTAATTGAAAACACTAAAGGGAGGTGTACTAACCTGAACAGATTCTTTTCTCAGACTACTAATATGTTCTGTTATTTGGCGATGTGTGAACGAATCAATCAAGGAAACAGCATCATTTATTCTGTTAGATGATTTTGTGTGCTTCTCTTGATCAGCTTTTGGCTCACTGACTTCCTCTTGAGCATATGTCCCCTCCTGGTTGAATCCAGTTCCTTCTTGTTTGTCCTCTACATCAATAGGAACATGCATATTTGAATTTGCTCCAATGTCCATTTCCATGGAAATGTCGTTGTCTATAATACCACGTCCTTGAAGATCTTTCTCCTCTTCACCATCATCATCAATAATAATAAGTTCTTTGTTAGTATTTACCCCCTTCTGGTTGAATGCAGTTCTGCCTTGTATGTCCTCTTCATCATCATCATCAATAGTAATAACATCCTTCTCGAGAGTAGGCATACTGTCGATTCCCACTGATATTTGACCAGCTTGTAAGCCTTTCGAGGGATTTATCTCGTGAATTGGTTGATCGTAATTTGCATTGTTAACTAAAGAGACATCAGAACCAGACTCCATTATTTTCTGTCTTTTGTGGTTGATATCTAACTTCTGTGGTTGATATTCACCGAAGTCTATACAAGACCAGACATCAGGAAAATTATTGGAAAATTCTTCAGTGTTGCCATCATGAGTGGAAAATTCTGAAGCATTCACAGTGGCAGATTGAGAGAACGTAAAAGTTGACTTCGGGACATCCAATAGAGCTTGCACACACTCATTCAACATCTCCAGGTTCATATATTCCTCCTGCCAAATTTGTAGAGAAAAAATTGTGCTTAATTAACATCGTATAGGTACCTCTTGCATTTGATACTCTTATTGGCTATTATTATTAGCAAAAGAACAGTACTTCAATGCTCAGACACAATTCAAGAAACATACCTTTGAAGCAGCATTGGTAAGTAACGAAATTTCCAGCATAGGTGCAAATATCTCATTCTGAATGATTTCAACACTGAATAAAATTTATGGTTAGTATCGTCTCAATTCAATCACAATCTTGAGTTGAAGTAAATACAACCACATTTCTGTGAAAATTAAATCACTTTCGCTTACATTTTTCTTCTTATTAAATGACGGTTGTATACCATTTCAGGATGATACCGCCAGTCGATGGAGAATCCTAGTTGATTTCTTAATTCATCAAAACATCTCTTTCGCGAGATCTTTGAGACAACTGATGAAGTATTCCCACCAAAATGACAACCCTTAACAAGCATCTTCTCAATTCATCAGAAGCTATTTAAAATCTGAAGCCATAAGAAATAATCAACAAATATAAGTTAGAGAAATTCCAACAATGTTCTTGATGTGCCATAACTTAAATTTTAAACAAGCTCACAATTAAGAGTGCATATATAAGTACCAATGTGAACAGCAATCAGAAATTGGATGATCAAGAAATGTTTAAGTAGAAATTGGACGAACACGAGAAAAAAATAATTAAAGAAGACTAATCTGAAATGCATTATTAAAGTATTGAGTATTGATTAACCATAGACCATTTTACTGCTAACAATCCTATGAGCCATTCAGCATGATACATAACCTTAGCTCATTAATGCTAGAAGTTAGGTCATAACATGAAACCAAAAATCTTTGAACATTAAAAAGTATCAAACAGTGTTGTTAAATAACAGATCTAGCGGCGTAGCAGAATTTAGACAAACCGCATACGCTATTCAGTACAGAATATTGTCAAACTATAGCACTATTGCGCCGGGGAATTTCAACAAATTGGTATTGTCAATCGCAGATCACGGATAAATAGAAATTAAAGGGTTATTTGAATTCCATTACGTGCTGCAGTAGCCGCAAAATTTGCAATGTTTTCAAAGATTCTTAGAGCGATTCATTAATTCCATTCAAATTCAGTGCCCTTTTATCATTGTTTATTAAACCCACTATTATTTATCAACATTCAAAATTCGAATTCATTAATTCGAAGAAAAAAACTCATTAATTTGATTTCAGAATGTGAATAAATTTTCTGAATGAAAACAGGATTTAATTAAAAGGATTGAAGTTATTATGATCAATTCATAGCCATACCAACATTACAAAAAGGTGAATTGAATAATCACATAATTTAAAACAAAAATCCCAAATTCAAATCAATAAAATTAGGGTTAGGGTTTAAGAAATGGAAAAAACGTCCATTCAACAACAGCAAAAAATTAGGATTAGGGTTTTAGATTTTGGAACAATTAACATTAATTCCGTTCATATTTGATAATCAAATTGATTATCATCATCATTATTATTAAACCCATTATTATTATCAACATCGAAACACTCAGATTCATTAATTCAGAGAAAAAAAAACTATGATAAAAACAGAAATTAAGGGCAAGATTGAAATTGTTATCATCATTATAGTGAATTGAATAATCACTTGATTTAAAAGAAAATCCAAATTTCGAATCAATAAAATTAGGGTTAGGGTTTAAGAATTGGGAAAAAGCTCTGACTTTGACGCAACATGTTTATTAAGGTTCAACAATAAATAAAGTTAGAGAGAGATAGAGAAACATACAAGCAACGTGGTGCTAACTTAAAGCTCTGACGTTTCATAGATTTTTGTTCTTTCTCAGAGCTGGCTATGAGTTATGAGTACTAATATATCTAGGGTTTCTATAAATATTTTTAATTGCAATCGTTGATGAAGTTTGATCCACGGTTGTTGAAGAGAATAGGATCTTAGTGATCAGTTTTAATTGTCACTTTATCTAAATTACTATAACTGATTTACCGACTAATACTCTTCAGTGTTGATATGTATCTTACTAAGCATATTTTATTTTTAAGGCTAAGTAGTCTCCTGAAAAACATTGAAAAGGTAGTAAATAATTTTGGGTCTCATAATTAGGGATTAAAAAAATCACCTTTTCTTTATAAAAATAATCATTTTTTTTTTTAAGGAAAAAAAATACTTTTAAATATTTGTATATAAATAAGCGCTTTTTTCGACAGAATTGTATCTAAATAAGCTAAAAATCACTTGTTGAATAAATATCCCTACATACACAAAATAGCCTATGTTTTTGCATATAATATCTAAATTATTATATATCAAAATAACTTATTTTCTCTAATACGTAACGAACAAGCTCTTAAAGATTATTTTATAGAGATTTTATTAAAAAATAAAAAGTTATTTTGTGTTTGTTTAACATGATACAAATCATCACTTAAAATTATTTTTAACTTGTTTGAAATGTGAGTGCTTATGGTTTCTATCTAAGTCCTAATAGGTTCCGTTTAATGAAGATAATCATATTCAAGGTGTGTTGATTACTAAATATATCTACAAGCAAAATTTTGTCCGTTGATGAATTTGACCTAAGTAATGATGTTTCTATGTGTGACCAGTGGCGGAGTCAGGAAGTTTATGGAGTCTAGGCAAAAAATTTATCGCAAATTCACATGTGACATAATATATAAATAGTCATAAATCGAAATAAAAGAGGCGAGTTAAGAACGTTAAAATATGGCTTTACACAGAAAAAATTATAAATTTTCGACAAACGACAAATTAATTATGAATTTTTAAAGTGTCAAAAAGTCAATAAATAAAACACGGAAATCTCGATCTTGAAATTTTGTTCCACGTAAGCGTATACTCACAAGTCAAACTTAGTTCCCTAATTTTGTAGGCATGACTAGAACATGATAATAACCTTCACAATAAAATTTTGTAGTTTTTAAATGAGATACAAATTAATTATAAATTGTTTAAGAAATTCATAATTACGAGGGAATAAAAATTCATAATTAATTTATCACTGGTCGAAGAAATTTAATTTTTTGTGTAAAGCTATATTTTAAGATGTTAAACATGTATGAAAAAATAGTGAAAAAATTCAACATGTAGGTCCCATTTTTAGACTACGCACATATCACAAGGTGGTCAAAAATAAGAAGAAATTCAAGTTACAATGCTAGAATATATGTTTTGTACTTTACATGGTCATTTTTCATACATAATGTATATTATAGGGTCAATTTGAACAATTAACCCCTTAAAATAAGAGAGATGAACCCGTCAATAGTGTGCTAAATAAAATTAGGAAGTAAATATCTTTTCTGAGCCTATTTGTGTGAGAATTTTTAGATTTTGCCCAAATTTTTAGATTTTGCGTGAGAATAAATTCGAATGAAGGTTACATTACATTAAATTAAATTACATTCGGGAATGCATCTTCCAACTACAACAATTATCTTACCTCTAAATGGGGCAAATTCAAACTAGCCAAACAACAAGATTCAAGCATTCACCCGACATTCAAGTTTTTCCTTTGAAAAGAATAAATTTTTGTTAGGCTTGGTTTGGATGATGGTATTCAAGTGCCACCGAAAATGAGGTACATTCCTTTGACACTTCAATACCTTCATCCAAACCAGCCTAACAAGAATTTAATCTTTTCAAAGGAAAAACATGAATGTCGGGCGAATGCTGAGGACTTGTCGTTTGGCAAGTTTGAATTACGCCATCTAGATGAAGACAATTGTTGTAGTCGGAAGGTAGATTACATTCAGGAATGCACCTTCCGACTACAACAATTATCTTACCTATGAATGGGGCAAATTCAAACTTGCTAAACAGCAGGACTACAACTGTTGGAAGACAATTGTTGTAGTTGGAAGGTGCATTCCCTACCTAATCACGATCTTCTGGTGGAATTAAACTGTTGATAATATCTTCAGTTGATCTCAGCAACGTTACCCGCATATCGATCCACTGGAACATGATGTGCTCCCAAAACATGTTCGTCACGTTTTCGTCGTTCTCTAACTCAACCCAAGTGAATGATACTCTCCCCTCGTCAAGCGTTGGACGTTTATACCGAACGTTTTCCACCCTCCTTGTGTAACACCCCGTTTTCCCAAAACAACGTAATATTACATAAAACATCAGAGTTCAACATACAACGGAGTATTACATCTACTTTTCAAAATTCAGTTTAAATAGATTATAAAAACTATTTAATTCAACACCTCATTTTATAAAAATCTGCAGCGGAATATTTATTTAAAAATCAATCAACAGCTACGTCATCATCCTTGTCACAAAGGCCTCATCATACTACAATTTATTTCATAAAGATAAAATCTCCAACAACATGTCCTTCACATAAAAATGATACATAAGGAATGAAAGAATTAAACATCAAAATCCCCATCCCGTTACGTATCAGAGCCTACGACACGAGAGCCAACTTCTATCTATCCTTCGCTACCTGCACTTGCCCACGAGGCGGCAATTCCAGCAGAAGGGGTGAGATTTACAACAATAATATTAAAATATAAATCAAACGTCAAGATTAACAATCATAAATCCAACTCATACATATACATCATAGCACATAAAAACATCATCATAACAACATCATAAGCATCATCATAAACACATCATAAGCATCATCATAAACACATCATAAGCATCATCATAACAACATCATAAGCATCCACGTCTCAAAACATCATCTCATATATGTCACAATTTGACTCAACTAAATGCAACTCTAACATCTTGACATCATGCATGTGGTACCATATATTTATAGCATTAATATGCTTCACCGTCGCTTTGAGCAAATGCTCCACCGTCGCTTTGAGCATAAAGCTCCACCGTCGCTTTGAGCATAAAGCTCCACCGTCTCATAATTATGCAAATGCATGGACTCGTCATTTAACAACTTAATACACCGTCTCAAACATCATTCATAATGCAAAACTGACACATGCAAGTATAATAGTTACATGGCAGAATATCATCTCATCAATCATATACATCACAACACGTAACATCATCACAATCACATAATCATCATATTTAAACATCACTTACTATCAACAATACATCAATTATTCACAACATAAAAGAATCATCAACAATCTTCATTACAGAATGCATCTAAGGATATAAAACCTCTCCAATACTACCCAAAGGTCTCCTCTCAAAGTCCCATGCGAAACAGATCGCAAAACGGAACAAACAGTCCAAACAACTAACTAACTCGCCACAGCAAGTACCTGCTCGCCACAGGCGAGTACTCACATCAGCTCACTCGCCAAAGGCGAGTTGGGGGCGAGCTGGAGGCGAGAAATACTGGGTGCTTCGGCCTTTTTGACATTTTTCACCAAAAATCCTCATTTTTAAGCTCTCTAAATCCAATTTGGCTAAACCAACTCCACAGGTCATCTCTATAAATATAAGGGCACTCAAAACCATCATCACCTGGGCCAAAGTCCTAAAATTTAAGGGACAAGCTCGCCACGGCGAGCTGTGCTGCTCGCCTCGCGAGCAAACAAAGGCTACTCGCCACGGCGAGTGATCACTCGCCACAGGCGAGCGATCTCAGAACCCACACGGGTTCAGACCTAATCTCACCAAAACATGCCAATTCTCTCAAATCAAACCCCTAAATCATCTGTAATGTCATCCTAGGGAATAATCTAGGTTCTGTAACCAGTTCTACAGCCTTACAACATCAAACCCTCTTCAAATCATCACAACTTCAACTTAACCCTAGTTCTCAAACCCATCTCAATCCTCTCAAACCCTATGCCAATCAAGAACAAATGATTCACAATTAACATTATTGAAGTTAGGCTCACCCTTACCTGATTAGATGAACAAAAGCAAGCTACAGCAATCAGTCTTCTAGGCTAATCCCCTTGTTCTTGGTTCTTCTCACTTCTACCCAAAAAGCTTATGTTTTTGTTTTCTCTGATACGTATATCTGTTTTCTGACCTTTCTATTTCCCTTTTTACCAACCAAAGTATAACTCCCCTTTTTCTAATAACTCCTTCCTTAATCTCCTTTAATTCACATTAACCCCATAACTCTAATAATTAATAATTACTCCACCTATTTTCATAATTCTCCAAAATAATAATATTTCTTCTATTTTCTCAAAACAAAGCAAATATTATATCCCACTACTAATTAATTAAATAACAAATAACATGCATTTAGATAATACATCAATAAATCATATAACTCAATTATTTCACACAAATTATTATAAACAAATAAACACACCAGATATTCACATAATCATTTATAAATTCAAATAAAACATGCCCAACAACTAAAAATAACAAATTAGCGACTAGGGCGTTACACCTTGTGTCTCCGGGGTTGACTCCTTGGTTGAAATCTTTCAGTTCATCCTTGAGGTCTCTTAACGTTACACCGAGACACCGAACCTTCAACCTCTGAGGTTCTCCGCCGTTGAATTGTGCACGAACGTCGATCCACCCGACCATTGTTTCAAAGTTACATAATAAGAAATAAAAAACAATCAATGAAAAGCTGATTCAAACATTTCATCAAACACTTGGAGTGCAAATTATACATAAACCCTAAAAATGATAACTACAACATAAACATGTAAACATCTAAATAATTAAGTAATATTATTTATTTACATGTAACATTGTATCATATATTGAAAAAAATAATATTAAACAAACCCTAAATCTAAAAAAATCAAATTTAAGTGTAAAAAATCTAACATAATCATGCAAACATCTAAACATCATAACAATTAAGCCCTATAAGTCATTTGCATGTAACATTCTATCATTTATTGAAAAAAAATTAAAATTTTAAGAAAACACTAAACCTAAAAAAATTCTAGATTAAGTGAAAAAATCTATCATACCAACATAATTTAAGTGAAAGCTTACTTGTTCTTGTTGTTGTAGTGTTGTTTGATTTGAAGTTGAAGGAATTTTGGAGTTGTGTAATTTGAGAGAGAATTGAAATTTGTGTGTTGTGTTGTTTGAAAATGAGGCAGAATGAGCCTCTGCCTGTGCTAATAACAACGTGACTTAAGTCACATTTTGGACATTTACTTTGGGAATGAGCGAAATCATTTGGGTAGGATTCCAAAAATTATCGATCGAGCCCAGGCGACCGCCTGCGCCCGGGGTCGCCCAACGGTGAAACCGCCCCTGTGTGACTCAACTTGGTCGTCAGTAGTTAGTGGGAAAGTGAAGGAAAAATTATATGGTGGTGGGAACCATTGGCGTCAAGTACACGAAATGGCCTAAACTGTTAGATGGGTTTAAAGTTCAGTAGGTGGTGTTGAGATGACCCCTCAAATATAGCTAATGCTACAAGACTAGCGCAAAGTGAGGGAGTGAAACACCATCTTTTAGAGCATCAGATGCAAAATAAAAATAATGGTGGAGTAAATGGAGCGTGATCAAGAGCGTGAGCAGAAAATGTTGCAAATAATTATTAGATTTAAATCTAGTTTTAGTCCCTTTGATTTAACAAATCAACAATTTTAGTTTCCTTAATTTAAATTTTGCAATTCTGGTCCGTGATTAATTTTTAAAAATTCATACATTTGGTCCTTCCTAGTAATTTAAAGCTCACACTCTTGATGATGTAACAACTAATTGAGCCATGTGCCATTAACAATATGCTTAAGTGAAAGTCATGCAGTAATTTGACAATTTTAAACTAAACAATACAATTTAAATACCTTTTTTTTTATAAAAATAATAGTAAAAGCTTTAAAAAAATAGAAAAAAATATGAAAAGTTGTATTAAAACATGAACCCAAATATGCAAAACACACATCTCAAACCCCTTTCCAAAAACTATATTCGTAGGACGCCACTCGAAACATTTTTCCTCTTTAGAACGCCAATCAAAACATTTTTCCACTTTATCCTGAAATTGGATTTCGATCACCATCTAAAACCTGCATTAGAGATGAATGAGGCAGTGGAAAAGGGGCACGAGGAGATTGGGAAATGTGATGAGGAGAACGAGAATGGCGACAGTGTACTTTTTTTGGAGCGTGAAATTGAATCACTGGAATTGCAAGTTTAACATCTTCAACGCGGAATGGTTTGGTGGTGTTGGAGGGTGGAGTTTGGAGGCTTTATGGAGTTTTGGTGGATGAGGTTGGTCGTCGGAGGATGAGGAACCCATTTATATTAGTTTGTGAGCCACAACGGTGAGTGAGTGACTCGGTCATGGTTGAGGTAGAGAGAAATGGTGTGAGTGAGTTTGGTGAAACAATGGGGGTGGTCCAAGACATTAGTGCAGATATGACCACACTTGTTGCGGGTCGTGGTTGAACTAATTTTTGTTTTATGTTTTGACTAATTTCAGAAATAATAATGTATTTTTTTTTATAATGATATTTATAATGTTTGTTTAATATGAAATGGACAAATTATGACATGGCTTCCACTTAGATAAAATTCACAAACTAGAATCATGAAACTCACAAATCATAGAGTAAAAGACCACAAATCAGAGCTGAAAAGACCACGAGCTTGAACAAATTCCACAAGAACTCAACTTCGAGCTTTTTGAAGAACTTCAATTTGAGTGAACACAACTTCGACTCTAGTGAAGATTAGCTTGAAGCTTTGCGGTGGTGGAGCAGTGATGGAGAGGTGATGGATCGGTGGTGGAGCGATGGACGATGGTTGTTACACTGAGTTTTTTTTTTTGAAGGATTGTTATACTGAGTTTTTTTTATCTGAAAATAATATATATTTATATTTATTATGAGCTTTGCTAAATTAAACCAACTAAAAAATAAGTTGGTAAGTGTGTACCTTTTTAATTGGATAAAAAAACTCAATTATTCCTTCCAATTATTTTTATTTCTATAGAAGGCAATTTTATCAATTGTATTTTAATTAATTAAAAAATTAATAAAAGTGGGTCTAAGTTAGCCTCATCAAGAGTGGGTCTAATTGTCTCATTTATAGTATTGTGAAAAACTTAATTGTTTATTTTTAAATGAAAATAAAAATTATTAAACCGACCTTACACAATTATTGAATGAAAGAGAGAAAACAATAAGTCATCAACTATCGAACATCAACTATAAACTATCAACTATCTTTTATAAACAATAAGTCTTCGGCCATCAGCTATAAACTATAAACTACCAACTCTATTTTGTTTTTTAATTGTCAGGAATCTAGTTGTCCATTTTAAATGAAAGAGAGAAAATAATTAAATTAACTTTGCACATACACAATAATTAAGTAGGTCTTCTATTCCACATATAATTTTATGTCTTTTTGTCAATATTTGTGATCTAATGTTATGTTATTTATCAAAATATTTTAACATATTTTTTTAAAAGAATCCAAATATTTTAACATTGAATATGAAAAAAAAAATATTAAATACAATCGACAGTAAGAGTTTGACATTTTATTTGGATATGTGGTGCTTTGATTATAGGGTCCATATTTAATATCTAAAATTAAGAAATTCAAAATTCAAAAAAATAAATAAACAAACTGCAGGAAAGGCCATATAAAAAACTGCAGTGAAATCAGTGGAAATTGAAGTAAATATTTTCACAAGAAAGGGGGGTTTAAATTGTGACCTGTTTAAAATATGTCTGATAAAAATTTCTCCCTTCTTTTTTAATTTAGATATCACAAAGATTTGTTAGTAGCAATAATAATAATAATGATTGTGAGGTGTGTGATATTTGAACAATAAATTAAAAGTAAGTAGGGAAAGAGAAATGACACATGAAAGTTATCGTGGTTCGCCAAAACACCGGCTACTTCCACTCCCCACACACGTGTGAGATTGTCCACTAGGTAGTTGTGTTAAGTAACGTTAACCACAACTCCTCTTTTGTCTTCTTTACACAAATTAGCAACTTTTACCCCCTGCTAGATCCAACAGATCTTTCCTGCAACTGAGTAAATCTACCTTTGCTTTTACACACTTGTCACTTACAAGCTTTACGATCCAATAAGAAATAAATTCTTACTTGAATCAAAATAAAATATCTGTAGTAAAAAAACTAAAAAGAGCTCAACACAAAAGAGCAATTTTTAGAACACTAATAAGAACTAAAAAGAAGAGAGCTTTTGTAATTTGCTTTGTATTGCTTTGATTCTTTCTCAAAAATTCGGTGCCTTCCCTTCAGCTACTGGCTTGGTATTTATAGGCTACCAATTGCTCAAAACATTTTGCTCTTTCTTCTTTCCCACGTGAGGAGCGTCTCTAATTAAGGCCTTACAGCTCATGGCCTTTGTACTCCCACGTGTAGCTCCTTTTCCTTTCTCAATTTCTCATGGCCCCACTCAAGTGCATAAGATAGATATTTTTCTTCTTTCTCACGTGTGGCAAGCTTAAGGCTTTACAGCCAAGTATTTCTCATGCATATCCAAGTGTCTTCTTCTAATTGGACTTAAAATATAAATTTTCATCTTGCCTTGCTATCCTTCTTTTGCCTTGTTCCCTTTACGGCAATAAAGCTTGCTTTTGTTTGTACTTGCATGTAATGTTGATTTGAGATGTAGTGGTATTGGAAACATAGAAAACCACTTCAAAGAAACTAAGAGCATAATACCATTTGTGGTTTATGTGTGCCAACGTGTTCCAACAATTTTGGGCATGTTTGGTCCAAATATATCCAATGCATTTTTGTCCATTTATTTCTTGCTTTGTTCATTATATGAGATGCTTCATTCATTTTTAGGGAACTCGTTATATCAACCTTTTGAGCGTAAGTTCCTGCAACTAAAAATACTCATATAAAAATGTTAAATACAATAATATCAGAATTCATTTATAAAATAAAATTGAAATATATTTTTTCATCTTTAAAACTATAATAGGGATTTATGAATATTATCTCAACAGAAACACCAACGGAATTTCCTAAGGAAACGTTTGAAATCATATTCGTCAATAGTTCCACAGAAAAATCCTCAGCAAAATAAATGTTACCTGCAGATATTCATGCGACATCTGGATTCGCAGGAAACTTCGTATTAGTAGCGTCATCCGTAGCAAAATCCTCAGGCACTCCTGCGAATTATTTTCCTCATGTAAATCTGCAGGAAAAACAAGAGATTCTAGTAGTGTTATGACATTCCTTCCACTTAAGTATATTGCTAAAGCAACATCACTCAATTATTCACCCGTTTTGTTTATAATGATATTTATAATATATTGTTTAATTTTTTTATAATGATATTTATTATGTTTTGTTTAATCATTCACACGTTTCAGATCGTATTTGACATAAGGGCATTCCTTTGAAAATATATGTGTTTGTTTGACATCTTCTCAGAAATCAACTTTTTATTAGGGACAATTTATTTTGACGAGGTATCCTTAATCAAAACTCCCAGCTTTGTGTGAGTCGGTGTGGTTAAAGAATCGGCTAATCACTTGTTCTTGGATTGTAAATTCTTTGGCAGCATTTGGCAACATGTTCAAAGATTGTTTGACTTCTCTTCAGTTGATCCTTCTAGTGTTTCAGACCATTTTATGTCGTTTTGTTTTTTTTATCTGGATGTTCTAAAATACGACGATCTCTATGTATGTTATTTGATTTTTTTGTGTTTGGATAATTTGAAAAGATTGTAATAATAAGGTTTTTGATTAGAAGGAAGACTCTATTCATAATCTAGAGGATAAAGTCAAGCTTCTATCATACTAGTGGTTGAAGAATAAATACATCAATTTAGCTTTTAATTATCATGGCTGGTTTCTTAGCCTATTCTCATGTTTGGCCATTGGTTAATGACCCTTCTTCGTTATTTTCTTCTTCTGTTGTTGTATCGATTTTACTCCATTTGTATGACTCTTGCGTTCCTCTTCAATACATATTTAGCTTTTAATTATCATGGCTGGTTTCTTAGCTTATTCTCATGTTTGACCATTGGTTAATGACCCTTCTTCGTTATTTTCTTCTCCTGTTGTTGTATCGATTTTACTCCATTTGTATGACTCTTGCGTTCCTCTTCAATACATCTTGTGTTATAAAAAATGCTTATTATTGTTAATATAATTGATTTTGGCTTGTTAAAAAAAACATAACTCAATTAGTTTCCATGTCATCAAAGTTAAGAGCCCAAATTAACGCGAAAAAATATCTTAATTTCTAAAAATTAAGGGACCAAAATTGTAAAATTCAAAAATAAAATTCCGTATTTAATTGTCTATCTAGACACCACTAGAAAGTTTATAGTCTTTCCAACAAATATGGTGACGTGTATTGTTGAAGAACCAAGTGTGTACTGTACTTGTTTCTCAATTCCACTATTGAGCATGGTTACAAACTTACAAAGAGTTGAGTTTGTGTTAGATATGAATATATACACTCTTTATGGTATTCTAACTCTCAAAAAGAATATTACTTTTACAACCAGAAACTTTGTATATTGAAATTTCTGCAAGAAACCTATTTCCTGTGGATTTGGCCAAGGATTAAGGTTTCCATGTAATACCTTCATGGGCAATTTTTTTCTGAGGATTTTAGGAACCGCAACAAACACACCTGCGGAAATTTCTTAAGGAAATTATACAATAATCCGCAGATATTCGGTCAGTGTTGGAGGAGTTTTCCTTACCCGAATATACTCGCAGGAATTTCCGCAGGAAACGTTGTATAGAGATCAATAAACCGTAGATAAATCCGCAGGAAACGGTTTGATATAAATAAAAAAAATACACATTAAAGCATTCCAGAACGATATAAATATATGTTATAAAAGATACAATTTTTAAACATTTCAGCAATTAGAACAAAATAATGTTTAACAATTGCACTTATCGAACAACATACTAAGATTAAAAGAAACACACATGTCTCTTTATAGTTAAACCTCTAATACCCTATTGCTAATTAATGTCTCATAGTTCTAAAAGTCTATTCCACATAGCAAATACAAGTATCATAGTTTTCTCCATGTTTTGACAAGTGAGCAATTCTTTCATAGTCACAAACACAAATAAATAGTGTTTGGTCACACACACATAAAAGTGTTATTTCTTGAAATACTAAATCATTTTATTATCAATTTCTTTTTCATTATTTAAAAATATCTTACAATGTGTGTGTGCCCAAACACTATACATTTATGTTTGTGACTATAATAGAATTTCTCTTGACAAGTAGAACTAAAAGTGTAAATTCATGAATAGTAGCAAATGTTGCAACTAAAAGTATATCGTATTGACAAAAGAGACACGGCTGTAAAAGCAAAACTGTCATAGAAGTTCAAAATGAGGACTTACAATTAGGCAAAACTGTTCAAGGCTTTTTCTGGATATATTATCATCTTGAATATGAACTTGTATTTTTATTTCATTCTTTTCTCTCTTATATGGGAACCGACTTATATGAACATATATCAATATCACAATATTGTATGAACCATTATCATTCACATTTGAGCACAATAGCTAACCATACATAGTTAGAAACACTCATCATTATTGATTTAGACTATCATTAACATCATGAAATTCTTTGAACATCTTTAGAATCCTTTGATTCTCTAGATTTCATCAACATGATTATCTTAAATGAAGTTCCTTTTATAGAGCATGAGAAGATAGACATTTCGGAAAAAAGTCATTCATATTCAACGCAATGTAGATTGTATATCGTCATTGTACAAGCTCAGGTTTTAGAAGATGTTATCCATTTTTGTCTTAATTTAATTCTAAGAATACTATATTCTTAAAAAAAGACATTCTATGTTACACAGCCCGTTCCTAATACTATAGTAATCAACAAAGAGTCTCATTTAACCTGCACACTTAAACAACTCGTGAACCAGACAAATTATTCTTCTTGTTAGGTTATAACCAAATTCCCAAAATTATATCTAAACCAACTTGGTTCTTACAAGAGCATCAACAAAGGATCCCCCTAATTTGGATACTTAAGTGGATCTTGTACACTTTACTCATTTTTTAATATTTTTTTTAAATTAGTACTTAATAAACACTCAATATCTTTAAAAGTTACTTGTACATTCTTTTTTTGACAAGAAAGTTACTTGTACATATAAAAATATATTTAAATTAGATAGATCTACCAATATCTTTAAAAGTTACTTGTACTCTTTTTATTTTTTGTGAAAACGGTTGTTCAAATCACGTTTCTCTAAAATATTCATGAATGCAACATCAATCAATGTGCACTTCAAAAATTTAAATTGATGTAGAACAGGAGAAGCAATGAAAAATAAAGTTGAAATTTATTTATTAAATTGAATATACATACAACAATACAAAATTGACTATCTTGTTTTAAGAGAAAAAAGAAACAAGGCTATTGCAATCCTAATCTAAATTGAATATATATTTACATACATTCACATTCTGAGTCTTTGAAATTCCTAGAGTAAGCAGTTAGTATCTTTCTACGGTGCTGGCAGCCCCGATTCAATCGAATTTTGCATTTACTAGCATGAGAGAACAACCTCTTGATTTGAGAACAGTATGTATGAGAGCATGGTTCAGCCTTAGTTGCGCGGCATCGATATGCATGCTTCAAAACGTTCAGAAGTTCACCATCTGTGTGTAAGTCAGCAAGTAAGAGGGAATATAAAATTTATAAAGTGAAATTTGAACTACAATCCGTAACAAACAGTTAATGAAAACTATAAAGCTCGAGAGATAACTATGTTCTTACCAGCACCGGTTTCTGATTTAACTCGTCTTGATTCAACTTGTGTTGATTGATGGCAATCAGCATCTCTCTCCTTATATTCTGGACAACAATTATCACATACTTTTCAAACTGCCGGCAGAATAGTATTCTTTAGATGATAGATCGGATCATCATTGAGGAATACTCGGTGTGCCGGGGTGTGTCAAACTGAAAATGATTCTTCTGGAAGAAGCTCAGAAAGTTAGTTCTATTTTCAAAATATTCATTCTCAGGGAAAATGTCCTCACATGAAGAGAGGGAAACGGCTGAAACAGTACAGAACCGGCCAAAACACAAGCAGCACGGCAAAGCAAAAACCACCACAAAATAGGAAAGCTAACAGCCTCCTAAGAAGATGAAAACAGAAAACAGAGATCACACCCAAAGAAAACATACAAAAAACACCATAAAAAACCAAACTTCCAAAAGAGCTATCTACCCAAACACTCTCTAGGATTCCAACACCTTTCATAGAACAAACAAGACGGAATTTTTAACCGGTTCAAACTCCATTGCCACGAGAGAACCTTGACTTCCTCCACCATTTCATCAACCCCCTTGACCTTATTGTTAAAGATCCAGTCATTTCTCGACTTCCAAATAACCCAAATTGCCGAAAGCCAAATTAACCAAGCCTCTCTCTTCAATTTCTTCAAACGCATCTCACCCAACCAACCATTAATATGAAGAAATAAATTTGGCGGTGTGATGACGTTGAATTGAAACCACCTCATCACCTCCAACCAAACTCTAGAGTGAATATATATTTTGCATGAGTATTTAGATTCACTCTTCTCATAAGATTAACCTTGGTTGGAATGCGATCAAGAAGTAATTAAGGTCCACGAGAATGCCAACACCTTTGACGGTGCCTTACTCTTCCAAAGATTTCGGAACACCACCTCCTCCTCCCCACTCCAAACCCCCTCTACTGACCGCAAGTCTTGTAGGATTTTGTAACGGGATGATATCATACTGTTTAGTGTTGAAGGGGATATCATACAAACACTTGAAAACGGCATAAAATTCAAAGACTATACTAATTTGCATGGAAACTACAAATGATGAAAAAATCATATGAACTTAACTTCAGGTTTAGACTGTTACCTCTTTAAGTGGATGGACCTCATTTTTAACCGAAGTGACATGTGACCTTAAAACTCTTTATATAATAAAACCTATATTTTGTAAGTTGGTATATTAATATAAAAAATGGAATAAAGGGAGATATAGAGTGTATATTTACTAAATAGAGTGCAAATAGGCTTCTCTCCATTTTTTTATTGGGTCGAACATTTATTTATAAACTAGTCTCCGGCTCAATATACAAAGTTAGCCCATTAGTGAAACAAAAAAGTATCAAATTGACATAATGTGAAATCAAATTCAAACTAAAACCCTAATTTTCAGAGAGAAAAGCACAAAACACGAAGAACGATGTCTTGTGCAGCTCCCACTCCAACTCCTGCATCCAATGTTGAGGAAGACAAGAAACCCGAGTTCTTCTCACACATCGAATTAAAGGTCCAAGGGCAGGTTCATTTTTCTCTTTTTTCGTGTATATCAATTTTATGTGTTGAGTTTTTCGATTTATGTATTTTTGTTCTTTTTGGTTTTCATTATTGTTTTGATTCCTCTGATCAATGTAATCCTTGAAATTTATGTGTATTAAATGTTTTTGTTAGATAAAAGAGTATTATGTTTGAGTGTGAGAATATAAGTCTAGGGTTTATCAATTATTTTTATAGTTTCAGTATTTTGTAAGTTATAGAATTCAATGTACAATCACTTATTAGGTCAAACCCCATGAAAAACCTGAAATTGGATAGTTATTACACGCTCACAGTTCTTTGATGTATTGGTTTATCGCATGTGCCAATCTTTTTGTGCAATTTTTGGCATGGAGAGGGGTTTACCTTTTTCAATTGGATTCTTTTAGGCTACAATTAAGATCATAAAAGTATTATAAAGATAAGGATTAAAGGGTGCAGCGGTAAAAAATATTTGCGAAACAACATAAGCAGTTAGATGGACAATTGATGCGGATGCCACAACGTAAACTAAAAAGTGGGACCGGTGCAAAATAAAGTCTTTCCCTTTCACATAATTGGCAAGTGTTCGCATCAATTCTTGCTTCAGCCTTAGAGGTAAAATGTGTTAAAAGAATTGTTAACTAAATGCGTTAAACAAATTAAAAAGCAAATATAATTATGCATATATCTAAATTAAAATATAAAATGAAATTTTAATAAAAATTGCAAACTAAAAATAATTTATTTGTATTTTTGCAGATATTGACAATTATAAATACAATCTGTCAGCTGGTTCATGATACACACAAAATCCTCTAAAGGGAATTGACTTAGCGGTGTCTCACAAATATTATTCAAGGTTTTAGCAATTTTTTTAGTTTGACTGTGTTTATTGATGATATGATTTGTTCTTTTGGTTGTGATTCAAGAAAAGTCGAAGGAATTAACACATGATTTATGGCGTTGGTGACGGTGGTGATTCAGGTTTGTGGGTGCTTTGGATGGAAGAAATATCATTCTTTCGTCTAACACTTTTCACCTTTCTTCTTAATTCTCAACCTACAAAATTTTAAATGTGCAATTGGTTTCTTAACTTGATTTCAAGTATCGGTTTGGTCCCATAAGTAATAAAAAGTATGTTTAGATCCCTTAACTTTATTTAAAGTATCGGTTTGGTCCTTTCTGTTAATTTAATTTAAAAAAAGGTTAAGTTTTGGTCCCTTAACTTATTTAATTAGTATTAGTTTGGTCTCGTAACTTATTTAATTAGTATTAGTTTGGTCCTTAAACTTAACGTTTTTTTGAATTAAATTAACAGAAAGGACCAAACCGATACTTTAAGTAAAGTTAAGGGACATAAACAGACTTTTTATTACTTATGGGACCAAACCGATACTTGAAATCAAATTAAGAGACCAATTGAACATTTATATTTATAAAGGAATTAATAAAAATGCGATTTTATAGTAAAAAAAAAAGTCAAAATGTGATTTTGTTATCAACAACTTTTTTTTTTTATATTATAATATTTTTGATTTAGAAAACACGAAAATTAACCTAACTGTAACCTAGGTTTGTCTCTTATAAGAGTGGTTACGCTCACCATTTTGACAAAAGTTGTGAGAACCAACAGCGCTTCTATCAAAGTCACTTTATCAGGCTGCATTTCTTGCATTTGTATAGAGTGGACAATTCATTTTTTCTCTATACAAATGCATGAAATGCAGCCAGATAAAGTGACTTTGATAGAAGCGTTGTTGGTTCTCACAACTTTTGCCAAAATGGTGAGCGTAGCCACTTTTATAAGGGGCTAACCTAGATTAAAGTTAGGTTAATTTTCGTATTTTCTAGATCAAAAATATTATAATATAAAAAATATATATAATTTTGTCGATAAAAAATCACTTTTTAACCTTTTTTTTTTAATACAAAATTACATTTTTATTAATTCCTTCATAAAAATTACTTTACAAATATAAATAAAAAATTTGCACACAATTTTTAGTACTTCACACACACACACATTGATTTTGTAGGCTGAGAATTAAAAAGAAAGGTGAAAAGTGTTTGGCAAAAAAAAAAAAAAATCTTCCACCCACACAAACCTGAACCACCACCGTCACCAACGCCATGAATCATGTGTTAATTCCTACGGCTTGTCTTGAATCACAACCAAAAGAACAAATCATATCATCAATAAACACAGTCAAACTAACAAATTTGCTCAAGCCTTTAATAATATTTGTGAGACACCGCTATGTCAGTTGCCTCAACCTTGCGTAAAAGGTATAGTGTAACCATGTCAAGGTGATTGAAAACACTAAAGGGAAGTTTACTAACCTAAACAGATTCCTTTCTCAGACTACTAATATGTTCTGTTATTTGGCCAATAGAGCTTGCACACGCTCATTCAACGTCTCCAGGTTCGTATATTCCTCCTGCCAAATATGTAGAAAAACAATTGTGCTTAATTAACATATATAGCTACAACTTGCATTTGATACTCTTATTGGCTATTGATATTAGCAAAAAAAAAATATAACTTCAATGCTCAAATACAATTCAAGAAACATACCGTTGAAGCAGCATCGGTAAGTAGAAGAATTTTCAGCATAGGTGCAAATTTCTCATTCTGAATGATTTCAACCCTGAATAAAATTTATGGTTAGTATCGTCTCAATTCAATCACAATCTTGAGTTGAAGTAAATGCAACCACATTTATGTGAAAATTAAATCACTTTCACTTACATTTTTCTTCTTATTGAACAACGGTTGTATACCATTTCAGGATGATACTGCCCGTCCGTGGAGATTCCTATTTGATTTCTTAATTCATCAAAATATCTCTTTCACGAAATGTTTGTGACAACTGACGAAGTATTCCCACCAAGATAACGACCCTTAGCAAGCATTTTCTCACTTTATCACAAGCTATTTAAATTCTGAAGCCATAAGAAATAATCAACAAATATGAGTTAGAGAAATTCCAACAATCTTCTTGATGTGCCATAAACTATAAAGAGGGAAAACATGATTAACATAAATTTTAAAAAGCTCACAATTAAGAGTGCATATATAAGTACCATTGTGAAAAGCAATCAGAAATTGGATGATCAAGAAATGTTTAAGTAGAAATTGGATGAACACGACAATTTTTTTTTTTTTTTAAAGAAGACTAATCTGAAATGCATTATTAAAGTATGTATTGAGTATTGATTAACCATAGACCATTTTACTGTTAACAATCCTATGAGCCATTCAGCATGATACATCTTTTAAACAATTTAAATTTCACTTAGAGAATCTAGAAGTCCTAGCTCAACTGACAAAATGCCGAAATTGTTAGGCCGGATGCCATTAACGGGGTTCGAACCCCGGTACCACCACTTGTGTGTGTGAGTTTATAATGACTTTGCCATTTTGTCTATCTACCCAAAAAAAATCACTTAGAGAAAAACTTAACCAGCTTAAACCTTTACTCATTAATGCTAGAACTTAGGTCATAACATTAAAAAAAAAAAAAAGACACTTTGAACATTAAAAAGTATGGAACAGTGTTGTTAAATAACAGATCTAATGGCACTATATCGTAGCAGAATTCAGACAAACCACATACGCTATTCAGTACAAAATATTGTCAAAGCTATAGCACTATTCCTCCGTGGAATTTCAACAAATTGGTATTGTCAATCGCTGATCACGGATAAACAGAAATTAAAGGGTTAATCGAATTCCGCTACGCGCCGTAGTAGCTGCAAAATTCACAATGTTTTCAAAGATTATTGGAACTATTCATTAATTCCATTCAAATTCAATACCGATTTATCAATGTTCATTAAACCCACTATTATTAATCAACACTCAAAATTCAAATTCATTAATTCAAAGGAAAAAACTCATTAATTTGATTTAAGAATGCGAATAAATTTTCTGAATGAAAACAAGATTTATTTAAAAATATTCCCTAAAAAAAAAGATTTATTTAAAAAGATTGAAGTTGTTATGATCAATTCATAGCCATACCAAAATTACAAAAAGGTGAATTGAATAATCACTTCTTTTAAAACAAAACCCCAAATTCAAATCAATAAAATTAGGGTTAGGGTTTAAGAATTGGAAAACACCTCCATTGAACAACAGCAAAAAAATAGGGTTAGGGTTTTAGATTCTTGCAACAATTAACGTCAATTCCATTCATATTTAATACTCAAATTCGTTATCATCATCATCACTATTATTAAACCCATTATTATTATCAACATCGAAACACTCAGATTCATTTATCCAATTTCAAAGAGCAGAGATTTTAAAAATATTGAAGTTGTTATCATCAATTCATTTTCATTCCAACATTACAAAACTGTCAATTGAACAATCAGTTCATTTAAAACAAAACCACCATTCGAATATTTAGGGTTTTAGATTCTTGGAACAATTAACATTAATTCCATTCAAATTCAACACTCAAATTCATTATCATCATTAATATTAAACCCATTATTATTATCAATATTAAAATACTCAAATTCATTTCCTTCAAAAAAAAAAAACACTGAAATTCATTAATTTAATGAGGAAAAAAAAAGTTTATCAACTTTCATATTACGAATTGAATCTATGAGTAAAAGCAGAAAAATTATGTGCAAGATTGAAATTGTTATCATCATTTAAAGTGAATTAAATAATCACTCAATTTAAAAGAAAACCCTTCAATTTTGAATCAATAAAATTAGGGTTAGGGTTTAAGAATTGGGAAAAACCTCTATTCAACAATAAATAAAGTTAGAGAGAGAGAGAGAGAAACATACAAGCAACGCGGTGTTGACTTAAACTCTGGCGTCCTCAAAAAAAACATAAACTCTGAAGTTGAGGCTTGTTGCTGTTGTTTTCAATTTTTATTTCTTAGCTTTAGTTAGAAGGATTAATTTCACTTTTTCTCATATATATAGGGAGGGAAATGCTTGTGCTGATGATATGGCTAATATTGGTCTCATTCTCCGTCTCAATTATTTTGCTTGGTATAGTTCCATCTCTGATAATGTCAGGAGAAGTACTTTAAGAATAGGATGGGTTTTCCTAACTTTAGATATGTTTATTTTTAAAAGGTTTTGGCCTAGTCTCCTTTTTCTTTCTTGTACTCCTTTTTTAATTTAATATATTTGGGTTGATGCTCTTTGCATCAACTTCTTTTTGCCAAAAAAAAAAAGGTTATATGTTTCAGTTCTTGATCAAAATTAATGTGTCCTCATCATTTTGAATTGCAATTGTTGATAAAGTTTGATCCAACGGCTGTTGTTTATTTTAAGGAGAATCTGATCCTAGTGAGTGATTAGTTTTAATTTAATTGTCACTTTATCTAAATTATTATAACTAATGTTACCGAATAATACTCTTCAATGTCTTGATATATCTTACTAAGCGTATTTTAAGGTTAAGTAGACTCCTTAAAAACAATGAAAAGGTGGTAAATAATTTGGGGTCTCATAGTTAGGGATTTAAAAAAAGTAAATCACCTTTTTTTTTTTATAAAAAAAAAACACTTTTAAATACTTGTATCGAAATAAATTAAAAATCACTTGTTAAAAAAATATCACTTTTTATTACGAGGAACAGACAGAAAATAGCTTATGTTATTAAAAAAAAGAAAATAGCTTATGCTTTTCATATAAGATCTCAATTATTAAATATCATTTTTTTTTTTGAAAAAGCTAAAATGGAATTAAAAACTATAACACATAGTCTCGTAAGCACGATGAGTGCCTAAAGAGATCTAAGGAAAAAAAAAGTATGAGTTACATCAATAGTCTAAAAAAACTAGCGCTAATTAAAACCACATAAGTCTAACACAAAAAGAGACTGAAACAAAAAGAAACTAAATAACAGCTCCCAAACACAAAAGAGGGTTAAGCTACCATGTATGATCATAAACAAAATTAGGATGATTTATCTTCAACCACCAGAAGGATTGTAGCTTAATTTTGTCTAAAAGTTGATTAATAATATTCCCCTTTTGTTAGAAGACTCTGGGGTTCCTGTCACGCCAAATAATCTAAATACAAGAGAGTCAAATCAAGTAGAAGGAAGAGGAAAATGTTTTTGAGAAGCCTCGCAATTTTAGGAGCCTTAATTTTTTTTTTCTTAATACAACATCCAAAAGTGTTAAGTATATATAATACAATATAAAAATCAATAGACATTTTGTAAATGTTTGGTGGTAAAATAGAATGCATTTGGGTCTTTGGTCTTGATGTTCAATCCCAAACATTTGTGTGAATCTGAACCAAATATAAAAGTCTCAATTACATACACGACTATTAGGCCATTACATTTTTTATTATTTTTATCAAATTTACAATTTAATATGCATTTCAAAGTTATCTATGAATGTAGAAAACTACTATACACCTTGAATTTTCTGTCACTTGTTCCACTAACAACACAAATTAAATCCGTTAAATATAATTAGTATTTATTTTCTATTGTTTTAAGTTTAGCATTCATGCATGCTAGTACTAATTTGCTATTATTTTTTTCGAAATTAGTAATAGTTTGTCATTATTTAGATAGTAAAGACACTTTTTTAAGCAACAACAACCAATATACTTAAGATCCATTTTGTAATAAACAAAGTGATGATTCTTTTTAAGTTTTTGGCTTTTCTTTCTATTATGAACCCAATTTTTAATATTAAAACAATTACTGGTTAGTGAAGTTCAACTTAGTTAGTTCCTCCCGTACAAACTTACTTTTTACTTAATTTATAACAATTACTATTTTTTATGTTATTTACAACTTAAATAAATGATTACTATTGCTTAAAAAAATCGTGTTTTTCATTGAGGGTCCATTTTTAATATTTGAACATGACCTCTGATTTTATCAAAACAATCCCACCAATGATTGAAATTGAATAATGTGATCATGAATAGTCGCTGGCTTGACTTAAGCCAAGTATAAATAGCATTCCGAATTTGACCATAAAAAGCTCTTAGAAATTATTTTCATTAAAACGTAACAAACAAGCTCGTAGAAATTATTTTATAAAGATTTTATGAAAAAAGAAGAAGTTATTTTTGGTTGTTTAACATGATACAATTCACTTAAAAATGACTTTTAACTTGTTTGAAATGTGAGCGCTTGTGGTTTCTATCTAAGTTCTAATAGGTTTTGTATAATGGAGATAATCAAATTCACGGTATGTCGATCACTAAATATGGGTATTTAGTAGCCAGATTTTCTCCATTGATGAATTTGACCCAAGTAATGATTTTTCTATGTGTGTCTTAACTTGGTCGTCAGTAGTTGGTGGGAAAGTGAAGGAAAATTTATATGGTGGTGAGAACCATTGACGTCAAATACACGAAATGGCCTAAACTCTTAATATCGCGGAGATGAGTTTAAAGTTCATTAGGTGGTGTTGAGATGACCCCTCAAATATATCTGATGCTACAAGACTAGAGCAAAGTGAGGGTGTGAAACATCATCTTTTAGAGCAACATATGCAAAATAAAAAAAAAATGGTGGAGTAAATCCAGCGTGATCAAGAGCGTGATCAGAAAATGTTGCAAATAACTATTAGACTTAAAAAAATTTTTAAATAAACTTAAATGTTGTTTTGGTCACTTTGTTTTAACAAATCTGCAATTTTAGTTTCCCTAATCTAAATTTTGCAATTTTGGTCCCTCAATTTTAAAAAATTCATATATTTGGTCCTTCTCATTAATTTAGCTCTCACTTTTGATGATGTGACAACTAATTGAGCAATGTGGCATTAACAATATGTCTAAGTGAAAGTCATGCAATAATTTGACTACTTTAAACTAAACAATACAATTTAAATACTTTCTTTTTTATTTCTGAAATAGTAAAAACATAAAACAAAAGGGAAATGCTAACAAGCCCCTTTAAGGTATTTGTATAAAAGTTTAAAGTAAATTTTTTATCTTGGTAATTATGCATTCAAGACATTGAAACAACAAAATGTAATTTTTTCTACATAAAATTTATCAATTATTTCTATTTTAGAATCCTTAACAACTGTCCTTAGGTCACTTTCTTCACAAAAAAAAAAGTGCCCTTAGGTCACTTGTTAGCATGAACTATTTATAGGACGCCACTCAAAACAATTTTCCTCTTTAGAATGCCACTCAAAACATTTTTCCACTTTATCCCAAAATTGGAATTCGATCACCATCTAAAATCTGCATCAGAGATGAATGAGGCGATGGAGAAGCGGCACGAAGAGATTGGGAATTGAGATAAGGAGATAGAGGACGAGGAGAACAAGAATGGCGACAATGTACTTTTTTTGGAGCATGAAGTTGAATCGCTGGAATTTCAAGTTTGACATATTCGACGTGGAATGGTTTAGTGGTTGTGGAGGGTGGAGTTTGGAGGTTTTGTGGAGTTTTGGTGGATGAGGTTGGTCGTCGGAGGACGAGGAACCCATTTATATCGGTTTGTGAGCCGCGACATCGAGTGAGTGACTCAGTCGTGGTTGAGATAGAGAGAAATGGTGTGAGTGAGTTTGGTGAAACAACACAGGTGGTCTATAGTATGTTAGTGTTGACATGACCCCACTTGTTGCGGGTCGTGGTTGAACTAATTTTTGTTTTTTATTTGTGTTTTATGTTTTAACTAATTTCAGAAATGATAATGTATCTTTTTTATAATGATATTTATAATGTTTTGTTTAATATGAAATGGACAAATTATGACATGGCTTCCACTTAACTATGTTTTTAAAGCAACATCACTCAATTATTCACCCGTTTTATTTTAAAAAAAATTATAAAGATATTTATTATGTTTTGTTTAATCATTCACACGTTTTTATGTTTGTTTGACGTCTTCTTAGAAATCGACTTTCTATCAGGGATAATTTATTTCTACAAGGCATTCTTAATCAAGACTCTTAGTTTTGTGTGAGTCAGTGTGGTTACAGAGTTAGCTAATCACCTGTTCTTGAATTGAAAATTCTTCAGCAGCGTTTGGCAGCACGTTCAACGATGGTTTGACTTCTTATTGATTGATCCTTCAAGTGTTTCAGACCATTTTATACCGTTTGGTTTATTATGAGGAGGTTCTAAAATAAGGCAATGTAGAATGTAAGATACAGCTTTACATGTCGTCATTGTACAAGCTTAGGTTTTAGAAGATGTTATCCATTTTTCTCGTAATTTATAGGCTGGTCAAATACTCTGGTGTAGTTCTCTAAGAATACTATATTCTTAAAAAATGAATCCTATATTCTTAGGAAAAGGCTATGTAACATTTTTTAATGCCCTTTCCTAATTATAACTACCAGTGTTATCAATGTAGATAGTAATCAACAAAGAGTCTCATTTAACCTAACAAATTATTCTTCTTGTTACGTTATAATCAAATTCCCAAAGATGGATGTTGTATCTAAACCAACTTGGTTCTTACAAGAGCATCAACAAAGGAACCCCCTAATTTGAATACTTAAGTGGATCTTCTACGCATTACTCACTTTTTAATTTTTTTAAAATTAATATTTAATAAACACTCAATATCTTTAAAATTTACTTGCATGTATAAAAATATATTTAAATTAGGTAGATCCACCAATATATTTACAAGTTATGTGTACTTTATTTTTTGTAAAAATGGTTGTTAAAATAACATTTCTATCATGATGCAACATCAATGTGGCACTTCAAAAATTTAAATTAATGTAGAACAGTAGAAGCAATGAAAAATAAAGTTGAGACTTGTTAAATTGAATATACTTTCACAACAATACAAAATTGATTCTCTTGTTTTAAGAGGAAAAAAAAAGGGCTATTGCAATTCTAATCTATGTATATACATAATCTAAATTATATACAGATATAAGGAAAGATGAAAATTCACAACAATACAAAATTGAATCTCAATACTTATGTTGAGAACTCTTTTTTACATACACTTAGCTTCAACGAAATTTAATACGCTTCATCAAAGCTGATAAAAACTTATAGTTGTTTACTGTGAACTCTTTATATTCACAAAGATTCATTGATCGACGAATTCTGTGCCACTTTCGAATCTATATGCTTCTGCAGATGCCTGCAAAATCGACATAAATATAAAATGAATAATTATTTATCAATAGTTTAGCTAAAAAAAAAAAGACTTTGCTGTGAATTGAATAACTATATTTATGGATAGTTTAGCCAATGAACAAAATGACACCTGCACCGTGGTATGAAATTCTGAATCGATATATAGGTTCCTAATCAACTTCAATTTGCATTTTGTCCATTTTTTAAAGGAAGAAAATAACACCAAATCATTAAGAAAATCAACACACTTATATCTCATATTTGATGTGTTCTATACTTCAGTTCCTTGCATAACCCAAATAGAAGAATGAAAGGGATGATCATTTCAAATTTATAGGTCACCACATTTTACATGAACAAAGAAGGCAGAAAACAAATGCAAAGTGCACAGTAAGAGAAAAAAAAATGTCAAGCTATCAAAAGTTCAAGTGAGAATAAGAACAACTAGCACACATGTGTAACCAAATTTCAAGGTAAGAGGAAAAAATAGTTCAAATATGTATTCATTTTAAGTTGTCTTTAGTGAGAGATGAGAATCATCACCTTTCACACTTTTGATATTTCTTGCATTTGGCGCAAAACCATCGCTTCCCAGGCAAAGTGCATGCATGAATACTGCAAGTGTGATAAGATTACATGGACACATAATGTAAATAACTTAAAATCTCATACATAAGAACATTGTAACATATTCACTTGAGTATAAAATCATATATCTCATTGGATAAAATAGCATATCAGTTTGGAATTAAAAACTAAGGGTATATTTGAAAGGATATAAATTTGAAATTTTTAAGAAAATTGGAAGAAGCGATACATGAGCATGTAATATTTCAGTCACCCTTTTCATCAACTTTAGAAACATTTTAAAATTTCTTTAATTTAGAAATGAAAAATAAGTCTTCCCATCCTTTTCTCAAACTCGTGCTATCGAAGAAAAGTTGGCAGACTCAAATCTATCGTAAAAGTAATAGAATAACGATCCAATGGGAAATTAAAATGATAATTTGCATTAGCGAATAACTTTCCAATGAGTAAGGAATAGTAAAGTTTTATTTTAATAACAAAGGAAAGGTGAAACCATAAAACATAGGGGTTTACTATTTTGGATAAACTAAGGTATAAGTTGATAATGGGAATAATAGGTATAATAACTGGATGGAAAAAATAAACACTTCGCAAGCCATTGATAGCCAAATTATAATCAAAACTACATCTAATAACAAGATTTGGCTCTAATGCTTTGTCAAAAAAAAGATTTGGCTCTAATGCAGTCGGATTACATGCGTTTGGGACATTGGTTGCCATTCGATTAAGGCTCCGTTTGGTTTGAGCTTATTTTGAGCTTATGAAAAATAGCTTATGTAAATAAATAAGCTTTTATTTTAATTTATAAACTCTCACTAATCAAAATTGTATCCTCTTTAACGGTTTTTTCATAAACTACCTTAAAAACTTATAAATAATACATAAAAACTCATTTATTTGCATAAGCTGTTTTATATAAGCTCAAAAATAAGCTAATCCAAACGGGCCCTAAAGATTGGACGGTCCAATCAAGTTCAAATATTCATTTTTTAAAATCACGCATTTGGGGAATTGACTTATGCTTTGTTTTTTTAATTTTTAAAGTTAAATTTTTTTTTTCCTTCAAAAAAAAGAGTTAAATTTTTTTGGACCGTCCAATCGAGTTCAGGCAGTATTGGGGTTATTGAGATATTATTGTTATTTATTTCATATTTATGTGTTGCTACTGATTGTGGCAGTTATAAGAGTAACTTGATTATAGGTGTGATTAATGGCTGGAATCCCTAAGGCCTATAGGTGTGTAAGATGGCTGGAATCTCTAAGGCTTGTAGATATGTGACAGACTGTAACAGTTGATTATAATGTGTGTATATATATAGTGGTCTAGATGAATGAACAGAGACACACAATTCAAAGAATTCTTTAGTGAAACTTAAACATGGTATCACGAGCTAGGGAATATCCTAGGGAAAATTAAACACAATTTTTTTTTTCTCCTTCCAATCAGGCACCATAAGAGATTATGGGCGAGAACAGTGGCGATGGCGGGAAAAAAGTTGACGACAACAGTGGCAACAACAAGAAGGTGAACTTGGTTTTTTTTTTCTCGGCTCCAATGACAATCCCGACAACATGATTACACTGATACAATTGAATGGTTTGAATTATGATGAATGGGCAAGGGCAACTTGAACCTCGTTGCAAGCAAAGAGAAAATACGGTTTTGTGGAAGGGAAAGTCCCAAAACCAACGACACCTGAGAAATTGGAAAGCAGTGCAGTCGATGCTCATAGCGTGGTTGCTCAACACTATCGAATCATCATTGCGCTCTACTCTTTCTTATTATGATGATGCAGAATCATTGTGGATACATCTCAAGCTGCGCTTTTGCATTGTGAATGGGGCTTGTATATGTCAATTAAAGGCATCACTAGGAGACTGCAAGCAAGGCAAAGGTGAAGAGGTGTCGGCCTACTTTATCGCTTAATTTATGTTAGTTAACACAACTTAGGCCCCCGTTTGGCAAGCCTTTTTATTTAATTCTCTTCTACTTCAAAGTAGAAGCAGTGCCAAACAACATTCAAAAGAAGCTACTTGAATAAAAAGGTAGTTTTCTTTAAACACAATTAAAGGACATTAAAATAATTGAGAGTAACTTTACAAAAACTTATTTGGCATTGCATGACCACCCTAGGTGGCAGGACCACTCCCATACCACCCTTCCGTGACATTTTTTTATTAATAACATTCAAGGCAATTTTGTCTTAAAAAAAAATTAGGGGCAATTTTGTCAAACAAACACTCTTTAACTTTTCCATCCTATATTCTCCATCCTCTTCTCTGCGTATTTGCTTCTCAGAATCTCAGTAACACGGCCATCACATATGCCAGTGACCAGGGCCGACACATAGCTCATCGAGGCTAGGCTATGCCACTGGGACTCGATTTTTTTGGGGCCCAAAACATATTTTTTTTATATGTAAGACACTTAATTAATATGCATATAGATTTAATGCGCATATATATCAAACAATTCACAGTGCTTCAGTGGTGCTGCTATCTATAAATGAGTGTGTGGATTTGGGTTCGACTCCTGTTAGAGTGATTTTAATTTTAGTGTCTTATTTAGTCATTTGGGGCACAAAATGTAATTTTTTCCATCCTTAAAAACTAAAATGGGGCCAACAAATTTGTTAAGACGGCCCTGCTAGAGACCATCACCTTCATCTGTCACATCCATTACCAACATCGTCGGTAGGGCCGACCCTAGGCATAGGCTGGGGGTGCGATGACCTAGGGCCCATGCTGGTAGGGGGCCCAAAAAACTTTTATAGTGGTGGGTGTATATAGACATATTTGGTTTTGGGGGTGTATATAGTAAAACATACTGAAAGACCTCAAATATTAACATGATGAAAGGTTTGGCTGAAACCTGTTAATGTTTTTGGCCCTTTTAGCGCGATTTGTTATATATACCTTTGAATATCACAAAGATTTCTATATACACCCTCCCTATCAAAAAATTTGGTTGTTCTTAATGTGCCAAAAATTTAATTATCAAAGAAATTGGTGATATTTTTTTGGGCTCTTTGTTCCTAATAATGTGTCTCACTAATAATAAAAATATTGGTCATATTTATTAACCAAGAAATTGGGATAATTTTATAACAAATTATAATTTAGTTAAAAATGGCCCTACAAGAGAAATTAATATTAATATTGTCTTTCAAAGGTTCGAAAAAAATTAAATTATATCATTATAGTGATGTCAACTTTCTTGATTTGATTAAAAGGATTACAAAATTAAATTTGATAATGCAAAATCATGTGAGACGCAGTCAAGATCATGAAACCGATGTGAGACGCATTTAAGATCATGTGGCTCACTCATCTTCTTTTGTTTTGTTGTTCTTTTTTGGTAGTAAAAAGCGAGAAAAAAACAAAATGAAGACTTGATAAAATCACAACAATGAGCTAAAAAAATTTATGATGTATTATGTAAGGGGGCATTTTCTCATATTATGTATAAGGTCTGTAAAACTCTAGGAACTGCCCTGGTCGTCGGTCTATCTCCATTTCCATGGTTACGACCATCACCATCGCAGTCACGACCACACCCACCCACCAACGCCGCTGCCTCCCACACCCTAAGATCTCCCCATCGTCAAATTTCACTACCCCCACCGCCGTCCTCACCCTCAAATCTCAGCACCTCAACTGTCACCGATCTAACCACCACCATCTAAGGAGAGAGAAAGAGAGATCGGACAATGGAGAGAGAGAGAGAGAGTGGAGAAGGCATGACAGTTTCCATTTTGAAGCTGACATCGGTGGCCGTGACGAAAAAGAGATAGACAAGATCATAAATGTAAAGTCGCTATTAATATCTTTCACCACTTTATTTCTTTTATTTGAATTTATTTATTTATACCTTTTATTTTTTTTCTTAAATATTCCTTCATCTTACGGAAGTCACAGCGTCCTTCATTTCATGTAAATTGGTGTGTGGCACTTACGATGAAGAAACATACAATTATTTGGGTTTAATACACAATGTAAAAAAGTAACAAACAGGCACCATGAATATTATTTGATTTAATTGTATATGTTAAAGTTTTAAATTAAAGCAGTGGAACAATTTTTATTCGGAATCGAACCTGAGACCTCGAGAGAAGCAAACTCCAAGATCTCAAGCCAACTATTAGGTCAACTCCAAATGGTTTGTATTGAAACTTATTAAATCCGAGTGAGAGTACAATGAACATCATTCTTATAGCATGTATTGACATGAATATGAGAGAGAAGAGAAGAGAGAATACTATCACTTTGAAGGGTGTCAAATTATTTGATTTAATTGTATATTTAGTTATTCTAAATTAAAGATTTATTTAATAATTTTAGTTTACTAACAACCATCTCTGTAAGTAAGTGATATTCGTGTATGATGATGCAAAACTTCCTTCTACTTAACAAGGAAAAGGTTTGTCCGACAAACGAAAACCTAAAAGCAGTCTTGAAGGGCACAAACTCGACGTTTTTGCAAACCTTACACTTGTTATATTACTTGGTAAAGTTTGTGTGGATCGCACGGTTGAAGAAAGTACTTGGTAAAGTTTGCGTGGATCGCAGGGTTAAAGAAAGAAAGACCTCGTATCTTCTTTCTTTGCATCCATTACGGTAGGAAGTTAATATATGACAAATAAAATCATTCTTCTGCAGCACAAAATCCACTTTTAGATCGAAAGTTATTATCACATAGATGATGTCTACAAAATATGATTTTGATCAGATTTTTTTTGATATGTCGATGAGTTGCATCAAAATTAACGTATTTTGAACTTTTATCAACTGCATTAATTTTATTTATATCGTTAAAATATTAGATGATTTTTTACTGTCAAATTGTATATACATGATCTACGTTATAATATCTTAAATTTCAAATTACGAGTTAACCCTAGATCCATTTCTCTCTTCTCTCCACCGCGGCACCACCGATTCCAACCCTGTCCAAGAAAGCTCTATCTTAGAAGCTACCTCGCCGCTCTCTCCCCCTTGCTGATGTAGCAGTGGCAGTGAGGGGTGTGACGGTCGGCGCTAGCCACCCGCACCTCCTCCCAACCAGATCTACCGACGGTTTTCGCGGCGGTTGATCGATGTGTTCGATACCGGATGTGACAGTGGTTTCCGTCTTCTCTCCGGTGGCTGTGGTTTTCTCTCCGGTGGTTGTGGTTTATGCCGGTTTAGTCGGAAGGGTTAATCTGGATTTACTCTTTGCAGATCTGGATTGTTGATGGGTTTTAGTTTGTTCTTTTTGTTTTAAGCTTTGTTGCAGTTGCCGTGGTTAATTGCTACAGGTTGGTTTGCAATAGTCGTATGTGGCTAGAAATGGCTTTGCCCCCCTCACTGTTATATGATTATGGATGTGCTTCGTAACAGGACTTTTAGGCTAGAAATGACCATGTACCTGTTGTCCGTTACTGCTGCGATTGGTGGGTGCGGGTGTACCGTGTTGGCGGTGCTCGTGGTGTTCAGACTCGTTGATTAGCCATCCCTCGATCTGGCTTTCAACTATTGGATTTGGCTAGAAATGGTCGTGAAGTCTGTCGCAACATAGTGGGTTGTAGGTGTAACGCCCTAGTTGTTATTTTACTATTTCTGGTTGATTTTAGTATGTTTTATGTATTTCATATAATTTATGTGATTTATGTGAATATTTGATGTGTTGTTATTATTATTTAGGTGATTTTATGTTATTTAAGAAAATAGGAGAAATATTATTATTTTGGGGAATTATGAAAATAGAAGAAATAGTAATATTTAGATTAAAGGAGGATTAATTAGAATTAGTAGTATTAAGGAGGGGGGTTACATTTTAATTAGGAGAGTTAAGAGGGAGTTAAGGGAAAGAAAAAGGTTATGTTTTGGTTGGTAAGGAAAATAAGAGAAGTCAGACAATATTTTGTACGTACCAGTAAAAAGAACAAACAGACTTTTTGGGAGAAAAGAGAAGAACCAAGAGGGAAGAGCTAGGAAGAGAGAACCTGATCATTTTGCTGTAGAAATTTGCTAAATTAAGGTAAGGGTGGGTTTACTCTTCAATTGTTAATATATATGTATGTGTTTTCATGAAATTAGATTGAAAATTGGTGATTGTTGTTCTAGGTTTAAGAATATGAAAAAATTGCTCATTCTTGTTGAATTATGTTGTTGATGATGTTGTTATGATATGTTTCTGATGTTTTGTTGCATACTGAACCCATAACCAATGTAGCAAATCGTTTTGGGGTGTTGGGGAATCAAAAATGGGATTTTTGGATGAAATAGGGTTAGAAATCGTAAGTAGTAATTCTGCCCAGATGATTACTCGCTTAAGCGAGCTAGCCGTCGCTTAAGCGAGCGGCATTTTCCCTTGCCCAGAACTGTGTCGCAACCGTTCGCTCAAGCGTGCGCCAAGCGAACTCCAAGCGTGCAAAACCTGAAGCTACGTCTTTTTGGTCGCTTAAGCGAGCTGCCCGTCGCTTAAGCGAGCAACGCGAATTTTTGCCCAGGATTGTGTATTTCACCTGTTCGCTTAAGCGAACCAGAAGCGAGCCAGAAGCGAACTAAAACCAAACTTACGTGTTTTGACTCGCTTAAGCGAGATGCTGCTCGCTCAAGCGAGCTGGGTCCTGTGCGACCCAAAATGTGATTTTTCTAAGATGTCCCAAACCCAAACCTAAGCTTTCTAAGATAATTATTATAATTTTTAAGAATTGTTTGGATGATGAAAACTATATTATGAAGATGATTAAGATGGGATTCATGTATGTTTATGTGCAAATAATGATACTTTGCTAAGTGATTTGCCTTGTTGACGTTAAGTGGTATTGTCCAGTTGGGGAGGGTATCCTAAGTTGTTGTTGTTGTTGGTTGCATGCTGATATGCTCCATTAAGATGTTGGGTTGTATGCTGATATACACCATAGAGTCATTTCATACTCATTTGCATTTGTTGGGGGCTTATTGCCCTGGAATGTTTATCATTCACTGTTGGGGGCTTATTGCCCTGGAACGCTTTATCGTTCACCTGTTGGGGGCTTATTGCCCTGGGATGCTTTAACCATCCAAATTGTTGGGGGCTTATTGCCCTGGAATGCTTAGCATTCAACGCGCGTAGTTGGTACCACATGCATAATGCATTAGATGTTGATGGAGTCTTGCATTAGTTGTAGGAGTGAGTTGTCCTTTTTGGGGATTATGTTGGTGAGATGTCGCCACAAGTGTTGTTGTTGTTGTTGCAGATATTAATCAAAGATGTATTTAATTTATAAGGTTGAGATGATGTTGATAACGTTGCTGTTTGTTGTTGTTGTTTTCAATTTACTTTGATGATTCATATATCTGTATATTTACCTTTGATTTGTGAACTCACCCCTTCTGCTGGAATTGCCGCCTTGTGGGCAAGTGCAGGTAGCGAAGACTAGTGGTGTTGGCTCTTGCGTCTAGGGCTCTGATACATAGTAGGGATGGGGAAACGTTATCTTCTTGTATTCCTTTATGTATCATTTCTTTGAAGAAGATGTTGATGAGATTTGATTGTCAAACAATTTTATTATGTTAATGGCCTTTGTGCCGAGATTATGATGTAGTTGTTGAATATGATTTCTAATTAAAGATTTTCCGCTGCAGACTTTTAATATGATGAAATTGTTGATGGTTTTAAATAGTTTTTATATTCTATTTAATTAATTTTGAAAAAGTAGTGTAATGCTCCGTTGTTTGTTGAATAACTCTGATTATGATTTTCAGTAATATTATTATTACGTTATTTCGGGAACGGGGTGTTACAATTGGTATCAGAGCAAGTCGGTCCGTCAGACCATTAGAAGAGTCGTGTCGAGCCATGTAGAGTTGTGTGACAGCCTTAAACTGTCTTTGTTATTCTAATTCTTGTTGTTATGTAGAATTATCGAGATGGCCGGAAGGAATGATGCTGCTCTTGCTGCTGCTTTGCAAGCAATGGCTCAAGTTGTTGGACAACAGCAAGGTGTTGGTGGGGCTGGTGAAGGTGTAAGGATGCTTGAAACCTTCTTGAGGAATCATCCACCAACCTTTAAGGGAAGGTACGACCCCGATGGAGCGCAGACTTGGCTGAAGGAGGTCGAAAGAATCTTCCGGGTAATGCAGTGCAATGATGTTCAGATGGTGCGGTTCGGCACTCATATGTTAGCAGAAGAGGCTGACGACTGGTGGGTAAGCACTCAACCCATTCTCCAAGCTGAAGGAGCTGAAATTACATGGGCTGTGTTCCGAAGAGAGTTCTTGAGAAGGTATTTTCCGGAGGATGTCCGCGGTAAGAAGGATGGTAGCATGCGGCTGTGTATTGATTACCGTCAGTTGAATAAGGTGACGATTAAGAACAGGTATCCACTTCCGAGAATAGATGATTTGATGGATCAACTAGTGGGTGCCCGTGTTTTTAGCAAAATTGACTTGAGGTCAGGTTACCATCAGATAAAGGTGAAGGATGAGGATATGCAAAAGACGGCGTTTAGGACGCGGTACGGTCATTATGAATATAAGGTGATGCCTTTCGGTGTGACGAATGCACCTGGTGTGTTTATGGAATACATGAACAGAATTTTTCATGAGTATCTGGATCAGTTTGTAGTAGTCTTTATTGATGACATATTGATTTATTCTAAGACTGAGGCAGAGCATGCAGAGCACTTGAAGATTGTTTTGCAGGTGCTGAAGGAAAAGAAATTGTATGCCAAGTTATCCAAGTGCGAGTTCTGGCTGAATGAAGTAAGTTTTCTTGGCCACATTATTTCTGGTAATGGTATTGCTGTGGATCCTTCGAAGGTTGATGCTGTGTCGCAGTGGGAGACACCAAAGTCAGTTACTGAGGTGAGAAGTTTTCTTGGTTTGGCTGGTTATTACCGCAGATTTATTGAAGGATTTTCGAAGTTGGCACTTCCTTTGACGCAGCTGACCTGTAAAGGTAAAGCATTTGTGTGGGATGCTCAATGTGAGAGTAGTTTCAATGAGTTGAAGCAAAGATTGACGACTGCTCCTATTTTGATTTTGCCAAAGCCAGAAGAACCTTTTGTTGTTTATTGTGATGCATCTAAGCTGGGATTAGGTGGTGTTTTGATGCAAGATGGCAAGGTGGTAGCGTATGCTTCTAGACAGCTGAGAATGCATGAGAAGAATTATCCTACGCATGATCTAGAATTGGCAGCCGTGGTATTTGTGTTGAAGATTTGGAGGCATTATCTGTATGGTTCCAGATTCGAGGTGTTTAGTGATCATAAGAGTTTAAAGTACCTGTTTGATCAGAAAGAGTTAAACATGAGGCAGAGAAGGTGGCTTGAGTTACTTAAGGACTATGATTTTGGCTTGAATTACCATCCTGGTAAAGCTAATGTGGTTGCTGATGCGTTGAGCAGAAAGACGTTGCATATGTCGGCGTTGATGGTGAAAGAGTTTGAGCTACTTGAACAATTTAGGGACTTGAGTCTTGTTTGTGAAAGATCGCCTCAGAGTGTGAAGTTGGGCATGTTAAAGATTAATAGTGACTTCTTGAATGATATCAAAGAGGCGCAGAAGCTGGATGTTAAGTTTGTGGATTTGATGGCTGCTAGTGATCAGAATGCGGATAGTGACTTTAAGATTGATGATCGCAAGGTGAAGCAGCTGAGAGGTAAGGAGATACCTCTGGTTAGAGTTGTTTGGGGCGGTGTAACCGGTGAGAGTTTGACTTGGGAATTGGAGAGCAAGATGCAAGAATCCTATCCTGAGTTGTTTGTTGCTTAAGGTATTATTTCGAGGACGAAATTCTCTAAGTTGGGGAGAGTTGTAACGCCCTAGTTGTTATTTTACTATTTCTGGTTGATTTTAGTATGTTTTATGTATTTCATATAATTTATGTGATTTATGTGAATATTTGATGTGTTGTTATTATTATTTAGGTGATTTTATGTTATTTAAGAAAATAGGAGAAATATTATTATTTTGGGGAATTATGAAAATAGAAGAAATAGTAATATTTAGATTAAAGGAGGATTAATTAGAATTAGTAGTATTAAGGAGGGGGGGTTACATTTTAATTAGGAGAGTTAAGAGGGAGTTAAGGGAAAGAAAAAGGTTATGTTTTGGTTGGTAAGGAAAATAAGAGAAGTCAGACAATATTTTGTACGTACCAGTAAAAAGAACAAACAGACTTTTTGGGAGAAAAGAGAAGAACCAAGAGGGAAGAGCTAGGAAGAGAGAACCTGATCATTTTGCTGTAGAAATTTGCTAAATTAAGGTAAGGGTGGGTTTACTCTTCAATTGTTAATATATATGTATGTGTTTTCATGAAATTAGATTGAAAATTGGTGATTGTTGTTCTAGGTTTAAGAATATGAAAAAATTGCTCATTCTTGTTGAATTATGTTGTTGATGATGTTGTTATGATATGTTTCTGATGTTTTGTTGCATACTGAACCCATAACCAATGTAGCAAATCGTTTTGGGGTGTTGGGGAATCAAAAATGGGATTTTTGGATGAAATAGGGTTAGAAATCGTAAGTAGTAATTCTGCCCAGATGATTACTCGCTTAAGCGAGCTAGCCGTCGCTTAAGCGAGCGGCATTTTCCCTTGCCCAGAACTGTGTCGCAACCGTTCGCTCAAGCGTGCGCCAAGCGAACTCCAAGCGTGCAAAACCTGAAGCTACGTCTTTTTGGTCGCTTAAGCGAGCTGCCCGTCGCTTAAGCGAGCAACGCGAATTTTTGCCCAGGATTGTGTATTTCACCTGTTCGCTTAAGCGAACCAGAAGCGAGCCAGAAGCGAACTAAAACCAAACTTACGTGTTTTGACTCGCTTAAGCGAGATGCTGCTCGCTCAAGCGAGCTGGGTCCTGTGCGACCCAAAATGTGATTTTTCTAAGATGTCACAAACCCAAACCTAAGCTTTCTAAGATAATTATTATAATTTTTAAGAATTGTTTGGATGATGAAAACTATATTATGAAGATGATTAAGATGGGATTCATGTATGTTTATGTGCAAATAATGATACTTTGCTAAGTGATTTGCCTTGTTGACGTTAAGTGGTATTGTCCAGTTGGGGAGGGTATCCTAAGTTGTTGTTGTTGTTGGTTGCATGCTGATATGCTCCATTAAGATGTTGGGTTGTATGCTGATATACACCATAGAGTCATTTCATACTCATTTGCATTTGTTGGGGGCTTATTGCCCTGGAATGTTTATCATTCATTGTTGGGGGCTTATTGCCCTGGAACGCTTTATCGTTCACCTGTTGGGGGCTTATTGCCCTGGGATGCTTTAACCATCCAAATTGTTGGGGGCTTATTGCCCTGGAATGCTTAGCATTCAACGCGCGTAGTTGGTACCACATGCATAATGCATTAGATGTTGATGGAGTCTTGCATTAGTTGTAGGAGTGAGTTGTCCTTTTTGGGGATTATGTTGGTGAGATGTCGCCACAAGTGTTGTTGTTGTTGTTGCAGATATTAATCAAAGATGTATTTAATTTATAAGGTTGAGATGATGTTGATAACGTTGCTGTTTGTTGTTGTTGTTTTCAATTTACTTTGATGATTCATATATCTGTATATTTACCTTTGATTTGTGAACTCACCCCTTCTGCTGGAATTGCCGCCTTGTGGGCAAGTGCAGGTAGCGAAGACTAGTGGTGTTGGCTCTTGCGTCTAGGGCTCTGATACATAGTAGGGATGGGGAAACGTTATCTTCTTGTATTCCTTTATGTATCATTTCTTTGAAGAAGATGTTGATGAGATTTGATTGTCAAACAATTTTATTATGTTAATGGCCTTTGTGCCGAGATTATGATGTAGTTGTTGAATATGATTTCTAATTAAAGATTTTCCGCTGCAGACTTTTAATATGATGAAATTGTTGATGGTTTTAAATAGTTTTTATATTCTATTTAATTAATTTTGAAAAAGTAGTGTAATGCTCCGTTGTTTGTTGAATAACTCTGATTATGATTTTCAGTAATATTATTATTACGTTATTTCGGGAACGGGGTGTTACAGTAGGTGTGAGGTTTAGTATCCGTGTTGGCGGTCAAATTTCTCACCTTCACGAAGTTTGACACTGTATAACTTGAGGGAGGTTTCAAAATCCTCATCAGTTTTTGATGTTGGACTGTTTGTCTCGAAAGAGACGCTATGCTTGTTGCTGTCGCAAGGAGTTGTTGGTACTTGGATCCATTTCGTGTTGACAGTTGGTCCATACACCACACGTTAGACATTCACCGATGTTGTTTTTAATTTTTTTTACCTGTTTGGGTCGGCCTACATTTTGTGTGAATTGATTGGGTTAGGTTTATGTCCCCCCAATTTTATTTTGTATTTTTTTTCCCTTTTTTTTAATAATATATATGAGCACTTGATATAGACTGAAATCTGCAAGACATTCCAACTATGTTGGATTGTCTTCTATTCCTTTTTTATGTTTGGACTCTTGCCTATAAAAAAAATAAATAATATCTTTCAATCTAATTGTTGATTTTGTGATACAGTTATGTGGTAAAAAGTTATAAGATATGTCATATTTTCTTTTTAGAGGAGAGATGTAATATTATTAAGTTTTCTTCAAAAAAAAAAAAGTAATATTATTAAGTTTAGCATTGTGATGTCAATTGATCATATTATATATAGATTATTTTATATTATCATTATGTCACATTTTGTATATTCATTTCTATATATGTTTATTCAATGTATTAGAAATTAAAACATTCGATTTTTTTAAAGAATAATTTTTTAATTTAAAATGTTCAAAAGTGTCTCAAGAAAACTCGTTAACTAAACCTTATATATAATATCTTAACCAATTTTAATGTGTTGATATGTAAATAGAGCTATATGTAAAACTATTTTACTCTCATTGTAAATATATTGATTAAAATATTTTCTAAATGTTTCATTCATTTCAAATAATTTACAACGAAAATAAAACACAATTTTACAATGAAACGAGTGATCGTCTAAGATCCATATATAAATATCTAGAGGGACATAAACTATTTTGTAACTATATTTATTAATAGTTAGACAGATAATAACAAGTTTTGTTACTCATATGCTTTTCTTACAAGATTGTTACCAGTAAGTTCATAAAAATATCTTTTATTATACATATTTATGTAAAAGAATAAGAAAAGAAAAAGAAGAAAATACAAAAGAACAGATGAAAATAAATGAGAAACCAAATAAATAATCAGTGTTGTTTATTTCTTATCTCATTTTAAAATTTTCCTTTTTTTCTGTATATATTATATGAGTGAGTGGTAGAGGATTGAAGCTCCCTAGAGGTGCCGATCTAGTCGGGATGTCCAGCGTCTCCATGATGTTTTTCTCACTCTTGATTCAGTAAAAAAAATCATCTCACTTTAAAGTGGCAAATAATTAAATTTACAATGGTTCCATAAAATAATAAGATGTTGCAAAATATTATTTGATAGATTATATATTTATAATAGATAAATGTAATAGGGGTTAAAATTTCAAGTTATTTTGTATTTTTAACATTTATAATATATATTCTCATATACATACATGACTGAGAGAGTCATATTTAATATACGAAGAATGAGAAAGATATGTATATTTAGCAAGATATATCAGTTATCTCTGCATGTTGTTAGTATGTGATTTAAATACATGACTTTAATTTTCATTTTCAATACATGAATAATGAGCGAAATATGTATTATTTTTAAGGGATATTATATTAGTGGTTCATGCGTATAGTTGGTGATGTTGTGAGCAATTGAAAGTGAGAAAATGTCCATTATGTATGATTTATCTAAAATTAAAAATTGATTTTTTTAATTTAAAATTAATAATATATTGATTTGGTTTTATCTTTTCTTTAATTAATAAGATATGAATTCATTGAGGTTCAATAAATTTTCAAGATTTAAACAAGTAGTGAATCAACTGAAAACAATATTAAATGTTGTAATTACTAAATTATTAGTTGGATTAAAATTATTTATTGCGTATACTCCATACCAGGAAGGAGAATAAATTTAGTTTGGAGATAACATTCATTCCTTTGTATTGCATACCCAATAAAAGGTGGGGATGCTTTGTTTAGTGCCAATGCGATATTAAAATTTTAAAAGTTGCCAGGTTTAGCCCACCAATTACCTCCCTCATATGCTCATCAAAAAAAAAAAAAAAAAACTACCTCCATATCAACAAAACTTGATCCAGCGGTTACTCAGTCCATATCTATCCTAATTTAAAAGGGTTTTCCTGCTTTTATTGGGTTTAGACATTTGTTTAAATTTCTATGATTTCAAAACACAGATACGGGGTATGTAGCAGAGATATAGATATTCACCCGAATCAATATCTAAATTCGTCCCAAATATAGAAAATTACTTTATTACTCATTGAGATTTGCCACATTATAAAAACTGTCATTGAAATGTAAAGGAGCAACCGAATTATTTGGTCAAGTAATTGTTAAACTGAACATATTAGTGGATAATATATTACAACTTCAGTACTAGACGAAGATTCTTTTTTTATTAAAAAATGATTCACTGTGGGATGGGGCCGCGATACCAACCCTATCGGGACATGAATGAAATTCATTTCTCATCTCCGTTAGATATGAGTAAGGTAACGAGTAAAAATAATAAAATCAGAGATTAAGATGAAGAAGGTAAAACGCGTCCCCACTCCGTTCCATTGTTATGCCTATCAAGCTTCTCACCAAATGCCGACATACGAATGCTAAAATTGAGGTAACATCATAGAATGCTAAAATTGAGGTAACATCATAATTTTAAAAAATTGCAAAGTATAGTTTTATTAAAATAATTTTAATATCATGCTAAGAAAACATCTTTAATATCGCGATGAGTCACTACAATTTTGGCCATCGTTTTAGTGTTTAACATTACACTTGACTCTTGTTCTACTGTTCGAAAGAATCCACTAACAAATGATAAAAGCCCTTGAAAATCTATTGTGAGTTAAGATAATTTATTTTTTCCAAAAGTTCGAAATATGAGACCTTCCACTTACGGGTTTCTCAGTGTATCGTTAATTATATGACATTTTCTTATGAAAATTGCTCTTTTTAATTTTAAAATTACTCTTTTTTTCAACTGCTGTTGACCTAACGACAATTTACTATTGCCAAATATTTTTAAAGTTGATTGAACTGATTTGAAAAATAAATGGTTATTGTTGGACCAATGACAATTGAAAAAAAGAACAATTTTAAAAGTGAAAAGAGTCTTTACTGACTGTGTGAATCTAGTAGAGAGCCACCAAACCAATCCACTTTGGTTCCTACTTTATCGGCATTGAAAGTTTTCAAATTGTTTAATTAAATCAACATCTTTGGACCTACATTACTTGGAGCTATCCAAGTATTTCACAAGTTTTTTGTCAAAAAACAAAAGGATTTCACAAGTTTGAACTCAATGATATTTTCTCACTGTCGACTTAGCTAGTAGTAAATTAGTCCTACATTATCGGTATTGAATGACTTCAATTTATGAAATCAACATCCTTGGACCTACTTATTTGGATGAACAAGTTTTTTTTTTGAGCAAGTTATCATGCCATTATAAATGCTCCTTCGTCTAACAAGTTACATCACACTACTTGTTATCATTCATTGGTGGTCCACCACACAGCATAACAATTCGAATCTCATATATCAAGTGGTCCGTAACTTATTTTCAATGTTTGATTTTGGTACCTTAACATTAAAATTAAAATTTATGAATTTGATAGTTTTTTTTTTTTTTTTTTTGTTGAGGGAAATGAATTTGATAGTTCTAGTTCCTTACATAATTTAATGGATCAAATTAATAAAGTTTAGAAATTAAACTGAACATTGAAAATCAGCTGGAGAATCAAAGAAGTATTTAAGCTACATAGACTCATAGAGTACATATTTTTGCTAAATATTAATAAATAACTGTATGTATTTATCATTATCAGAACTTATACATTAAAACATACATCCTCCGGTTACTATTATAAACAAATATCACATGTTAGATTTATTCATTACATGATATATATAGTCTATAATAAAGATCACATACAATCATTTATTGAATGTATCTAAAATGTTAATTTTTGTTTATAATAGTGACCGGAGGGTGTATATGTTGGCAATTTTGCATAATACAATGAATCAATTCAAAAACATCATAGAAAGTATTATAATAATAATTAAAGTTAAATATGATTTTATTTCTTATAAATATCTAAAATTTCATTTTTAATCTTGTACTCACTTTTCAATCCTTCAAGTTATAAAGTTGTATACCCGTAAAAAAAAGTTTACAAAGTGTGAGTTTTTTTTTTTTTTTTTTGCAGAGATTAATATGTGAGTATATAGACTAAAAACAAAATATAAGACATTTACAGATATATTAAACCCTAATTATTATTACTTTAATTTGAGAAACACATGCATCTCTGCCTATATTTATTTTACTTGTTTAAATTTCATTAAACAATTGCAATTGGACCCAAATTTACATTTGATTCTTTCAGGGCTTCAAATCTTGGTTCCTTAGCATGAAATTTCAAAGCAGCATAGATCTTCATGTACTCTTCAAACACAAATTTTGGGTACACATTGTTTTTTTCCTCTGTCTGTTTTTCCAACAATTCTGGAGCAGGGTAGATTACAGCATCACTCCCAGGGTTGTAGAATGATGCTATGGACATTCTTGTTCCATTAGTTTGTGCTATCACACGGTGCTCCACACTCTTGTACTTGCCATTTGTTATTACCTGTTTGTACAAAATAGTGTCATATAAAGTGTCCTGTTTTTTGCACATGAGAGATATAAAAGAATAAATGCTAAAAATGGTAACCGTATCCTTTGATGAAAAGAGTGTTTAATATTTTTGGTCAGACTAGTAACCTATGACTTATGTCAAATCTTGTGTATGGATCCTTTGCAGTGGCAAATTGAATTACTTGCCGTCAATTTTGTACGCATCCACGTATTCATGAAACCAATGGTTGTTGAATCGAGATCGAACGGTCTAGATTTGAATTACATGATTTTTATTTTAAATAAAAAAATACCGAGTTTGAAAACTGGATCTTTGATCTAACACTACCGTTATCTTGACTGTGTAAATGTGTTATTTTTTTTTTTTTTTTTTTGCAGGCTACAACATGGGGAGGAGGATTCAAATCCATCAATATAATCGGGATTTAGATACTCTAACGTGAGTAAATTGTAAACTGAGGAAATAAAGGGTTGTTCAACAACTTATTTTTTGCTCATTTTAGAGGAGCCAAATTCAAGGACTAATACGGATTTTTTTTGTTAAATTTGAGAATTGAAATGAGAGTTGACTTTGCAAAGGAAACAAATTTACCTCAAGTTGGTCACCAAGGTTGACAACAATAGAGTGACGCATTGGGGGGACATCAATCCACTCACCATCTTTGAGCAATTGTAGGCCACTGACCTTGTCATCTTGGAAGAGAAGGATGATTCCGCCGGCATCGGTGTGAGCACGAAGACCCTTCACCAGCTCTGGATTTGGACATTGAGGGTAGTTGGCTACTTTGGTGCCAAAAGTTGGTCCTCTTGATCCATAAAATGCCTTTTTAAGGTAACCTTTCTCTAGTCCAAGATTTTCACATAACAAATCCAAAAGCTCTTCTGCTAGTTTCTCTAACCTCAATGAAAATTCCTTCATCACTTTCCTGTACCACAATTACCATAAGAAATTTAGAATCATGATAAAAAAAAAAAAAGATATATATGCTTCTACAAAATCATATATGGAGAAATATGCTCAAATTCAGAAACGTGACAAAAAAAATTATGCTATGCAATGTGTTATATATGTCATATTAATGTTTGTTTTGTGTAACCTGTATTCATCACTGAGATCAGGTATCTTTGAAATGTTTGATTCAGGGAGGTGTCGAACATGGAAGGTACTTTCCCAATCCATATCTTTGACCTCAGTTTGGACAGCATCTAAGCCTTTGCTTGATATGAGTTCCTTAAACCTTTGCTCCATGCATTTTTTGTAGTGCTCTTTGGTCAACCCCTCCAATGTGTCCATAAGGTCATGGGGTATACCATGATTCACCAACTAGAGTTTTGAAAGAAAACAAGAACAAAAGTTATACCAAGAAAGTAACATTATCTAACAAATCAAAAAAATATATATATTATTTAAGGGTAATGTATTGTAGAAATTAAAGTTGTACCTCAAAGAATCCCCAATTCTCACAAGCATCCTTAATTTTCTCCATGGTATCTTTTCTCTCAACACCATTGAGTCTCTCCAAGCTAATAATGGGGAAGTTCATCATCATCTTTTAAACTCAAAGTAACTCTCTTTCTAATTTCTATCTTTCTCTTAATCTTTTTCTTTATACATGTTAAGAGTTTGGCAGCATGGTATTTATAGACCTATATATAGATGAGGAGGACCTACCAATAAAAAACTAATTTTTTTTTTTAAATATTTGCATGAATTTATTTTAATTACCTACTTTAAACAACCTTCTTTTTATCTTACTTTTAATACAAATCACAGCCATGAATTATTTTGGTTACGTAATTGAATTGTCTATCCACTTGGTGCAAGTTTTGGACCCACTTGGTGGCTGATTTATTTTCTTCTCTTGAAAATTTGACCAAAGCAGTAGAAGCTGCCAGCTCCATCTATCAATTCTCGAATTAACTTTTCTCTAGTGAGTCGTGACTTTTATTTTGGGGTCATATGATCTAAAGGTTACTTCTAGGAAGGAACATAGCAACTCCATGCACTGCACTTCCAATTTTTTTTTTTTTTGACTTAGCACTTTCAAAATAAAAATAAAGTTTCTAAAGAATTGGAGAGAATATGGGACACATGCTTCCTTGTACGGAATGTCTTAAGCTTCTAAAGAATTGGTGAGAAATGGAATGCTCATTAATGGTATCTTGAAATGGTATATGCATATTCAATTCGATTAATATTTAAGCTAGATTTGGAATTACTTAATTGATTGAAACTTATAAAAATAAAGTTTATATATTCCATTTTAGTTAGTCAAGGAAAATGATTATTTATGGTGCATAAAAATAACAATGAGGACCAAGTTTAGGTCTTCGTTATAATGATGTTGTTTGTGTTTCTTATCCGAGTTGCACATGTGAAGTATTTGTTTAGCATATGAAAATACAATATACAGAACACCGAATCTAAATCTCTCTCTACATGATGTGTTAACACCATAAGAACGAAGATTTATTAATTACGTTTTGTAGCATAAATATGTTTTGCTCATTGGTTGTGCAAGTGAAGCTTATTAGTCATTGTATGTCAGAGGGTCATTTGGTGTCAATGAGCCAAAAATGTTTTTGGATGAGCTAATTAAAAGTTTTAGGAAAATTTGAATTTTAGGCCATTCAAATGCATCATTGAATTTTTCTTTTTTCAGGTGGAGTAGTAAAAAATTTCATTCTTAAACTTATTTGCGTTATTCTTTTCTAATTTTTTTTTTTAAAATTTAGGTTAAAAGTGGAGCAACATTACTTAAACCTTTTAAGCGTCGTATTATTCTATTCACACCAAGACTTTCTTCTTCAACGTTTCTGCCTATCCCTTGTTCTATCTCCTCCAAGTTCCATCGATGACTCTCTCTCCCTCTCCCTGCCTCCCATAATGTTTTCTCAAAGTCTTCTTCTCCATTCTTCATGTATCAATTTCTTTGATATTTAATTACTGCATGGGCCTAAAAAGATAGTTTAAAAACAAAGTGAACACTTTGATACGAGTTTAATTGGGTATATATTTATCGTCTGGTCCTTCAATGTTATGTTATATTTTTATATTAATTTAATTTAAAATAAATTTAAATTTTGAATGAATTTTTACTTCAAGTACCGTACCCAACCAAATCCAAGACAACTAAGAATTTACCTAAGAAAACACACGAGCTTAAAAATGGTAGATTCTCAGGTACCTTAAAGTTTGGGAGTATGACTATCGGGTAAATTAAATTCATTCAAATTTTTTAATTTATTTTTAAAAAAATTAATATAAAAATACAACATGAGGGTTGATATCTCAACTAATTTGAGTTAAAAGTTAAATGAGTTGGAGTCATTGGTTTTAAACTCAGACAAAGAAGTAAATATTAATATAACAACTAATTACTATCATTAAAAAAATAAAAATATGACATGAAAATGAGTGATTTGAGGAAGGATGATACATTCTCAATCAAAGAGGAGAGTACGGGAGTGTCCACCCACAAAAATTGCTAAAAAAATAGGAATCAAAACACTAGAGAATAATGTTTTGTCCAAAAGACAAAAGAATACAAGAATAATGTTTGTTCTATACTTCGCACTCGTTATCCCTATTTGCTTGATATTATCTCAGCCACACAGTGAAAAAGCTAGAAAAATGTAACGATAACTACGGATCAACAGTAGTCCATAAAAAAAGGAAGAAGACAACTGGAAACATGTTTTACACGACATACATTAATAGCAAATTGAAAATGAAATTAACAAGGTTTGTATCATTGTCCTTTAAAAAAAAAAAAAGTTTGTATCATTGAATCCTTTAAAAAAAAGATTATATCATTGAATTAATATTGTATTTTTGGGATCATTGTGATGAATAGAAGATGAAATACTAGTTAGAGATTTCTGTATTTTTGGAAATACAGAAGAGCTTTTTTGTATTTTCATTGTTTACTAAAAATGTAAATAATTATTCACTTCAAGATTTTAATATCTCCTTATTAGTAAGTTAAATTAGCAAAAAAATTAAGAAATAAAATTTGAAAATGTTTTCATAAGGTAAACAAGTATAAGGGTCTCTTTGGGAGAGTTTAGGAGAGGAGAGTTTATAAGGATTAAGTCTATATTTTGATATATATTTAAATAATATTTTAAGAAAATTAACGCAACATCATAAGTAATGATCATATAATAGTACAACCACAACCACATGTAAGTCAAAAAAGAAAAACAAGTAATCCTCTTCAAGATCATTATATCTTTCTTTCCTTCAAAATTTGCAACCTCTATTTAAGTCACATCTATTAACCTGGGGACTATAATACAGAAACTTAAAAATAAAATAAAAAAGTAGAAATCAGAACACGAGAATGGCATGTTTTGTCCAAAAGGAAAAAGAATGTAAGAATAAAGTTGTCCTACATTTTCACTCTTCAAGTTCACATACCATTAATTTATTCTTTCCTTGTCATCTAGAAAAAGTTACATCACATGAGAAGTTGTTTTATTTATTTATATAAGTATTAGATTCTTCGCTATAAATATAGCGGCAATTGATAAATAATGATACATTAGCATCAAGAACAAAATCAATTCATCACCTCATTTTAAAAAACAAAACAAAAAAAACTTCATTTTTGCTACCATGTCAACAACTGTTGATAGTGGGAACATATTACTCAACAATGTTATAAGTGAGTACACATTGGAAGGAAAATGGGACAGTGTTATAACGATGTACTATGATGTTCCAGAAGCTCACACAGCAATTATCTCCGACTCAGCTGGCACTGCATTGCATGTAGCAATAGATTTAGACGAAGAAATTGTTGTTAAAGAGCTTGTGAATGCAATTTTAACACATAATGTGGAAGTTGGTGATGAAAGAGCAGAAGAAATTGATCAAAGAGTTGAAGCATTGGAAATTGGAAATGAGCGTGGAGACACACCATTGCATTTTGCAGCATCAAGGGGTTTTGCTGGAATATGTAAGTCAATTATTGGGAATAACAATGAGAGGATATATTTGTTGAGGCTTGGAAATAATAATGATGAGACACCTCTTTTTCAAGCTGCTATTAATTGGAGAAAACAAGCTTTTGCTTATCTTGCTCATATTTCTAAAGACATAGTCGAATTGCAAGATCTTGTACGAGAAGATGGTGATAGTATTCTTCACACTGCTATCCGAGGAGAATATTTCGGTAAATTATGCTATATAACTTGTGTTTATTCGCACGCAGGCGCGCCCACACATACATACATACATACATATGTATTCTCTTGCACTCTAATTAAACATTTATATTCTGCAATATAATATTTTATGGAACAGATTTGGCTGTGATAATAGTACATTACTATGATTTCCTAAGCGCACATCCGAACAAAGAAGGATCAACTCCTCTCAAAGTCCTTGCCACTAGACCTTCAGCCTTCAAAAGTGCAAGTAACCTTTCATGGTATAAGCGAATCCTATACCACTGTAAGTACTCGTTAATACATATATATGTGTTAAAAAATTACGTAACATTAATATTATGAAATAAAAATGCACTATATGTGATTTGAGTATTTTAATTTGTTTGTTGCCAAATTAAGGTATACTTGTGGAAAAACTGGATGCTGAAGGAACAATGAAGTCAAATTTGAAAAAGATGGAGGCTCGTCCAGATTCTAACAAGATGAAGTTACCAGATAACTATACCACTTTATATGATTTTTTTTCTATAATTGGTATGTCATATGCCATCAGTACGGTTTTTATTGGTAATTTACTGAAAACATAGTTTAATCTCTCTTCATTGATACATCATCATAGATATTGGTTCTTGCCCTGCCTTGGACCGGGGCACCATCCCCTCACCCTACAATTTCTGTAACAAAAAAGAAAACATAGATATGCAAAAAGCCTTTTAGTAACCTTGCTTATTATTTACCCGTGAGATTTGGATCCTCTGCAGCAATGCGCACCGTACAACATAATGCAAAGTCATTGAATTTAAGAACAATAATAACAACCTAAATTTATCTCATTAATTAGGATTTGCTACATGAATCAAATTACACTATATAAATGTTCTATTATATATTATGTTTTGAAGAAAAAAACTCTAATTTGAAATTTACATCTTAGAATCCAACAACTTTAATGATGTGTCACGGTCGTTGCAGAAGATCCAAATAAGTGAAAGTGCATTATTTATTAATGGCTAAAATGTTTTCAATGATAAATAATTGCTCAGAAAACATCTTATTTGTTTATTGTCAGGAAAAAACTTTTTAACGAAGAACGAACAAGACCCTCCTTTAGAAAAGAAAGAACAAGACCCTCCTTCAAAAAAGAAAGAACAAGACATAGAAGATCCACCAAACAATCTTAGTTCGTCCAAATCAGAGAAAGATCCATCAAACGATCGTAGTTCGTCCGCCTCAGAGAAATATCATGTTGGATATTTTCCAAAAAATTATGAAACCTTTCTTGAATTTGTCAAGTCTGCATATGTACACACTCTTGGCCTTTCGGGAGTAGGTATGTACATCTTCTCCATCTCCATGTTTTTTTTGGTTACATTCTCCATCTCCATGTTAATTAGTCTCTATATTTTTTTTCAAAACAAAAAAAAATAGTCTCTATATTTTATTTTATTTTTTGGATTAGAAAGGACCGAAGCCCTAGTTTTTTTGACAAAAATAGTTAAATTACTTCTATACATACATTTAATCAAACCAAAATCTTAGGTTATATTGTTAAATTAGTTTGGGAAATGCTAACCGGTGTCTCCGGGCATTGGTTAAAGATATGAAGAAAAAAAATTATATAGTAGTTAATAAAATTGAAATTGTGTAATTAATTAATAATAATAGAGTAAATTACACTCCCCTCCCCTCAAAGATGCTTGAATTACACTCCCCTCCCCTCTTAAGTTGAAATATACACTTTACTCCCTCAATATTTTTTTTATGTTAAAATTTATGCTCCCCTCCCTTATAAGATGCTTGAATTACAAACCCCTCCCTTAATAATTAAATATGCACTACACTTTAATCTATTTGAACATAAATAAATATTCTTATAATATATATTAATTTTGAATCACCATTTAAGAAAAATTAATTCATTTCTTTATAGTTTAAATGTCAATGATAATTAAATTTAAATATATTGCTATTGATTTTATAAATTAGAGTATAAAATTAACTTTTAAATAATCATGCTTTAATGATTTTAGTAATTTTTCATATATTTTAATTTTGTTTTGGGTTGTTTCATATTTTATAATAGGGTTTAAAACTACATGTTAATAAATTTTGAATAAAAAATAGCAAAAAATATGTATTCAAATTTTTATTATATTAAAATAGACCCACAATACTATTTTTTTTAAGTGTGATAAATTATTATTCTTTGCTAGATTATTAGAAATAATAAAAAAGAATATTGAGGGAGTAAAGTGTAGATTTTAACATAAGAGGGGAGGGGGTGTAATTCAAGCTTCTCTTAGGGGAGGGGAGTGAAATTTATTCTAATATGTTTTGAATAAGAGGGGAGGGGAGTGTATATTTTAACTTAAGAGGGGAGGGGAGTGTAATTCATGCATCTTTGAGGGGAGGGGAGTGTAATTTACTCATAATAATATCAAAATCAGCTTTCTTTTATGGTAATAATTCCCTTTTATGGTATGTTTAACCAGTGCCCTGGGGGTACCGATTAACACGACCCAATTAGTTTTATCCCCGAAAAGTTATACAGATATAATATTATTATAGGATGATAATTTAACACAAATAATTAATTGCTTATTTATAAATTAATGCTCCATTTATTTAAAGAGTTGAAGGATGTAAAGATTACAAAGAAGAAGCACATATGGAGTAGTCAGCTGCTGAAGGCATTGATGAAGAGACCTTATGAAGCATTCATGGGAAGGGGTGGTCAACCAACTGATACGGATATTGATCCTGACATTATTAATTTTTTTGATCCCTTATTCAAACAAGGTATATATACATTTACTTTTTTGTTTTGTTGGTATAAACTAAGGTATGAGATCGAATACCCTGAACTAAATAGTTAAGATATTTGTTCTCGTGAATTTAACTCACATGCTAGAGACAATACATAATACAGTATATATAAGATTTGGGGTTTAAACCCCAGCCATCACAAAAAAAAAAAAAAAATGTATCAACACTATCAATTTCACGGTTCATAGTTTGAATATTTTGAGCCAATTTTTCTTTTAACATAATAACTTGCAATTTGATTCGATTTTGATTGTTCCCTTGAAAAAATTGGATTTTCCAACCATATATTTTCCCATGAACTTTGAATCCTTGGAAAAGTTAAGCATTTTCGAGAAACAATTTTCGCATAACGTCCTCGAAACACACAATTTCATATTTTAAATTTATCGAGACATATTCCATGGACACACACAAATTTTACTGTTACATGAGCACATCTTGCAGGGGAAAGTCCTCTTGAAACCCTAAACCCTAATCGTCCTCAAATAAATACAAATCTGACCGTTAAAGGAGCGCATTTTGCAAAGATATGATGACATTTTTACACCTTTCATTGCATTTGTCACCGGCAGGTCAAACCAATAGGTTCGATGAACAAAAACAAAAAACTAAAGAAAGTGAGATAAAGGTACCCACATCAACTCCAAATAAAAAACCGGTGGAAGAAAAACCTGAAAATGAAAAGGAAGAAGTTGACAAAAAGGAGACACCATTTTTGGTTGCAGCAAAAAATGGAATAGTTGAACTGGTTAACGAATTTCTAGACAAAATACCAAGTTCCATTCATGATACAAACTCAAGGAAAGAAAATGTATTGCTTGTTGCAGTGAAGTCAAGACAACCCCTTATTATTGAGATATTGAGAATGAAAATGATTAAGAACTCAAAAAAAGAACTTTGGAATAACTTGATTCTTGCAATGGATAAGGAGGAGAATACAATATTGCATTTGGCAGCAGAGGCACTTGGTGATGGTAAACCTGGGCAGATTGCTGGTTCTGCCTTACAAATGATGTGGGATATAAAATGGTTTCAGGTACATACAATTATTACAATCATATTCATAATCATTTTTAATATATTGCTTACTTGTTTCGAAGTTAGTTTCTTAACTTTAATTTTTCTTAAACCCCATGCGCATGTTGGATTGACTTATTTTAGGTTATCTATCGACACAACATTTGTGAGGCTCTTTACAAGAACTTATGAAAACAACATATACGATGTTAGCTATTTTCATAAAATCTTCATAATAACTTACGGGAAAATGAATCCCATATAAAAGTTTTAGTGTGCATTACTCAAATTTTATCTCTTCCAATGAAAATGTTTGAATATGTTGGTTCATTTGCTTTTTCTTTATTTTACCTTGGAGCAGTATATCAAAAGCCTTGTACCACAACACTTCTACTTTAGAACCAACAACAAGGGAGAAAAATCAAGTGAAATTTTCAAGAAATCACACAAAAAAATTATAGAAGACAGCAGCAGTTGGCTAAAAGACACGTCAGAATCCTGCTCCGTCGTATCTGGCCTTGTAGCTGGTGTTTCCTTCGCCACAGCAAGCCAAGTACCCGGAGGCACAACCAATGAAGGCAGTCCAGTATTAGAAGGCAAGCCTGCATTCGATGCCTTCGCCATTTCTTCGCTTATTGGTCTTTGCTTTTCTGTTACCGGACTCATCATGTTCCTTTCAATTCTCACTTCTCGAAAACAAGCCAAAGATTTTCGTCGCGCTTTGCCATTGAAACTTCTTCTTGGGTTAAGCTCTCTTTTTGTGTCCATTGCTTCATTGTTTGTTTCATTCTGCAGTGGACATTTTTTTCTACTTAGCCATAATTTTAAGTCGATTTTGTTCCCAGTTTATGCAGCAACTTGTTTGCCTGTGACTTTCTATGCTGTTGCACAGTTCCCTCTATACTTTGATCTTCTAACGGCTATTTTAACTGAGGTTCCAACGACAACTGATAAAGGTGACAATTTATAATCAAGTACTTCCATACTGTGGTGTTGGAGATATTCATATGTAATGATTTTGATTTGATTTTTTGTTTTGTTGGTGTGATTATGTTATGGTTGGGTTTGTGTTTAATTTGTTGTAAAATTTGAGAAACAAGATGTTTGAGTGTGTAATAGTTTTTATATTTATTTTACCGGGAGGATGTAATTGATTTATGCTTGATAAACGAATAATAATCGGTTTTTTCTAGATATCAACCAATCAAAATGATATCAACCAATCAAAATGTAATATACATTGGCAACATTTTATAGTAATATACATTATCAATCAACATCAAATTTCTTTCATCTGAATGTCCTTAAATTTATTAGTTACATTCATAAAATTTCTTCTTCCCATTTTGATTGTTCAATTTTGTCATTCCAAACTGCTTTAGTTTTCAATTTTCGTGAGAATCGTCGTTGTTCGTTTGATTCCAAATATTGTGAGAATTGTCATTATTTCCAGAACTACGTCAGGTATGGTGACTTGATTTTTCTTTTTGATTTGATTTTTCTTGGTTGTGAGGTAGTTAATTGTAACAATTGAGTAAGTCATCCGTTGTACTTTGAGGACTGCTAGCAGGTGTTGCCACTGTGATGTTGTGGGAGTTTGCTAGCATTTTTTTCCGGATGCTGCTGAAATGGTTATGTCATGAGGCTTTTGTTCTTTTGTTTTGACTTAAAGGTTTTGATTGATAGTGAGGTAGGTCTATGCGTGTTAGCAGATTTTATTAGGTTGGCTGCTTAAATAAAAAAAAATCATGATACCTGATGCGGTTCTAGAAACAACGACAATTCTCACTATAATTGGAAACTGCGGCAGATTGAAACGATAAAATTGAACAATCAAAATGGGAATAAGAATGAAAAAGAAACAAGAATTGATCAATATGGAAGAATAAAGAAGAAGAAATTTGAATGAAGGAGATGTTTTTGTTCTCACGTTCGGGGTTCTAGAATGGAAGAAATTTTATGAATGTAAGTGATGAATTTAAGGACATCCAAATGAAAGAAGTTCGATGTAAAATTTTATTTATTATAAGTCTTGTAGTGTAAATTAATTAAGAATGAACACCTTAATATAATTAAATAAAAATTAAAAGTTACCTTTATGATTAACCTTTATGATTAAGATTAACTCTTTTATTTAAAAAAAAAAAATTGACTCATTTATTTGACATTTAATGTTCTCTCTCTCTCTCTCTCTCTCTCTCTCTATATATATATATATATATATATTACATTTTGATTGGTTCATATAATGAGAGGGTAACATAGGCCTCACCTGATAGGTTGACACTATTTAACTATACATATCATTTAACCTTCATACATATTTGTGACAAATGTCCTCTTTTTTCTTTAACACACATTTTAACCCTTTAGTTATAAGGAAAAGGTGTGCTGTGGAAGTGTCTACAAGGGTGGTATGCCGGCTACGGCCACCACCACTCTTACAGTTTTGTTTTGGTTTTGTACCTTCAATTCGTGTCTAATGATGACACATTTTTTGAGGTACATAAGGAGTGCTTGTTGCATTGTGGTAAGGAACAAACTCGTTGGAGTGATAATGAGATTAAATTGGACTCAGATTTTATAAACAATGAATATAAGGAGTGCTTGTTGTATATGAAATTTAGTTGGACGATAAGAACCTATTAAAGGGGCTAATCAAGTTTGCACACAAAAACTAATTATTAGCAAAGTCAATAAATACTTCCCAACAACAACATGGTTAAAGAAAAACTAAAACAAGGACAAATTTGTGTAGAATCATTTGACCAGCCTAAAGATTACAACTAAGCAATTAGGGATATTTCTCTACAACTTCTCTCCCATCTTTTCTCTTCTCTAGAAAGCAAATAATAAGACCGATATCAATTTCATATCACACCATAAGTGTGATAGGTGTGTGTGACTTAACCTCAGTAACTAGATACCTCTCTATTTTTTTTATTCAAGAATGAACCACTCATCATCCATAGAAAAACATTTCCATGACCAACCCCGTCTAGCATTTTTGTTTTAAAATGTTGCCTTCTGCTATAATCTAGAGTTATTGGCCAAGTCAATCTCATATGTTTGTACTTCAGTTATCTTTTTGTGATTGAAGCATGCATGTTGTCTCTAGTTTTTATAGATCATCGATGACCAACTTTCCAGTCTCGGCTCTTTAAATTTTTCCTTCATATGCATCATTTTTCTCTTTCTTCTATAGTCATTCCTTACAAGAAACAAGCCTACACGACAATATACTATTGTCTCCTTTCTTGTTTGTAAAATGTTTTCTAACTCCAAAGCCCACACGTACACCATAAGTAAGCCAAAATTGATACCCCTCATCCATATCGTCAAATTTCATTCCAAGCTTTGGCTTCCAATTAACATTTTAATATGTCATGTTTGATTAAACTACTCAAATAAAGGAACCTAACAAGTAAATAAAAGTTGATAAGGGGTTGGGTTCAATATAGGGTTATTGTTTTCTATGAAAGTGTTTTGTGAATTTGTGTTGAAGCTTTCTGGGTTTATGCTTGTTGTTTTCTGGGAGACAACAATATACAGAGGGAGAGTACATATATGAGTTTTGTTGTGAATGATTTTAGATCTGGGTTTGTGTTTGTTCTTCAACTAATGATCAAATTTCATATTTATTTAGGTTTTTGGCTTCTTGTGATTTTCTTGCGCCATTGATGTTCTTGTTCGGATTCAATTTCTTGCATATTATTGTTGTTGTTCCATGAAAATCAGGTTGTGGGTTCATATGGTAGAAACACCATTGGAGAAGGCAATTGGAGCATACTTAATTTTTTGGGTTTTATGAAATTTTGGAAAGATGGGTTTGTGATAAATTTCTGGATTTGAATGAACAGGAATGAAGAAATGATGAACATATTTTATTTGTTTCTAAATTCCTTAAAAAAAAATTATTTAATTGTATTTACTACAAAAAAAAGACATTTAGAATTAATTAATTAAAGAAATAATAAAAATGTCATAGTCAGCATGCCACGTGCGTAGGCAAATTCTACCAACATGTTTAAATGAGATATCAAAAGTGAAAGAATCTAAAATGACAGGAATATAATCTAAACTTTTATTTATAAGGACCAAAGTCGGAATTCGCTAATATTGCAAGACCAAAAGCGGTATTAACCCAAAAAAAAAAAAAAAGAGCATATGTAAACCTTGCAAGGGATTCTCAATCATCCTTGAATAAAACTCTAAATTTTCAAAAACAAATCCTAATAAATATAAGGCGTAAACGTACTTTTGTCCACTTTTTAAATGGTGCGATTTTGGTCTTTCATTAAAAAAATATATTAGAAGACTCTTCCGTATGTAGAGAAACGTTTTGAAGAATCCACATTTTAGACCCCACCTTTCTCCATGTAATTTAATCCTTTTTTTTCTATTATAAAATTAATCATTCTTAAACAGTCCTGGAAATTGCATACGTATAACTTGGTAACCCAAAAAAAATGGCAACAACAAGAATAATATATTGTCCAAAAGAAACAAGAATACTAGAATAATGTCGTTCTATATTGTACACTCTCTTTATCTCTTTTTGTCTGATTCTCTCAGTCGCACAGTGAAAAAGCTAAAAAAAAGTAACGATAACTACAAATCAATAGTTCATAAAAAGGAAGAAGACAACTGAAAAATGATTTACAAGACAAAATAGCAAATTGAAAATTAATAACCAAAGTAAAGTTTTTCCCCCTCTCATATATTTTATTGGCTAGCTACACCCCTCCTATTAAATTCACATCTATAAGATAATATTAATTAATTATGCACTAACTCAATTTATACTTCCCTTGTCATCTAGATAAAGTTAAATCACATGATTCACATGAGATATTTTTTAATAAGTAATAGATTCTTCGGTATAAAAATAACGATGATGATTGGTGATAGTAAATTGTTACATTACACCTTCAATTACTCCATTTTGCCACTATGACAACAATTGGTGATAGTGACAACATATTACTCAACATTTCACCCGATGAAGTAAATGATTTTCTAGGTGAGTATACATGGGAAGGTAAATGGGAAAATGTTATAATGATTTACTATGCATTTCCAGAACAAGCCCACAAAGCAATTATCTCTGATTCAGCTGGCACTGCATTACATGTAGCCATAGATTTAGACGAAGAAATTGTTGTTAAAGAGCTTGTGAATGCAATTTTAACACATAATGTGGAAGTTAGTGATGAAAGAGTTGAAGCATTGGAAATGGAGAATGAACGTGGGGATACACCATTGCATTTTGCAGCATCAAGAGGTTTTGCAAGAATATGTAAGTGTATTATTGGGAGTAATAATGAGAGGATATATTTGTTGAGTCGTAGAAATAAACATGGTGAGACACCTCTTTTTCAAGCTGCTATTAATTGGAGAAAACAAACTTTTGCTTATCTTGCTCATATTTCCAAAGATATAGTCACTTTGCAAGATCTTGTAAGAGATGATGGTGACAGTATTCTTCATACCGCGATTCGAGGAGAATATTTTGGTAAATTATATTTCCTTTGCTCCTTTTTAGTTGTCGATTTTGTAGAAAAAAAAATTGTTCCTTTTATTTGTGGTTTTTAAAATTCAATGCAACATTAACTATTGTTTTGTCGATAATACTCTTAATTATATAATGTGGATGATAAATATGTGAAATGAGATAATAAATGATTATGGATGTTTCCTAAGAAGAAAATAATTATGGATGTTATCGTAAAAAATTACATCAAACCTAGCAAACTTATTTGGTTATTTTTTGGGTAAGTGTAAATAACTTGTGTTAGAGATATATATCATGCAAAAATATAGCTTATACTTTTAGAATGATTAGTTTTTTGGATAGTGACTTTTTTTTATTGGGTAGAAACATATATTGACATATTGTGCTATAATTGGTTATATATGTGTTATGTCATGAAACAGATTTGGCTGTGATAATAGTACATTACTATGATTTCCTAAGCACACATCTGAACAAAGAGGAATCAACTCCTCTCAAAGTCCTTGCCACTAGACCTTCAGCCTTCAAAAGTGCAAGCAACCTTTCATGGTATAAGCGAATCCTATACCACTGTAAGTACTAATTTATATATATATATATGTGTTAAAAAATTATGTAACATTAATATTATGAAATAAAAATGTACTATATGTGATTTGAGTATTTGAATTTGTTTGTTGCCAAATTAAGGTATACTTGTGGAAAAACTGGATGCTGAAAGAACAATGAGATCAAATTTGAGAAAGATGGAGGTTCGTCCAAATTCTGATACGATGAAGTTTCCAGAGAACTATACCACTTTATATTATTTCGTTTCTCTAGGGTTGATGGCCACTCTATTCGGTATGCGATAAAAATGGATTCTAATGCCATGGGTCTTCCTTTTTTATGTTTAATATTTTTTTTTTGCTTTATTCTTTAGATTGATGCTTAACTTACTGATACAACATCATAGAAATTGGTTCCCCAAAAGGGATAAGAACTTTACTTGAAAATTGTAAAAAGAAGAAATTAGCTTGTGTCATAAGCTTGTATATATAACCTTTTTGTAACTTTAGGTTACTACATGAAATTTGCATGTCTCTGCAGCTGCGTAAAACATACTGCAGAGTCGTTGAATTTAAGACAGAAAAACCCTAATTAGATTTTTCTTAGAAACAACATCTCTAGCAGTATGTCACAATCGTCGCAAAAGATCGAAACAAGCATAAATATTTGTAACTTACAGTATTAACTTATGTTTTCAAATACGTTTCTTAATGGAGGTAATTGCAAAAAGATCTTATTTTGTTTAAATTTTGTTAGGAAAAAAGGTCTCAAAAAAGAAACAGCATGATACAGAAGATCCATCAAACGAAGAAGAGAAATATCTGGTTGGACTTTTGCCACCAAATTATGAAACCTTTCATCAATTTGTCAAGTCTGCATATGTACATACCCTTGGCCTTTCAGGAGTAGGTATGTCTTCTCCATACTAGTTGGCTACATTTGTCTTAAGTGATATATATTCATGGGATTAATTTTTATGCACTAACATCATAAAATTTTATTTATACAAAGTATGGTGTCATTTTGTTAAACTAGTTTTTAAAACAACTCTATAAATATCAACATAGTGAGAACTGATAGAGTAAAAAATATATATTACAGAAAAAGTGTATAGAAACAAAATCTTATCTCTATAAGATATGTATGTTGTGACGATAATTTAACACGATTAACTAATTAATTGGACATTGGTCCTTTTTCAATGAATGTTTCTTAAATTTATAAGAGTTAAAGGATGTAAAGATTGCAAAGAAGAAGCACCTATGGAGTAGTCAGCTCTTGAAGGCATTGATGAAAAGACCTTATGCAGCATTCACGGGAAGTGGTGGTCGACCTACTGATAGGGATATTGATTCCGACATGTATGATGTTTTTCCCCAATGGAAACAAGGTATATATGTACTTGTATTCGGATTAGGTGCAATAATTATGTCAGATCGTCCGACCTTAAATTAATGAACAAAATTGTTTTAAACAAATTTTGTTGTTGTATAATTGGACCGTCCGATTTCAGAACAAAGGCCACAATAAAAATTGTATAATGTTATAAATTAGGGTGTTTGAAATTTAATCGGATCAGTTTTAAAGTAAAAGGCATTTGATACAAAGATTAAAATAACATGCGGTTCAATTCAATTTGAAGTAAGTGGTATTCTATACAAAGACTAAAATAATATTTGTTCTCTTTAATTTGTATTAATAATGTTTTTCAGGTGGAGCGAGTAGGCTTGAAGAAGAAGAACAAGAAGAATCAGAGCAAGATGTCATAAAGGAAACAACGTCTAGCTCAAGAAAAGAAAATGTAAAGAAGGAAAATGAAATAAAGAAGGAAAATGAAAAGGAAATTGACAAAAAGATGACACCATTTTTGGTTGCAGCAAAAAATGGAATAGTTGAAATGGTGAACGAAATCCTAATAAAAATACCAAGTGCCATTCATAACACTAACTCAAGAAAAGAAAATGTATTGCTTGTTGCAGTCAAATATAGGCAACCCCTTATTGTTGAGACCTTGAGAATGATTAAGCACTCAAAACCAGAACTTTGGAATAATTTGATTCTTGCAATGGACGAGGATGAGAATACGGTATTGCATTTGGCAGCAGAGGCATTAGGTGGTGATAAACCTTGGCAGATTGCTGGTTCCGCCTTGCAAATGATGTGGGATATAAAATGGTTTCAGGTACAATACTACTATTACAACCATTTACAATCATTATCTCTTCCAAGTGAAAATGTTTGTACAAGTTGATCCATGTGATTTTTTTATTTATTTATGTTAAATTGGAGCAGTACATCAAAAGCCTTGTGCCACAACACTTCTACTTCAGAAACAACAGCAGTGGCAAAACATCAAGAGAAATTTTCAAGAGTACACACAAAGGTCTTATAAAAGACAGCAGCGAATGGCTAAAAGACACATCGGAATCCTGCTCTGTCGTATCTGCCCTTGTAGCCGGTGTTTCCTTCGCCACAGCAAGCGCTGTACCTGGTGGCACAACCGATCAAGGTAGACCGGTATTAGAAGGCAAGCCTGCATTCGATGTCTTTGCCATTTCTTCTCTTATTGGTCTCTGCTTCTCCGTAACCGGACTCATCATGTTTCTTTCTATTCTAACTTCTAGAAAACAAGCCAAAGATTTTCGTCGCGATTTGCCATTGAAACTTCTTCTTGGGTTAAGTTCACTTTTTGTGTCCATTGCTTCTATGTTTGTTTCCTTCTGCACTGGACATTTTTTTCTGCTTAGCCATAATTTTAAGTCGGTTTTGTTCCCAATTTACGCAGCAACTTGTTTGCCTGTGACTTTCTATGCCGTTGCACAATTTCCTCTTTACTTTGATCTTATAACGGCTATTTTAACTAAGGTTCCAATGGCAACTGATAAAGGTGACAATTTATAATTAAGTTTTCCATAGTGTGGTGTTGGATATATTGATATGTAATATATAAAGCTTTTGATTTAATATTTTTTCTTCTTGTGATGGTTATGTTTTTGTGGTCATGGTTGTGTTGAAGTTGAGAAATTTTTGTATAATTTCGAGATTAAGTTTTGATTGAAATTTTTGTGTAACATATAATTTTTGTATGTTTAAAGTGTAATACATTTGTTACCGAGAGAATGTAATTGATTTAAGCTTCAAGTTTGGGAATGTAATAATAATACATTATCTATGAGTTTTGGCAAATCTTAGTATTTGTTTTTTGTTGCCAATTTTTTGTAATGATTAATGAGTTCATAAGTTCAACTCCTAGTAATATAACAATTTGCAATCACCAATATTACACAGTTTCATGTTGAACTTGACTCAAATTTTTAAGCAATGTCTCGGGTTAGAGTCTTATGGAAAGAAAAAAATAGTTGAAAGGGGAGACCTCCCAACTTAGAGTAATCATCAACAAAGTTGTTAGATACTTTAGATCAATAACATGGTTAAAAACCCTAAAACAATGATTATATGGCGGGTCATTGGATCGGCCAAAATTTACAACTCTAGCATCTAATTTTTTGTTTCACTCTTTTTTCTCTTGTAACTGATTAGATATATTTCTCTTCAACTTTTCTCGTGACTTATTTTCTCAATTTTTTTTGCTTCTAAGCTAGAAAGCAAATGATATAAGGGTGATTTCTAACCACTAACTAGCTATATTTTGCACTATTTATCTCTTTTGGCTTTATTCTCTTGTTTATAGTGAAAAAGCTAGAAAAACATTACGATAACAAAAAACAATACTTCATCAAAAGGAAGGAGGCAACGGAAAAGTATTCTACACGACGACATACTTGAAAATGAAATTAACAATCAAAGTAAGTTCTAGTATAGTTTGTGTAAACATTTTTAAAAAAATATAAGCTCATTTTAACTTGGTAACAAGAAGATGTGAAACACTTGAAATAAATTATTGTGATGAAGAGAAGATTAAATGTTTGTCCAGGTTATACAAACAAGATCCACTTCAAATTTGTCAAAAAAAAATATATTTCCACGTCAAACTTTAGTAATCTCTTGGCTAGTAAGTAAAATTAATACAAATTTTGAAAAATGAAATTAGAAAATATTTTCACAAAGCAAGCGGATCCAAAACAAAAATTATTTTAAAATTTGCTAGTTGCACCTATCAACACAGGGACTGCAATACAGGGCCTTAAAATTAATAAAAAATAAATAAAAAATCAGCACACGAGAATGGCATGTTTTGTCTAAAAGGAAAAGGAATGCAAGAATAAAGTTGTCCTACATTTTTCACTCTTCAAGTTCACATAACCATTAATTTATTCTTTCCTTGTCATCTAGATAAAGTTACATCACATGAGAAGTTGTTTTATTTATTTATATAAGTATTAGATTCTTCGCTATAAATATAGCGGCAATTGATAAATAATGATACATTAGAATCAAGAACAAAATCAATTCATCACCATTGGTACTTATGGGGAGCCAACACTTGTGTGAATCGACACATTGCAGAAAGAGCAACCACACAAGTGAGAATGAAAACATCTTCATCCAAAATTTAAAAACTTAAGTATATGATTTATTTTTCACGTATTTGTTCTTCAACCTCCAATATTTTATCCAATATTGACGCTTGATACATCACAATATTCTCTCTATTAAATATGACAAAATTCTAGCCCGTGCTTGACACGGGTGTCCATACTAGTTTTAAAAAAAAAAAAAAAAAACTTCATTTTTGCTACCATGTCAACAACTGTTGATAGTGGGAACATATTTCTCAACTATGATATACGTGAGTACACATTGGAAGGAAAATGGGACAAGGTTATAACGATGTACCATGATGTTCCAGAAACTCACAGCAATTATCTCCGAGTCAGCTGGCACTGCATTGAATGTAGCAACAGATTTTGTCGAAGAAATTGTTGTTAAAGAGCTTGTGGATGCAATTTTAACACATAATGTGGAAGTTGGTGATGAAATTATAGTTAAAGCATTTGAATTTAGAAATGAGCGTGGAGACACACCATTGCATAGTGCAGCATCAAGGGGTTTTGCAAGAATATGTAAGTCAATTATTGGGAATAATAATGAGAGGATATATTTGTTGAAGGATAAAAATAATGATGGTGAGACACCTCTTTTTCAAGCTGCTATTAATTGGAGAAAACAAGCTTTTGCTTATCTTTCACATATTTCTCAAGAGACAGTCGATTTGCAAGATCTTGTACGAATAGATGGTAATAGTATTCTTCACGCTGCTATTCGACGAGAAAATTTCGGTAAATTAAGCTATATAACTTGTGTTTAGAAATATACTATATCATCATATCATGCAAATATATTATATAGCTTATACTTTTAGGATGATTAATTTTTGGCTAATTTTTTTTTGGCACTTGGAATGTATTTTGTGAAATATATTAGCATCTTTTTGTCTGTGAATTAAACTCAACTCACAATATCGATATTGCTAAGCTGAACATCTTCACCCGAGTTCGAATCTAAAATCTCGCAATTGTGTGTGTGAGTTTTCCGTAATGGTTGTCACTACATTTACATAAAAAATAAAAAAAAAAAATTAGCTTCTTCATAGTTCTTTCACATTAGGGACGGTTGCTCTGATTCATTTGTTTTTATATTTTAGTGTTATTTAAAGAGAAATGATATTTGTACAACCATTTTTTGACAACTTTTGTAACAACCCTCTCTCTCTCGTACTCACATGTATCTTTATTCTCTATCTTCTTCTTTCTCTCTCTATTGTTTTTATCCAATAAGAAGAGAGAAAAAGTAGTTGTCACACAAGTTGTCTAAGATTTAATTGTACAAATATCATTCCTCTTATTTAAACCTTCATTATATTTGGATTGAATAAATCATCAATTTAATCCTTAAACTATGACACTACCACCAATTTAGTTCATAACTTATACAAATATAGTCCCTAAACTATCATTACTTCTCCTAATTTTTTAAATAAATTGTTTAGAGAATACTCTATTGTATGCAAGTGTAAATTATATGTCTTACATCGGATAAAAAAATAAAGGTTGAACACCTTATAAGTAAAAGGACCCATAAACCCATCATCTTAAGGTTTTGGGTAAAAGTGTGGCTTCTCTCTTACTGGTGCGGTAGTTCTGGTCTCGATATGGATGGTCCTCCTAACTCCTCTCATGACCTAACATACTCACTATTTTTTTGATATATTGTGGATCAAATAGGAGAGTTTAGAAACTAAGTTTAAGTTTAATGTACTAATTTCTTTCATTTTTTATATATGTTGTTATGTTGAATAAAAACTAACTTACTCTCATTCTCTTGCACTCTAATTAAACATTTATATTTTGCAATATAATATGTAATGGAACAGATTTGGCTGTGATAATAGTACATTACTATGATTTCCTAAGCACACATCTGAACAAAAAACAATCAACTCCTCTCAAACTCCTTGCCACTAGACCTTTAGCCTTCAAAAGTGCAAGCAACCTTTCACGGTATAAGCGAATCCTATACCACTGTAAGTACTCGTTAATACATATATATGTGTTAAAAAATTACGTAACATTAATATTATGAAATAAAAATGTACTATATGTGATTTGAGTATTTTAATTTGTTTGTTGCCAAATTAAGGTATACTTGTGGAAGAACTGGATGCTGAAGGAACAATGAAGTCAAATTTGAAAAAGATGGAGCCTCGTCCAGATTCTAACAAGATGAAGTTCCCAGATAACTATACAACTTTATATCATTTTTTTTCATATGCCATCAGTACGGTTTTTATTGGTAATTTACTGAAAACATGGTTTAATCTCTCTTCATTAATACATCATCATAGGTATTGGTTCTTGTCCTGCCCTAAAATTTCTGTAAAAAAAAATAAATAGATATGCAAAAAGCCTTTTAGTAACCTTGCTTATTATTTACCCGTGAGATTTAGATCCTCTGCAGCAATGCGCACTGTACAACATAATGCAAAGTCATTGAATTTAAGAACAATAATAACAACCTAAATTTATCTCATTAATTAGGATTTACTACATGAATCAAATTACATTATATGAATGTTCTATTATATATTATGTTTTGAAGAAAAAAACTCTAATTTGAAATTTACATATTAGAATCCAACAACTTTAACGATGTGTGTCACTGTCGTTGCAGAAGATCCAAATAAGTGAAAGTGCATTACTTATTAATGGCTAAAATGTTTTCAATGATAAATAATTGCTCAGAAAACATCTTATTTGTTTTTTGTCAGGAAAAAACTTTTTAACGAAGAACGAACAAGACCCTCCTTTAGAAAAGAAAGAACAAGACCCTCCTTCAAAAAAGAAAGAACAAGACATAGAAGATCCACCAAACAATCTTAGTTCGTCCGCCTCAGAGAAATATCCATCAAACGATCGTAGTTCGTCCACCTCAGAGAAATATCATGTTGGATATTTTCCAAAAAATTATGAAACCTTTCTTGAATTTGTCAAGTCTGCATATGTACACACTCTTGGCCTTTCGGGAGTAGGTATGTACATCTTCTCCATCTCCATGTTTTTTTTTGGTTACATTCTCCATTCTCCATGTTAATTAGTCTCTATATTTTTTTTCAAAACAAAAAAAATAGTTTCTATATTTTATTTTATTTTTTGGATTAGAAAGGACCGAAGCCCTAGTATTTTTTGGCTAAAATAGTTAAATTACTTCTATACATACATTTAATCAAACCAAAATCTTAGGTTATATTGTTAAATTAGTTTGGAAAATGTTAACCGGTACCCCGTGGCACTCGTTAACGATATGAAAAAAGAAATTATATATTAGTTAATGCATTGAAATTGTGTAATTAATTGATAATAATGTCAATATCAGCTTTCTTTTATGGTAATAATTCCCTTTTATGGTATGTTTAACCAGTGCCCTAAGGTACCGGTTAGCAGGACCCAATTAGTTTTACACCCGAAAAGTCATACAAATATAATATTATTATAGGATGATAATTTAACACGAATAATTAATTGCTTATTTATAAATTAATGCTCCATTTATTTAAAGAGTTGAAGGATTTGAAGATTACAAAGATGAAGCACATATGGAGTAGTCAACTGCTGAAGGCATTGATGAAGAGACCTTTTGCTGCATTCATGGGAAGGGGTGATCAACCAGCTGATACGGAAATTGATCCTGACATTATTAATTTTTTTGATCCCTTATTCAAACAAGGTATATATACATTTACTTTTTTGTTTTGTTGGTATAAACTAAGGTATGGGATCGAATACCCTGAACTAAATAGTTAAGATATTTGTTCACGGGAAATGGTGGTCAACCAACTGATATTGATAGATCCGGACATTTATAATGTTTTTCACAAATGGAAACAAGGTGTATATATATATATATATATATATATATATATATATAAACACACACACATTTACTTTCTTTTGGTAAACTAAGGTAAGGTATCGAATACTTGGAACAAAATAGTTAACCGATTCAAACAGGGGCGGTTCTAAGGTCCAGTGATTCCGGGCAATCGTCCGGGCTCCGGGTCAAATTTTTTGCAATTTTTTATGTAAATCCTATGAATTTCTTATATAAACCCTGATAAATTAAACAATTTCTTCAGATGTTTTTATTATTTGTTTGCAATTTCTTATGTAAACATCTATAAATGTGTTGCAATTCTTTTTTGTTCAGGCTTTACAATAATCTTGGTTCCACCACTGGATTCAGTTATCTCGATCCATCAAAAGTAAATTTATTTGGCTCATCGATTATAACAACAAAAATTTAATATGTTTTTTGACCGAACATCAAAATTTAATAAATTGTATCAAAACCATCAGTTTTTAATTTTGTTTGGTACAAAAAACCATCAGTTTTTAATTTATGTATGGTTATAATTATAAAAAGGAAAATGCTATTTTTGTACGGATGTTTTCGGTAAGAATTTTCACGGACACGTGCTATTAATCTATATCCACGCGCTTCAGTTTCTCTATCCACAAAAGTATGACTAAATTAAGAGTAAATTACACTCCTCTCCCCTTAAAGATGCTTGAATTACACTCCCCTCTCCTCTTATGTTAAAATATACATTCTCCTCCCCTCTCATTCAAAACATATTAGAAAAAATTTCATTCTCCTCCCCTAAGAAAAGCTTTAATTACATTTTCCTCCCCTCTTATGTTAAAATCTACACTTTACTCCCTCAATATATATTTTTTTTGATTCTAATAATCTAGCAAACAAATAATAATGTAATACACTTCGGAAAAAAATAGTATTACAGGTCTATTTTAACATAATAAAAAATTGAATACATATTTTTTTTTTGTTTTTTATTCAATTTCATTAACATGTAGTTTTAAACCCTATTATAAAATATGAAACAAGCCAAAATAAAATTAAAATATGTGAAAAATTACTAAAGACGATAAACCATGGTTATTTAAAAGTTAATTTTAAACTCTAAATTATAAAATCAATAGCAAAATATTTAAATTTAATTACCATTAACATTTAAATTATAAAGAAATGAATTAATTTTTCTTAAAGGGTGGTTCAAAATTAATATATATCTGTGCTCGCGATTTTCGGGTGTCAATCCATTAATTGGCTTTGAACCGTCAATCTTTGAACTCTCAATTTTTATCCGCGGGAAGGGAAAAAACGAGTAAAAAACCCTTAAAGATATTAAGGTCCGGGGGTTGGTTTCGATTAGGGAAGGTGTTAAGCACCCTAAACGACTTCGGTATTCCGAAGGAGCCTCTTACCTAAATTAAACTTGTGCTAATTATTCGCTTAATTACTTGTAAAATATATTGCCTAAAATCTAAGTGAAAGAATGGGGGGAGAAGATGCATGTTTTTGTTGTTTTTATTGATTTGGAAAGGCATAAGCATTTTGCCTACATACCCGAAGACGGGATCAAAATCATGTAGTTCGCCTCAAAAATTTCTTTTGGTGAGTTGGGTTAATTTTAACAATTTTGAAAAAAAGATTTCTAAGAAGAGATGAGAGGCCTCAAGGCATGAGAATAAAAAAAAATGTAAGGTTGTTTGATTTTAATTAAAGAAAAAGTTTAAGAGATTTAAAGGTTGATTGGAATTTGATTAAGAAAATAAAAGGAAAAGGATCACTTGATTTTGCAAACCAAGGTTTATTAAGAAAATATTTTTGGTGTTATTGACTATTTGATTTTTTTTGAGAAAATGATTTTTACTAACGGTAAAAACTAAGCGTAAAGCGTAATGAAAAGCGTAAAAGGTAAATAAAGCTCAAGACCTAAAAATTTACTAGTTGTTCAATTTTAAGGCAAATTAAAGTCAAGTTTTTAAGCCTAATTTGTCACTAATTCATTTTTTCGCCTTAGTCGCGGTTATGGCATAAAACGATAAATAAAGTGTGTGATTGTGTCAGTGTATGTGTCGGTGCATTTTTATTATTTTTGATATTTACATAGGTCCTAGTTACATTCTAGAGTCTTGCATAAAATAAATAACAAGAAATAAAAATAAATTACATTAGATCCTAAATACATACTAAAAATGATGGTAAAAATATAAAATGTCAAGGAACAAAAATAATGCATAAAGATGAGGATGATAAATAAACAAATGGCAAAAATAACAACTAAATAAATAAACAATGATAAAATAAAAAACAAGTGACAAGAAGTAGAAAATATTTTTTATGATTTTTTAGAGGTAAAAGAGAAGAAAATTTGAGTAAAAAAAAAACACAATGCATGAGTGGTAAAAAAAGGGTAGAAAGATAGTGAAAATATAGTAAGAATTCTAAAGTATCAGACTGGATAGATCTGAGCCGTCTGATAGATCAGATGGCTCAAATCTGATCACAGCACCACAGATCACAGCCAACAGATGTTAATCACACGGTTCAGAAAGAGGGGTGAACAAAAGGGGAGATGAGAACGTTCAGGAGTCGTTGGATTGGGGAGATGAGCGAATCAGAGGGTTTGAAAATGAGAAGCGCATGGCAACGGGGTGGGCTGGCTCGCGCAGGATTACAGAGGTATAAATACCTCTTAAATCCGGTTGGCTTACCATTCCCAACTTCCTTCCATGGTTTCTCTTTCCAAACCCCTTCTCCTTTCTCTCTTCTTCCAGAAAAAGACGTATGAACAGGCATGGAGGTTCAAACGTCCGGCACGGTGGTCAGCCGGCGGCTCCGCCGTGCCGGAGTAAAAAACTCCGTTTTTTTAAAATTTTCTTACACATTCACACATCCTTTTTTATCCTCTCTTCAATTTTGAACTTATTTTTCGAAAAAAAAATTAGAAATGGCGAGGATCTACGAATTAAAAAACGAAAAACTACCTTCTCCCTTTGAAACTTCGATCCGGTTTCGGTGTTGTGTAGAAGGGCTTAAAACAGTTTGATTCCTGCTTACTTCTTGCGATTCAGGTTCGGATTTGAGTTAGGGTTGTTCTAGGGTTCAATTTTTTTCAAAAAAAAGGGAACATATTTGGCCTTGTGGATGAATTACGCTATTATTGTTGTAGCTATGGTCTGGAATGTGATATCATGGTTGTTGTTAGCAAGCTTGGACCGAAACAGTATGAGGTTTATGATTCAAAGGTGGTTCTGGAAAAAAAAAAATTAATGTTCATGAATGTTCATCTTGTTCTTCATGTGTTCATGAAAATTTTTTGGTTTGATTCTGATTTTGTGAAAGAGCAATGGTTTTTGGTGTTTGTGACCTTTTTTGGCAGCTGTGTCAGATTGGGTGAAAAGTCTTTTTTTTTTTAGCCAATCATTGGCAGTCTTTTTATAGTAGAAAATCTCTGATACATGGTAAAGACTACAGTACCCCTGCAAAAAACTTGGAGGAAAAGTTGTACAAAGGACCAATAGAGTAGTGACACATGGACAGAGTGATAGAAACAAACTTTTGACTTAAAATAACAATAAAAAAAATATTAATCAACAAAATACTTAGAATAATAAAATGAAAATAATAATAATAATAAAAGTAAATGAAAAACGAAAATTAATTAATAAAAGGAGAAGAAAACTTAAAGATAAATAAAAATGAAAGTAAAACAAGGATAAAAATAAAATTGTCCCTTCGGAACTAAAATGAGGTATTTTAAAATACCTCTCTGCCGAAATTTCGTCTGAAACGACGAAGCTTCTCGCTCTTTAAAAGACGAATAAAAGTAATAAAATGAAAGTTACAATGCGTATAAACGAAAATTTTGAAAATATGAACAAAATGAAAGGTAAAATGCAGATAAGATGCGGGTAAAATATGCAATAAAAATGCGAATAAAATGAACAAAAAGCGGGGACCCTGGTCCAAATTTGGGGTATGACAGATGCCCCTATTTAAGTTTCTTCGACATGGGGATTTAAAAGATGAATTTTTTTGAATCAACAAGCCGAAGAGACTTAAATATCAAATACACCAAATTTGACCAGTTGAAATGATGAATAGAGAAAAGATATCACTGGGGAGGAAAAGTTGCCTACTATCTTTGAAATGACAATTGACTAACGTGCATGAAAATAAAGTTTGCAAATTACCTTTTGAAAAGGTAACCAGTGCCTTGCAGAAAATGAAGCTTTTGTCGACTATTTTTGAAATAGTGGCCGAAAGTTTGCAGAAAATAAAGCATTTGTCGACTACTTTCGAAAAAGTAACCGAAGGTTTGATGAAAATAAAGCATTTTTGCAGAAAGTAAAGCATTTTGCAGAAAGTAAAGCGTTTGCAGAAAGTAAAGCATTTTTTTGCAGAAGATAAAGCATTTTTGCAGAAAATAAAGCATGTCAATTACTGACGAATGTGGTGTTATGAATGCCAGATGGTGACGACCTGACTGGGGACAAAAAGTTCACTGGGGAACAGAAGCTTAAAAATGGTAAAGGTAAATGCAATGTTGGTGAGGTAAAACTTGAGAAGACACTGGAGAAAATGAAAATGTGTATTTGTAGGCTGATGGTTTGTGGAAACTGACACTTGAAGTGTATACTTGGTGATATCTTCGGGTTAGACACACTGGGGATGCTGAAAAAGTATTGACAAATTGATTGATTGACACAAAGGCATTTGTGGGCTAATAACCTGATTCAAAGACATTTGCAGGGTCTTAACCTGACTCAAAGACATTTGCAGGGTCTTAACCTGACTCAAAAGGCATTTGCAGGGTATTAACCTGACTTAAAAGACATTTGCAGGGTATTAACCTGACTCAAAAGGCATTTGCAGAGTATTAACCTAACTTAAAAGACATTTGCAGGGTATTAACCTGACTTAAAAAGCATTTAAAGGTTTTTTGCAAGCTATTCGCTTGACACTGACGTAACAAAAGAAGTTTGCAAGCTACTCGCTTGACACACAAGTAACGAAAAAGACTGCAAGCTACTCGCTTGACGCACAGGTAACAAAAGATAGTTTGCAAGCTATTCGCTTGACTCACAGGTAAGTGAAGTTCGAACAGAAAGGATACGACCAAACAAGACTATTGGTGACATCTCTGGATCATACACGTTGGGGATGACGCTTTTGTGAGATACAAATGAAATAAGACAACAGGTGGTCGATGCATTCATGTATAAATGATGATTGTATGCAGTTATATGTGCAAGAATGTTTATATGCATGAATATGTGTATGAATAAATGTATGGATGCATGAATATATGAATGCGTGGTTTGGATGACTCTATATAACAAATGAAACAGACAACACCGAACAAGTAATATGGGAGGCGGACCGATGACATCGCAGTACAAACACTCGACAATCTTCATTGTGGGATGATGTTATTGGAGATGAATCAAATCACTGTCGGGGTAAAGCCCGCTATCAAACCACTGATGAGAGGAAGCTCAAACATCAAAACACTAAAGGGGTAAAGCCCATTTATCAAAAACCTGGCAGAGATCGTCATCACTCAAACCACATGCAAGAGACGCCATTAATCAAACGGTAGGCAACAATCGCCATTTTTCGGGGTAAAACCCATCAATCAATCAAACTGGCAGAAGTTGCCATTTGTAAACCAGCACAAGGTGTATTCTTCTGTTTGGCTCACTTGAAGTGTGATGCCTCTGTCTTTTTTATTTATTTTTTTATCATTTTTTTTTACAAATCCCTAACTTTTGCCTGGACCGCCCTTTCGGGTTTTCAATCCACCGGGAATTTATTTTTTTGTATGCCCCTAATTTTTGCCTGGACCGCCCTTTTGGGTTTTCAATCCACCGGGACACTCATTTTTGGCTTAAGCCGCCCTTTCGGGTTTTCGACTTAGCGAGCTCTTTTTTTTTGTATTTTTTTTGTATATATTTTTTTTGACAGAGGTCATCTCTCGGCCTTTGGTCATACTAGTCCTACAGGGTTTAACTGTCCTTGAGACAGATGTTGATGTATACTTCTTCTACTCATGAGTTCAAAGAAAATGTACCTGTTGTTTATGCATTTCAAAAGACATGAAAAAGTTTTAAAAGAATGTTTTGCTTTAAGTATTAACATCAAAAAAAAATAGAAGAGAAATATGCAAACAGAATAAAATAAGAGTTTCAAGTAAATGGGCACAGGCTCAAATTAATGTAAATGGAGTGGTGGCCTGCCAAAAGCATGACTCCACGGATTTTAAAAGTTTGGAAAATGGTAATTATATGGGAGAGGTACGTTGAACACAATAACCGCTATTCTCCCTGACAACTTTGAATTCCACAGTTCCGAATCTTTGATTTGCAGACGCTTCAGATCGGAAACCCTTTAACAGCTAAGATGCCCCAGTCGAATCATATCTGATTAGATGCAGTTACCTTGCCGTAAGTTGGAGGTTTTTCCTTTTTTTTGTCTAGGGCTGAAATGCCCCAAGTGAGTCATGCCCGACCAGATGCAGTTACCTTGTCATAATCCTTAACTTTTGCATAGATCGCCCTTGCTGGTTTCAACCTATCAGGATATACATTTTCATTTTTTTTTTGTTCCTTTTTTCTATACATGTCTCTAACTTTTGCATGGACCGCCCTTTCGGGTTTTCAGTCCATCGAGACGCTCCTTTTTTGCCTAAGCCGCTTATTCAAGTTTGCGACTTATCGAGCCTTTTTTTTGACAAAGTATTTCTTGACTGCATCGGTATTCACAGGACATACAAGTTCGTCACCCTTTTTCTTTGTAATTTAGGCATTCCTTGCCTCCGGAACCTGGTTAAATCAGATAGTATAACTTTGAGCACAAGACCAGTTTCTTGACATTCGTGGGGACAAACCTTCTTAGTTGAAAACCTGCTTCATCCTTTTGATATAACTATCCACGCCATACAACAGTAATGCCTTTAAATTCAATCAAGCTTAGCTTTCATTGGAACTTCCATTGACGGGACTTTGACCTCCATGTGAAGCACTGCCTTTATGTTTTATACTGAGGGATGGTGGGGGGGTTGCCCCTGTTGAAGTGTGTACTGAAGTACAATATTCATGCAAAGCAAATGGTAGCATCCATCTTCAGTTTGCAGCTTTAACAGCTAAGATGCCCCAAGTGAGTGAGGTCTCATTAGGAGCCGTTCCATTCTTTTCTTCTTCAGTTTCGGACACAAAGGAACTCAAAGTTGGGAGAGAGTACAGGATTAAAGTGTTCAACGGGTTTATTAATGCATGATTTGATTTTTTGATTTTGAAAAGCAAAAGAAAGTTATAATTATGCAGATATGATTAAAGAAAAAGAATTTTTTTTGGTTTTTTGTATTACCATTTTTCCAGAAAAAACACAAAATAAAAAGCAAAGTCGGAATCAAGATGACCTTTTATTAATGACGAAAATACATAAAGCAAGAAGCCCTAAACAAATTCACTTCCGTCTCAAATGGGACGAAAAGATTTTTTTGAAAAACATAAAACAACAAATAAATATTTTAAATGAACAAATAAGTAGTAGAAAGAAGCATCAACAACAACCCAAATGCAGCTAAACATTCCATGTAGTAACAAAAGGTTCCAAGATCCGATAGCGGATTAACCTGCATATTCAAATTCAAACTCTTCGAAAGGTATGAGGTTCTTTTGGACCAACTTCTGAACTACCTTCTGAAATGCAAAACAGTGCTCAATATCATGACCCGGTGCCCCTTGATGGAAAGCACAAAAGAGATCGGGCCTGTACCGAGATGTCAATTTTGTTGGCATTGGAGGCGGTGCCTTGGTGTAGATCAAATTCCTCTTAAGTAACCTTGGAAACAAATCTGCATAACTCATAGAAATAGGATGAATCTGAGTTCTTGGAGCCTGTTGTTGAGGTTGAACCTGTACCCCACTCATTTCCTGATCTTCGTACTCGGAATCATCATCGGGAACACTTTCTTCGACCGAACGTCTCTTTTGGACCCATTCTTCAATACGCATGCCTAGGGTCACCATCTTTGCAAAGCCGCTGAATGCACTTGCAAGCATATGCTCATAATAGGGCTGATCCAAAGTCTCCAGGAAAATCTCAGTAAACTCTTTCTCCTCTAGAGGTGGACGAACCTGTGCGGCGAAATCTCTCCAACGTTGGGCATAAGCTTTGAAAGATTCATTATCATCCTGGGTCATGGCCTGCAGTTCCCTTCTATTTGGGGCCACGTGCAAGTTGTAGTCGTATCGCTGAACGAAATCCTCACACAAATCCTTGAAAGTTTTGATATCAACCTTGTTCAGACCAACATACCATATCAGAGCGGCACCCGTCAAACTATCTTGGAAACAATGGATGAGAAGTTCATCATTACCTACTTAAGCAGACATCTTTCTCACGTACATCGCCAGATGAGTCTCAGGGCAAGTGTTCCCTTTGTATTTTTCAAAGTCGGGGACCTTGAACTTGGGTGGTATCACAACATTGGGAACCAAGCAAAGATCATAAGCACTTTTCCCAAACAAGTCCTTCCCACGGAGAGCTTTCAGTTCCAACTGCATTTTGTCAAGCTTTTGGTCAAACTTTTCTTTTAGTCTATCTTTCTGGTCGTATGCTTCCACACCCTTCGAGTGATAATTGGGTCCATGGTTTTGCTGAGTAGTGTGAATCAAAGGTGATGAGTAAGTCATAGCAGCTTGAGGGAACCATGGGCCCGGTTGAGGGATAGACATTGTTTGTTGCACAAAAGGAGCTTGAACCTTAGAGACACCATAACAGAGTACTTCACCAGAACTTAAAGGTGTGCTCCAGAGATAACCCTCAATGCATAGCATGTAGAGGAGTACTAGCAAACACTGTTGAAATCGGGGTAGTGGAGGCAACTGTCTCAGCTTGAGTGCTGACAAGAGAAAATGGCTGACCCTGCGCAACTGTCATCAAAGATACTAAATTCCTCAAAATCTCATTTTCGGCCCGGAGGTTCGTCACCTCTTCGCGAAGCTTGTGGTTCTCTTGTTCAAGATGATCCATTCTGATTTGCCCGAGTGTTTGTAGATGCGAGTAGATTGATGAATTGACCTTTTATGGAGAAGACACAATATGATACACAGACTAGAAACTATGAATGTAAATGATGCATGATTTGTTTATGCAAAAAGATTTTTTTTTTTTTTTTTGAAGGACTTATTAAAGTTTATTGTAAACATTGTAGAGGAACATGGTTTCATTGTATAGATATTGAAATAAAGTCCTTTTTCAAAAGGTAAGAACGAAACCAAGGAAAAGGTTCATAACACAAGCTAAAGCTTAATTTTTTTTGAAGTTTTATTTCTTGATGTTCATTCTCACAAGATCCATTCTTTTGATGTTTACAAAAGACTTGTCTAAGTCCTTCAATTTTGATGGAAAAAGTTGTTTATGAATGAATGCATGAATGCATGTATGCATGATTATTGTGAGGTTAAGTCCACAATGTTGGAGCTTAAGGGTAACAACGCCATTTGGTAAGGACTATGGTTTGATTTGCACTTGCATCACGGGTTCTACCAAGGTTCCCAAAGTTGTCAACCACTTCCAAACGTCATCAGGTTGTAAGATTACTCTTGGTCCAATGACACTCGTAAGAAAGTCTCGTTTGGGTGTAGTATCGCGTATCGACCAATTCGAGATTACTCTTGATTAGCCACCGCACTACGTCCTAAAAGGCTAGGATGGGTTAAAGGTAACTAAGGTCCTCAACTTCGACGGTCACTTGAAAATAATAAAGCTAACATGATTACTCGTGTCAACATGAATTACTTCCAAGATCCCTCCATTGAGTGGGGTTATCACATGAACCAAGACTCAAGATTACTCTTGGAATGGAACTTTGATTATACCCCGTCCTATCCTATATTTCTCTCAAGCCCGGGTGTAGGACTTATCTCACCACTCATGTTAAAAGTAAACAAGTAGGCATATATTTACAAAGTATAAGCAAATAATAAAGCATAAAGAAAGGTAAGTTAGGCTTAACCCACTTAGGAAATTAATGTCCCCAGTGAAGTCGCCATTTCTGTGCTCGCGATTTTCGGGTGTCAATCCATTAATTGGCTTTGAACCGTCAATCTTTGAACTCTCAATTTTTATCCGCGGGAAGGGAAAAAACGAGTAAAAAACCCTTAAAGAGATTAAGGTCCGGGGGTTGGTTTCGATTAGGGAAGGTGTTAAGCACCCTAAACGACTTCGGTATTCCGAAGGAGCCTCTTACCTAAATTAAACTTGTGCTAATTATTCGCTTAATTACTTGTAAAATATATTGCCTAAAATCTAAGTGAAAGAATGGGGGGAGAAGATGCATGTTTTTGTTGTTTTTATTGATTTGGAAAGGCATAAGCATTTTGCCTACATACCCGAAGACGGGATCAAAATCATGTAGTTCGCCTCAAAAATTTCTTTTGGTGAGTTGGGTTAATTTTAACAATTTTGAAAAAAAGATTTCTAAGAAGAGATGAGAGGCCTCAAGGCATGAGAATAAAAAAAAAATGTAAGGTTGTTTGATTTTAATTAAAGAAAAAGTTTAAGAGATTTAAAGGTTGATTGGAATTTGATTAAGAAAATAAAAGGAAAAGGATCACTTGATTTTGCAAACCAAGGTTTATTAAGAAAATATTTTTGGTGTTATTGACTATTTGATTTTTTTTGAGAAAATGATTTTTACTAACGGTAAAAACTAAGCGTAAAGCGTAATGAAAAGCGTAAAAGGTAAATAAAGCTCAAGACCTAAAAATTTACTAGTTGTTCAATTTTAAGGCAAATTAAAGTCAAGTTTTTAAGCCTAATTTGTCACTAATTCATTTTTTCGCCTTAGTCGCGGTTATGGCATAAAACGATAAATAAAGTGTGTGATTGTGTCAGTGTATGTGTCGGTGCATTTTTATTATTTTTGATATTTACATAGGTCCTAGTTACATTCTAGAGTCTTGCATAAAATAAATAACAAGAAATAAAAATAAATTACATTAGATCCTAAATACATACTAAAAATGATGGTAAAAATATAAAATGTCAAGGAACAAAAATAATGCATAAAGATGAGGATGATAAATAAACAAATGGCAAAAATAACAACTAAATAAATAAACAATGATAAAATAAAAAACAAGTGACAAGAAGTAGAAAATATTTTTTATGATTTTTTAGAGGTAAAAGAGAAGAAAATTTGAGTAAAAAAAAACACAATGCATGAGTGGTAAAAAAAGGGTAGAAAGATAGTGAAAATATAGTAAGAATTCTAAAGTATCAGACTGGATAGATCTGAGCCGTCTGATAGATCAGATGGCTCAAATCTGATCACAGCACCACAGATCACAGCCAACAGATGTTAATCACACGGTTCAGAAAGAGGGGTGAACAAAAGGGGAGATGAGAACGTTCAGGAGTCGTTGGATTGGGGAGATGAGCGAATCAGAGGGTTTGAAAATGAGAAGCGCATGGCAACGGGGTGGGCTGGCTCGCGCAGGATTACAGAGGTATAAATACCTCTTAAATCCGGTTGGCTTACCATTCCCAACTTCCTTCCATGGTTTCTCTTTCCAAACCCCTTCTCCTTTCTCTCTTCTTCCAGAAAAAGACGTATGAACAGGCATGGAGGTTCAAACGTCCGGCACGGTGGTCAGCCGGCGGCTCCGCCGTGCCGGAGTAAAAAACTCCGTTTTTTTAAAATTTTCTTACACATTCACACATCCTTTTTTATCCTCTCTTCAATTTTGAACTTATTTTTCGAAAAAAAATTAGAAATGGCGAGGATCTACGAATTAAAAAACGAAAAACTACCTTCTCCCTTTGAAACTTCGATCCGGTTTCGGTGTTGTGTAGAAGGGCTTAAAACAGTTTGATTCCTGCTTACTTCTTGCGATTCAGGTTCGGATTTGAGTTAGGGTTGTTCTAGGGTTCAATTTTTTTCAAAAAAAAGGGAACATATTTGGCCTTGTGGATGAATTACGCTATTATTGTTGTAGCTATGGTCTGGAATGTGATATCATGGTTGTTGTTAGCAAGCTTGGACCGAAACAGTATGAGGTTTATGATTCAAAGGTGGTTCTGGAAAAAAAAAAATTAATGTTCATGAATGTTCATCTTGTTCTTCATGTGTTCATGAAAATTTTTTGGTTTGATTCTGATTTTGTGAAAGAGCAATGGTTTTTGGTGTTTGTGACCTTTTTTGGCAGCTGTGTCAGATTGGGTGAAAAGTCTTTTTTTTTTTAGCCAATCATTGGCAGTCTTTTTATAGTAGAAAATCTCTGATACATGGTAAAGACTACAGTACCCCTGCAAAAAACTTGGAGGAAAAGTTGTACAAAGGACCAATAGAGTAGTGACACATGGACAGAGTGATAGAAACAAACTTTTGACTTAAAATAACAATAAAAAAAATATTAATCAACAAAATACTTAGAATAATAAAATGAAAATAATAATAATAATAATAAAAGTAAATGAAAAACGAAAATTAATTAATAAAAGGAGAAGAAAACTTAAAGATAAATAAAAATGAAAGTAAAACAAGGATAAAAATAAAATTGTCCCTTCGGAACTAAAATGAGGTATTTTAAAATACCTCTCTGCCGAAATTTCGTCTGAAACGACGAAGCTTCTCGCTCTTTAAAAGACGAATAAAAGTAATAAAATGAAAGTTACAATGCGTATAAACGAAAATTTTGAAAATATGAACAAAATGAAAGGTAAAATGCAGATAAGATGCGGGTAAAATATGCAATAAAAATGCGAATAAAATGAACAAAAAGCGGGGACCCTGGTCCAAATTTGGGGTATGACAATATCATAAAAATATTTATTTGTGTTAAAATAGATTAAAGTGTAGTGCATATTTAATTATCAAGGGAGAGTATTGTAATTCAAGCATCTTATAAGGGAGGGGAGTGTAAATTTTAGTTTTCAAGGGAGGAAATTGTATATTTTAACATTAGAAGGGAGGAGAGTGTATTTCAAGCATCTTTCAAGGAAGGGGGATATATTTTACTCTTAAATTAAATATAAATAAAAACCAATAATAGGAATGAAACCCACCTCCCACCGCAATTATTTCTCCTTTTTTGGTAATTCACTCTCAGATTGTAATTCACTCTCATTGGAGAACATTGGATGTTTTCCCCAAGAATTTTCAACTAGATATTCCAGAACGAATTACAAATGGTCCTCACTTCAGCTAAAAAGCAAGTTCATTACCGTTTGTCCATACTCCAACACAATGGTCTTGCACTCCTTGCTTACGACTCCAGATCATATTAATTTGTATTAATATGTGATCATATTTGTTGTCTTTAATTTGTATTAATAATGTTTTTCAGGTGGAACTCCAAATGAACAAAATGGAGAACCAAAGGATATTGAGATAGAGGAAACAACAACAACTCCAAATGAAATAAAGACGGAATATGAAAACGAAGTTGACAGAAGGATGACCCCACTTTTGGTTGCAGTAAAAAATGGAATAGTTGAAATGGTTAACGAAATTCTAGACAAAATACCAAATGCCATTTATGACACAAACTCGAGGAAAGAAAATGTATTGCTTGTTGCAGTGAAGTCAAGACAACCCCTTATTATTGAGATATTGAGAATGAAAATGAGTAAGTACTCAAAAGAACAACTTTGGAATATCTTGATCCATGCAAAGGATCGCAGGCAGAATACAATATTGCATTTGGCAGCAGAGGCATTAGGTGGTGATAAACCTGGGCAGATTGCTGGTCCTGCCTTGCAAATGATGTGGGATATAAAATGGTTTCAGGTACATACAATTACAACCATATGTATGATCTTTTATTCTTCAACATATTTCTTTTTTTGGAATTAGTTTATCTATCTTAAATTTTTTTCATAGACTTCATCTTTTACCTATCAATAAAATTCTAGATAAGGTTCGACTTTTAGATGACCAATTCTAAATGTGAAGAGTGTGTTATGAATTAGTCTCACATTGAATGAAATACGGCCCGCACGTGAGTTTATAATTGGGATGACAAACTTGTTTTGAGAAATTTCCTTGAAGCGAAAGCTACAGTAAAAATTTGAATAAATTACATTTTTTTCTTCCCTAAGTTATTTTTCGGTTTTACTTAATTTATTTATTTTTCGGTCTTTTAAGTTAAAAACGTTTGACACTTTGACCCTTTTTGTCAATTTTTCATTTAAATTCGTAAAATGTTTCGTAAGCGGCGTTATATTTTGATGATTAAACATCTGATTCAGCAAGAAGAAAAAGACCAATGTGTCTTTTAACTTGCAAAAGTTACCTATATATATTTGCAAGTTAAAGGACCAATCTGTCTAGTTTATAGCTTAAAAGACTGAAATAAAATTAAAAAAATGAATGTGAAATCTAAAAATAATTTAAGAATGAACATGTTTGTATATGTTGATCCGTTTGTTTTGTTTCCCAACCTTGGAGCAGTATATCAAAAGCCTTGTGCCACAACACTTCTATTTAAGAACCAACAACAACGGCATAACAGCTGCAGAAATCTTCAAGAGAACACACGAAGGTCTTATAGTTAAAAGCAATGAATGGCTACAAAAGACATCAGAATCCTGCTCTGTTGTAGCCGTGCTTATCGCCGGTGCTTCCTTCACCACAGCAAGTGCAGTACCTGGCGGAACAGCTGAGGGTAGACCAATATTAGAAGACAATCCTGCATTTAATGTCTTTGCATTTGCTTCGCTTAGTGGCCTCTGCTTCTCTGTCACCGCACTCATCATGTTCCTTTCTATTCTCACTTCTCAAAAACAAGCTAAAGATTTTCACAGGAATTTGCCACTGCAACTTTATATCGCGTTAAGTTCTCTTTTTGTGGCCCTTGCTTCAATGTTTGTTTCCTTCTGCACTGGCCACTTTTTCTTGATTAGCCATAGATTTAAGCCGATATTGTTCCCAATTTATGCAGCAGCTTGTTTGCCTGTGGCTTTCTATGGTGCTGCACAAATTCCTCTGTACTATTATCTTCTAAAAGCTATTTTCGCTAGGATACCAAAGGCAGCAATTGATAACGGTGACAATTTTTAGGAACCTCTATATCACTATATGGAATAATCAGTGTGGTGCTGGATATTTGTAATATGTAAAGCTTTTTATTTTATTTTTCTTTTGCTGGTTATGTGTGTTGAAGTTGAGATGATTTGGCATACTTCTAGATAAACTTTCGATAAAAACATGATGCTTTGGAATGTAATAATTTATTTTATGTAACTGAGTTTAAGGTTTGAGAATGTAATATTAATCACATTATATATGTATAGAAGTTTGGAAAAACTAATATTTGTTTTTTGTTGGATTTTCTTGAATTTGTGTTAGTATATGATGCCCGAATATATGTATAGGGTTCTTAATGTATGAGCATAGTGGGATAGTAACATTGAGTGTGTCACAAGTTCATACTTTTATCTTTTCAAAACTACTTTTTCAGAGTATGGAGAAACTATAAACACTTGGGATAGTTTACAAAGACTCTAAACGCTAGATTGTCTCATGTGTGACATGATAAACACCGAGACATATTCGTATAGGATACATATTCAATATCAATATTCACAGATACTCACCTGTGGATGCGTATCCTACGAGATATCGGAATTAATTATTTTAATTTTAAAAAATATTTTATAGGATACTTATAGGATAGTTTTCATATACACAAGAATATTTATAAGATGCTTCATAAATATGTATCCTAGAAAAGATGAAGCGTAAAAAAGTAAAAAAGTGAGACAATGTTGTGAAAATTCAGTGGAGATGTATATATTTGATTAAATTTTCGATGTAGTACTTAAAATTATACTTCTCGTAGAAGATGGTAACGAGAGATGAGATTCAATTAATCAACATTAGACAAAATTTATGTTGAGTTCTTTTAACGATGCTTTTGTTGATATCCTAATAAATGAAAGAAAAAATAATATGATTTATATGAGAACTTTACATTTTGTTTTAAATTTGATCACATATATTATTTTAAAAGAAATAAGACTTTTATCATAATATAATAATGAAGAGTAAGCAATGCTTATATTCTTCAAGTATTTTACATGCATATAAGTTTATGTAAACAAATTTTGTTAACGTATCTTAGCAATATTTTATCCTAAATTTTAAAAATTTGACGTATCCGCATATCTGCATCGTATCGTACCCGCACATGTACCACATCTTTAGGCTTCATAGACTGATACAAGCCAAGATCGTTGTTGGGTACCTCATCATGGTGGGCTAACCGAGTAAATGATGGGATAATGGACTTGGAGAATATTGATGCTTCGTGAAATCTTTAGATAGAAACCTTGAGTACTGTAATCATAGATTATAGTGGATGAAGTCCTTGTAATGTTAGAGGGAAAAATCACTCTGGATATGGTGGACTAGACTAACCTAGGGATGTCAATGGGTATCCGTGGATACAGGTAGTATGATATCCGTCTCCGTCCCGTTGGATAAATATCGTACCCGTGTCCGTCGCCATATCCGTGCGGATATTTTTATACGGGTAATCCACGGGTATTTAGATACCCACGGATATTTGCGGATACCCATGAATTTTTGAATAATTTTTTTTAACATAGAAAAATAAACTTCAAATTTTAATCATCCATACATAACAATGCATAAAATTTAAATTGAAAACAAATAAGAGGGTAATTAGTTTGATAATTGATTGATATTATAACAAATGGTTGGTATAATATATATTGCCAATTGAAATATTTATGTATTCATCTAAACTCCCGAATATTTTAGTAATTTACATGGATTTTTTTGAGATACCAAACGATCTTACATACATACATACATATATATATATATATATATGGATATTTTAGTAATTTACTTAATTTACTAACGGGTACGGATACCCGCGGGCATGGGTATCATCAAATATGTATTCGTGTCCATATAGTAACGGGTAGCGAAATACCCGTTTATTATACCTGCGGGCACGGGTTTTTTTTGCCCCCTTAGACTAACCCATTAAATTCATAGTGAACCAATATTAATTGTGCGATATCGTCCTTATATATATATATATATATATATATATATATATATATATATATATATATAGTTAGGATTCGTTGACATCAAATTTCAACCATTCATTTAAGTTTGATCAAAGGCTCATAATTCTCATTAAAAAGTCTTCATAAAATTCTAACTTTTTTGATCCACAGAATCACACGCGTAAAAGACCAGCAATGTAACCACTTATTCAATAATGTTTCTTCTAGCCAATTTCAAATTATCCAACTATACCACCAATTATCCACACCCAGTAAAGTAATTGGATGCAAATTCAATTGGATTTAAATTATATAAAAATCTTTCCTTCAACCAATTTTATTCAGGTGAAAACTCAATTGGCCGATCCCATTTCACTTAGGTTTCTTCAACCAAAATCTTCTTCCTTATGATCGTCTCTCCCCTTAAATTCAATTTGCAAAATCATAAGTTATGTAACAGACTAACTAAGCAAATCTTAACTAATGATCAAGCAGTTTGCATTGAAAACAACTAGGCCTATTAAAAGATAAAGCAACTAGAACAATGTTAACAAAAGATAATATCATTATTCATATTGTTACTAACCTATAGAACAATGTTTCATTTCCTGGTCTTGTCACTTGCCATAATGAAACTGTATGTGCAAAACCAGGAGTGTAGGTGCAAATGGATACAAGAGTTCAAGAAGATACAGAAAAACATAACAGCTCCCTACACACAACATTCCTACTCAAATAAGTATACCATATGCACACAAAAAAATTGCGCATTAAAAATTGCAGGAAATATACCTGATTTGCACCATAACACTAAATCTCAACTCGCCATATCATAGGAAACCACCTTTGAGTAACTCTAATCAGACTGTAGAAACTGCAACCAAGACAACCCTGAAATGAAGCAAACAAGTAAAGATGCAAGCTGTCGCTATTTACAATAATAAACTCTTGAGATTACAATTAAAATACTTACACAAACTGTAAAACAAAATTGAAAATCATGACAAATGTACAAATTACATACTCAAATTTTAAGTTGAAATCATGAATCGTTCTATCTAGCTCACCTAGCCAAGTTTCCCAATTCACTTTCTCAATGTTTTGGGTTTCAAGTTCTCTTTTAATCATCAAATAAATTTCTCTTTTAATCATCAAGTTCTCTTTCCCAATTCACTTATTAATTCAAAATTTCTCTAGTTTAATCATCAAATAAATCAAAACAAAACTTCTAAACACATGCAACAAGAGATGAACTTGGATCCAATAGTTTGAGTAAATTACAATACCTTCCCGAGAGTACAACCAGAGCAATACCAGCAACACCGACACCAACAGTGATAACATTAGCATCACCGTTGAATTTTTCTGAATTAACTTCGCCGACATCGATAATCGTCGCAATTTAAGAAACAAACCTTCATAATTACACTTCTTAAGCATCTTTTCAAGGATCTTAAGCCATGTTGGATGCCAAATTCTTGTTGGTTAATCTCATATACTTACGGTTAACTATTGACATTCTTACTTAATGCCCATTTTTACTCCTACCCTCCCAAAACACAAGAAGCACCTTCATTCTATCCCCTAAATATAATAAATCCTGTAAAATAATTCTTATGAGATGAGGAACAAAAGTGACCCATATTCAGAGAATACAAAAGTGAGCCATTTGTGATTGAACAAACATGATGAGAAAAGGAACAAGCCTGATGAAATGAGAGCAGTAAAAGTTGAATCCGATTTCAAGAACAAGAACTGGAACATGAACAACAAAGGCGATGAGAAAAGCTGGTACACAAACGCGATAATCAACAAAATCTGGAACAGGAATAGCACGGTGGAAAACTGGAATAGGACCAACACGATGGAAAAGCTGAAACTTAACTAATGAGGTTCAATTTCATTGATGATTGATTTTGATTTCAATGAAAATTGGAAATTTTGTTGTTGTGTTTAGGGTTAATTTTCTTTTGGGTTCAAGTGTAAAGAGGGAAAAAGATGAAAGGGAGTAATGTTAGGGTTTCATTTTTGATAAAAAAAAAATGAAGAGGAAAATTCATTGAAGAGGGAAGTTTTTGGCTTTCAATTTTGATGAAAATATCAAAGGGGGGAAATTTTTTAGCTGACCCGCTCAAATGAAAAAGAATTTGTTCTTCAAACTCTTTAAGTTTAATAATAATAAAATAAAATAAAAATAGTGGCCGTCCGAAATCTGTCTCAATGTTTCACACGGTTTTGGGACGGATTTGTTTTTTTAATGAAATTCGTGCGAAATTCGTGGGAAAAAACTTTGTTTGACCATGTCATAAAAATTTCACACGATTTTTGGACGGATTTGGGACGAAAATTTCGCTCCTTTCAAACCGTCTCAAATCCGTACGAAAAATTCAAACAAAAACTCATCCGTCCGAAAACACAGTTTTTTTAGTAGTGACCACTGAATCAGATTTTGATTGGACAATTTTCTCAACAAGTCTGTTTTTGGATTACAAATTTCTATTTTGTAGATCATACCCTTCAAAAGTTTAAAATTATTGTTAAGATTAACATAACAAATACTAGAATTTGATATTTTGCAGATATGCTAGATCTGGTAGATGTATAGTCACAATTTAACATTTCGATGAATTGAATTTGAAATTAATTTAGAGGTTTTGAGATTAGTAATGAGGATAGGAAAAACGGATGCACAATTTTTGGAGTCAACACTTCTGATCGAAAGCGTATGTGATTGCATTTGATTATATATGTCATTTTTGGTGTCCGTGCTTCATAGTTGACTAATATCATTTTTGTTGTTGGCAAGGTCTTTGATATCATTTATCCCATATATAGTGATACGGGAAAGTCACGCTTGGGGAGAGATTGTTGGAGCTCAAGTGTGAGTGTTTAGTCTGACATTGACTATGAATGAGTTGAATTGAGGATATATAAGATTTTGAGTGGAGATGTGGTGTCCCGATCACGTTGGTGCTTATTTAAGGATGGAGATCGGAGAGGAATACCATAAATTTCATAGATAATTCTTTTATGCTAGCTTAACTCTAGGATAAAGTAATCTTCTTAGTTGCCTTATGGTATTCAGATAACGGCTATTCCAAAGTGGTTTCCTTGTTGGACATATGTAGGAAGACTGATGAGCTACGCTTTGTTAATTAGCTTGTTGGGGTTATTTTATGTTTGTTCTCTTTCAAGTAGATGTCTTATCCTTGATTCTCGTATGGCTCTGTTTGGCAAGGCAAAACCGCTAGCTTATAGCGGATAAGCCTACAGAATCAAATAATTTAATATAGAGGTTTTGGTAATCAACTTTTTCCCACTAGATTATAGTTTATTTCACTAGCTTAAAGTGTTTTCCAGACGCAACTTGAAGTGTGTTTGAGTTTATATCATAGTGAATTACTAGTAACATACCTGTGCTGACACACAGGTATAGTGACTGTTTGTTGTTTAAAAGAGTCTGATTTTCTTTTTAATGGTTGTTATATATTGTTATTTAAATTTTAAAAATTTAATGTAATATTTTTTTAGGTTTTGAAAATGTTAATATAACTTCGTTACATGTGATGGACAATTATTTCTCTGTAATGATTGTTAAATTTTGCAGAATATGATAATGCACATTAAATATAATACAATTTTTACATATCATAAATTTATTTAAATTTGTTAAACTTGAAACGAAAACAATGTTATAATATTTGAATATAATGGAGAATGAGATATTGTGTGTATATTTTCAGTCTATGTAGATATTAAAAATAATATCAAGCAGTTTATTATAATATTACAACTTATCATGTAATATTATAAATAGTTCAATATCATTATATAATTGAATTGAGGTGATGATATTATAAATAGTTTAAACGTTTTAGCAGGAACAGTTTTTATAAATGATTAATTGTCATGTAAATCAAGGTTAGTTTAGTTAATGATAATTTATCCCGTGTATTTAATTTTTTTTTATGAAAGTTTATCCTGTGCATTTTAGTTTATGAGGGTTCAATATCATTATAGAATCGAAGTGAGGTGACATTATAAATAACAGGAACATTTTAGCAGGAACAATTTTTTATAATTATCGTTTATCAAAGTTAGTTTAGTTAACGACAACTTATCTCGTGCATTTATGTTACTTATGAAATTTTAGTCAACGACCACTTCTCCGATGGATTTCAGTTATCTACAAAATTTTATTCAATCTTTGTTTATCCTGTGCATTTTAGTTGATAAGTGTTCAATATCGTTATAGAATTGAATTAAGGTGATGATGTTATAAATACTTTAAATGTTTTAGCAGGAACAATTTTTATAAAGGACAACTTGTCATGTAAATCAAGGTTAGTTTAGTCAATGATGATTTATCCCGTGTGTTTAATTTTTTTTCTTTTGAAAGTTTAGTCAATGTTCACTTATCTAGTGCATTTTAGTTTATGAGGGTTCAATATCATTATAGAATCAAAGTGAGGTGACATTATAAGTAACAGGAACATTTTAACAGGAACAATTTTATAAATATCGTTTATCAAAGTTAGTTTAGTTAGCGACAACTTATCTTGTGCATTTATGTTACTTATGGAATTTTAGTCAATAACCACTTCTCCGATGGATTTCAGTTATCTACGAAATTTTATTCAATCTTTGTTTATCTTGTGCATTGTAGTTGATAAGTGTTCAATATCGTTGTAGAATTGAATTGAGGTGATGATGTTATAAATAGTTTAAATGTTTTAGCAGGAACAATTTTTATAAAGGACAACTTGTCATGTAAATCAAGGTTAGTTTAGTCAATGATAATTTATCCTGTGTATTTAATTTTTTTTCTTCTTCTGAAAGTTTAGTCAATGTTCACTTATCTCATGCATTTTAGTTTATGAGGGTTCAATATCATTATAGAATTAAAGTGAGGTGTCATTATAAATAACAAGAACATTTTAGCAGGAACAACTTTTTATAAATGTCGTTTATCAAAGTTAGTTTAGTTAGCGGCAACTTATCTCGTGCATTTATGTTACTTATGAAATTTTAGTCAATAACCACTTCTCCGATGGATTTCAGTTATCTACGAAATTTTATTCAATCTCTGTTTATCCTGTGCATTTTAGTTGTATAGTAAATGTTTGTTATTCGTAAAAGATCATTAAATTTTAATAAGAGTTTTAATATAATTGAATTGTATGTCAATTTAAAGTAAATGTCGAATTATTTGTGTATTATATTTTTTATGGTATAATAAAGTAAAATTACATTGATTAAGTAATTTAAACTTTTTGGAATCAGTAGAAGACACTTAATATTAATTAAAATGCAGAAAAAACAATTGAGATGCAACATTAATGCATTGGTACAATTTTAGGATAAATAGTCATGAAAATAACCTACATAGTCCTATTTTATGCTAAATACATGGCAAACATAATAATTATTGATAAAAAATTCCTTGAAAAGATAAAATATTATTGATAGAAAATTTAAATTTGATAGCGCATTCTGGTAGGAATTTATTAATTTGGGAAAAGTTATTCCACTTTTGTCCAATTTGTGTAGTTAATTTGCGATCATTATTGACAATGATGTTGAAATTTTGGTTTTCTCCATTATCTCCACATAATATGAGGCTCTCACATATGTTGTGCTTTATAAAATTTGCAAAGTCACACTTGTGAAGACCATTATCCGTAATTAATTTTACAAAAAACAAATAAATTAAATTTTGCAAAATAACCATTATGCACATGAAATTAAGGAGATCACGAGTTTTAATAAGAAGGATTGTGAAATTTTGCTAGACTTCGATTTTTATATATTGTTAGTAGAAGTAGATGTTAGTAGATATGTATCAGTGACGACTTCGCTCGTGTGTAAAAGTAATTATTAGTAGACGTAGATGTTGGTGGATTTGTATTAGTGATGACTTCGCCCGTGTATAATAATAATTTTTAAAGCCAACAATGACATCTTATTTCGTGTATAATAAATCTTTTTAAAGTTAACACATGTAATTAAGAATATAATGAGTTTTAATAAGTACAATTATGAAATTTTGGTGGACTTCGATTTTTATATATTATTATTATTGTTAGTAGACGTAGATGTTAGTAGATTTGTATCAGCGACGACTTCGTCCGTGTGTAAAAGTAATTATTAGTAGACGTAGATGTTGGTAGATTTGTATTAGTGACGACTTCGCCCGTGTATAATAATAATTTTTAGAGTAAATTACACTCCCCTCCCCTCAAAGATACTTGAATTACACTCCCCTCCCCTCTTATGTTAAAATATACACTTCCCTCCCCTCTTATTCAAAATATATTAAAAAATATTTCACTCCCCTCCCCTAAGAGAAACTTGAATTACATTCCCCTCCCCTCTTATGTTAAAATCTACACTTTAATCCCTCAATATTTTTTTATTTCTAATAATCTAGCAAAAAAATAATAATCTAACACACTTTGGAAAAAAAAAATAGTATTGAGAGTCTATTTTAATATAATCAAAATTTGAATACATATTTTTCTCTATTTTTTATTCACAATTTCACTATCATATAGGTTTAAACCCTAATACAAAATATGAAACAACCCAAAATAAAATAAAAATATATGAAAAATTACTAAATACAATAAAGCATGGTTATTTAAAAGTTAGTTTTATACTATAAAATATGAAATTAATAGCAAAATATTTAAATTTAATTATCATTGATATTTAAATTATAAAGAAATGAATTTATTTTTCTTAAATGGTGGTTCAAAATTACTATATATCATAAAAATATTTATTTAAGTTATAATAGATTAAAGTGTAGTGCATATTTAATTATTAAGGGAGAGGATTGTAATTCAAACATCTTATGAGGGAGGGGAGTGTACATTTTTCTTTTCAAGGGAGGGGAGTGTATATTTAAACATAAGAGCGGAGGGGAGTGTAATTCAAGCATCTTTAAGGGGAGGGGAGTGTAATTTACTCTAATTTTTAAAGCTAACAGTGACAACTTATTTCGTGTATATTAAATCTTTTATAATATATATCAGCGTGACATGTCACATGGTTAATAATTATCTTGAAATTTATATCGGTGACAACTTGTCTCTTTTGTTATGATTATTTAAAATTTGTACTGATAACATGTCATCTCGCGTATAATATTGAGTTTTGTTTAAATGTTTAAGTTAGTTTTTCACTGATATTTTAAATAGTACAAACTCTTTGTCATGAATAATGTTTTATAAATGACAACTTATCACGTGTATCAAAGTTAGTTTAGTTAGTGACAACTTATCGTGTTTATTTTAGTTAATTCTGAACATTTATCAGTGAAAAATTGTCAACTACATGATATTGTAATTTAATCAATGTCATCTTCTCTTGTGCATTTTATTATGGATAACTTATCTCGTGCATGACCATTCTATTTAATCAATGTCAATTTCTCAACTTTCATTTTGGTTATTTATAAAATTTTAGTCAATGTTCACATATCTCGTGTATATTAGTCGACGAAGGTTCAATATCATTGTAAAATTGAGGAGGGATGTGATATTATAAATAGTAGAAATGTTTTAGCATATCCATTTTTTTTTTTATAAATAACGACTTGTCCAGTATATCAAAGTTAGTTTAGTCGATGACAACTTATCTCATGCATTTGAGTTAATTTTGATATTTTATTAGTAAAAACTTGTCAAATGCATAATAGTTTAATTTAATCAATCTGAACTTCTCTTGTGCATTTCATTAATGCCAACTTGTCTCTTGCGCCCATTTCAAAAACAAAAAAAAAAAGTATCTTGTGCATGATATTTCTATTTTTTTTGTTGGTGAGATAGTTCTATTTATCAATGGAAAATCTTTGTCACATGCTTATTTGTACACATCAGTGACAAATATTTGTTCCAAATTTTTATATGTTAACGAAAAAAATTTATGTGGCATTTTTTAAAATTTATAAGTGACAAATATTTGTCTCTTGCTTTCCTTATATCTACCAATCATAAATCTTTGTGCTTTTTCTTGTGACAAATCTTTTTCCCATATTTATTTGTATGTATCACCGACAAATATTTTTATTCTTTTTTTCAAGGGGACAAATATTTATTCTTTTTTTTTTACAAAAAAAATATTTATTCTTGATTTCTATCTATCAATTAAAAATATCTTTCTTATATATTTGTTTTTATATTCAACCGTGATAAATATCACACATATTTTTAAATAGCTATAAGTACACATGTCTTTTTGTACATATCAGATGATCAATGTTTTACCGTTAATTTTATTATGTAACAATGAAATTTATTTATTTTATGTTTTTATAAATATAAAAAAAGTTTCAATATTAATTAATTAATGTGACAACATGTCGTTAGATATGTGTAAAATAACATTAATTTAACTATTTTTTAGAGGTTAATTAAACTACTACTATTATTTTTAATATTTTATAAAAATTATTATTATTATTATTTTATTTTTTTGACAAATTATTATTATCCTTATCCTTATTTATTAATTTTGTTAAGTCTTAATCTAATTTTTTTCCCTCCACTAATCCTTTATAAGGTTTGCAACAACTCTATCCTAAAATTTTGGCTTTAAATTTGCATCATATATGTTTTTCATTTCTCTCTCTAATGACCGTGCATATTTTTCAAAGCAAAAATTTAATAGATATGTTATTTAATACGTTTACAAACAGAATACCCTAATTTCCATGTCATGCAAACTCGGCTACCCTAAATAATTTGTTAGGAACCATGAACTGCATTAATTTTTTATGTTTAATAAATAAAGAGTTTTTCTATCATGTGCAAATTTGCATAGGTTAAGAAGTTTAAAGAAGTAACTTTGACTTGGAACTTGTGTTTTTTATATTAAATATGTAACTTTTAATCAATAATTGTTAGTTTTCAATGAAAGGTTACTACTTCTAGTTATCTTAACATGTGCAATATTGCACATGTTAGACAAACCTATAAATAAAATAGACTCGTGCAACAATATAATTTTGTATTCTTTTTATCTTTTTTCTTTATAATATTTTTTATTATTATTTGATTGTAATATTGTATCTCTAATAATTGAATTTGCGTTTATTGATCGACCCATGATCTTACGGATTAAAGATTATTTATTGGTCTACATTGTAGTCGAGAAGACTCGTGTGTCGCAAGGGTCATCATTATTATTATGTTACACTACTTTGTCAATTTTTCAATTAAAAAAACACATACCCTTTTTATCTCGTACAAACCAAGAGTCTTTTTTATAATTTTCTTTTTATTATTATTTTTTTCATTTAACTTTATCCCCCAGGCACTATACTCATTTCACAGTTATTTTTCTCTCTCTTCACCAAACAAAGTCTGAAAAACTCTCTCATTCACAAACAAACCCTAGCCGCCAGCCTCCCTCCTTCAGTGCGCTCCGGCGGCGGCGTTTCATTGTTTCACCATCTTCATCCTATCCTTTTCATCAGTAATTTTACTCTATCAAATTTATTTTCACGTCAAAGATGATTTTCTATTTCCCTACGGCCATTTTTTCGGCTAGATCTAGTCAACCACATACAAGTTTTTGAAAAACCATCACCATAAAAATAGTCCCCTCCATCTTCTCTGCAAAACCCATTAAAGAAAATCAGGATCAGATCACTTTCGCCGGTTACCACCGTGCCGAAGTTTGCAACCACCGCGCCAGAAAAGAGCTGACGTGTTTACATCCCAATCTTGTATGTTTTGGTCTCTTACCTTTGTTGTTGTCTTCATCAAGGTGAAGTTGTTTACATATTTTGTTTCCATGCAGCAACAACAACAATAGTAAAAATATGAAATTGAATGTGATTTTGTTTTATTTTCCAGAGATGTAAAAGTTCTCTTGCAGATGAATCCTTTTTAGTTATAAAACAGTTGAACAAAATATTTTTTTTTTATACTATTGATAACAAAAATCCTTTATTCAATTTTGGTTTTTTATACAATTTTGATAAAAAATAGTAAAAGTTTTTTTTTTTTTTATAAAACAATTCTGTTAGATGCACTTTCTCTAATAAGATTGGTCTTTTCCATTTTTGTTTTCTTCATCATTAATGAAAACAATGTTGATATTGATTAGCTAGTTGTAGAATATAATATATATGTATATCGTTTCTTATGCATTCATGTATGGATCGTACATTAAAAAGAGCTTCATTTAACATGTTATAGCTTGTTAGAGATCTCATGTGTGAAGAGAAAAAAATAAAGACAATTCATTATCATCTTCATACCTTTGTGAAGATAAGAGAAGTTTCATTTACCTACATTCGTTGTTGAAGAATTTTCTGCAAAATAGAGATGAACAAAATATGGAGGTTAGAAAAAATTTGAGAAGAAAAAAAAAAGTATACATAAAAACCAGTTAAGGATAAGAAAGAGAAGAAAAAGTGAGAATGATATAATAGTGAAGAAGTATTGGATGATATATAAAATAGTATTTGAAATTTGAATTTTGAATTTTTGCCCCCAAGAGTACAACTTGCAGCATTGGTATTGACAAATAAATGCTGTCATGAGACCAGCAAAAGTGAATTATCTAGTTGCAATGTAAAGGAAAATGTGTTTTTGTAGAGCAAATAAACTAAACCAAATGCTTTTAGTAGTTACATGACATCATCATAGTTAATTGTGGTCATTTAGTTCAATAAAGTAATTTTTAGACAACTTTTACCCTCAATTGTGTGATTTGGCCAGCAACCAGCTTAGGGTAGTAATAGATTTTCCACAACATCTTCCCTTATATTAAGAAAGATTGTTTGACTCACTTTTTTACATTTATCAGCTAGTTCAACCGCCAATTTTATCAAACACTTCAAATTCAATTCACTAGCTTATCCGCTATACCTTCATATGCTATGCTATCTATGTGTTCCACTCTTGTCTTCAATAAATAAAGTTCTACGAAGTTTACTAGTTTAGTCGCTGTTCTTTTTGTTTATAGGAAATACTTTGTTTGTGCAGGTTCTCTAAATCAATTTTCAGTTTTTAATTATTGAGGATGGTGCTGGTCCTGGCCCTAGGGGATATGCACATACCCCATAGGGCGCCTGATATTCCTGCGAAGTTCAAATCCATGCTTGTCCCTGGCAAGATCCAGCACATCATCTGTACTGGAAACTTGTGTATTAAAGTATGTCCTTATTCGATATAACTATTACTGATTCTATTGAACAGTTGCATAATCAGTTGCATCTACTCCATACTTTTCTAATTCAATATTTGCAATGGTCTAAAGATCTTGTAGTTGTAGAATTCGAGTTCATTAGGAAACGTTAACTCATTACAACGTATGTGTACTAGATCATTTAGCTGTAGGACCCTCAAATTTTGTGTTGTCACATTGTCTATGTTTTCTGTATCGTTGTCCAAGCTTCTTAGTTAGGTGGAAAATTGGTGACTATTAAACGGCTGATAAAATTGGGTAATCCTGGGTACTCTTATTGAAAGTTCATAACGGCTCCTGTGGCCGGTGGTGAAACCATTTTGGAGCTTGATAGGCTTCCCCTTGGGTTGTCTAACATGCCGTGCCGTGCCCACTATTTCGAAAGGGTGTGTTGAACTTTTGATAATTGGCTCCTGACCCTTCTTTTCTTGTTAATTTTTTCATACAATATTATGTTTTTCTAACCATATTTTATGCATATAAAACTGGTTGACCACCTCCCTTGAGATCAGTGATACTGTGCTATTGATGACAAGAAAGTAGTTGAATAATGATTACAGGTTGTTTTACTGTTCTGCCTTTGTTAGCATGGGTACTACTACCGTTGTAGGATTGTAGCAAAACTTTAGTCCATGTATTATTTACTCCCTTTGTATTACACCTATTATCTTTCTGCATCTATCAACAATAGTACATTACGTTTGTTATGGTTTTATTTTTAATATTTATTTCTATATCCATTGACTAATACGATGATTTGAAAGTATAACATTTTTATGATTGAACTTCTAAGATAAGTTTTATGGCATTTAAATTCAGGAAGTCCATGACTACCTAAAGACTCTTTGTCCTGACCTGCATATAACTCGTGGTGAGTATGATGAAGATTCAAGATATCCAGAGACCAAAACACTAACCATTGGCCAATTTAAGTTGGGACTGTGCCATGGTCATCAGGTGTGATTTTATTTTGACTTTGATATTTTTGCCCTATTTTGATTTTAGCGATTACTCTTTCTGCTCCTTTTTAATTGTGGCATTTGCAGAAAATTTTGTTCCTATTTATTTGTCGTTATCAAAGTTTAATGCAACGTTAGTTATTGTTTTGTCAGTATTACCTTCAGTTCATTATTGCAGAGAGAAAAGTAAATGAAATGAGATGATAAATGATTAAAAGTATTATAGAAAAAGATAAAAGAAAATAAAAAATAGATTGAAAGAAACAAAATTTATTGGTTGCCTTGGTATAAAAGCCCTAAAGCAACAACTAAAATGGAACGGAACCATTTTTCCCTCAAAAAAAAAAAACTAAAATGGAACGGAGCGAGTACCAGTTTAGGTTTTCCTCTGCACTTTCACCTTGGGGTTTCATGATCTAGGTCTATGGTTTTAGGCAACTTTAGGATTTCCTCTCCATAGATTATCAATCTGAGATGAATAATTATGCCATTCTGTTACTTTTGATTGCACTTGTATAGGTTTGATTATACTCTCTTTCCCATCTTCCTTAATGATGTTTTGGTATTCATATGAACTAAAAAACTGTGTTCTGATATGTATTGCTATACTATGATCATGTCTTCTTAATGGTTGTGAAGGTTATTCCATGGGGAGACCTGGATTCGCTGGCGATGCTACAGAGACAGCTTGATGTAGACATCCTTGTCACAGGTCACACCCATCAGTTTACTGCTTACAAACATGAGGGTGGTGTGGTTATAAATCCAGGTTCTGCATCTGGTGCCTACAGCAGCATGACCTATGACGTGAACCCAAGTTTTGTGCTCATGGACATTGATGCTCTGCGTGTCGTGGTCTATGTATATGAACTTATTGATGGAGAGGTTAAGGTTGACAAGATTGATTTTAAGAAAACATCAACAAGCGTCCCTGCTCTTTGAACATTTGGGTCTTAGTTTCTTTTTATCTTTCCTTTTCTATTTGGTTGTTTAGTGTTTTCTTTTTTTCTCCTTCAAAGTTCATATGGATGTTATTTTGCTTTGAAGTTTGAAACACATGTATTTGGCAATATCTTAGGATTTGATAAATTTGTGATCTCTGAGGAAATTATGTGACTGATTAGCAATGGCTTTGTGTACCCCTTTTTACCAGTGATTGGTCTAGAGATCTTATGCTACAAAATGTTTGTGCAGTAGAAGAGACAACATGTAACATGATTTTTTTTTTTTTGACATGGTATAATTTCTATTTCATAAACATATTGTTATTAGAAACATCAACGATCTACACCTTGTTAAATGTTGGCATTAGTTTACAATAACGTAGTTGCATGTATGTTATAAGTCGGACTTGTTGACACAATTTATACAGTAATTTGTTTTTCATTATTATCAGGTGGTGGTATTTATGGTCTGTTTGGATTGACGTCTGATTTACCCAAAATCACATTTAAAATTACGGTAACGCAAAAGTTGTACATAGTAGCTTCATGTTTTTAGCAGTCAGAGTGCATTGGAACGCGGTGTTACCTTGGCAAACGCATATCCAAACACCGTCTTATTTGGTGTATATTTTTATACTTGAAACTTGGAAATCATGGATAATTAATTCAAAATGAGTTGTGTCATTCTCTATATTCATTAATCATCCATTTAACATAATTAGCCACATGTTTAAACCATGTTAGCAAAATAAAATATTACAGAAGATTATCCTTTGGAATACAAGAGCAAATGGTCCTCCAAGAAGAGATAATTCCCAGGAAAAAAAAATTGTTGAACGATCCTTCTCATTCTCCCTAGTCCTCACACTTGTTATAATAGAATAGGTAAATCTGCCACGTCACCTAATTAACTCCCTATTCCTACTCTTGGGGCCTACACTTCATAATTTGAATCCTAACAAAATTTGTTGTTCAATTTTGTGTCAAAATAACACTTCTCAATAGTAACTACTCTTTGACTGGACTTTTTTTTAGACAATTTTACCATTAACAACTCAATTTTTATCAAATTTAAATTTAAATCTAAAACATATTTATAGGAACAAGAAAGTTAACTAACTAAATTAAATTAAACATTTTTCTATTTTAAATTTCACTTTAGCAAATTCAAATTTTAAAAAATATAAACTAAATGGAGTATTGAAACTAAAATTAAAATAAGTTTATGAAATGTTATAATGAACCTACTAGACGAATATATTAAAAAAAAAAAACTTACTAGGATTAGAGGGAGTTGCCCTAAAAAAGGATTAGACGGAGTTATCACGTGGCCACATTTTAAACTTTTGTATTGTTAATTAATATAATTGTTTTTTAAAAAGATTTTTTTTAAGGATGTATTTGAAAAAGAATTAGGTATAGTATAAATAATTACTTTATGTTAATCTTGTTGAGTGAATATAGGTGTTTAGTTTTTAAAAAACAAAATTTTAAATATCTTAGCGAGTCATTTTTATTGATTTGAAAAGCTTTCTTCCCCCCTTATAGACCTAATTTATTTGTTCTCAACCCTATAAAAAACCCCACTTTTCCCCTTTTTGTTTGTTTTGAAAACCAATTCACTCCTACCGATGAATATCATCAAAACAAACAAGGCGTGTGCAGCATGCAAGTATCAAAGAAGAAAGTGTTCAAGAGATTGTCCTTTAGCTCCTTATTTTCCGGCCGATAAACCAAAAATGTTCAGCAACGCTCATCGTTTGTTTGGTGTTTCCAACATACAAAGGATACTAAAGGAAATCAAGGACGATGATAAAAAAGATGCTGCTATGAGATCCATAATTTTTGAGTCGGATATTCGTGCAAAATCTCCCGTTCATGGATGTCTTGGTGTTATTATGGATTATGGAGGTATGTTAAAGCAGTCTATGGAAGAGTTAAACCATGTAAAAACGTTACTAGCTTATTGTAACGATTTACAACAAAAACAACCTCTTCATTCTTCCTTACCTTATACTAGTTCTCAGATTCCAAATATCCCAATATTTAACAATGTTGGTGATGTTCCTAATTATTATTATTATCACAATAGTGAAAATAATAATATGATGAGAGCATCTTCTTCTTATGTTAGTGACATCATACCTCATGATGTTAACTATAGTGGTGGCTACAATTTCATGGAAGACAATTCTAATTTGATGGTACCAAAAGAATTATCAAGCAATGAAGAATCGTACGACCTTGATGGTGGTGTTGATGAACAAGCTAGAACAACATTTGATTTGGGAAAAAAAGGAAGATTTTCAGATAGTGATTAATTAGGTAGTTGGGATTTTGAAGTTTTTCTTTTTTCTTTTTTGTGTTTGCTTTTTTTCATTTGGTTTGTACATTGTAGGTTTAGTTGCTGGTATCATGATTACTGGGCTTGTCGATGTGGCCATGCGTCTATGATTTCTAGGGCATGGATATTAATTTCTTTGTTTATTTTTGTTGGAGATAAGATTTGATGGTGGCGTTGAACAAGAGATCAACTTTATAAATATAGAATCATGTAAATCTTAGAGAAATATGCGTTTTCATTCTTGAACTAAAAAGGAAGTGTTTTCTTAACTTAGGTAGATGGAGTATAAGTTATTGTAGTTTGATAAAATAGAGGTGAGGTGAGATATATTTACATAAACCTAGAAGTTAGAGCATCTTCAATGATGCTCTTGATAAGAAATGTATGTTTGATATTATGGTAGGTATGTCATAATCACACGTTGACTCGTCCGTGATTTTACAAAAGTTACAAAGTGTAGTTTTAAAAAATTACGGTGAATTGCCGTTGATTCTGATGCACCCATTATAATACCAAACATTATGTATTCATTTCATTTGTATTGTTTATCTCCGATAAAACACATTCAATTAACTCAACAATTTTTAAAGAAACTACAAAATGGATTACACAAATAACATTAGGAAGAGTTACTTTTCTTTGATGAAATAGAGGGGAGGTGGTATATATTTAAATAAACCTAGGAGAGGTTAGAGCAACTTCAATAATGCTTTTAATAAGAAATAACTTAAGTGCATTTTGATATTAGACGGTGAGCATGTCAGAATTACGTTGATCCACTATGATTTTATAGAAGTTACAAAATGTAACTTTAAAAAAAATCATGGCGAGTCGTCATGATTTTGACATACCCACCATAATATCAAATATAGACTAAGTGATATTCATTCGTCACGTTACATCTTTACTTCATTTTCATTGTTAGTGTCTAATAAACATGAATTCATTGCAACCCAACAACAATGCTTCTTAAAAAAAAATTCAACAATAATTAATATTTTTTAAAAATATGATGAAAGAAGTTGAATAAAGTAAGCGATATACCCACATTTATGCAAGAGAAAGAGAAATAGCTAATGCCTATAGAAACCTCGTATCTTAATAACAATATCGCTTGTTTTTTCGGACAAACCACCGTTTAGTCCGTCAAATTGTATAATGTTGTCATTTTGGTTTCTCACTTAGTTGAAAACTCAAATTAATTTGAGTCATCAAAACGTGAGTCAATCATTTTGGAACGACTTGAATTTGGATTTTAACTCTAAACTTTTTTAATCCTTTATTTCAAACCAGTTGAACTATCTAACCTCCTTTTTTATTATAAAATTGATTTTTAACTTGAAACTATGAATTGAGGATTTTAATTATAAAACAGATTTTTACGGTCAAATTTCTTGTTCAACACAATTTTACATGAATGTATTCAAACTTAAATAAATTTTTAACAAATTTTTAGTCGAAGTCGATTTTATATAATCAACTCATTCAAAATTAATTTTTGTTAACGTAGACATGTAATTTTTACCAAAAGTATTTGCAAATGCAGTGTTACTAAACATGCACTCCCTCGTTTTAGAAAGACTTGTTACTTTAAATGATGGGTCAACGTTCACAAGTCAACCTGTTAGTATGTGGGATGCTTCATACTTGTCTAAGTCTTTGTTGCTTCTGTTTGTTTCTTAGTTGTAGTATTAGAAATTGGAGCACCCTTCAAAGAAGTTCTAAGGTTGTGCTGAAAGTCCACAAAACAAGGTAATTGTAACACTTTTTCATCATGATGTTTCTAAGTAACCATGTTCTAAGTTGCAAAATAGTTTTTTGTCTGGTTTGTTTTTGGAATTTTTTCTATTTTGTATGATTATTTCCTTTTTGAGTCTGCAATTAAAGTAGAAATAATGTAATATACTTCTAAGTCAGTTAATTTTTTTTGATTCATATATCAGATTACTAGTTGAACCTCAGATTTTTATTTTCCAACTCTTCAAAAATCGGCTCGGTTTACTTCTTATGTTTCATGTTTATATTTATACTTCGAATAATAAACATAAGAGATATAGTTCCAACATTATTTTCTTTTATAATTTTTGAAAATAGATCTAGCATTTTTAGAAATTTTAAAAATGACAAAACATTGCTTTTCATTGTAAAAGAGGAAGTGAAAAAGTTAATTTGACACAGTTTTTATCAATGGTTCCCTTAACTTCAAAAGAAGAAAAATAGAATTAATCCATGCCTCAATTATTTGTCATCGTATCTTTAAATATAATACGGATCATATGGAGCAGTAGTATTTCTAATCAATAATTATAACATGCTTGTCGCTCTTTTGATTAGGCCAAGTAAGAAGTTGCATTAAACTAATGGAATACCTTTATGGATTTGCATCTGCTATTTCGAGAGATTTGGTGTGCGGTGTAATAGGTCAATTAAGTTATCCATGCTGCTTCCACAATTTTGTTCAAGACCTTGCAAAAGAAGAAAGTAATTTGGCTGCAACAAGAGATAGTGTCCAAGACCGCGTCACACGAGCCAAGAAGCAAACTAGAAAGACTGCTGATGTTGTTGAGAAGTGGTTGAAGGATGCTAACATTGCCATGGACAATGTTGATCAGTTACTACAAATGGCAAAATCAGAAAAGAACTCATGTCTCGGGCACTGTCCAAATTGGATTTGGCGATACCGCGTAGGCAGGAAGTTATCAAAGAAAAAAAGGAACCTTAAATTGTGCATTGAAGAAGGTAGACAGTATATCGAGATCGAACGCCCTGCTTCACTTTCAGCAGGCTATTTTTCTGCTGAAAGATGTTGGGAGTTTGATAGTAGAAAACCTGCTTATCAAGAACTTATGTGTGCTTTGAAAGATGACGAGGTTACTATGGTTGGACTGTATGGGATGGGGGGTTGTGGTAAAACAATGCTTGCAATGGAAGTAGGCAAGAGGTGTGGTCATCTTTTTGATCAAGTGCTTTTTGTGCCTATATCTAGTACTGTAGAAGTTGAACGGATCCAAGAAAAAATCGCAGGCTCTCTTGAATTTGAATTCCAAGAAAAAGACGAAATGGACAGATCAAAACGCTTATGCATGAGGTTAACACAAGAAGATAGGGTTCTTGTGATTCTGGATGATGTGTGGAAAATGCTAGATTTCGATGCCATAGGGATTCCTTCTAGTGAACATCATAAAGGTTGCAAAGTTCTCATTACCAGTAGATCTGAAGCAGTTTGTACTTTGATGGATTGCCACAAAAAAATTCAATTATCGACACTAACCAATAATGAAACGTGGGATCTTTTCCAAAAGCAAGCACTCATATCTGAAGGAACTTGGATTACTATAAAGAATATGGCTAGAGAAATTTCAAATGAATGTAAAGGTTTGCCTGTCGCTACTGTAGCAGTGGCTAGCAGCTTGAAAGGCAAGGCTGAGGTGGAATGGAAGGTGGCATTGGATAGATTGAGAAGTTCAAAACCTGTTAATATTGAAAAAGGTTTGCAAAACCCGTACAAGTGCTTGCAGTTAAGCTATGATAATTTGGACACTGAAGAGGCCAAGTCACTTTTCCTGTTGTGTTCTGTGTTTCCTGAAGATTGTGAAATTCCTGTGGAGTTTTTAACTAGGTCTGCAATAGGGCTAGGCATAGTTGGAGAAGTTCGCTCATATGAAGGGGCAAGGAACGAAGTGACTGTCGCTAAAAATAAGCTCATAAGTTCTTGTTTGTTGCTAGATGTTGATGAAGGAAAATGTGTCAAAATGCATGACTTAGTTCGCAATGTAGCCCATTGGATTGCGGAGAATGAGATTAAGTGTGCCTCAGAAAAGGATATTATGACTTTGGAACATACTTCATTAAGATATCTATGGTGTGAGAAATTTCCAAATAGATTGGATTGTTCCAATCTTGACTTTCTACAGATTCACACATATACACAGGTATCAGATGAAATTTTCAAGGGAATGAAAATGCTCAGAGTTTTGTTTCTTTATAACAAGGGAAGGGAGAGAAGGACATTGTTGACCACATCATTAAAATCATTGACGAATCTCCGTTGCATACTCTTGAGTAAGTGGGATTTAGTTGACATCTCATTTGTGGGAGATATGAAGAAACTTGAAAGTATTACATTGTGTGATTGTTCCTTCGTTGAATTACCTGATGTGGTTACACAATTGACAAACTTAAGATTGTTGGATTTGTCAGAATGTGGCATGGAACGGAATCCGTTTGAAGTGATTGGTAGACACACACAGCTGGAAGAATTGTTCTTTGCTGACTGTAGATCGAAATGGGAAATTGAATTCTTAAAAGAGTTTAGTGTCCCCCAAGTGTTACAGAGGTATCAAATACAATTAGGAAGCATTTTTTCTGGTTTCCAGGACGAGTTTCTCAATCATCACAGAACTTTGTTTCTCAGTTATTTGGATATATCTAATGCCGCAATCAAGGATTTGGCCGAAAAGGCAGAGGTCTTGTGTATAGCCGGTATTGAGGGAGGTGCTAAAAATATTATCCCTGACATATTTCAAAGTCTGAATCATTTAAATGAGCTTCTGATACGTGATTCTAAGTGGATAGAATGTTTGGTTGACACTTGTCTGATCGAGGTAGGAACTCTCTTCTTCTGCAAGTTGCATTGGCTAAGAATTGAGCACATGAAGCATTTGGGAGCTTTATACAATGGTCAAATGCCTCTTAGTGGTCATTTTGAGAATTTAGAAGACCTATATATAAGTCATTGTCCAAAGCTAACATGTCTCTTCACACTTGCAGTTGCTCAAAATCTGGCACAACTGGAAAAATTACAAGTATTATCTTGTCCTGAACTTCGGCATATACTAATCGATGATGATAGAGATGAGATAAGTGCATATGATCACAGACTACTGTTGTTTCCAAAATTAAAAAAGTTCCATGTTAGAGAATGTGGTGTGCTGGAATACATAATCCCAATCACTTTAACTCAAGGCCTTGTACAATTGGAGTGTTTGGAAATTGTATGTAATGAGAATTTGAAATACGTATTTTGTCAAAGCACACACAATGATGGTGAGAATCAAAATGAACTCATGATCATTGAGCTTTCAGCCCTGGAAGAGCTTACTCTTGTTAACTTGCCAAATATCAATAGCATTTGTCCAGAAGATTGTTATCTAATGTGGCCATCCCTGCTTCAATTCAATTTGCAAAATTGTGGAGAGTTTTTCATGGTGTCTATCAATACTTGCATGGCTTTACACAACAATCCGATAATCGATGAGGCTTCACATCAAACTTTGCAAAATATAACAGAAGTTCGAGTCAATAACTGTGAGTTAGAAGGTATCTTTCAGTTAGTTGGACTAACCAATGATGGAGAAAAAGATCCACTGACATCATGTTTGGAAATGTTGTATTTGGAGAATCTACCTCAGCTGAGGTATTTATGTAAGAGTGGCGTAGAATCAACAAACCTCCAATTCCAAAATCTTCAACAAATGGAGATAAGTGGATGTAGAAGATTAAAATATATCTTCTCATCCTGTATGAGAGGAGAGCTACCTCAATTGAAAGCACTAAAGATAGAAAAGTGCAATCAGCTCGATCAAATCGTTGAGGATATTGGCACCGCAATTCCCTCAGGTACACAAACATCTACTTACTCTTGATGTAACTCTTATGTTAAATTTGTGCTATTCAATGAAGTATTAGTAGTTTCTAAAATTTATGGAAATTTTGGATAAATATTACTCCTTACAACATCAAATGACATGACAGCTCAAGAATTGATACGTATTTTCCACTCCAAAGTGTGTATTCTGTCTATTTATAATTCATGGTGATTTTCAATTGTCGTAACTTGTTTGTCAAAATTTATTTGAATGAAGTGTGCTTTGATGAATTAGGGTAGTGTAAATGATTTTAAATTAAAGAATCTGCTTGATGAAAACTTGGTAAGAAAAACAAAGGAATTGATTTAAAATTTGCTTGATGAACATACATAGTAGATGCAACATTAATTATAGATCATCTCTAATATACAAGGACATGATGTTGCTACTGTGCCACTACTTTTCAGGATCATTTGGTCTTCCAAGCCTTATAAGGTTAACACTAATATCATGTCCGATGCTGGGTTCATTGTTCACAGCATCCACTGCTAAAACCTTGACTTCATTGGAAGAATTGACCATACAAGATTGCCATGGTTTAAAGCAGTTAGTAACTTATGGAAGAGCTCAGAAAAATAGAAAGGGAGAAATAGTTCAGGATGATCTTCATGACTTTCAGAGTTATACATCAATGTTCCAAAGTTTGAAAAAGATTAGTGTTATGAGATGTCATCTGCTCAAGTGTATATTACCCGTTTCATTTGCAAGAGGACTGGTAAAATTGGAAGCTATAGAAATCACAGACACTCCTGAGTTGAAATATATTTTTGGTCATTCTTCCCATCAATATCCAAACAAGTTCCAAATTGAGCTTCCTGTTTTGGACAAATTTGCACTCTATGATATACCAAATATGATCGCCATTTGTCCAGAAAACTACCATGCAACATGCTCGTCTTTGCAAATTCTTGTCATGAACGATGTTAGTCTATCAATGAATAATTTGATGCTTGAAGCTGGTGCCACAGACTCAGATCTTAGTTCTGATAAAACAGTACGACTCTTTTTCTCCCTCTCATTGTCTTTATAACATACAATTGTTTCTATTATATTCTGTTTTATACTGTTCCCACATGTTTATCAGAAATTGTTAACATTCCTATCAAACTTAATGTTAAGTATGCGATTACAGGACGAAGGAGAAACAAGTATGAGTATTGAGAAGAAGTTAATGTCTGTTATTATTGAGAACGGATCAGAAATTGAAGGCATATTTCAAATGAAGGGATTACCAAGTGAGAATGGACAACAAGTGATATCCTGGTTAGAAGAGCTTAAGTGTGTCAATTTGCCAAAGCTAATGTATATATGGATGGGTGCCAAACATAGTGCGAGCCTTCAACATCTTCACAAAATAAACATTTTCAATTGTCCAAAACTGAAGTCTATCTTCTCTATCTCTGTCTTGAGAGTCCTGCCTCTGTTGAAGATCCTAGTGGTAGAACAGTGTGAGGAATTGGAGCAAATCATTGAAGATGATGCTGAAGAAAATGAAAATGTCCAGAGTCCTCAAGTTTGCTTCTCACAGCTAAAGTTTCTTCTTGTCGCACACTGCAACAAATTGAAGCATTTGTTTTATATCCGCACATCCCAAGTGTTTCCGGAACTGGAATATCTGATCCTCGATCAAGACTCTAGTCTAGTTCAAGTGTTTAAAGCTGGTCCTGGTGTGAGAGATGGGAGAGTCGAAGTTTTGCTTCCAAAACTGAAATATGTAATGCTAATGCAACTGCCAAACCTGAATGATGTATGTCAAGGGATTGTTGGGTTTCAGACACTGACCAATCTTTCGGTGCACAACTGCCCAAAATTCTCAATAACTTCTACAACTAGTGTTGAGGACATGATACAAAGCTTTGACCGGGGTACGCTTTATAATCCCTTTGTTTCATTTTGTGCTTTTGTTTTCTCAAAGATTATAACTTAGTACAATATATTATTTTAGACAAGGAATTTGGTTTCTATCTCCATCCACACTTACACGACATAAGTTGTACAACAACAAATGGACATGAGTTCCTTAAGTCGAAAAACAAAAACAAAGGTATACAAGATTTACAATCACAGGAGCAGAAACTGTCACCTATTCCTTTACCAAACATGACAGAGGTACTATATATTTTTTATCTTTTCCGAAACCAGACATATTAGTCATGATTAACTTTGTTTGTTATTGAAATTAACTTGATTAACAAATTCAGAACTGGTGGGAAGGCCATTTCCTAGTCATTTTGATATTTGCCGTTATTTTTGTACACCATACACCTAAAACTTTTTCTTTTCCCTTTTCACCACAGAATGAAGTTGTGGAAGGGAAAAAAAAACTTGTGAATGAAACTTTTTTTTTTTGTGGATATTTGTCTGCTATAAAACCCTTTTCTCAGTGTTGGAGGAAACAAATGATTTAAGATTATTGCTTATAAATTTGTTCATTACTTTGTGAAGGAGTCGGTTAAAGGACAATCAATGGATGAACCATGTTTAATGAGCCAACAAAAGCCACTTGGAGAATCTGTAAGTACTGTTGAAAGTCCTCAAACAATGTAATACCAGCTGAACATATATACTGTACAGAATTTAACAGTAAACGAATAGTTGATGTAGAAACTAGAGACCAAGAACACTGGAAAAAAAAATCACCATTTTGTTTCTCTTTTTTTATGGTACAACAATCTGTAAGGTAAAACAGTAATCTTTTATCACCAGAAAGGTCATAATAACTTTGAAGCTCCTACTAAAGAGAATCTTTAAGCCGATAGTAGCTATATAGATAAGTATATTCAAATTCTAAACATACACTAAAAGTAAAATTAAATTACTGTTATATAGATGAGCAAAATCTTTAATTATCACTGATAAAAATAACACAAGTTACCTTACGTTAATAAACTTATTCTTGTTAAACCAATAGCATTACAGTACATCTTAGAAATAGACTTTGTTGAAGTCTACAGCTTGTTTTCTTTTATGAGCAACATAGTGTCTCAAAGAAATAGAGGGCCTAAGCATTCAAGGGGGGTTCTATATTAGAGAAAAATGTAACAGCAACAACTCGTCCTTTTGAATATGTAATAGTAAGTATGCTGCTAAGTTACAACTTACAATTCTTTCGTTCTTGTGCAGAGAGTTGAGAGGGTTACTGAAGAGGGAACCGCATTCAAGAATGCAGATATAGTAACTTCGTCCATTCATTCTGAATCTGATAGCTCACAATCAGGCCCATTAGCTATCTCTCAACATAGACCACATCCACATGTAAGTTTCTTGTATGCAAATGGCATTTCCAACAAAATAGTACTGATTTATTGTTTGCCACTGAAGTAAGATCAAGAAACTGACTAAATATTGGAACATAGAGTATAACTTTCACTAATTTGTTACTATCAGAGTAATCACACTCGAATTTTAACTTGCACTTTAATCCAAAAAACTGTTGTGGCTAACCGGTAATGCCTTTTTTGTTTTTATTCTTCCCAGTATGAAATCAGCTTCAGCCAAACTGAGACTTACACAAATAAAGAAAACGAAGTCCATCCTATACATATAGGAGAAGACTTGGAGGCCAATGATCTCAATCCTATGGAAGAGTATGATGAAGGACAAATAACCACACTTTGTGTTTCTGAAGTGACTGCAGATAACTTTGTTGCGAAGGCCCTTTCCGACCTGGAAGAGTCTTTGAGAATGCCTCTGAAGGACATAGCTAGCTCAGAGGCTGACAGCATTCGCCTTCTAACGGCTCTTAACTTCTTGTCCCACCTTTCTTTAAAAGATGCAGCTCTATCAGATGAACTCCAAGCTATAATAGACACTATGCACACAGAACTCCCAAACATCCTATGCTCTTTCAAGCAAGCCTTTATTACCATAGACAAATTTTCTGTGACCGAAGCTCATCACGATAAGGCAGCCATTACTCTTTCTTCCAAAATTTCAAAAGCAAACAGTTTCTTGGATGATGCTCAACAGAGGGAAGCGGCATTAAAGGAACGGATCATTCAATTGGAGAAAGAAATAATACATCTTCAAGAGGAGAAGGACAAATGCATTCAAGAAACTATAGGCAACAAAATGGAGTTGGAGAATGTGAGGAAAGACAAAAATCAAATTGTGGAAGATCAAATGAAAGCTCGGCAACAAATATTTGAGGTCGATTATAAATGGTCTGCTCTATGTAGTCAGTTTCAGTTCAACCACATTGTTGCAAGAAATCCTGCTAGATGAATTCGCTAAAGTAAGATATTCAACATCCTAAATGTAATAAATACACTTTATAAGATAAGATAGGAATTTAATCTATTGAATGAACAAAGTTAAAAGTTAGTAATTCTAATCTGTCATATTTTATTATGATTTTATAATTTGTTTATATCAATGCATGGAAACACTTCTGTTTATATGCATTACCGTTGCAAAAAAATATCAATACCCTTGTATATCAATTGTGGGTTAACAATGGAATCAATATCATTACTATACCCTTGTATATCAATTTCATGAAGGGCTGTGAAGAAGTGCAATCTCGTGTAGGAGAGGTTGAAGAAAAGTGACATGAGTGAGTTTCGAGTTAACCATATCAAGAACTAGTTTGCAGCCCATCTCAAACTCCACACAAGTGAGATTGAGGTATTAAATAAGCTTGATAGCCAAACATTGGCTCAAACAACACCGTCATACAAAGCTACCAGAATGACTTATATGGGTCTCATCAACACTAATCTTGACACAATGTAGAGTAGGGGATCTAGGCTACCTCAATTCTTCTAGTCAATTAAAGTTGATTTGACTTACTTGGTTTGTGTTTGTTATACTGATCAATGGTCATTGATCATAGATGACTGTCTCCCAATAGGTCACTTGGTTGCAGGCTTGTTCTTGCACCTTAAGGTATTCGGTTCGAGATTTAGGCACACCATATGATCAATGGATTGTAGATTGAGTTGACTAGTGGTTTTGTGCTCTATAGAATTGTCAATATTTAAAACTAATGAATTCCTATCTTCCAAATATCAAGACCAAAAATGAAAGAAAATAAAAATCCAATTATCACGATGTAAGCCTATATGATTAGAAAAGATGTTTCGCTCTAGTCCAAATAGAGATCGAAACTATATTTTTATAAATAAATTCTTTTATCAAATAGTTTAACGATTAAAGTCTCACATGATGAATAAGTGGAGAATTCAAGTGTTCAAACTCAAACCCTACATATATTTATACAATGTCTCGGTTATGCACATGACGTCCCAAATGAGTTAAAGTCCTCGGTCACAGTGACAAACAAAAACATTTATATTTATGTAAAAATAAAGATATTTCTTTTTTTTTTTTTATATTATTTTTGGGGAGTTTCTACTGTACATCCTTAAATTAAGATATATTGGTACACCTATTTCATAAATCAATAAGTTAATGATCATTTTTATGTAATAAAGAGATATTTGTCGACTTTAATATTTTAAAAAATATTATTTCATAAGAAAAAACATCATTTCATTCTTTATAAGAATCATACAAATTTTTCAAAATTTTATCGAAAAAATAATAAATATTCACTATTATGAGTTATAAAACTTAAAAAAAATTGAATTTTGATTTGCCGACAATTTTGAAAAATAAAATATAATTATTATAATTTCTAAAAAAACAACTCATTAAACTATTAATTTAATATATAGATGTACCGGTATTCTCAGTTTTGTTGAGTGTACTTTTGCCATAAAATATACATTTTTGAATTGAAAAAAGTTATTACTACTTCCAAGTTCTCAAGAGTCAAGAAGAAGCAACAAACTAAACAGAGTTTATGTTACTGCATTGAGAGAAAGAAAGGAAGTAAATCAAATCAAACAGAAGAAAATGAATCCTCTAATTTGGCACAAAGTCGCTGCAATTTCAGGTGTAGCAGCACTTGGATTAGGAACCTATGGCGCACACGCTTTCAAACCCCAAAATCCCACTTACAAAGATGTATCTTCCTTTTACCCCAATTCATTTTCACTTCTATTTCATCATAAAGCTTCAATTTTTATTCACTTAATTTCTAATTTTGAATGTTATTTGTGAATAGGTTTGGCATACAGCATCCCTTTACCATTTGGTTCATACTGCTGCGTTGCTTTCAGCTCCAATTACTAAAAATCCCAATGTTGTAAGTTCCCATTTCTTAATTACTAGGATTGACTTATTTTTTAGCTTATGCACAACAATTTATGCAAATAAATAAGCTTTTATGTATTATTTATAACCTTGTCAAGGTAGTTTACCTAAAAACAGTTTATGATGAAGATATAATTTTCGTTATTGAGAATTTATGAATTAACTTAAAAGCTTATTTATTTGTATAAGTTATCTCTCATAAGCTCAAAAATATGTCAATCCAAACGAGTATGTGTATGTTTGGTTCTGTGTTAAGAAAAATTGATTTTGATTGAATTTATTCTGGCTGAATTTGAGTTAAATATAAAGTTATTTATATTTGGATACATTTTTGTAAAAGTTGGTCAAAATCGATTTTTAAGATGTAGAACTGAATTTTACATATTTGGTTCTCTCGAGTGGAATTGGTTGCGTTTCTATAATTGATTCTAATTTGATGCTAGAATTTGGAGTTTTTGATTCTAGTTGACATATTTAGTTTCTCTTGAGTAGAATTGATTATTTCTTGAAGCTAGAATTTGAAGCTTTTGATTCTTAAATTGATTTTGACATATTTGGTTGCTCTGGAGTAGAATTGATTTTAACTTGAAGCTAGAATTCGGAGCTTTTGATTCTAAAATTGATTTTGACATGTTTGATTGCTTTGAAGTAGAATTGATTCTAACTTGAAGCTAGAATTTGGATCTTTTGATTATAAAATTGATTTTGAATTTGATTGCTCTGGAGTAGAATTGATTCTAACATGAAGCTAGATTTTGGAATTTTTTATTCTAAAAATGATTTTTAGTTCAACTCACTTTTACATGTGTATCCAACAAAAATCACTTTTAGTTTTAGCGCACTTATAGTCAAAATCACTTTTACACAACCAATTCATTTGAAATCATTTTTTTGTCACAGCAGAACCAAACACACATTATGTATATGTTTGATTTCATTTTGTAGGAGGTAGAATTGATTCTGAAAAGTGTAAAATTGATTTTGACATGTTTGTATGTTCTCAAGTAGAGTTGATTTTTAGAGGAAGGTAGAATTTGAAGTTTTTGCCTCTACAGTTGACTTTTTATCTTCAATTTATTGTTCAACTCACTTTTACATAAATATGTCCAAACATAAATGACTTTACTTTCAACTAATTTTGGTCATAATCAATTTGACAAACAAACACTATGTATGTGTTATGGTGAAGTGAAAATCATCATGTTTTTTTCACTCGTCATTTTCTTTGTACAGTTTGGAGGGCTTTTAACAGCTGGGATCTTGGCTTTCTCAGGGACGTAAGTTCTCTTAAAATTTACTTCTAGCTGTCTGTGATGTTTATTTCAAATCAAAGTAATTGTTTTCGAGTTGCTTTATTTATGCTTATATTTTCTGGGGTGAAGGGGTGTGAGAAATCAAAAGTGGGCATGGTGAAAATAGTCACGACAATTGTGGGATTTGAGAGAGACATATAAAGTTCAATTTAATTGTGATATTAACTGCTTAGGAATAGTAATTATTTGTGTTGATGATGGAACTAGATATAGTTGATCTTACTGAATTAGGGTTCCAGATCCAATTTATTATTAGAATGAAATTAGTAACTATAGAGTCAATGATATCAATAAGAAATGGTTAACAATGATATAGTGAAAGTGAGATATGTTACTGCTGGAGACTCGCAATGCTCATGTGATATAATGGTTAACAATGATCTAAGAGTGAGATATGTCACAAGATTTTGCGAACACGAGTACATACTTAAAGACTACGTTGAGTCAACACTTCAAATTGAAGGCGTATCTTACACATGTTGGTGTCCGACATTTACATGACACAAACATGTGTGGTTACATTCAATTGTTTTATTTTCTCAATATTAACAGTGTCTACGTGTCTGTGTCGATGGTTCATTACTTAAAAATCTACGGTACTCAATGAAGTTGAGGTCTCCATATAGGTAGTAGAAGGGTGACGTGAATATGGTTTATGATGTTCAGTTTTTAATGGGGAAACAACCTAACAACTTGGGATTGACACCCATTCCCTGGAATTCAGCTGTTTGGTACCATTGTAGGAGATTCTCGATACCCCTTATTTCATTATTTGTGGTCAGAGGGTCCTACCATCCTAAGAAAAGTACAGATAAATGTGACAAAGGTGGATTTATGATAAAGTGAAGTCTTGGAAAATATTATCAGAGTAGCCTCAAATCTGACATTCAATATCTTTTTGGTAGGTAATCTAATTACATGTAACATCTTTTTTGGAGATCTACAATGGAATTGCTTCTTCACCTTTATGCTACAAATGAGTGATAAGTTGTAGAATTTACTTCCCATGGTTTTAATTAGTTGATTTTAATGAGTTGTTACTTGTTACTAGGGGTGTGCATGGGTTAAAACCCAATCCAAACCAAACCAAATATTTGGTTTTGGTTTGGTTCCTAAAACCACTCCTTTAAAAACTGGTTTTTTGACAAAACCAGTCTGGATATGGTTTGGATCCGGTTCGGGTCCGGTTTAACCCGTTTCTTAAACTAAACCAATTTTTACCCAGATTTTATTCAAACCAATTTTAACCCTGTTTTAGTTTTTTTAATCCAAATACAGTTTAGTTTAGTGTGAATAAATTAAAGTGTGATTTCCATCCATTACCGTGAATAATTGAATCACAATTGAAGTTTTTTTGTGGATTTCAATAATTGTCGACTATCACCGTTTTTCACTCTGTCCTCGCCGCTGCCGCCTACCATCAATGTTTTCTCTCCTCCGTCATTGACGTTTCTCTCCCCTCCGCCTTTGCCATGCTACTTCAATCTCTTTCTCTCTTTCTTGCTTTCACACCCTTTTGTTTCTTCTATCAGATAACACACTTTTCTTCTATTTGGAAGAATTGATCTTCTGGAAGTTGGTGACAGTGCTTCAAGAAGAGCACCAGAATCAATTTGTTTATTATGAAACTGGATTTAGGAATTGAATCCTTTGCTTGCCGCAAATAAACCCTTGGATTGGATTCAGAATCAATAATTCAAGTAATTAATTAAAGCAATAAATTAATATTAATAGGAGTAAATGATATACTTGGTTGAAACCGGTAACAAACCATAACCACATAATGGTACCGGTTTCTTTTGGGTTTGGGCTTAGAGGTTCCAGTTTGGTTTTTACAGAAGTGGTCCGGGTTTTTGAAAACGGAACAGTTTGGTTTACAGATCAGTTAAGGATATCCGGATTTTTTGAACACCCCTACTTGTTACCAATAATTGTGTTCTTACTTGATCACTTGATGGTAAACATATTGGATGGATAATAGACTATAACCTTTTGATTAGTTAACCAGAAGATACTTCATGCTTAAATTTTTTGTAGTAAACAAAACAGATCCTTGATCTGCAACGGAATTGTTTTTCATGTTAAACATTTAGGTTGATTTTCTAGTTTCTTTGTCCGATGGTTCAACGATTCACTTAGGTCATAGTCGACCTTAACTTGCTATTGCTGTATACCCTTTATCAATACAAAGTCTAGAACAAGATTTTGAGCTCTGCTATTGCTATCTGCTTTTTGCCATGAATATTTGTGAAAAACAGAATGTGATTAAAATTGCATTCATCTTTGACGATATTGAAGAAATGTTTGAACTTATAGGTGTTATACGGTTGCATTTCTCGAAGACAGAAAATATTCAACCTTGGCTCCATTTGGCGGTTTTGCATTTATAGCAGCTTGGGGTAGCTTGTTTTTCTGATGACTTCACCCACCGTGCTGCTACAACATCTATCAAGTGTTTATTAATAAGCAATTGCACTATCATCAATTTAGACAATTGTGTAGCATGTTACCTCATTTGTAAAAAAAATCATGTTTATCTTGTCTATGGTTTATACTCTTGAAGTCGATGTATCTATATATTTCACACTTGATATTAGGTTTATATACAGAGATTAATCCATCTTTATAAAATGGCTTGTAAGGTTAGTGAGAGGTGTTACTCTTTATAAACTCATTTTAGACCTTATTTCTATTCAATGAGACTTGAATTTTTTTTTTCTTCTCAATACTTGTATGCGGTTATGTTTCATTGGATGATGTTTCAAAAAGATTGAAGTTCTGTTAAAGTTGACTCATTTATGTGTATTAGTGTATCCCCCTCCCCCAACAACAACCAAGCCTTATCCCACCAAGTGGGGTCGGCTACATCAATTTAGGTATACAATCAAATATATTTGTGATTGTGAACATCTGGTGTGAATTTTAGCATGGGGTGCTGTGGTGCGTATTGCAGTAGGAAAAAAATTGAGAGATCTTTTGCTGCAAATTTATTGATTACAATCAAGTTGTTTGCATTGCATAAAATTCTATTTTATCCCATTTTTTAATAAATTCTCAGTTTGGTTTTTATTTCATAATCGTGTTGCTATTGATTGGATTATGTAGTTTTTATAGAAATGAATTTTGTGTGCAGAAGATGGGTTTTCTTATAATGCACAAGATGGATCTTTTTGGGTAGAGACATTTTGGAAAAGTTAACTTGGATTTATCTAATGTTATAACCACCTGTCTAAACATTTGGATTTTGGAAGAGCTTATAAAGATAGCTTATGATAAATCTATAAACTAACTTATTTTTATAAGCTCTCTTGGATAATTTTTAAAAACTATTCATGCAAATCTCATGTGGTGTTTTACCCAATCTCTTTTCAAATGCATTTTATACATAACTAGACCATTGACCCGTGCTATCGCACAGGTCATACAAAAGAATAAATAAAGTGCAAATATGAAAGCAAATACTTCACTTGAATCGAAATAATAATATAATTCAAATCATAAAATAAATGAGGAAGACGAAGATATTCCACTAAATTGATTCAATAATACTCAGAAACTCATACATTGGAATTTTAGTAACATACGAACAATTGTTGGTAAAACTCATGTTACTAAATTCATTTAGTAACACTTAGGCGCACACACATTGCAGTTTTAGTAACATCTTCAATTGTTTTTAAAAAACATGTTTATAAATTGATTGAGCAACACTCAGACACTCACACATTGGAATTGTAGTAACCGTATAGTTAATTTCAAACAGCCATCAATATCATTATCAAACGAATGATCTACAATCTAGCTTTAGATGTAATTATAATCATTAAGCAAGCAAACCTAAATAATAAGGACAATAACAAAGATGGGATAACCAAAATAAACAATAAACAATCAAGCATCAATTATTAGCACGCAATTGAATATCAAAGCAAGTGACCAACAAAAATTAAAGTAACCCATGCTCCGAGACCAATTCCATAAAAGTCACGAATTGCTTTCCATATCCCTTTGTTAAAAAAAAGTCACCATTGATCCTCTCGACCAAGACGTCAAATTTATTAGCTTTTGGATCAGTCAAAGTTACAAATCGTCCAATTTGATCTCCAAAATCACCACCGAATATTTTTGGCAAGCAAATGACTCCCTGATGTAAAGAACAAAATCATCAGCAGGCAGTAAACAAAATATTTTATAAATTGATCGCATCCAAGAAAGGAGGAAAATAAGTTGACTAGATGGTGGGAAATTATGCTGAATAAATAGCTTTTAATATATGATTTCCAATTAATTAGGGTGGAGGTTAGTACTGTAAAATTAAGCAAATAAACTGAGGTTAATACCGTAAAATTACGCTGAAAAAGTAGGTTAAAATTAGGGTTACAAACTGCATACGGGTTAACTTTAAGGAGTAAGAGATTAGTCTGGAGATTAATACTGTAAAATTAAGCAAATAAAATGAGGTCAATACCGTAAAATTACGCTGAAAAAGTAGGTTAAAATTAGGGTTACAAACTGCATACGGGTTAACTTTAAGGAGTAAGAGATTATGGTGGGGTGAAATTTGTTGATGGAAAATATCGTTTATGAGTAGGAGAATAATTAGGAAAATTTTGATAAGGATGAGAAGGCAAACAAAAATCAAGGAGGAAAATAAGGTGAACTTGATCGCATCCAAGAAAGTAGGAAAATAAGTTAACCAGACGGTGGGAAATTATGCTGAATAAATAGCTTTTAATATATGATTTCCAGTTAATTAGGGTGGAGGTTAATACTGTAAAATTAAGCAAATAAACTGAGGTCAATACCGTAAAATTACGCTGAAAAAGTAGGTTAAAATTAGGGTTACAAACTGCATACGGGTTAACTTTAAGGAGTAAGAGATATGTCACGGGATATTGGATAAGGGTTTAAATTAGTTGTTTGACTAAACATTCTCAAGAGCGATGAAAATTACTAGCAAATGGTAATCCGAAGGGACATTGTCAAGGGTTTGCTAATTAGCAATTAGATTATCATCTTGACAATTGCTTTGCCTGTATCTTGCCAATGGTTGATAATCTTGAAGTTGGTGTTTCATGTATCTACCCATATATTTCACACTTGTATTAGGTTCTTATTTCTATTCAACTCGTGAGATTTGAATTTTTTTTTCAATACTTGTATGGAGTTATGTTTTGTTGGAACATTGGTGTGAATTTTGAAGGAAAATTTAAAGATTAAACATCAAGTAATCATAATTTAATCTAATGTTGTGTGAGTTGAAAAAGTAGAGTGTGGGGGTCCCACATAAAATAAAACACACACGTTAGTTAGTGTTTAAATTACGGTATTTAACTTTAAATACTTGATAATGATAAAAATAATAGTAATTATTATTTTTATTCGTGAATATCACTTTTCATAGATCTAGCTTATGGTGGCTATGATAAAAATAAGAATAAGAATTCAATTAAATTTCTTATTTTTCCTTCATTCAAATCCAATTAGTTTATTTTCCCACTTTTGTGGATTTGTTTCTTTTTATCCTATCCACAAGTGTTGTTGAACTGATTAATTGATAAATTCTCTTTTGATCTTATCCATTAGAGTAACTGTTGTCGCAATTTTTACTAAAACAGTTACAATATCTCTATATAAATAGAGAACTCCAGTCAATTCAAAAATCACGCCAAAGAGTTTCTATTGAGTTGTCGATAACTCTTTCTCTCTTCTCCCTCCCACTTGTGTTGACGAGCTATTCTTCTCCTCATCTCTTTTTTCTGTCCTTTCGATATAATGTCCCTTCGGAATTAAAAAAAGGTCTTAAAAACATAGTCCATTCGATAATGCATGCCCTTCAGAATAAAGAGTACTTTTAAGATCATATTCCCTTTTGGAACAATAATGTCCTGTCAAAATTAAGAATGATCTTAACAGTATATAAATATTCTTTCAATATTTTTCTATTTGAGGAGAAATTAAAACGTCGAAATGGTAGTATCGTCATATTTGAGTGGTCGTAGTACCATATTGATAGTTTGGAGAACTTAAAGTTAGAATGGTGGTAACACCATATTTGAGAGGTCTTGAACCATAATAGAGTGGTAACAATACCATATTAAAGTGACTTCAGTATTAAAGAGTGATCTTAGTACCATATTTGAGGGTCTAAATCTCAAACGGGTTTTATTCAGTGCGGTAGTTAACCGCACAGTGGTAGCTTGACTTGTTTTATCCTGAAGGCGGTGTGGTGTCTTGCACAACTTTGGGCAATGCCACAAAACGTCTTAAAGAGAGCAATCTGGTCGTGCCTCAACCTAGTCGTGCCTCAACCTAGTAACAACTTCAATAGATATTCTTTTTCAAAATGAATTTGAAAATCCAAATACAACTGTTTGGAAATCCAAAAACAACAATTTTAAGACGATTCGATCTGCTATGTTTATCGAAGATATTACTTATTGAGATTTTGTTGTCCCAAAAGTAAAACAAGGATAAATCAGGCTATAGAAATATGTTTTTCGACTGAAACACTGAAGTGTTTGTTGTTAAAACAACAGCACTAAGAAATTCACATATCCTTTTTTTTTTCGTAAAGTGTAGAGTTAATTAATTGTGGATAATTATAACCACCCCTTGGAACATCAAGTAGTACATTCTTGTGAAATGTGTATTTTGATTGACTTATGTTTTGTGAACTTCTTGTGTCGAAAATAAGTTCCTATCAATTTAATTTTGTGTCTTTGGCTTTTCTATTAGAAAAACTCTTCAATTGATTTTTTTTTTTTTAATTTATACTAGTCTAGCCAAATTGATATTGGAGATAATTGAACCTACGACCTTGAAAATGAACATACCGCTAGGTCTCAGTTTAAGTAATCTTTGAATCAATAGTTATAAATATTATTATTTAATAAAAATTATACTTTCTCGCATTTTAAAATATAAAAAAGTCAAATGTATGTAGCTTAACTTTAGACAAAATATATTTTACTTTATTTTACTTTTGACTTATATTTAAAACCGAAATGTGTATTATTAAAAAAAAATTAGTAACTAAATATCATTTCATATCCTTTATCAAAAGCTTTGAATCACTTTTATTTGTTTTTATATTTTTATCCATTTGTTTTCGGAAGGGAATAGTAAAATTGGTATTCAAATTTTATGAATTTAATTTTTTAAAATATTTATCTATTTTTCAAATAAAAACAAATTTGTCAATTTGATTTTAATGATAAAAATTAAAGAGATTACGTGATATTTGTTGTCGGTGTAAAGTCGTTATACTTTATACTAAAATGTGACTTTTCAATTAAAGAGATTACGTGATATACGTTGTCAGTGTAAAGTCGTTTTGGTTTATATTAAACCGCGACTCCTTATGAGTTTCTTGCATTTTTCTCTTTTGATGTTGTGTTTCCTTGTCTTTGGTTGTGGTGATGTAATTCTTGTGAACTGTGTATTTTGATTGACTTATGTTTTGTGAACTTCTTGTGTTGAAAGTAAGTTCTTATCAAATTAATTTAGTTTCATTGGCTTTTTCATTAGAAAAACTCTTCAATTAATCTTTTTTTTTTTGTAAGTTAAACTAGTCTCGTCAAATTAACATCGGAGATAATCGAACCCGTGACTTTGAGAAGGAGCACACTCCTAGGTCTCAGTTCAATAGTTACTCATTGAATCATACACGCTCACAATACATTTGTGCCCTTCATTTGATCAAACAATCGTCCGACCACCAAGCCACAAGTGCAAAAATGAGATATCGTGTTGACGGGCGTCTATAAATAGATTCATCAACCACCAATGAGGTACATACTTCCATTTTGAGAAATCACATCAAATCACACACATTTAGACCCCAGTGACTTGAGTATTATAGTGACTTTATAGGTACACCCCCTCACATCAAACCATTGACCACCGCCAACCACCGCTAAAGCTTCCATGCACTTATTCCAGCTCAATCTTTTGTTCCCCAACAAGAACAACAGTGTCGTCCATAGGAACAAAATTTTAATCTTTTGAAGAGATCATGGACTCAATGCAAAACCGCTTTGGGGATCGGTTGGAAGATCTGTATTAAATTATTCGGCAATAACCACAAATGCTCGATGAGAAAAATCAATAATTGGCTAGTTCGAAAACCTGTAGATCCATTCGGCTATTACCACACCTTGAGCATCTTCACAGTGTGTGCATCATAAGCACATTCAAACCAAAGCATCTTCACATGTGTCCCATTTGACATGTTGATCATCCTCGTGGACACAAAAACAAATAAAAAATAACTCTAGATACGAGGACATCCTCCACTCCACATAAGCCCGAACATTTGTCCCACTGTCACTCCTAATGACACGAAGTTGGCTGAAATGATAATTCACCCCTTGCACGGCAGCGTGCTAGGGCTAGGGGAGGAGGGAGTAATTTCGACGATATAACATATCATCACTCCTCCGCATGGAAGTAACGGCAACAAGTGCTTGCATCCCCAGAATTCTTCAACCGTGAAGAAAACATGTTCTGGTTTAGATACACTGGCGTAAAAATGAGTTGGTCGATAAATTTGAGTGTTGGAGGCAAAATCAATTATACAATTTATGTGTATGTTTGGTTCTATTTCCGTAGATTTTTAACTAATAAACCATCGACACAGATACTTAGACACTGTTGATTTTGAGAAAATAAAATAATTGAATGTAGCAACACATGTTTGTGTCATGTAAATGTCGGACACCAACATGTGTAAGATACGCCTTCAATTTGAAGTGTTGACTCAATGTAGTCTTTAAGTATGTACTCGCGTTCGCAAAATCTTGTGACATATCTCACTCTTAGATAATATTTAACCATTATATCACATGAGCATTGCGAGTCTCCGCAGTAACATATCTCACTTTCACTATATCATTGGTAAAATTGGTATTCAAATTTTGTGATTTAATTTTTTAACATATTTATCTATTTTTTCAAATAAAAACAAATTTGTCAATTTGATTTTAATGATAAAAATTAAAGAGATTACGTGATATGTGTTGTCGGTGTAAAGTCGTTACACTTTATACTAAAATGTGACTTTTCAATTAAAGAGATTACGTGATATACGTTGTCAGTTTAAAGTCGTTTTAGTTTATATTAATCCGCGACTCCTTATGAGGTTCTTGCATTTTTCTCTTTTGATGTTGTGTTTCCTTGTCTTTGGTTGCGGTGATGTAATTCTTGTGAACTGTGTATTTTGATTGACTTATGTTTTGTGAACCTCTTGTGTTGAAAGTAAGTTCTTATCAAATTAATTTAGCTTCTTTGGCTTTTCCATTAGAAAAATTCTTCAATTAATCTTTTTTTTTTTTTTAAGTTAAACTAGTCTCGCCAAATTAACATCGGAGATAATCGAACCCGTGACTTTGAGAAGGAGCACACTCCTAGGTCTCAGTTCAATAGTTACTCATTGAATCATACACGCTCACAATACATTTGTGCCCTTCATTGGATCAAACAATCGTCCGACCACCAAGCCACAAGTGCAAAAATGACATATCGTGTTGACGGGCGTCTATAAATAGATTCATCAACCACCAATGAGGTACATACTTCCATTTTGAGAAATCACATCAAATCACACACATTTAGACCCCAGTGACTTGAGTATTAGAGTGACTTTATAGGTAGACCCCCTCACATCAAACCATTGACCAACACCAACCACCATTAAAGCTTCCATGCACCTATTCCAGCTCAATCTTTTGTTCCCCAACAAGAACAACAGTGTCGTCCATAGGAACAAAATTTTAATCTTTTGAAGAGATCATGCACTCAATGCAAAACCGCTTTGGGGATCGGTTGGAAGATCTGTATTAAATTATTCGGCAATAACCACAAATGCTCGATGAGAAAAATCAATAATTGGCTAGTTCGAAAACCTGTAGATCCATTCGGCTATTACCACACCTTGAGCATCTTCACAGTGTGTGCATCATAAGCACATTCAACCCAAAGCATCTTCACATGTGTCCCATTTGACATGTTGATCATCCTCGTGGACACAAAAACAAATAAAAAATAACTCTAGATACGAGGAGATCCTCCACTCCACATAAGCCCGAACATTTGTCCCACCGTCACTCCTAATGACACGAAGTCGGCTGAAATGATAATTCACCCCTTGCACGGCAGCGTGCTAGGGCTAGGGGAGGAGGGAGTAATTTCGACGATATAACATATCATCACTCCTCCGCATGGAAGTAACGGCAACAAGTGCTTGCATCCCCAGAATTCTTCAACCGTGAAGAAAACGTGTTCTGGTTTAGATACACTGGCGTAAAAATGAGTTGGTCGATAAATTTGAGTGTTGGAGGCAAAATCAGTTCTACAATTTATGTGTATGTTTGGTTCTATTTCCGTAGATTTTTAAGTAATAAACCATCGACACAGATACGTAGACACTGTTGATTTTGAGAAAATAAAATAATTGAATGTAGCCACACATGTTTGTGTCATGTAAATGTCGGACTCCAACATGTGTAAGATACGCCTTCAATTTGAAGTGTTGACTCAATGTAGTCTTTAAGTATGTACTCGCGTTCGCAAAATCTTGTGACATATCTCACTCTTAGATCATTGTTAACCATTATATCACATGAGCATTGCGAGTCTCCGCAGTAACATATCTCACTTTCACTATATCATTGGTAAAATTGGTATTCAAATTTTGTGATTTAATTTTTTAACATATTTATCTATTTTTTCAAATAAAAACAAATTTGTCAATTTGATTTTAATGATAAAAATTAAAGAGATTACGTGATATGTGTTGTCGGTGTAAAGTCGTTACACTTTATACTAAAATGTGACTTTTCAATTAAAGAGATTACGTGATATACGTTGTCAGTTTAAAGTCGTTTTAGTTTATATTAAACCGCGACTCCTTATGCGGTTCTTGCATTTTTCTCTTTTGATGTTGTGTTTCCTTGTCTTTGGTTGGGGTGATGTAATTCTTGTGAACTGTGTATTTTGATTGACTTATGTTTTGTGAACCTCTTGTGTTGAAAGTAAGTTCTTATCAAATTAATTTAGTTTCTTTGGCTTTTCCATTAGAAAAATTCTTCAACTAATCTTTTTTTTTTTTTTGAAGTTAAACTAGTCTCGCCAAACTAACATCGGAGATAATCGAACCCGTGACTTTGAGATGGAGCACATTCCTAGGTCTTAGTTCAATAGTTACTCATTGAATCATACACGCTCACAATACATTTGTGCCCTTCATTTGATCAAACAATCGTCCGACCACCAAGCCACAAGTGCAAAAATGACATATCGTGTTGACGGGCGTCTATAAATAGATTCATCAACCACCAATGAGGTACATACTTCCATTTTGAGAAATCACATCAAATCACACACATTTAGACCCCAATGACTTGAGTATTAGAGTGACTTCATAGGTACACCCACTCACATCAAACCATTGACCACCGCCAACCACCACTAAAGCTTCCATGCACTTATTCCAGCTCAATCTTTTGTTCCCCAACAAGAACAACAGTGTCGTCCATAGGAACAAAATTTTAATTTTTTGAAGAGATCATGGAATCAATGCAAAACCGCTTTGGGGATCGGTTGGAAGATCTGTATTAAATTATTCGGCAATAACCACAAATGCTCGATGAGAAAAATCAATAATTGGCTAGTTCGAAAACCTGTAGATCCATTCGGCTATTACCACACCTTGAGCATCTTCACAGTGTGTGCATCATAAGCACATTCAAACCAAAGCATCTTCACATGTGTCCCATTTGACATGTTGATCATCCTCATGGACACAAAAACAAATAAAAAATAACTCTAGATACGAGGAGATCCTCCACTCCACATAAGCCCGAACATTTGTCCCACTGTCACTCCTAATGACACGAAGTTGGCTGAAATGACAATTCACCCCTTGCACGGCAGCGTGCTAGGGCTAGGGGAGGAGGGAGTAATTTCGACGACATAACATATCATCACTCCTCCGCATGGAAGTAACGGCAACAAGTGCTTGCATCCCCAGAATTCTTCGACCGTGAAGAAAACGTGTTCTGGTTTAGATACACTGGCGTAAAAATGAGTTGGTCGATAAATTTGAGTGTTGGAGGCAAAATCAATTCTACAATTTATGTGTATGTTTGGTTCTATTTCCGTAGATTTTTAAGTAATAAACCATCGACACAGATACGTAGACACTGTTGATTTTGAGAAAATAAAATAATTGAATGTAGCAACACATGTTTGTGTCATGTAAATGTCGGACACCAACATGTGTAACATACACCTTCAATTTGAAGTGTTGACTCAATGTAGTCTTTAAGTATGTACTCGCGTTCGCAAAATCTTGTGACATATCTCACTCTTAGATTATTGTTAACCATTTTACCACATGAGCATTGCGAGTCTCCGCAGTAACATATCTCACTTTCACTATATCATTGGTAAAATTGATATTCAAATTTTGTGATTTAATTTTTTAACATATTTATCTATTTTTTCAAATAAAAACAAATTTGACAATTTGATTTTAATGATAAAAATTAAAGAGATTACGTGATATGTGTTGTCGGTGTAAAGTCGTTACACTTTATACTAAAATGTGACTTTTCAATTAAAGAGATTACGTGATATACGTTGTCAGTTTAAAGTCGTTTTAGTTTATATTAAACCGCGACTCCTTATGAGGTTCTTTCATTTTTCTCTTTTGATGTTGTTTTCCTTGTCTTTGGTTGCAGTGATGTAATTCTTGTGAATTGTGTATTTTGATTGACTTATGTTTTGTGAACTTCTTGTGTTGAAAGTAAGTTCTTATCAAATTAATTTAGTTTCTTTGGCTTTTCCATTAGAAAAACTCTTCAATTAATCTTTTTTTTTTTTAAGTTAAACAAGTCTCGCCAAATTAACATCGGAGATAATCGAACCCGTGACTTTGAGAAGGAGCACACTCCTAGGTCTCAGTTCAATAGTTACTCATTGAATCAATACACGCTCACAATACATTGGTGCCCTTCATTTGATCAAACAATCGTCCGAACACCAAGCCAAGAGTGCAAAAATGACATATCATGTTGACGGGCGTCTATAAATAGATGCATCAACCACCAATGTGGTACATACTTCCATTTTGAGAAATCACATCAAATCACACACATTTAGACCCCACTGACTTGAGTATTAGAGTGACTTTACTGGTACACCCCCTCACATCAAACCATCGACCACCGCCAACCACCGCTAAAGGTTCCATGCACTTATTCCAGCTCAATCTTTTGTTCCCCAACAAGAACAACAGTGTCGTCCATAGGAACAAAATTTTAATCTTTTGAAGAGATCATGGAGTCAATGCAAAACCGCGTTGGGGATCGGTTGGAAGATCTGTATTAAATGATTCGACAATAAGCACAAATGTTCGATGAGAAAAATCAATAATTGGCTAGGGTCGAAAACCTGTAGATCCATTCGGCTAGTACCACACCTTGAGCATCTTCACAGTGAGTGCATCATAAGCACATTCCACCCAAAGCATCTTCACATGTGTCCCATTTGACATGTCGATCATCCTCGTGGACACAAAAAACAAATGAAAAATAACTCTAGATACGAGGAGATCCTCCACTCCACATATGCCCGAACATTTGTCCCGCCGCACTCCTAATGACACGAAGTTGGCTGAAATGATAATTCACCCCTTGCACGGCAGCGTGCTAGGGCTAGGGGAGGAGGGAGTAATTTCGACAACATAACATATCATCACTCCTCCGCATGGAAGTAACGGCAACAAGTGCTTGCATCCCAATAATTCTTCGACCGTGAAGAAAACTTGTTCAAGTTTAGATACACTGGCGTAAAAAAGAGTTGTTCGATAAATTTGAGTGTTGGAGGCAAAATCAATTCTACAATTTATGTGTATGTTTGGTTCTATTTCCGTAGATTTTTAAGTAATGAACCATCGACACAGACACATAGACACTGTTAATTTTGAGAAAATAAAATAATTGAATGTAGCCACACATGTTTGTGTCATGTAAATGTCGGACACCAACATGTGTAAGATACACCTTCAATTTGAAGTGTTGACTGAATGTAGTCTTTAAGTATGAACTCGCGTTCGCAAAATCTTGTGACATATCTCACTCTTAGATCATTGTTAACCATTATATCACATGAGCATTGCGCGTCTCCGTAGTAACATATCTCACTTTCACTATATCATTGGTAAAATTGGTATTCAAATTTTGTGATTTAATTTTTTAACATATTTATCTATTTTTTCAAATAAATACAAATTTGTCAATTTGATTTTAATGATAAAAATTAAAGAGATTACGTGATATGTGTTGTCGGTGTAAATTCGTTATACTTTATACTACAATGTGACTTCTCAATTAAAGAGATTACGTGATATACGTTGTCAGTGTAAAGTCGTTTTAGTTTATATTAAACCGCGACTCCTTATGAGGTTCTTGCCTTTTTCTCTTTAGAAGTTGTGTTTCGTTGTCTTTGGTTGCGGTGATGTAATTCTTGTGAACTGTGTATTTTGATTGACTTATGTTTTGTGAACTTCTTTTGTCGAAAATAAGTTCTTATCAAATTAATTTAGTTTCTTTGGCTTTTCCATTAGAAAAACTCTTCAATTAATCTTTTTTTTCATGTTAAACTAGTCTAGCCAAATTAACATCGGAGATAATCGAACCTGTGACTTTGAGAAGGAGCACACTTCTAGGTCTCAGTTCAATAGTTACTCGTTGAATCAATACGCGCTCATAATATATTTGTACCCTTCATTTGATCAAACAATCGTCCGACCACCAAGCCACAAGTTCAAAAATGACATATCGTGTTGAGGGGCGTCTATAAATAGATTGATCAACCACCAATGAGGTACATACTTCCATTTCGAGAAATCACATCAAATCAAACACATTTAGACCCCACTAACTTGAGAATAAGAGCTACTTTGTAGGTACACCCCCTCACATCAAACCATCGACCACCGCCAACCACCGCTAAAGCTTCCATGCACTTATTCCAGCTCAATCTTTTGTTCCCCAAGAACAACAATGTGGTCCATATGAACAAAGTTTTAATCTTTTGAAGAGATCAGGGACTCCATGCAAAACCGCGTTGGGGATCATTTGGAAGATTTGTATTAAATGATTTGGCAATAAATACAAATGCTCGATGAGAAAAATAAATAATTGGCTAGGGTTGAAAACATGTAGACCCATTCGTCTATTACCACACCTTGAGCATCTTCACAGTGTGTGCATCATAAGCACATTCCACCCGAAGCATCTTCACAGGTGTCCCATTTGACATGTCTATCATCCTCGTGGACACAAAAACAAATAAAAAGAACTCCAGATACGAGGAGATCCACCACTCCACGTAAGCACAAACATTCGTCCCTCCATCACTCTTAACGACACGAAGGTGGCTGAAACGATAATTCTTGCACGACAGCGTTCTAGGGTTAGGGGAGGAGGGAGTAATTTCGACGGCATAACATATCATCACTCCTCTGCATGGAAGTAACGCCAACAAGTGCTTGCAACCCCATAATTCTTCGACCGTGAAGAAAACTTGTTCAAGTTTGGATACTTTCCTGTAAAAATGAGGTTGTCAATAAATTTGAGTGCTGGAGGCAAAATCAATTCTACAATTTATGTGTATGTTTAGTTCTATCTTCGATGAGTCAAATTTGATTGTTGAGGTGTAGAAATGATTTTGACATATTTGGTTGCTCTCGTGTAGAATTTATTCTAAATTGAACTTGTAGCTTTTGGTTATAAAATTGATTTTTAGTTCAACTCACTTTTACATGTATTTAAGTCACATTAGATTTAACTCACTTGTAGTCAGAATCAATTTTACACAATAAATTCATTTCAAATCATTTCTTGTCGCATCATAAGCAAACATTAGATTTAACTCACTTAATGATGTTTTCTGCTATATATTCAGGTGGAGGATAGTTAACTGTATTTGGAAATGAACAATGATTTGTCTGCTTGTTTTGGATAAAAATGTTGAGACAACCAAGAAGATAGATAAAAATGTTGAGACGACCAAGAAGATAGATGAAGTATGCATACTACCATAGAAGATTTTGATGTTTATGTTAACTAATTAGTTGTAACTTAGAGATATCCATGCTACCATATTAGTGGCTATACATTATTTCTGACTTTTTATATGTTATGTATACATACATTTTATGATATGTTTAAGTTTTATTTGATAAACAGTAGTCTCAATTATAATGTGCCATATATATATATATATATATATATATATATATATATATATATATATATCCCTTAGAAAAATTATATATATAATATTTACTTTAAATTGATAAAAAAACGCTATCTATAAAAAAATTAAAATAAAAAATTCTGAGAAAAAAATATTAAATGCTTTTCCTAGCGCTTTTTTCCTGTATGAAGCGCTAGCTATACCTATTGTTACATAGCGTTTTAAACCAGAAGCGCTAGCATAGAGTTATTTTAAACCTCTTTTAGATGGCGTTTACTTTTGTAAGCGCTATATAAGGACAACCTTTACTGGCGCTTTTTAATACAAAGCGCTATATAAACCCTTCCTTAGACAGTGCTTTATACAGAAAAAAGCGCTATATTACCTTTACCAATGCCATTTACAATAGCGTTTTAAAAGCGCTATCTAAAGCCCAAAAAAAGCGCTATCTATGACCATTTTTGGCGTAGTGTTTTTATTTCAATTTGGAGGAGTCAGAACCAAAAGAATTAAGGTTCCATGTACAATTTTATTATTGTTAGAATGAAATATTTCAATTTGGAGGAGTCAGAACCAAAAGAATTAAGGTTCCATGTACAATTTTATTATTGTTAGAATGAAATCAGAAGGTTCAGAGTCACCGATAGTTAAGCATTTTTTAAGAGTGTTGCTTATGTGTTATGGTTAACTATGATGTGAGAGTGGAGTGAGACATGTCACATGATTACATACTTATAGACTATATAGTATCAACGCTTCAGATTGAAGGTGTGTCCGACACGTGTCGGTATTCGATATTAACATGATAACGACACATGTGATTACATTCAACTGTTCCATGTTTGTGTTCGTGTTTCATATAGCTTTAAAGTCTACGGTACTCAATGAAGTTGAGGTCTCCATAGGTTTAGGATTCTTCAGTTTTTTATGGGGAAACAACCTAACAAATCCGGATTTAACCGGCTATCCTCAAGAATTTGGCTCTTTTACATCATTGTAGGAGATTTCTGACGCTCCACATTTCACTATATGTGATTTGTGTGAGTTCTGGCATCCTAAGAAAACACACAGATCAATCAATGTGACAACGATTTGTGGATTTCTTATAAACTGGAGTTTAGAATTATTGCCAAAGTAGCATCTATTCTAATTTGACATTCAATATCTTAGGAGGTAATCCAATTACATGAACATTTGGAAGATCTACATTAGAATTGTTTCTCCACGCTGTGCTACAAATGAATGATAGGTTTTAGAATTTACTTCCGGTGGCTTTATTTAATTAATTTTATTTAATAGTACGCAATAACTGTGTTCTTACTTGATCACTTTGATGATAAACATATTTGATTGATTATAACCTTTTCATTAGTTAAGCGGAAGATACTTCATGCTTAAATTTTTTGTAAGTTTTAATTAAGAGACATACTAACTTCAAGTTTTTCACGTTAGACATTTTGGTATATTTTCCAGTGTCTTCAACATTTCATTTAGGTCATAATTTACTTTAATTATTTGACATTGTTGTATACCCTTTGTCTAATAAATAAGATCTATTGTTGGAAAGAAACATTTGTGAAAAAATAGAATGTGATTAAACTTCATTCATCTTTGACGATAATGAAATAAATGTTGAACTTTAGTTGTTATACCGTTGCATTTCTTGAAGACAGAAAATATTCAACCTTTGCTTCATTTGGTAGCTTTGCATTTATAGCAGCCTGGGGTAGCTTGTTTTTCTGATGACTTCCTCCACTATTTTGGTTGTGCTGCAACATATATATATATATATATATATATATATAAAGTGATTGATAATAAGCAATTAGATTATCATTTTGACAATTGCTTAACCTGTATCTTGTGAATGGTTGATAATCTTGAAGTTGGTGTTTCATGTATCTACCCATATATTTCACACTTGGTATTAGGTTCTTATACCGAATTTAGTCCATCCTTATAAAACGGTTTGTAAGCTCATTTTAGACCATATTTCTATTCAACGTGAGATTTGAATTTTTTTCAATACTTGTATGCAGTTATGTTTTGTTGGAACATTAGTGTGAGTTTGAAGGAAAATTTGAAGATTAAACACCAAGTAATTATAATTTGATCCAATGTTGTATGAATTGAAAACATAGAGTGTGGGGGTCCCACATGAAATAGAACACACATGTTAGTAGTGTATAAATTGCGGTATTTAATTTTAGGCTAAAGTGCACTTTTCACCCCTTAAGTTTTAAAAAGATGCGATTTTAACCCCCTATTAAAAAAAATGACAAAAGTCACCCCCTATGTTTATGGAAATATGCTCTTTTGACCCCTAACATAAGGGAAATATGATCTTTTGACCCCTTATCTTCTCAAAAAGTTGCGATTATGGCCCTTTTTTTGGGACATGTGGCGTCTTCTCAACAATTTTGGGACGAAAGGGGTCAAAATTGTCATTTTTTAAGATAGGGGGCCAAAATCGCAACTTTTTGAAACTTTGGGTTCGAAAAGTGCAGTTTAACCTTAATTTTAAATACTTGATAATGATAAAAATAATAGTAATTATTATTTTTATTCGTGAATAGCACTTTTCATAAATCTAGCTTATGGTGGTTGTGAAAAGAATAAGAATAAGAATTCGATTGAATTTCTTATCTTTCCTTCATTCAAATCCAATTAGTTTGTTTCCTCCACTTTTATGGATTTGTTTCTTTTTATCCTATCCACAAGTGTTGTTGAACTGACTAATGGATAAATTATCTTTTGATCCTATCCATTAGAGTAATTGTTGCCGCAATTTTTACTAAAATAGTTACAAAATCTCTATATAAATAGAGGACTCCAGTCAGTTCAAAAATCACACCAAAGAGTTTCTTTTGAGTTGTCGAAAACTCTCTCTCTTCTCCCTCCAACTTGTGTTGACAAGCTATTCTTCTCCTCATATCTTTTTCTGTCCTTTCAGAAATAAGAGTGTTCTTAATACCTTAGTCTCTATTCGGTATAATGTCCCTTCGGAATTAAAAAAAGGTCTTAAAAACATAGTCCATTCGATAATGCATGCCCTTCGGAATAAAGAGTACTTTTAAGATCATATTCCCTTTTGGAACAATAATGTCCTGTCATAATTAAGAATGATCTTAACAGTATATAAATATTCTTTCAATATTTTTCTATTTGAGGAGAAATTAAAACGTCGAAATGGTAGTATCGTCATATTTGAGTGGTCGTAGTACCATATTGATAGTTTGGAGAACTTAAAGTTAGAATGGTGGTAACACCATATTTGAGTGGTCTCGCACCATAACAAAATGATAACAATACTATATTAAAGTGACTTCAGTATTAAAGAGTGATTTAAGTACCATATTTGAGGGTCTAAATCTCGAACGGGTTTTATACAGTGCAGTAGTTAACCGCACAGTGGTAGCTTGACTTGTTTTATTCTGAAGGCAGCGTGGTGTCTTGCACAACTTTGGGCAATGCCATGAAACGTCTTAAAGAGTGCAACCTGGTCGTGACTCAACCTAGTAACAACTTCGGTAGATATTCTTTTTCAAAAAGAATTTGGAAATCCAAATACAATAGTTTGGAAATACAAAAACAACAATTTTAAGACGATTCGATCTGCTATGTCTACCGAAGAAATTATTTATTGAGATTTTGTTGTCCCAAAAATAAAACAAGGATAAATCATGCTATAGAAATACGTTTTTCGATTGAAACACTGAAAAGTGTTTGTTGTTAAAACAACAACACTAAGAAATTCACATATCCCTTTTTTTCGTAAAGTGTGGAGTTAATTAATTGTAGATAATTATAACCACCCCTTGGAACATCACATAGTACATTCTTGTGAAATGTGTATTTTGATTGACTTATGTTTTGTGAACTTCTTGTGTCGAGAATAAGTTCTTATCAATTTAATTCAGTTTCTTTGGCTTTTCCATTAGAAAAACTCTTCAATTGATTTTTTTTTTAAGTTAAACTAATCTAGTCAAATTGATATTGGAGATAATCGAACTCGTGACCTTGAGAAGGCGCACACTGCTAGGTCTCAATTTAAGCAATCTTTGAATCAATAGTTATAGAAATTATTAATTAATAAAAATGATTTAACACTTTCTCGCATTTTAAAATATAAAACAGTCAAATGTATGTAGCTTAACTCTAGACAAAATATTTTTTACTTTTGACTTATATTTAAAACCGAAATGTGCATTATTAAAAAATAAATTAGTAACTAAATATCATTTCATACCCTTTATCAAAAGCTTTGAATCACTTTTATTTGTTTTTACATGTTTATCCACTTGTTTTTGGAAGGGAAGGGTAAAATTAGTATTCAAATTTTGTGAATTTAATTTTTTTAACATATTTATCTATTTTTTTCAAATAAAAACAAATTTGTCAATTTGATTTTAATGATAAAAATTAAAGATATTAGGTGATATGTGTTGTCGGTGTAAAGTCGTTATACTTTATACTAAATTGTGACTATTCAATTAAAGAGATTACGTGATATACGTTGTCGGTGTAAAGTCGTTTTACTTTATATTAAACCGCGACTCCTTATGTGGTTCTTGCAATTTTTCTCTTTTGAAGTTGTGTTTCCTTGTCTTTGGTTGCGGTGATGTAATTCTTGTGAACTGTGTATTTTCATTGACTTATGTTTTGTGAACTTCTTGTGTCGAAAATAAGTTATTATCAAACTCTTCAATTAATCTTTGTTTTTTAAAGTTAAACTAGTCTAGTCAAATTAACATCGGAGATAATCGAACCCGTGAGTTAAAGAAGGAGCACACTCCTAGGTCTCAGTTCAATAGTTACTCATTGAATCAATACGCGCTCATAATACATTTGTGCCCTTCATTTGATCAAACAATCGTCCGAACACTAAGCCACAAGTGCAAAAATGACATATCGTGTTGAGGGGCGTCTATAAATAGATCGATCAACTACCAATGAGGTACATACTACCATTTTGAGAAATCACATCAAATCACACACATTTAGACCCCACTAATTTGAGTATTAGAGTGACTTTGTAGGTACACCCCCTCACATCAAACCATCGACCACCGCCAACCACCGCTAAAGCTTCCATGCACTTATTCCAGCTCAATCTTGCACTTATTCCAGCTCAATCTTCTGTTCCCCAATAAGAACAACAATGTCGTCCATAGGAACAATGTTTTAATCTTTTGAAGAGATCATGGACTCCATGCAAAACCGCGTTTGGGAGCAGATGGAAGATCTGAATTAAATGATTCGGCAATTACCACACCTTGAGCATCTTCACAGTGTGTGCGTCATAAGCACATTCCACTCGAAGCATCTTCACATGTGTCCCATTTGACATGTCGATCATCCTCGTGGACACAAAAACAAATAAAAAAGAACTCCAGATACGAGGAGATCCACCACTCCACATAAGCCCGAACATTCGTCCCACTGTCACTCCTAATGACAAGAAGTTGGCTGAAATGATAATTCACCCCTCGACGACATAACATATCATCACTTCTCCGCATGGAAGTAACGCCAACAAGTGCTTGCATCCCCAAAATTCTTCGACCGTGAAGAAAACTTGTTCAGGTTTGGATACACTCGCGTAAAAATGAGTTGGTCGATACATTTGAGTGTTGGGGGCAAAATCAATTCTACAATTTATGTGTATGTTTCTATTTTCGATGAGTCAAAATTGATTGTTGAGGTGTCGAAATGATTTTGACATATTTGGTTGCTCCAGTGTAGAATTTATTCTAACTTGAAGTTGTAGCTTTTGATTATAAAATTAATTTTTAGTTCAACTCACTTTTACATGTATTTAAATCACATTAGATTTAACTCACTTATAGTCAGAATCAATTTTACACAATAAATTCATTCCAAATCATTTTTTGTCCCATCAGAAGCAAACATATATGCATATTTTCTATTTCATTTTGGATGAGTCAGAACCAAAAGAATTAAGGTTCCATGTACAATTTTATTATTATTATTATTATTATTATTATTATTATTATTATTATTATTATTATTATTATTATTATCAGAATGAAACCAGAAGCTTCAGAGTCGGTGATAGTTAAGCTTTTTTTTTAGAGTGTTGCATATATGTTATGGTCAAGTATGATATGAGAGTGGAGGGAGACATGTCACATGATTACAGACTTATATAGACTATGTAGTATTGGCGCTTCAGATTGAAGGCGTGTCCAACATGTGTCAGCATTCGATATATATTAACAAATATTGATACATGTGATTACATTCAATTGTTCCGTGTTTGTGTTGGTGTTTCATAGCTTTAAATTCTACCGTACTCAATGAAGTTGAGGTATCTGTATAGGTAGCAGAAGGATGATGTGAATGTGGTTTAGGATGCTTCGGTTTTTTTTATGGGGAAACAACCTAACAAATCCAGATTTAACCGGCTATCCTCAAGAATTTGGCTCTTTTACATCATTGTAGGAGATTTCTGACGCTCCATATTTCACTATATATGTGATTTGTGTGAGTTATGGCATCCTAAGAAAAACACAGATCAATGTGACAACGATTTGTAGATTTCTTATAAACTGGAGTTTAGAAATTATTGCCAAAGTAGCATCTATTCTTATTTGACATTCAATATCTTGGGAGGTAATCCAATTACATGAACATTTGGAAGATCTACATTGGAATTGTAAAAAATCAAGATATCTTGCTACAAATCTATTGATTACAATAAGATTGTTTGCAACGCATAAAAATCTATTTTAACCTGTTGTGTAAAACATTCCTCGGTTTGGTTTTTATTTCATGATCAATTTGCTTGATTGGATTGTCTTGTGTGTTTCTGAAATAAGAATTGATTGAGTGTATTGATTCCGGTTAAAAGTTAATTGAACATAAAGTTATTTATATCGGAATATATTAATGTAAAGATGAGTTGAAAGATAAGTTTTAGTATAAAAATAAAATAAAAAAATTAATTTCTAACTTTAAGTTAGAATCAATTCCTACTAAAAAAAAGTTAGAATCAATTGCGAAGACAAAATCAATTTTACTCAACAATAATCAAACATATGTCAAAACATGTTTTGATTTCAATTGGCCTGATAACAAAATAAAATTATATAAAACATGAAAATAAAATCTTTTTGATTAACCAACAATTTGTGCATGGCAGCTTACAAGTTGGGGAGGAAGACAATGCCGGAAAAGGGGTACACAATTAATGGGGTTAATTATTCAAAAGATGATTTGGTTACCTACAAAAGATGATTTGGTTAAGTGTGAAATTTTTCAATGAAATTTGAATGTTTCTGTTACGGGATGCAGCAGAGAATGTGAATCATTTATTTTTAGGATGTGATTTTTTTGGAACTCTTTGGCTATTACTTCGGCATTGGATGGGTATTATTTCAATGAACCCTAAGTTTGGTTGATCATAATCTTCACTTTAGTGTTTTAAGCAGCTTCTCATAATCAAATCAGAACATGTTGCATGTTCTGTGGTTGAGGTGTGTTTGAGTAATTTGAAAAGAAATGAATAATCCTTGTTTTAAGAAAAATGAGGAGTCTATTTCTTATTTTCTAGGTATAGTTAAAGTATTATCATTCTCGGCAGTTGAAAGCCAAAAATCTTTATCTAGCTTTTGATTTTCATTATTGGTAGGTTAATTATTTTCCGGTTGGTGGGTTAAATCTTGCATGGACTCTCTTTCATGCTTGTTTTTATTACTGTGAAACTTTTGTTGTTCTCTAAGTTCTTCCTTTACACTCCTTATGCTGTTTTTGTGGTATATAAATTTCAATTTCCCTTCTTAAAAAAATAAAATATGTTCATTAACAAAATAAAAATCATTATGATAACCCATACATGTTTAACGTCAAAACCTACATTATCAATAGTGGCCGCTACAATCAAAATATTCAACGGAGTGCCGAAATTCCAATGTGTCGCTCCCAGCCACGTCAGAGTGGTTCATATGGGTGATGTGGTGGGAGAGGCCGCGACTTGGGGATAACAAGGCCAGAGTGGTCGTTTCACCCATTTTCAAGTCAAATACATTTTCACCCTTATATTTTAAACCCTCAAAGGTGATTTCGATTCTATACAGTATCGAGACTACATATCTAACTAAAATATGCCCTCAAAATCATTTTAAAGAATCCAATTCTATGTAGTCGACTCTCTTTGAAGAAGGAGAAGAAGAAATGAAGAAGTGTAGAATTGCGAAGAAAAACTATTGCAGACAAAATATATGGCGACGTCTAATTATAGAGGAGAAAATTAGAGTTGGGTTATTTATAATTAAAAGAAAATTAGTTTTTGTGGATGGGCCAATAACGGGAACTTGATAGCAAGTGACACAACGAATCTTGGAGGTTGTTCAGATACTAACTTAGAATTTGTAACTGACTCAATCCAACAAAACTGCCTTGAGAGGTGATGATTACCCCCAATATAAACACCTGTCAGGATATCTCACTTTCAATGTGAGTCTCTTAACACGCCCCATCACGCCTGATATTATTGAGTTTGGTCCGTGGATATAAATGTTAGGTGTTTTAATAGCGGAAACTCGATAGTAGGTGGTGCAACAAATTAAATCTTCTTGGATGCTACTATTGATACCATATTATAATTTATGGTTGTACCTAAATCTACCCCAAAAAACCGACTTATGAGGCGAGAACTGCTACCTATAGTTATAAACATTTGTTCAGACCATCTCACTTATAATACTAGACTCTTTACAAGTTTTAAATAAATAAAAAAGACAAAGGCAAATTAAGTTATAAAAATTAAAATTACTAAAAAAAAAACTTTTAGAAAAAAATGGTATTTTTTGTTCATACACTAAACTAATTAAAGGAGCCAAGAGTGTAATTATTAAGTTGGGTATAATAAACATCATTGGCTCCCACTTTTGTTGTGAATGAAATTCCATTATTCTCTATGAAGATTGCCATTAGTAATAGTTGGATTGGAATATGTTCTTGTTGTCATTTGATCAAATACTATTGGTTTAGAATTTAGATGTCTTTATTAATTGGCTAGGCGTTTCTTCAGCTAATCCTTTAGCTATGGTCGATCATTTCATTCAGTTTGGTGCTTCAGTCGGTCTTGTCAGGTCGCGGTGTTCTATTTTGCACTTAATCTGGTTTGTTAGTTCGTGGGTTATTTGGAAGGAAAGGAACGACAGACTCTTCCAAGTCAAAAAATGCTCACCGATTAAGCTACTGGAGAATGTTAGGTTGCTTTCTTATTCGTGGTATAAAGCAAAATTTGTGAGTTATCGTTATAAGTTTCATGAATGGTGCCAAAATCCCTTCCTATGTGTGGGAATTGGCTAATATTTGTTTTTATTCTCAAAATATTGATGTAATTATTAGCTATATTCTTTGGCACACTTTGTGCTAGAGAAATAACCATCTATTTTAATATATTCTATTTTGATTTCTTAAAAAAAAAATGTCTTTATTAATTAGAAAAGAAAGCACAACAAAAAAAATTCTGGTACTTTTTATGTTGAGAATCATTTCAATTAGGTGCGTCTCGTGTGTTACGTTTCCGGAAACCAATACCAGAGAAAGGGGAAAAAAAATTGGTTACAAGAGAAAGGGGAAATTTGATTTAAAGCTTTATTCATTCTTTTCTTATTTGATTTCTTATATTAAATCTTCAAATAATTGGTTTTAATTTTCCCTCAAAAAAATTAAAATAATTGGTTTTAATTTATAGTAATAATAAAGATAACTTGGTAGATAAAATTAAATGAAATATTTATGTAGCATGAAAAGCACGTATGCTTTTGACACATTCGATTTTACTTTTTCGTAGGTAATCGATCTTAATTTCGAAAGCTGCAGCTTGTGTAATTTGGATCCTTGTATACCATTTCTTATCCGGACAGTTAATTGATCATTAGGCCACTTGTCGAGTGCTAGTGTTATTTTCTATGAATCCCATATACAAGTACGGGTGCTGGTACAATAAGATACGAATACGCGGAACTTTTTAAATTTACGATACGATACGAGATATGTTAACAAAAGTTTTATACTAAAACTTTTATATATATATATATATATATATATATATATATATATATATATATATACTTAAAGAAAATAAGTATTGATTATCTTTAGTTATTATATCTATGTAAATTTTTCTTATAGACCATATTATATTTTCATTTGTTGGAATATCGAAAGAAGCATTTAACTCAAATTTTATACAATGTTGATTAATTGAATCACATCTCTCTTCTTACCTTTATCCATAAGAAGTATAATTTTAAGTGGTTCATTGAGAAACAATTCTACTGATGCATATCTAAAAATTAAGATAGTTAATTCTGATACTTTGTGAGTACGTATCCGTAGACAATCGGTATCCAATACGAGTACGTCTCCATTTTGAAGTATATGTGCTTCATAGGTTATTTTAGAGTTAACCCATCCCTAATTGTGTTTTTCTATCATTAGGCCACTTTGACTTGGAGTGCATTTTATATTAAATATGTAGCTTTTTAATAAATAAGTGTTGATTTTTAATAAAAAATTACTATTTTTAGATGTTTTAACTTGTGCAATATTGCGCATGTTAGACAAACCTATTGAAGATAACTTTGGTAATTTCAACTTTTGTTGAAGTAAGTAAAATCAAATCAAGAATAAGAAATGTTATCAACACATATTTTATCATATACTTTTTAACACACTTTATTTGATTGCTTAAAATTTACATGGTCCCACCAAATCAAGTGGGGTTCATGTAAACTTGGTGGGATTTATGTGAAATTTAACCAATCAAAAAGGATGTGATGAACAATATCAATAGAGATATGATTTTCAAAGTTTGTGAACTTTACAAAACTGAAGATCGGTTCGGGAATTCATTATCAGATTGTTGTTACGAATTTGCGTTAGAAAGTGTTAATCATGCAAAGAAATCGGTACTTTACCTTGCGGTTGAAAATGGGGACAAGGATGCAGTCAAACTAATCTTGGAGAATAGCCCTAAGAATGATGCTAAGCTGAAGGGATTATCGCCCGTTGTAGCAGCAATCATGAAGCAGAATCAAGGTATGTAAGTTGATAATAATATTGTTGTTCAATCACTTGAATTATATCATGCAAATTGTCATTATTAGCATAATCAATCCTTTAATATTCTTTTTATATCGTCTAATGTTATTAGTCTCATGTTCTACTATTTTCAAAATTAAAATTATTATTATTGTCTAAATAAAGATTGAACTAATTGATTTTATTATCAATTAATAAAGAAATATTAAACGAAATTGATAGCATTATAATGTAATTAATTTATATTCTAAGAAAATTTTGGAAAAAATTATTTTAAGAAAATTATTTAATCTACTAAAATATAATTATGATCATAGAAGACATCGTCGTAAATTTGTTTTAGGCTTCGATATTTGTTGTGTTGACCCATACTATTAGGGTACTTGTGACAAAACGGGTAATAACTATGTTTGTGTGTCAGAAATGCTCAAGACCATACTAGAAAACAAACCAACTTGGATCCATTCAAGGGACAAACATGAAAGGCTTCCTCTTCGTTATGCAGCATCTATAGGTTACCTTGAAGGTGTTGAATTATTACTTGGCATATGCAAATGCTGCACAATTCAAATGGACAAATTAGGTTATTTCCCAATTCATCTAGCATCATATGGTGGCCATGTGGAAGTAGTGAAGAAATTATTAGAATATTGTCCTGATCCCACGGAAATGGTTGACAATTCTCATGAACGTAATATTCTTCACATTGCATCAAACTATGGAAAACATGAGATGGTTCACTACATACTACAAAGTCAAATTCGTGGACTTGATAAGATGATAAATCAAAAAGATAATAAAGGAGATACTCCTTTGCATTTGGCTGCAAGATCATGTCATCCTACAACTGTGTACTACTTAGTTAACCAAAGCAACGAAAGAGTGAAACTTAATTTGGTTAACCAAAACAACGAAACAGCTCTTGACATTGTTAGTGCACTTTTCGAGCTTGATAAATCATCTTTGAGACAGGCAAGTAGTTCTTTCTTTTATAACTAAGTTTGCTGTATAGTTTTTTCTTTTATATATAAGTAAATTTAAATCAATAGCTAAATATCAATATTTTTTAATAGAGGAAGCAGGGAATGGATCCTCTGCAGTTACTGTAGAGTCCAATTATAATACATATCCTAGAGAAAACTGGAGAAAAACACATAGGAGGAAATACATTCCCGTGGAAGCGTAATAATGTATTTTTGATAAAAAAACAAAATTATAAAAAAAATTAGGGAGATGTTATGACCTCTAAAGTATTCTTCTACGGTGGTTAATTAAGAACTTAACTAGGATTTTATCATTGGAATAAAAACCAGTTGAAGTTTTTAAATTTTATGTGACATCTTTGCTCGACATAAAACAAGTTAAGAACACGAATAAGTGTCAAAACAGCAAATCACCTGCCATATTATCTCATTCTAACCCTAAATTTACTAATGTAGATAATGTTTGACATTTATAAATTTAAGAGAATAAAATTGTAGATTTTTAAATGACAAAAACTAAAAGTGTATGGAGCAAGTCTTCCACAATCATAAAATTATGGTCACAACTCTGGAGCACACTCACAAAATAACAAAATGTAGAATTAATTTATTTATTTTTTAAATATTTAAAAGAAACACGGTAGAATTAATATTTTGTGAGTGTGTCTAAGAGATTTATATTGAACTTGTAACCATAAAAGAGTAATCCTAATTTGCATCTATTTTTTGTTTCTTTTATGACACATATATAGCTTTAACAATGTTTGCAGCATCTTACATGGACTGCACTTAAATCTGCTGGTGCAAAGCAAAGTGCTAGAAAAGTAGCACACCATATTGACTCCCAAGCTAGTGATTCAAATTCACCAAAAACTGAACCAAATGAAGACAAAAAACTAGACAATGTTGAACCCAAACCAGGTGGTTCAAGTTCACCAAAAGCAGAATCAGATTAAAACCAAAAAGAAGCATCTCGACAAAGTGAAACAAAGCATAGCAATGAAAAGTCAACCAAAACAGAGAAGAAACAGAGTAACAAAGAAAAAGAAAAAGTATCGGAAAGATATAAAGACAGAATAGAAAACCTCACAATTGTTTCAACACTTATAATCACTGCTTCAGTAGCAGCATGTTTAGCTGTTCCAGGTGAAGCACAAGGAAAAGCACACAATCTATGTCATGCAATGTTCCATGCTTTCATTATCTTCATCACAATATCATTGTTTAGTTCCATTAGTTCTACTATCATACTTTTTTGGGCAAAACTTGGATTAACTGAATTGGTAACTTTTACTCTCAAAATCGTTATGCCGCTTCTTGGAATCGCTCTCATTTCATTATCTTTGGCTTTCATGGCTGGTCCTCTACACCGTTATCAGTGAACTTACTTGGTTGGCAAATGTGTTTCTCGTTATTGTAACGCCCGTTTATTTTTATTTTTGGTAGAGTTTAGAGTCCTATTTAATTGATTTATGTGATTATGTGATTTGTTTATTTAATTAAATGGTTTTATTAATAGTTAGTAAGAATAAGATAGGAATTAGAATATTTTAGAATTAAGGGGGCGGAGGTGTAATTAAGAGGAAACAAAGGAATTAGTGGGAATTAATTAAAATTAATTAGAATGAAGGAGGTTAAGAAAAGGATAGTCAGAGAAAAGAAAAAATCATTTTACGTGAAAACAGAGAAGTTTGAGAAAAAGGGGAAAAACCAAGAGCAAGAGAGAAGAGGCAAGAGAAGTTAGGACCTTTGTAATTCAATCAAACCAGGTAAGGGTGGGGTTTCACTTCTCTAATTAAGGGCTTAATTCTTCATGTTTGATTAGTGGTTCAGGAGAAAATGGGTAGAAATGAGTTTAGGGTTTAATTTGTGAATTCCCATGAAAACTGATGAATTGTGTGTTGTTACTGTTAATATTAATGTATGGAATGCTGCTTGATTATTCTGTAATGATTGGTGTCAGAATTGTTGAGAATGATAGAGTTTAGAAAGAATAGGGTTGTTGGTAAAAAGAATAATTGATGATGAATAGAGCTAATGAATTGTGCATGAATTGGAGTTGGATTGCTGTGTTTTGTGTTGTATTAAGTTAGGTTATGTAAGAGTGAACTATAGGGTCAAGTTTGGTGAAAATCGGAGTTAAAACGAAGTTTTTGGGTGGAAAATGTCACTTTTCCCGAGAGCTGCACAGTGACAGCATCTCCTGTTTCATGTTCTTGCGTCTTTTTCACACGTTTCTGTTTTGAACTGGGTTTTGGTGTAAACATGAAAGTTGTAGATAATTGTGTTAGCTTTTTAATGGCTTTGGTTTGACTTCAAAATCATTCTTAGAACTTAATTTATGGTCAAAATACTACACGTAGGTCACAGTAATTTTCATGAGATTTCAGCACAACTTTTCGCTTCCACTTCTGTACCTGAATTTGAAATAAAAACTGGTACTGATAGGTACAGAATTTGTCTTAGGTGTAAACACGAAAGTTGTAGACAAAAATGTTAGATTTTTAATGGCTTTGGTTTGACTTCAAAATCATTCTTAGAACTTAAGTTATCGTCAAATTACTACACGTAGGTCACAGTGAAATTTCAGTTTCTGTACCCGAATTTGAAATAAAAACTGGTATTGATCGGTACAGAATTGGCCTTAGTTGTAAACGCGAAAGTTGTAGATAGTTGAATTGTCTTTCCAATGGCGTTGGTTTGACACAAAAATACCTTGCGAATAATTTTATATGAATTTATGAAGTTATGTGACGAATTAAGAATATTGTGGAGAGAAGTCCTTGTCAACGTCAAGGTCATCGAGTCGTAAGACATTGTTTTCTATGTTGTAAACCACGTTGGCCTAGTTTGGGCATTGAGATGTTGTTGTAAAGTTGTTGTTAGTCGTCGTGTCGCATATTGGACGTTGGGGGCTTGATGCTCCGTATTCTAAGATGGGGGCTTGATGCTCCGTTTTTAAGATGGGGGCTTGATGCCCTGTAGCCGAATTAAGGCATTGGAAGTTGGGGGCTTGATGCTCCGTTTGGTACCACATGCATAAGAGTCTTGCATAGTCGAGTCGAGTCGTGTCGTTGCATTTGTTGAGTCGAGTCGAGTCGTGTCTTGAGATGAGAAGATGGATTTAATGAAGGATAAGATGATGAAGCTTAAAGCTAATTTTTTTTGATTTTGTTGAATAATGAATTATGAATTATTGATGAGATGATGATTATGTTGTTATGTTGATTTATATGTTGCATGATTTATTATGCTTTTAATTATTGAATTGTGATCTCACCCCTTCTGTTGGAATTGTCGCCTTGTGGGCAAGTGCAGATTTCCAGGACTAGCTGTTGATGTGAGTGGACTCCTCACGTGTCTAGGTGCTCTGATACGTAACGGGGCGGACCTGATTTTTTTGGATTTTCCTTGTTACGTATTAGTTTTATGATTTTATGTTGAAAAACAATTATGTTGATTTTAATTACTACTATGAACCACGTTGAGGCCTTAGTGCCAAACTTTGATGGAAAAATTGTTGAATAAATATAGTTATATTTTCCGCTGCGATTTCAGTGAATATTGTTGACAAGATTGATTTAAATAAATAGAAATTTTCCTATTTATTACTTGAATGAAATAGAAGCGTAATACTCCGTTTTATGATGTTACTCTGATTTATCTTTTCTGTTGCGATTTTTGGGAAACGGGGTGTTACAGTTATGGCGCTAATTTTTGTTGTGGTTGTGATTTTGCTATATATGCTCCTTTTCCTTCCATCATCATCAACTAGCAAGCCCTTGCGGTACATTTCTCATTATCCTTATCTTTTTTTGGCATCACGAACTGAAAGTAAACCTGAACAAGTGAATAAGTTAGCCCCACTAAATTATAGAACTATGTTTCTCTTTGTTTGTGTGTGTAATGTAATTGTGTGCCTATTTTGACCATGTATGTTCTTCTTGTCCTATGACCAATAAAAATAAAATTGTAATGAATATTTATGGATAATATATACCAGTTTACTAGTTTGTTTATTTTATGTGTTTCTCCATGCATATCTATTTCATGATGTTTTTTGGGCACAAATATAACACATCTCTTCATATATATAATGGTGACACCTAGTTATTCATCGAAGAATGATGGATAATTTACTCGACCATTAAAAATTAACCACATAAGGGCATTTGTAAGTGGTGCTCACAAACTACCTTGACCCCACTAACAAATTGTTCACTTTTATTGGTTGGTGAGTAGACAACCCACCATTTTCATGGCGAAGTAATTCAAAAATATAGACTACAAAACAACAATCTTACTTCTATGGCGAAGTTATGACCCCACTAATAAATATTTTCAAACCTTTGTAGTCAAACTTTTTTTTTACCATAATATATGATCTTTTCAATAGAAAAAATATTTTTTTTTTTTTAAATTGTGCCATATGAACACCTGTTAGTTAGAAATATCGTATTGTTAGAAAAGATAGAGATTAAATACTTTATAAATGAGATGATCCATGTGTAGTGTATAACTCATTTGTGTAACAATGTTTGCAGCATCTTACAATTATGGCACTTAAATCTGCTGGTGCAAAGAATAAAAGTCCAAGAAATGCAATCTTTATTGAACAGGAGCATGAAAAATCCCAACAAGGTGAAACAAAAGAGAGCAATGAAAATTCAACCAAAACAGAACAAAAAATAAAAAGAAAAGAATTACACCAACAGAGTAAAGAAGAAGAAAAAGAAAAAGGCTTGACTAGACATTTTTTTGGAAAAGGCCCTGATATTGGTTTCAACACTTATAATCACTGCTTCAGTAGCAGCATGTTTTGCTGTTCCAGGTGAAGCACAAGGAAAAGCATACAACCTATGCCATGCAATGTTTCATTGTTCAGTTCCATTAGTTCTATTATCATACTCTTTTGGACAGCACTTGGATTAACTAAATTGGCGGCTTTCTCTCTCGACATCGTAATGCCAATTCTTGGAATCGCTCTCATCTCACTGTCTTTGGCTTTCATTGCTGGTCTCTACACTGTTATGTTATCAGTGAAATCAGTTGGTTGGCCAATGTGTTTCTGGTTATGGCACTGATTTTTGTTGTGGTTGAGATTTTATTATATATGCTCCTTTTCCTTCTATCAACAACATCAACTAGAAAATCCTTGCGATACATTTCCTACTACTTCTTTCTTTTTCTAGCATGGATTGCAGAGAAGTAAAACTGATCAAGGTGTTAATCCTTGGTCATAGATTGAGTGAATATTGTGTATTGTGGCTAAGTGGGGATTCATTAGGATATTAAATAAATTTAGCTCCACTTAATTATACGTATGTATCTCTTTTTTGTGTGTGTTGAAGTGTTTATTTTGACCAATATATGTATGTATATCTTATCGTGTGACCATACTAGCTTTTTGGATAATAATACTTGCTTGAGAAATGATGAATAATAATTCTATTTACTTGTTTGTTTAATTTATGTGTTTCTCCATGCATATCTATTTTATGATTCTTTTTGGGCACAAATTTACTACATCTATTCTCTTGTTATATTATATAAAAGACCCTTTCAAAAATTAAATTTAATAGTTATTGAAACTTGTCTTCTTTTTTAGATATACAAACTTTATTCATATGAAAAGATCGGTACATACAAGATTAAATAATTACCAAGCACTTGGCACTAATAAACATAGAGAAGTCATATACAAATATAGTATACTTAGCAACAATCTACTCCTATGAACCAATATCTTCCTCGCATGGTCAATAGCCAAAAAGGAAATGAGAATTAACGGTATTTAATCTTATCGAAATAAGGATTCTTTCTTTGACTTATGTATTCTCAGGTCAAGTATAGGTGGTCTCGAAAGTGATTAATGTGAGTGTATAGACCCTTGTCTTAAGTATTTAGCTTTGATTTTGGTTTTGCTAAGATATCAAAACTTGAAGTTAACAATTATGTAGCTAGGTGACTCTAATAATCTCAAGATCGCAATCCTTGTTGAAATTTCATTCTCGCATGTTTTGAAAATGTGCATACAATCATTGCATTGGGTTTTTGGAATTCGCAAATGTTCAATATGTGAATTGCTTCACTCTAGCATTCTAGCGTTGTGAATTGTTTCATTCTAATGTCTAAAACAATTCACGCTGAATCGCTTCTCTCTAAGGTGTGAACTGTTTCGCTCAAACTTTATGTTTATGTGAATCGATGAAATTTAGTGAGTGAATCTTTTCACTCACATGTTTTTACAATAAACGTGTTTTAAAAGTGTACAAAATCGTTCCACTCATTGTTTCACTCACTTTAAGTGAATCGTTTCAATTCTTTTTCAATTAATTTTTTATATCTACAAGTTACTACTTTTTAAAAACTATAAAAGCAACATAACACTACTTTTTTAAATATGAAATTTTTACATTTTCTCTTGTCAAATACCCATCTTCTACCTTTACTCTTTAAAAACTCTTGACATTCATTGTGAATTTAAGAACCTAGGGAGTTACTTAGAAAAATATTTTTATGTCATTTTGCGATTTTCTAGGATTTTACAATTGGAGATAATTAAAACCTAAATGAAAGGTCGAGGTCTTTCACCTCCAATTAGGAATTTGAAGTTTTCTTCATTCAAGTCGTTCATCGTGAATTGACGCCTTGTCAACAATTTTGGTATAGACTTTGTATCAAACAATTGGTGAACAATCTTTAACAAAACTTCATTGACTTATACTTTTAGGAGTGGATTAACCCACTAACGAAGACGATATGGGTGAACCACCATAAATATTTGTGTTCTTTCTCTATCCCTTAAAATGGAAAATATATGTTTTAAGTCTTCCCGTGTGCAATATTGCGATTAATGGTATCTTAATTTGGTATCTTCCACCACACTAATTTCTTCACACCCTCCTCTTTCACCTTTTCCTCCACCACCTTCAAATCAAATACCAATTTCAAAGGATAAGTGAATCCCAAAAGGAATTTAATATTGTGATTAAAGTGATCGTGGACTTTGCCTCTCAGCCCAAAATGAATCCCAAAGGTTTAAGACTATTTGGGTTTGATGGAACGCTACTTTTTTCAATCTTAACTTCTTAAAAACCTTTCTTATATTGTTTTAAAGTTTTTTTTTTTTAATGGCACAAAGTAATTGTTTTGAATATGAATGTGTTTGGTACTTAGGTGATAAAATTATTTTTTCATGAATTGATTTTTGGTAAAAGTGAGTGAAATGTAATATGGTTTATGATTGGATTCACATCCGTAAAAACAAAAACAAAATGAATAATAAATTTGAAAGTAAAAAAAATATTGAGTAAATACAAGAAGAATGTTAGAAACATTTTTTTTTCAACACATTTAAAGTTAAAAGTTACAAACGTTCGTTTCAAGTTAGAATCAATATTAAAACGAAAATCAATTTTACCGAAAAATATATAAACATGTCAAAATCAATTCTACACTTCTATAATCAATTTTAAATCCTCCAAAACTAAAATCAAACATACACTCAAACTAATGTTTGAGGTGTGGAAATTTCCATCATGATAGATCTAAATTGAAAAGAATACATAAATGCATAAGTAAAAGGAGGAAGTCATGACATGATAATATATCTTTTACTACGGCAGAATATGAAACCATAATATGAAATATCTAAGATCTAATTGTTTCTGTCCAAAAAAATAATGCAAGCCTGGATACCAGTATATAATTCCAAATATGATAATGTTGAAAAATACTTACTCTTATTGTGTCATCATTCACATTTCACAGCAACTGTGGCATGACACCTTATGGCCCATAAATGAATGTTTGAACTTTGGATCACTATATATGTGACAAACAATATAGCATGTGGCTTAGTGCTAAATGACAATTTCGTGGTGCAGGGATACAGAGAGAATCTAACTAATTATAACACATCTCGTGCTTGAAGCTTCAACGTAACCCGACACACCAAGTGGAGCACCACCTTTTCTATTTGTACACTTACTTTTGAACGTGACTTTTCCTATTTTTGTTAAGTTTTTTATTTTCAATTTGCCTCATATAGTTGATGATAAAAATATATAACTAGGGAACTATGACGTGGGTGACATAATCCTATTGACTATTGTTTTGATTTTTTCTTAGAAGAATCTCAATACCATATGAGCGAAAAAGAAATGGTTAAATTATAGTTTTAACCTCTTAAGTTTGTCAATGTTGTGATTTTGACCCTCTAATAAAAAATGATAAATTTAGTCCTTTATGTTTTAGCCATTTACAATAGTAGTCATTTTATCCAATTTTGACTAGTAAACGCCTACGTGGCACGCTACATGTATAATTATAGAATTTAAAATAATTTAAAAACCCACAAATCATTTTCTAAATTAAATAAATGGAAAAAGAAATTAAAAAAATTAAAAAAATAAGAAAAAATTAAAAATAAAATGCATATTCATTATTTCTCATCTCTTCATCTTCATCTTCATCCTTCATATCAATCTTCATATCTTCATGCCATTTTTTCTTCCCATACTTCTTCTTCTTAATCTTTCTATCACTCGAATTCTTTCTTTCGACTTAAACTTTCTACAACCAAACACGATGCAAGAAACCAACATCGTCAATGTTTCCGACAACCCTACTCCCCCACCACCACCACCATAGCTACCAACAAACAACCGCCGACCATGAACCTGTGAAGTCAGCTCTAGATTCATGACCTCGTCCGCCTCCACCACTCATCGACGCCAACAACGTGACGATTCCGACGACGAAAATTCTGAATCTTCATTCCCAATCGGTTATTCTTTTCAAGACCTGATACTCCAACAATTTCTGTTTCGTCGAAATATAGACACACACGAAATCATCACCAATAAAATGGCATGAAGATTGATATGAAGGATGAATATGAAGATGAAGAGATGAGAAATAATGAATATGTATTTTATTGGGTTTTATTTTTAATTTTTTCTTATTTTTTTAATTTTTTTAATTTCTTTTTTCATTTATTTAATTTAGAAAATGATTTGTGGGTTTTTTAATTATTTTTAATTCAATAATTACACATGTGACGTGCCACGTAGGCGTTGACTAGTCAAAATTGACCAAAATGACAACTATTGCAAAGGGGCTAAAACATAGGGACTAAATTTGTCGTTTTTTTTATTAGGGGTCAAAATCACAACATTCACAAACTTAGGGGGTCAAAACTGTAGTTTAGTCAAAAGAAATCAATGAGAGAATGATAAAATTCATCTTACATAATCAGAGGATTTTAGAGCACCCACATTCATGTCACTCATATAGGTGGTATAAATGGGTTCCACCTAATAATTTATATTAATTCACACTTCTCAATTATTTAAACCACTCAACTACATTTTTTAAATATTCATACCACTCTTCTAAAACTCTAAATGGGGTCCCACTAATCTTACAATATATACCAACTATGTGTTTTAAATTAATAAAATATAGTTAAAAGGTGAAAACTTGAGAGTTTTAATATAAAAACATTGATGTTGGCATTGCAAAAAGGGAAAGGCACCGTTGCATTGCAGTACCACCATGGTATCGCAGAAGGTGTCTTTGTTTCTCAAATATCAGTAAACTACGGTAGTAAAGTTCTTGGGAGAAGTAAAGACATCATCCAGCTCAACCCATATTTATGCTCTTAGAACTAGTAGTAAAGACTGTCAAGGGATTATGTCATCATGTCTGAATCTAATAGCTTGTAATTCTAATTTAATATTCCTTTGTTTCGTAATAGTTGATGCATTTGAAAATTTAAAATTTTGACTTAACTTATTTTGATCATATTTTTTTACTAATATACAAAGATAAATAGTATCATATAAAATGTCGTTAGATTCGTATCAATGAGTATTTTCAAAATATCAAATTTTTATAATTTTTCTGATATATTATTTAAGATATTTAAGCTTGAAATTATGCATTGGTATGCGTAATATGATCAACTGTGTCAAGTATTATAGGACGGAAGGAGTTATTTTATACTACTTCAAATAAAATATAAAAATTAAATATCAACAAATGATTCAGTTTCAGTTTTGTTCATATTGGTCATTTGGTACTTTAACTTAACATTTTTACTTGGCTCATATTGGTCATTTATGTTCAAATCATCAGATTATAACTTATCAGAACTACATATGTCAAAAATATGATCTGGTTATCCAAATATGATCTGACCACAAATTTGTATAGTAGACAATTTTACCTTCCAACCTCAAAATATATTCTAGTCTCAAAATCAATTTTACCTAAAAGCAACTGTGATTCAAACTATTCAAATAAATTGATAAATTCGTTCAAAATAATATTAATTGATAAATATCATTGTTGTTATAAATGTATTCAAATATTTATAAGAAAAAGAATGTATTCAAACACGAACAATTTTATGTTGAAATCATTTTCAACCAAATAGTTTTGGAGTACACCACAAAAATTTTCTTTGAGTTTGCCGAGCGCTATGAAATGAATTTCTGACAATATATATATATATATATATATATATATATATATATATATATATATTAAGAAGGTCTATGACTCTTTAGATTTTATTCATATTAATTCTTCTGAGAATATATTAGAGATAAAAAAAAAAATTTAAAGATAGAGACCAAATTTTTGAAGGAAGATAGAGACCAAAATGATAGTAAGTAATAAATAAATTAAATCATGAATAAGTCATCAGAATATTATCTTTTTTGAAGATTTTCTTTTAAAGAATAAGTCATCAAAATATAAAAACCTAATTAATAATAAGGCATCAAATATAAGAACTAACTTGACAATTTAACAAAACCAATTTTTTTAATATATTCATAATCTTTAGAATTTATCTGAAAGGGTCATATGTCTAGTTTGGTTGTTATATAAATGCACACACTTTTCATTTGGTCGGTATAACGTACTATGTGAATAAAAATAAAATCCGTCTTCACCTTTAGTCACATGGGTTCTAGTTCTACTTTCTGGACCCCGCCATAGATAGAAAGGGTAATAGACATTATACAAAGTACTTTTGATTTTTTTTCATAGTATTAGTTTTTATTCAAGAAAAAAAATTAGTAATATTTTAATATCTGTATATTTTTCTCCTTTTTTACTACATCTTTCTTTTTTCTTTTCATTTCACTCTCTTATTAATTCTTTTATCCTTGCCAACATTCTTACATCCTCTTGAGAGGTAAGAGCATCATTCTTTTTATATATATTATTATAGTAGTATAAGATAAAAATATACATGAAAGAAGGTGCCCTTTTAGGTTATAAAATTGGCTTTGTGATGTGGAGAATGTCATGTGTAATTTATGAGCAACTTTTGTGCATCTTTGTGTTTGAAACTTGTTGCAATTAGCTACTGATACAAGCAGCATATGCGAATCCCTGCCCCACGTAATGTGTCACTTGAGAACTGTTTTCCCATGAGAATGAGAATAAACAAACTTTGTTAAAGAAAAAATGGTGGAACTATTAACCAGTCAATTGCATCGGAGGACGGAATTGTGGTAACATATTCTATTGTTCATGGTACAAACAATAAAAAATAAATTGATTCACTCGAGATGCACCGGCAGCAGCATTTGTTGAAAAAGAACTACTCAATCATTTACATATAGGTCCACCGAAGTTTGCGGTGCGGTTTCATTTGGTTTTGAAATTAAATGTCATTTGACTAGACGTCCTTATTATAAGAAACAATTAATTTTTTAGATTTATTGGATAATTAATGTATTTTGTTATAAATATAGACTAGATACATCAATTAAACAATAAATCTAAAAGGTCTATTGTTTTTTATAATAAGGACCGGAAGTAGTATTTGAGAATACAAAATAAAACAAAACAAATAAAATGGTTTGGATTGGTTCCATTGTTGTGTTTTCGTAAAACAACGCAAAAATAACAAAAAAAAAACATTAAAATCAAGTTAAAAATAACTTCTTTTCAATAATGTTTCAAACTTCTTTCAACAATAGATCAAATTAAAAACAAAGACTAAAAAATAACCATCTTTAATAAGAAATACAAAAAATTAAAATTTTATTATCTCTAAAAGTTTTCATTGAGTTTCAATGATTCAAGATGCATCTAACATAAACAGGTATACAAAAGTTTTCATTGAGTTTCTATGAGTAGTTAGTTGAATGACATACCTTTAATTATTATTTTTTTATGTTGCAGTTTGGTTCGGTTGAGAAAATAAAAAATAAAAACCAAATCGAATCGCGTGGTTAAATCAAAAAATGGCACGAGTACGTCTAAACCAAACACGATGTTTTGCGGTTATCCATTTGGGTTGATCGATTTACGGTTTTCGATTAAGTTGATTCAGTTTTAAACACTTCTATTTAGCCGGTTATTTTTTAAAATTTTGTCATTAATTTTATAGTAAATATTTTAGTGTTTCATAATAAAAATTCATATAGATAAATAATTATGGAAATTAATTGCAATTTTCTTATATCGTAGAATCATAAAAGTTTGCCCTTACGTTACATATTCATTGTTAGGTGATAAATTTTATAGTTTCTCAATTCTAGTTCGTTTGACACTTTCTTTCTCCGTGTGGTATTTTGTTTGTAACAAAGAAGAAAGGTAAGAGATCAAAAGCAAAAGAAATAACTACTCTCTCCTATGGCAGGTATAAGTTGTTTGGTTGATGAACTAAGAGATATCAAAAAAGATTTAAGAGGTCCAAGACTCAAACTCTGTAAACTTACGTGGTCAGTGTCAGTAACTTGTTAGCATTGGTCTACAATGAAAGAGACTACCACATTATTTGAATTGGCTCACATTTTAACCAAAAACCATGTGCACTAATTGTCCTCTCGAGGGTGCTATTGATATTAATTATAATTACAAAACACAACCACACAATTTTTATTCCTAAATCCATGATAAAATCACATGGCCAGATTTTATTATTTCTCTCTTTTTTTGTTGGAATTTGTTATTTTTTTCTCTTTTTGTTGAAGCAATGAAATTTTTCTAATATGTCCAACTCCAAAGTAATAGTATCTTCTTCAATGTATTGTAAGCCAAGTAAACATGTCATGAATACACTTCACAACTGCATCAATGTTCAATGGCTAGCACTCTTCATTACGTAACATTGACACATAAACAAGGCGAAGGCTAGCGTGAGTGATTACAGTGCCAAACCATAGATCTATTAATGGCAGCTGGCGAGGGTATCAAAATATTAATTAGAATAGCAAAAGTTAGGTATGGTAGTAGTTATTTATGATGTCTATTAGTTCTATAAATAGGAGTGTTGTTAACAAATCAATTAATTGATGTGAACTTAATTTCACTACTTATATCCTAAATCGTCAATTTGATAAAGCATCTGCCCCAAGTTGGTAAGCACAAATAGAGGGTTGTTTGTTTCATCTCAAATGTCATTGTTATTTGTTACATTATTAACAAAAACACATCAAACTAGAAGCATTTCTTTCACATAAACCTTCTTACCAATGTTCATGGCACAATAGTTAACATCAAAATGCTAAGGAAGAAAAGTATTTATATTTACTTAAATTTGGATTCAAATATAAAGAAACTTGATTCCATCTACAAAGTAAAACTTAGTTAGTCTAAGCAAAATAATATCTCCTTACTACCGGAATTAAAATACTACCAAGTCCAAGGAAAAAAAAAAACTTAGATGCAATTTAATTTAGTCTCTAAAAGTAAACTTGGCTAACCCACTTCCACCAACTCAATAACAAGTCAAATTTTATTTAAATACTACTACTTAAACTTAATGAAATCTACAACCCAAAAAATCTTCAAATTGATCAACAACCAAATGACCAATAGCTATATTCTTTCTAGCTTTCATCCTTCAAGACACTCCACCGCCTTCTTATAACCTTTACACAATCCTTTCTTCAGATTTTACTAGTATCCAGTGGGAAATTCACATTTACCATACTCTGCACAAAATTAACACTCATTAACATAAAATCTTGAATTAAAAATTAAATCAATAAAGAACAAACAGTACTACAGTTAAATAGTAATAGAATCCAATGTAACACAAAACCCAATCTTTGACTAATTGACTCTTTTACAACTAAATTTTTAACTAGTAACAATCCAACATTTCCAATTACTCTTGTCCCTAGTAACAATAATAAAAGCATTTTCCAGCTATCAATGTACACACTATAGGACCCTACATTATACACATGCTCCAAAAATAGTACACTCTACCCAATAAAGTTACGCCATGTCAATTTCATAAAAGATTCCCACAAGTAAAATTAACCCTAAAATCACGTGCTTACCATATACTACAAGCTCATTTTAGCATCACAAATCTAAACTACGCCTTATTAGTTCAAGAATCTAACAAAAACAATGAGAAAAGGTGATTATTATAGAATACTTACTAGGCTCTTGAGTGACCACATACGACGTACCACCAAAATAGCAACTTCCACCAGCACGTGCCTGCTTCTGATAATAACTATTGAACGCAAATGAAGCATGTGCCACCAATGTATTAGGATCAAAACACGTGGCATTGTTTTGAATCGGACGGCAATCAGCACCACCTTCACCACAAGCAAAATCTAAAGCATCTTGTAGCTTATTCTTATCCGCATAAGGATTTGCTACACACCATGTATTCCCGGTGGTACTCTTAGAAACACCACCACCACCGTCACCGGAAACCGGTGAAGCCGGCGATGGGTCATCATGGTAATTTTTCAAAGCCTCCACGGTTAAAGGAACATTGTAAACTTTCTTCTCATCAGGATAAAAAAGCCCAAAGTTTCTTTCTGAAGTAGGCCCGGGCTTTTGATTTTCATTGAAAAGTGCGAATAAATAAACGGTGAGATCTGCTTTGGGCCTAAGTGGGGTCCCCTTTGATGTCAAGATCTTACGGACGAGATTTGCGTTGTATGCTGCTGCATTCTCTACACTTGCACCCACTTCATTACCATCACCTTTTGAAGGCCAACCCGTTTCCGAAACGACGACGTTTATATCATCGTATTTTAAACGAGATAGTGCAGCGAAAACAGCGTCGATTTGTGCGTCGAAAAGGTTCACGTATCTCAACCCGTTACCCGCATCCACCTGACCCGGGTTTTCACGAAAAAGAGCATAGTCTAATGAGATAACATCAGCGTTTGATTCGTAAGCGAAAAACGGGTAAACGTTAACCATAAGGTAAGAACCGGTTTCACGAAGAAAATCAAGCATGGGTTTAAAAACGGGTTGAATTAACTCGGGTCGGAATGACCCGGAAGAAGAAGGGTAAGAGTTACCAAGAGCAGAAAGAGCAATGGGTGAAGAAACCTTGATATCATTATGAAGATTATGTTTTTGTAACGATCTGTAAATGTTTTTCATGGCGGGTACGAGGTATTTCGTTGAGTTGTTTGGATCAACAAAAACTTCATTTCCAACAGCAATGGCTTCTATAATGGTGTTTGGTTGGTAAGCGACGATGTTTCTTTCGACCCATGAGAGTGCAAAAGATTGAGATTTTGCTGCTGCGAAGAGTTGTTGGTTGGGTAGATCGACAGTGAGTTTGATTTTGGAACCAGATAATGCACGTAGAACTGATGGGTCTGTGTCGTAGATTTTGACATGGGTTATGCCTTGTGATTTTAGGAGTTGAACTACTTTTGTTGCTGAGGGTAGGTTGTTTGCTATACGACCGTAGTTTATGCCTATGTTGCCAGCATTTGTGAGAGTAATGAAGGTGAGGAAGATGAAGAGGGTGAAGAGAGTGAAATGATGCATGGCTCTGTTTCTGTGGTGAGAAACAGAAACAGAGGATTTTAGGGTTTGAAAATGGAAATGTGTGATGAAGAGAATGTGGGTTTGTTTTGTGGAGCAAGTGGGAGTGAAGTGAGAGAGTGGTGTGTGTATTTTATCTGTGATTAATGGATTGAGGGGAACGAGGAGGTGTTGTCAGACCTGTAAGTGGGACCCACTTTGTAACAGAAAAACAGGAGGAATGCTAAGCACCATCGCTTAGACAGTCGCTGTTGGATACTTTCTCTCCTATTGGTCCAAATTATTATTGTTAAAATGGTTTGCAACAGGCAACCGGCTGGTACCAATTTATTATTTTAATTTAATTTAAAATAAAAAGGCCCATTTAATTAACTTGGGTTTCCTCAAACCCCTTTGTCTTCATCAAGCTCGTCAAAAACCCATGGCAAGAACATAATTGAGCCTTTGCACTACAACTCAATCCTTTGAACTGTTTATGTGAAGAAAGCACCTGAATCTTTGAAAAGTTGTTATGGGTCAATGTTGGGTAACACGTAACATGGATGAAGAAGTCAGATTCAAGCAAATTTCATCCAGTTCATCGTGAGATTTTTTTTTTTGCAGATGAGATAAAGATGAAGAAATGACACCATAATTTTTTAGAAAACCAAAGAACCCATTTTTTTAAATAGACAAAGAACACATTTTTCATTCATAAGAGAGTAATATGTGTTTGGCATGCTGAGATGTGGTAGTTTCTTTTTGCTAAAAGGTTGTTTTGGCAATTCTCAAAGGTCAGATCTGTACTTGAAGAAGAACATGATGGGTGATGTTTTTTTTTGTTGAATTTTGAATAAAAAAATAGTGAGCCTAAACCAGCATAATAGGTTAACAGGTATTTGGTTTTAAAAATTTAATGACGTGGACCAATGGTTGAGGGAGTGTTTGAGAGAGAGTGTGAGAGAGAGTGCACATAGCATTCGTCAAAAAACAGAAGGACGAGTAATAATAGGACCACACCTCGTGTGTTGTAAAAGACTCGGTTTGAGACCAACTTGATTGCTAGGAGTAGTATTTTATTGAGGAACGCTATTTGGTACGGGACTTTAGTAACCAATTTTCACGGACGTGTGTTTCTACGCGCTGTAAAAGTGATACACTGTTAATCATAGTAATAGCATTCCTCTTTTGCAGTGTATCACAACTAATTAAACATCACCAAAAACTAAAAAAAAAAAAAAAACAGTTGTGTGGTGCTACAACAAGCAAACAACCACACCACCACACCTTCCTCTCTCCCTCATCATTCAAACTACCTCCACAACACAGCAGTACCAACAACCTCTTTTTCCTTTCCGGTCCAATTTCCTCCCCCACCACTACACCTTCATCCATCTCTCATCATTCAACAATGTTAAAAAGTGAAAATCCATATGAAAAGAAAAACAAAATAAAGCATGTATATCAAGAGAAGTAATTAGATTTTGTATTAGGAAAAATTGTATGTATGGGGGATAAGAAGAGTCATTGGAGACTGGAGAGCATAGAAAGAATTGGGGAAGAAGGAGTAGTAGTGTGGGTTGAGCAAAAAGGGTCATCAGAAAGGGATAGAAGAGAGAGACGGTGAATTATATGCAGATTTTTTCACTTTTTAATATTTTTTTTATTTCAAAAAAAGGTTACAAACTGCAACGCGTGGAAAAGAGATATATACACGCGTTCGTCAAAATTCGTTGTCCAACTCTCGTACCAAACAACATTTCTCTATTTTATTTCATCTCTCAATGATTTTGTGGAGTGGTTGAACATTGATACATTTTGTGTGAATTTTTCAATTAACCGGATAATCTATTTTCTCTTTATTTATTAGTCTCTCCGTCTCTTAATATTTGACATAGTTAACTCTGTTACGCATGTTAATACACGATTTTAAGTTTAAATATCTTGAATAATATGTTAGAAAAATTATCAAAACTTGATATTTTGAAAATATTTATCGAGACAGATCTAACGACATCTTAAATGACATTATTTATCTTTGTATATTAGTAGAAAAATATGGTGAAAGTAAGTTAGGCCAAAATTGCACATTTTCAAATGAGTCATATATTGCGGGACAGAGGGAGTATAAAAAAAGGCTAGACTGCATTTTTCACCTCCTAAGTTTCAAAATGTTGTGATTTTGACTTCTTATTAAAAAAAATGGCAAAAGTGACTCCATGTTTAGATAAATATGCTATGTTGACCCATAGCATAAGGGAAATATGCTTTTTGACCCATTATCTTTACAAAAAGTTGCGATTATGACCCCTTTCTTGGGACATGTGGCATCTTCTCAGCAATTTTGAGACGAAAGAGACCAAAATCGCAACATTTTGAAACTTAGGGGACGAAAAGTGCAGTTTCACCTAAAAAATTAATAAAGAGACAAAATGTTACTCCCTCTATTCCATATTAACCGAGCAATTTGTATAAATACATTGATGCAAGAATATTTACTCATTTCACTTTTCAGTATAATATTAATTATTATTTTTCAATTATAACTATAATTAATACTACTTTCACCACTTCCAATTCAATATAGTCTATTTTACATTTATGATAAAGAATAATGTATCAATACATGACAAAAACACTTAAAATCATTGTTCTCTCTTTCATTTATTCATTTTTTTAATATGTGTAAAATGATCAACTTACTCGGTTAAACTAGGACGGATGGATTAATAAAATAGAGTTATGATCTATATAAAACATAAAGATGTATATGTAACAATAGGACCGTTCCCGACAAATCGGAGGCTCGGTCACAGACTTGACAATTTTCTTCTAAAAAGAATTGAAAAAAAAATTCAGCACTATTTAGAGTGATAAGCAATTGTTCAAACATGACTTTTACCTATGGATAAATAGACCTTTACTTATGGACAATTCATAATTGATAGAAAAATTGATGTCTTCTAAACATTTACTTACGAAAAAATGATATTTAATGACATATTTTGTTCGTAGGTACAAGTTTTTTTCTTTTTAAAAATTTTGAGGTCCCTTTAATTGTGAGGCCCTGTGCTAAAGGGCTGATTGTACTTGGCCAAGGTCGGCCCTATGTAACAAATTAAGTTTGAGAGATCAAAGAGTCTCAATAGATTAGTTTACAATCTCAATACTTATGCATATATAAGAAGAGCTCCTCTATCACACAAGATAAGTCTTCTTTTTCACCTCCTCCTCTTAGCGGTGGTGGAGTTGGGACGGCGTTAAAAAGATGTGGACAACAAAATATGTTTCATTTTTAGTTTATATGTTGAATTGTTGCGTAATTTTAAACTGAATTTTTCAAACATTTTAATAATAAACTTAAGGACTAATATTTGTGGTACACCCATAAAGCACATATTAGATTATCCACCCTATGAGCCACCCATTTTTATAATTTAGAAATTTATTTGTCGTATATTTTCATATTGAGTTAAAGATAGAGCTCATTCAATGTAAACATATTTCACACCGACAATGAAAAAGAACTCTCTATTTTGTTCATTTCACACAATAAAATTTAAAATACATATACATGAGTGAGGTAAGATAGCAAAAAATAACACTAATCAAACATTAGTTTATCAATTGTTTTACAATAATGACATGTGTCCTTAAAACTCTTTATATAATAAAACCAATATTTTGTGAGGTGGTATATTAATATAAAAAAAAATGAAAAAAGGGAGATAGGGTGTATATTTACCAAATAGAAATAGGTTTATCTCCATTTTTTTTTAATTGGGCCGAACATTTATTTATAAATTGGTCTGCTTCAGCCCGACATATAAAGTTAGCCCATTAGTGAAACATAAAAACGTATGAAATTAACATAACGTGAAATCAAATTCGAACTAAAACCCTAATTTTTTAGAGAGAAAAACACAAAATACGAAGAACAATGTCTTGTGCAGCTCCCACTCCAACTCGTGATTCTAATGTTGAGGAAGACAAGAAACCCGAGTTCTTCTCACACATCGAATTGAAGGTCAAAGGCCAGGTTCGTTTTTCTCTTTATATCAATTTTATGTGTTGAATTTTTCGATTTATGTATTTTTGTTCTTTTTGGTTTTCATTATTGTTTTGATTCCTCTTATCAATGTAATCCTTAAAATTTATGTGTATTAATTTTTTTTTTTAGATAGAAAAGTATTATGTTTGAGTGTGAGAATATAAGTCTAGGGTTTATCTTTTTTTTTTTTTTTATAGATTCAGCTTTTTGCAAGTTTTAGAATTCATTGTATAATCGCTTATTAGGCCAAACCCAAGGAAAAACTTGAAATTGTATAGTTATTACAAACTCACAGTTCTTTGATGTGTCGGTTCATTTGCATGTGTCAATTTTTGTCTGCAATTTTTGGAATAGAGCGTAGTTTACCTTTTTCAATTGGATTCTTTTAGGCTACAAATAGGATAATAAAAGTATTATTAAGATAAGGATTAACATTTGTTTTCCAATGCAAGGGTGTAGCGGAAGAGTAGTAAAAAATATTTGGGAAACAACATAAACAGTTGGATATACCATTTATTAATCAATTAGATTTTCTTTTGATTGTATAGACTATTCTTAAGGTAACAACATGGCCTTCAAAAACAATTTGGAAGCCATGTTTTAAAGTTTATATTCTTTGTGTTTGTGTGACAATTAGGGTTCGTTTGATCTAAAAAAATGAAGGACATGACATGACAACTTTAGTTGTATAGTGTTTGATTTGTACAAATGTTTTAAGGACATGACAAACTCAAGGCAGTGGACAAGAGAAAAGTTGAAATTCTTGTCACTCACTAAACCACAACACAACTTTTTGTCTCACATACAAGTTGTCAAAAATATCAAAATAGCCTTTTATCCACCAAAAATTGTATCAGACCAAAAATTATTCAATACCATAAGAGTTTGTCTAGTGTTGTTTTGCCTTATGTTGTGATGTTATGTCTTATGTTGTTTTGTCTAGTAATTGTTGTTTATTATATCAAACGCACCCCTTAGTGATTCCAGTGATTTCTACCGATAAATAGCTTATTTATTTCATCTACCTCGGCCTAGTTTTGTACCCTTCACCACCTCAACCCGATGCCCTCTAAAAATCATGTTTATTTAATATTATTGTTATGTTACTTCACCTCTTTTGCATTTTTAACATTTTTTAAGTAACAATGGTTGACAATGTGTAACAACCCGATTTTCGCTAGTTTTATTTTTATTTGTTTAATATGTGTTTATATGTGTCTGTGTATGATTATTTATCTTTGGGTGTATTTTCTTGGGTTTTCGTGTTAGAAGGGTATTTTGGTCTTTTGTTGAGCAAGGGTAATTTAGTAATTTCATAGTAAAGGTTATTTTTTAGTGTTTCAAGTGGGAACCATTTATTTTATTAAGTTGTTAGTGAGTTGTGGTAATTAATTAATTAGTGAGTTGTTAGAGAGTAGAAACTTGTAGAACGGATTAATTAGAGTCTTGAACACATAAAACATTTTGATAGTTAGGCCCATTAGTGGTGTGCCTATATAACCCATGTCTTAAGATAAAACTAGGGTTAGAGCATTCATTTTCACCACATTAGAAAGAAGTAGAGAGAAAAGCTAGAGAAAGAGGAGAAAATGGTTAGAAGAGAAAAAGCTTGAAGAGCAAGAAGGGATTGAGGATTCTAGGAGTTAAAGTGAGGCTAAGGCTAGGAATCTTGGAGATTGAGGTAAAGGGGATAGTATTCAAGCATAATCTTTTCATTTTAGTCTCTTTTCTACCCATGTTCAAAAGTGTTTAATTGAATAAGTGATTATTTTGAGCTTAGTTGTAGAAATTCGTGTTTGATTTTGATGCCATGTTTAAGTATGTGAATTGAATGATAATTGTGTTGTTGAATTTGTATGCTTGGAATGTATATATATGAGTATGTTTGGTGTTTGTACAAAATTGATGGAGAATGATGTTGTGGTTGTTAAATTGTGGATGATTTCATGATTAAATGTTGTTGTTGTTATGGAATGTGTTGTTGATGAATTGATGCATTAGGTGTTCATAATTGTGGATTGGGGATGTGAATGGGGTTGTTGTTGAAAGTTATGGTGAAACTTTGTTGGATTGTTGAATTATGTTGAAATGATGTTTTAATTTCAAGTTTTTTTGTAACTTTGAGTGCCTTTTGATGTATATAGACATGTAAACAACCTTTGAGAACGAATTTGGATTTTGGGAGATCAAAATTAGGGTTTTGGGGTGAAAAATGGTTTAAACCCGTGAAAAATTCTGCAGAACGGTTGAATGTTCGTTTAAGCGAGCTGGAAGCGGGCTGTAAGCGAACAGCTACTGGAAGAATTTCGCTTATGCGGCATTTACTTCGCTCAAGCGAAATGCTTTCAGACAACATGCCCTGTTTCGCGTTCTCGCGTCATTTTCTCACATTTCTGTTTTGAATTGGCCTTTGGTGTAAACATGAAAGTTATGGGTAATTGAGTTAGCTTTGCAATGAATTTGGTTTGACTTGAAAATGTTTTGTGGATTTTGAGTTATGATAGAAACACTCTAAGTGGGTCTCGGAGAAGCTTTAAGGAAACTTAGCATAACTATTTCCAAGTCAACCCAAAACTTATAGTTTGTTTCCAAACTTCAAAACTTAAGTATTAGGGGTTAACTTGAGGTGTTTTATGAGTGTTTAACCTATGTCTTGTTGAATCAAACTTGATTTTCTTTTGAAAAATGTTTTTTTTTTACAAAATGATAAAGTGAGACGAACTTTGTGATTTTGATGATTTTGTCGTATTTGGCCGGTGAAACGCACATGTATGCACACCTACACTCATATGTGATTAATGTGTATACATAGTTGAGACAATTGAGTTGTTTGCTTAGTCTTTGTTTCAATTGTCTTAGTTGTTTTAAAGTTGTGAAATATGAGATGAACTTTGCAAAACTTGGAATTTAAGTGATTTGGCCTATGATACGTTGATGTATACACTACTGCACTCATATGTGATTTGTGTATATACTTAGTTGAGGTTCTCAAGCATATTTGCTTTATGTTGACGTATAACTTGGAAAATGGTAAAATGATATGAACTTTGTCGAAAATAATTTTTAAGACCAAATAATTGGCAAATCTTTTATGAATAGTTTGATATGATTAAATGTAGATGTATGAATGGTTGATGGGTGTTGAATATGATGTTTATCATAGTATGATATACTTTTCTCTTTACTTGAATTATGAAAAATTATACAAAGTTGTCGATTTGTGGTGATGTTGTTGATATTGATGTGCATGTTGATAATGGACATGATTTTGTTTTGGTGTTGATTATGGTGATGATTGTTAATAATCATAATGATGCTTGTTGAATTATTATGATGATAATGTTGGTGAATTATACATATGTACGTGCATGTATGTTAATTGATGGTGATGTTGATGTTTATTGATAATAATGATGATGATTTGTTATGTATGGATTATAATTACTTGACGATGCAATGAGGTGTTAATCATGAAGATGGGGTATATATTATATAATGGTGTAAATTATATAATGTTGATGAGTCTTTAGTTATGCATTGTCGAGTCAATACTTGAAGTCCATGCATTCATTGAGTATGTAATCACGAAGATGGGGGAATGAATCAGTATATCCGGTTGTATCCAAATTAATCACGAAGATGGGAATCACGATGATGAGTGGATTATTCGGTAATATTACCTCCGATGTCCAAACTTTGGTACCACATGCATCTAGAAGAGTCTAGAACATTGCATGCATTTGAATAGTTGATGAGTCGTGTCATAATTGAATATGTGACTTGTTGAATTTGTACATTGGTGAAATGTGGTGAATGTTGTGATTGTGCGGATTGATGTAAAGGTACACTAGTGGATTTTGTTGATGGTTGTGAATAATTGAACTATGCTCTAATTGCATGTCTTACTTGCTTGTGCTTATACACTTGGTGAATCTATTTGATGATAATTATTTTGGTAATAGTAATGAGGTGAGAATTATATATATATATATATATATATATATATATATATATATATATAATGTGGTGATTTCTTTGATGATGGTGATTGCTTATAACTTTGAAATGATGAATTGTATTTGTTGAGTTGATTATGCTAAATGAGGAATAAGGTGAGTAATCTTTTCATTGATTGATGTTGATAAATGATGAGCTTATGTCGATGACTTGATTAAAGTTTGAATGTGTTTGTTATGCTATGTTATAGTTGGGATAACATGACGTGTATGGAATGAGGGACAATATTCATGTGATGTTAGTATTCTAGGAGGGATGGTTGTATATTTGTGTCATGCATGATTGTGTTTGATGTGAAGCTAACCCCTAGTGGTCGTTTGGTTGACCGCCGCCTATTCGTATGAATGGGTAGACGACGTGCATGATTGATTTCTCTTAGCTTGCTTGGTGAGTGCTCGAGGATAGCGGAAGCTACCTCCGTTGGTTGTTTGTTTCGTGCCTTAGATAGGCTCTGATTTATGACGGCGTCTTTTATGTTGTTTTAGATTTATCGTTATGTTGTTGAGATTGCCCATATGTCGGGTTTTGGATATTATATTTTATGGATGTATTTATGAGTTGATGACATGGCTACTTGAGGTGTATGTTATATTTCCGCTGTGATGTTGTATTGTTGAAATTTTTATGCATGTCAATTGAGAGTTATTTGAAGACGTGACGTCTATTTCTTGATTATTTATTATATTTCGCGTGATTTATCGCTTTGATAGAAATAGGCCGTTACACAATGTGTATACTTAAAGTCTCAAAAGAACAACATTTCAACATTTTAATATCACGTCTCTAATAGACAATGTAACAACCCGATTTTCGTTATTTCACTTATAATTAATTTACGTGTATTTATGTATGCTTGTATGTGATTATTTGCCCTTTGATGTATTTTCTTGAGTTTAGTAATTAGGAGGGTATTTTGGTCTTTTGGCGAGTAAGGGTAAAATTGTAATTTTGGTCGAGAATTAATCGTAGCATTTTAGTAAGAACCGATTGTTTAGCAATTGATTAAGTTAGTTGTAGTAATTAGTATTAGTGTCGGTTGTTGCTAAATATTCTATTGTTAGTAAGATAGAAAACTAATAGGTGGCGTAATTAGAATTGAGTCCAATTATTATTTTATGGGTTAGACCCAATGGGTATGAATATATATTCTAACTTTAGAGATAGAACTAGGGTTTTAGAAACTTTGTTCATTTCATAAGAGGCAAAGAGGCTATAGAGGAGTTGAAGAGAAAACTTGGAGAGGGGAAGAATTGGGAGCTAAAGTGAAGCCTAGGAATTGAGCATAGAAGATTAGAGGTAAGGGGGCTAGACTTTAATCATAATCTCTTTTTCTACCCCTTTCTCAATAAGTGATTATTTAATTAAGTGCTTTTGAAAATAAGTGATTATGTGAAATTTAGTGAATGAATTCATGTTTAATTGTTGATGATATGTTTGTTCATGTGAATTGAATGATTAAGAGTTGTTGATATCGAATTCATGTGTCAAAAATCATATGTATGAATATGTTGTGTTTTTATGAAAAATGATGAATAATGAAGTTGTGGTTTGATGGAATTGGAATGAATTTATGAATAATTGAGTTGATGATGTTTGAAAACATGTTGTTGATGAATTGGCATGATGAATATGCCATTGGTAAATTGATGATGAAAGTTGTTGTTGATGTTGAATAATTTTTGAAAGTTTGGTGAAATTTTGAATTGAGACATAATGATGTTTGATTCATGAGTTTTGAGCATTCTTGTGTATGTGTTTATGTACATGACCTATAAACTTCATTTGGAACGAGTTTTGAGTGTGGGAGGATCAAAATTGGAGTGTTGGGGAAAAAGCGTTTTGAAATTCGAAGTTTTTTTTTTGGACTGAAGAGCGTTCGCTTAAGCGAACGTGCCCAGGTGCTTCTGGACACAGTTTGCTTGAGCGAGCTGCGAGCGAAGCTATAAGCGAACGAAAATGTTGCTTCTGGACACAGTTCGCTTGAGCGAGCTCCAAGCAAACACGCCCAGGATGCTTCTGAGACCTGGTCGCTTAAGCGAACCAGACTTCGCTTAAGCGAACCACACCCTGCTCAGCCACACTTGATTTTTTTCGTTTCGTGTACTTGGGAACCAATCCTAACTCCTTAAATGGTTTCTTTTGATTTATTTAATCATTACATGTGTACCTAATCTTTTGGAAACATCATTGGAGTGGATTTGGACTTAGTTTCATAAATTGTTCATAACGTTTTGAAAATCGTCCAAGAACACAATTTTCCGAAAGCTTATTTTCTCAAAGACAATGATGTGGGATTACATACATATGTTGTCTAGATGATTAAATAAATGGTCTTGAACTATTTCTTTGAGAACTAGAATGTCTTGCTTTGAAAATGGACTATGTCTTGAAAAGTAACGTTTTGAGACGAACTTTACGAATTTTGAGAATTCATAGTGTTTGGCCGATGAAATGCTTATGTGAGTATACATTCATGCATATGTGATTAGTATACTTCCTTAGTAGAGGCAATGGAGTCATTTTGATTTCGTTTTGGTTCATTGGTCTAAATTGTTAAAGTTGTGAATTATATCATGCGAGCTTAATTGGAAATATTCATTGAATCCTTTTACTTGGATATTCCTTATTGAATGGTTTGAGTGTATATGTTGAGTGCATATATGTTGTTGTTGGTAAATATATATGTTGAGTGCATATAAGTTGTTGTTGATGATTATATATGTTGAGTGCATATATGTTATTGTTGGTGAATATATATGTTGAGTGCATATATGTTGTTGTTGGTGATTTTATATGTCGAGTACATATATGTTGGTGGTGAAATCTTTTACATGCTATTGGTGTTGTTTTGTTGGTGAAAGCATGTATTGGAATTATGTTGGTGTGGACTTGTGAAATTTGCATGGAGCATGTTTTGTTGTGGTCGAGTCCTAGTTCACACATGTTGTTGTTGTTGTTGTTGTTGTTGTCTTTCATTTCCAATTGTTGTTGGATGCTGCGGTATTCCTTATACGGGTTGTTATGCGGGTTGTTATGATGTGTTTATAAGCATCAGGGGCGACGGCCTCAGAGATGAAAGAGTTGGTACCACACATATTAGAGTTGTCTAGACACATTGCATGTTCTAGGAAGAGTCGTGTTTGTTTATGAACTTGACGTGAATATGTGTTGGTTTAACTGTGTGCTTGATGATTGTTGAGTTGGAACCTTATGATTGTATATTCATTGATGAAAATGATTATGTTCATGTTTAATTATGCAAGATCTTATTAATGATGCATGCTTAATCCTGTTTGTTTTTTTGTTATGATTAATGTAAGACTAACCCCTAGTGGTCTTGGTGGACCGCTTACCTATTTGTATGAATGGGTAGACGGCGTGCAGGATTAGTGATCGCATTGCTTTTGGTGAGTGCTCGTGGTAGTGAAGCTTCATCCTTTTATGTTGCTCGTCGTGTCTTAGAGGCTCTGATTTAGGACGGTGTCGTTTTTTTTATATGTTGGGATTTTATTCTATCTTGAGTTGTATCTTGTGGAGATTATCTATGTTGTTGGATTTATCTTATGTTGATGACATGACATTGTTGAGATGTAGTTGATTTTCCGCTGTGTGATTTTTATGTTGAGACATTCATGCATGATTTACTTGGTGATTAATTGTAGGCGTGACGACTATTTCTTATGTATTTATTTAAATTGCATGATTTATTGCTTAATTAGAAATAGGGCGTTACAGACAACACTATGTCATTTTCTTGATATGATGATTTGAAATGTAATATGATAGTCATATAATTTATTTCAAGTTGTATTTTTTACATCAAAGTGAGTACATGGTGTAAGAGTAATTTTTATATGATTGTAGGATGAAAATGAAGTATTTTTTCGGATAAAGAGAAGCGCGCAACTGAAGAAGTTGATGAAGGCATATTGTGATAAAAAATCTCTAGACATTAACTCAGTTGTTTTCTTATTTGATGGTCGCAGAATTCGGGCTGAACAAACTCCTTATGAGGTATTTCTCTTTACTTGACTATTTTTTACACTAGAAATACTAGACCATTGACCCGTGCTGTCGCACAAGTCATATCGACTATAATATACAAAAATAAAATATATCATTTTATAAATTTGAAAAAACAATATTGAATATGAAAGTTTTGTCGTCGATATTACTTTCGGATATCACATTTCCTTTAGACATATATTTCTCCATCCTTGCTATAATCAGTCGTATTCCACTGTTTGGTCATTCTATTTGATATATATTACTTGATAGCATTACTGACAATCCAACTCTTGATCTTAATTTTTGATTTGAAAGTCTCAAAGTAGTAATTATCTTGAGATGCATGGATCTAACATATTTATATAATTTTATGGTTTGATTTACTATTTATTTTATTTTTTTTGACCTAAGGTTGAAAAGGAAAGAAACGCATCAAAAATTTGATAAGGTTGAAAAGAAAGGAAACAATATTGTTTTGAAAAATATCAGGCAATGATGTTACATTTTGATAAGGATGAGAAGACAAACAAAAATCAAGGAAGACATAATTGAGGAAATGCATCAGAAAAGAAATTTGATAAGTTTGAAAAGAAATGAAACAATATTGTTTTGAAAAATATCAGGAAATGTTGTTGCATTTTGATAAGGATGAAAAGGCAAGCAAAAATCAAGGAAGACATAATTAAAGGAACGCAGAAGTAGGAAAAGTAGTTGACCGATAGGGTGTGAAATTATGGAAAATAAATACAATTTAATTTAATATGTGAATAATATCTTTCAATCCAATTATTTAGGAATGATCGGTTAGGTTAGAGAGGAGGAAAAACTGGCAGAAATTTTAGGTTAAAATTAGAGTAACAAAGTTAGCTTTAGTAATAAGAGATAAGAGATACGTAACAAACAAAGTTACAACACTTAATATTTTATGCATAACTTTTCAGCTAAAACTGGAGTATGCTGATGAGATTGATGTCATGTTGCACCAAACTGGTGGAGCCCTATTAGTTTAGGATATTATGTTAGTTCTTGTGAAAACTTTAATACATCATTGGGGAGTATTTATTTGGGTGTATGTATCCTGTGGATTTAAAATATGAGAATTGTGATAAACATCTTTGTTGTAGACTTTGCTTGAAAAATTTGACACACTCCCAGGGAGTTTTGCGAGTGACATCCTCTATTAAATATGAAGTATTATATCAATATTTTGACCTTTTTGAACTTATAGCTTTATTTTGAGATAACTTTGTCTTTTTGAGTTAGCTTTGCCATATGTCGTACATCCATGACCTAAATGGATTAAATGGGGCACTGCCTAAATAGAGCATAATTAAACTCATTCATGATTACGAACTCATCTAAGAGATTAGTGAGTTGTAATCGGAGAAGAGAATTCTAAATCAATAAATTGATCAGAACTATTTTATTAATTTATCGTGAAATCAAGAGAAATAAAGGATTCAAAAGATTTGATAATTTTTCTCTAAAAATATTTACCAAGTAGAAATTAAAGTGATATTTGAGAAGACGAACTTGTTATTACACTGACGCATTTTTAGTTACTTGTTAAAAGTTCATCAATAGTACTTAAGTTAAATTAAAATAATTCTGTCGAAAAAAAGAAGTTATATTAAAATAATTATAGATTTGATACACAAAGTTTTATTTAAATTGATAAAGTTTAGTTGAAGTTTTTGATCTAAGTAGATTATGAATATTTCCAAATTTTCAAGTTAGACGGTTTTTTAATGGTGGTGGTCCGAAACCCATAATCCTAAGATAGGTTTATAATATTTTTAAAACCCTTGTTTTTCCAAAATCAAAACCTCTTGTTAATTTTGCTTATGCAATAAAAGCGTGCACTTGAGGGCTTATCAATTTTTTTTGGCACCATTGTTAGGGATGTATATATTGATTTTTTTTATTTGGATGTGAATAACTCGAAGTCTTTTGTAAATTGTTAACAAATTACCGGAATAGAGAGATTATTTCATCTACAAACAAAAATAATAATCAAAAGAAAAAAAGTTGAACATGTCTGAAAATTGTGTTTTGAAAGATTATGCTTCTCCCAATGCCACATAACCATATTCTAGTATCGTGTGTTCAACGATATAAGCTAACAATTTTGAAATAGACCCTGATTTGTTGTCTTTGATATCATATCAATGCCAATTCTCCGGTTTGCAAATAGATGATATGAACCACCATCTATCCATTTTTCTTGAATGTTGTGATCTCATAAAAATAGATGAAGTTTCTAATGATGTCATTAGAGTTAGACTTTTCCCTTTCCCACTAAAGTATGATGGTAGGTTTTGGCTATATTCTATGAACGTTCATTCTTCGAAAACTTGGGAGGAATTAAAACGAGTCTTCCTCGCTAAATATTTCCTTTCATCAAGAATGGTTCAATGAACAAATGAAATAATGATTTTTTCACAAAAAGATAGAGAGTTGTTAGATGAAGCTTGGAAGTATTTCAATAAAATGATTAGGTTTTGCCCTCCCCATGAGTTTGAAAAATGATTAATCATTCACACATTTTACAATGGGCTGTTTTACACGAATAAGGAGACAATGGATGCATCCACTGGTGGCCCCTTAGTGAACAAAAGCATATAAGATGTCTTCTACCTCCTTAAAGATTTGACGCAAAACCATTACCAATGGTCATGTAAAATCTCTCCTCCTAAAAAATGGGGACAAGTATGATTTTAATTCTTTGCATAATTTTTTTCCCTAAGATTTAAGCTTTATCTCAAAAAACTTATAAGATGGATGAAAATAATGTTATTTCTAATCTTAGATTAAAAAATGCGGTAGCATTTTTAGTTAATTGACTTTCATTCACCCACAAAGTTCTAATTTTGGAAGTTTACGTGAACAGTTCATAAAAAAGGTTGGTGAAATTGCATTTAGGATGGAAATATTAGAACAAGATGCCAATTTCCGCCCTAGTTCGCAAAAACACCTAGATGTTGTCTCTCCAAGAAGTGAAAAAGAAATAAAGGAACCAATAAGTAAGGAAGTGAAAATATAGATAATCCACATTTGCGCGTTTGGTTCATTTGCAACCAAACCACAGAGCCATGAACACTAGTCAAGTAGATATGAACAATAAGTTAGCTGTAACTGACTACAATAAAGAGAAACCTAATCAGCTAGCTACACTTATCCACGTTGATGTCACATTATTAGGCTTGAATGATCATGCATGCTAAAACTAATTTGGTACTATTTTTTTCCCCGATATTAGTACTAGTTTGTCACTATTTAGATAGCAAAAACACTATTTTTAAGCAACAATAACCAATATACCCAAAGTCGATTTTCCACTTAACAAGTAACAATTCTTTTTAAATTATTGGCATTTTTTTTATTACGAACCCAATTTTTTATATTAAAACAATTAGTGGTCAGTGAAGTTCAACACAAGTTAATTAGTTCCTCCAACACAAGCTTACTTTTACTTGATTTATAAGAATGACTATTTTTGATGTTATTTACTTACTTTGACTTGTTTTTCCGTTGGGGGCATGTTTTTAATATTTGAACATGATCTTCAATTTTATCAGAATGACCCTACTTGTATGGAGGAGCCTTGTGAAGAATTTCGTTTGGCTGACACATGATCTTTTGTGAGTTATGTTGTTGTATTTCGTTGTTGAATTATCTTGTTGAAATTATGTTGTTGTAATTATTATAATTAATTTATGTTATTGTTATAGAATTTGATTTAATGACAACTTTCTTTTAGTTTTATTTTTTGTGTTTTGTTTAAATTATATAATCTGAAACGTGTCAAATCCTCCAAAACTCATGTTTTAACACAGTCTGAGGTAGTTTTTAGACTATATAATCTAAAACAGTTCAAAATTAGGATGGTGGCAAGGTCCACATTTATTTGGAAGGTCACTTGAAATTGGGTGGTCAAAGTCAAATGACATAATTTACATGTTTTATTGGCTTATATCGACCGATGATACATTCTATGTTTAACATTTGCCTAAAAACACACTACCTTTCTTTCATATTCTTCATTTTAAAACTCATCTTCTTTCTTTCTTCTCTTTTCTTTGTTACTTTTCCTTTGAACACCCCTAATACAATGCAACTGAGTCATCACTAGATACTACATAAAGTTTAAGGATGTGTTTGTTTCAGTTTGAAAAAAAATAGATTTTGTGTTAAAAGAATCTAGAAATTTTAAAAAAAAAATCGGAAGTTATTTTTGTTTGCCTATTACCCATAAAAATACATTAAAAAAAGAGTTTTAACTAGTGCATGTGGTACCTAATTGTTTTTGAAAAAAAATAGATTACGAGAAAAACTAATCCTAGTAGCTTATCATTTTAGGGTCAAAATAGAATTATTTTTTTTTTTTGATAAAATGATAGAAAATGATTTTTCTAAAAATTCTAAACAAACACTTAAAAATGAAAAAAAGTGATTTTTTTTTTTTTAAGAATTTTTTGAAAAAAATCTGAAACAAACATGGTTTAACATGACACAGGAATAGAATACACCAAGTTATTGTTTTTAAAATTGTAATTTTTTTTTTAACGTTTTTAATAATCCTTCAACACAAAAAGTTGTCAAACCAAGAAGCCTACAATTGGGGTCTAGAGATGATATATGTTCCGAGCATATGAGAGAGATTATATGAATCACCAGTGAGTATATACTAAAGAGTGTAACAAGATGAACATTATAATATAAAATGTTTGAGTGAAAGGCCAAAATTATAATAAACATCAAAATATGTCACATATGATTTCCATACATTATAGGGTAACCATTGTTCAATACATTGTTGCAAACAACTCCAGCAGAACATTGTTCAATACAATTGACATTCCATTAATTAAAAACACAAGCTACAATGTCAGCCAAATAACCATAAGCACAATTAGACACATACTTATAATTGATAATGATAACATAATAATATTCCTGAGAGAGATTTATGAGCTTACAAGACTACTATAGGGCTAGTTACTCTATGGTTGCCATTTGTCCAAGTCAATTTCCCAAATACTGGAAAACCATGAGGAGGCATACCTATTGCCTCTAGAGTTACCTGAAAGGTTTTCTTTTCTCCAATTTCCTTAAAACTTAATGAACTTGGTTGAACATGAACCTTAAATTCTTCAAGTTGTTGAATTTCCACAACATATGTGCTACGAGAACCAACATTTGTGACGGTACGAGTAACATTTATAAGGTTCGGTCCTCGATTATACACAGTAATTGAAGGATAATTGAGATTTTCAATGTTGTAAAACTCAGGACAAATGTAAGAGTTGTAATTAAAGAACTTCAATAAGTTTTGATCGTGACCAAAAATACAAATGAAGTTTAAGTAATCAGTTGTGCTTAGATCATAAATAAGTCCCGGATCCATTGCAAGGTTAGGCTGAATATGTCCAGAACCATACTCAAATGGAGTTGCTATGTTATCGAACGCGTCTCTTATTGGTTGATTGGTGTTATCTACTGTGGTAGCTGCAACAAGAACATAGTTTTTTATTAAGGAAATTGAACATTTTACATAGAACAACATTTTCCTTGAAAGTGAGCAATCTTTGATTTTTCTACATACACTCCATGTGTTATATTATGCATATTTTCTAAATTTTGTTTTTGATTTAGGTAAAATGATAATCTACATGATAAATTTATTTTCATGTATCGATATTGTGTTGGATAATAAACTTGATTTGGTCCATTGGACTAATCAAGTGTTAGGCCCAATTAGATAATAAATGGTGTAGCCCATAGAAAGTTCTAGAGTCATGTAGAATTAGGTTGGTAGAAATATCATTGAGAGAAGTGTGTAGAACTTTCATGTATGTAGTTGAGAGAAGTGTGTAGAACACTCTCTTGAAGTGTGTAGAAAGTTATCCTAGGATATGTCTAGAACTCTCCCTAGGAAGTATCTAGAACTCTCCCTTAGAGCCTATAAAAAGGAGAGAGTTTGTCATTTGTAAATCAAGCAAGAAGACTAGAATCAAAGTATCCTCTCTAAGTAATAGAAATTGTTCTTCTCTCAAATATTCTCTCCTCCTAAATTCCTCACAAAGTTGTCACTATAACCTTCTCCATTTCCAACAAAGTGGCATCAGAGCTTAGGTTCTGAGAAAAATTGTTCCATAGTTATGGCGGTCAATGGAGCGGCATCCTTTCAAGTTCCACTTCTCAAAGGGAATACCTATGATAATTGGTGCATCAAAATGATAGCTCTTCTTGGGGCACATGATGTTTGGGAGGTTGTTGAAAAAGGCTATAAGGAATCACAAGATGAGGATTCCTTAACTAAAGCACAAAGAGACACTTTGAAGGATTCAAGAAAGAGAGACAAAAAGGCTCTCTTCCTCATCTACCAAGCATTGGATGAAGATGAGTTCGAGAAAATCTCAAATGCAACATCCGCTAAGGAGGCATGGGAGAAGCTTCAAATCTCTTGCCAAGGAGAAGAAAAAGTAAAGAAGGTACGTCTACAAACTTTAAGAGGCGAGTTTGAATCCTTGCATATGAAAGAGTCAGAGTCTATTTCAGAATATTTTTCTAGAGTTATCGCTGTTTCAAATCAATTAAAAAGAAACGGTGAAAAGTTAGAAAATGTGAGAATTATGGAGAAGATACTCCGATCATTAGATCCCAAATTCGAGCATATTGTTGTGACAATTGAGGAAACCAAAGATTTAGAGACCATGACAATAGAGCAACTTCAAAGATCTTTGCAAGCTTATGAGGAGAAGCACAAGAAGAAGAAAGAGATCACCGAGAATCTCTTCAAGATGTAGTTAAAAGAGAAAGAAAAAAGTCAAAGAAATGAGATAAGCCAACGAAGTCAAGGTAGAGGCCGAGGACGAGGTCGCGGTCGAGGACAATTTGGATGTGGCTACGGTGCGCGTGGTTCAAATTTTACCGGAAGCAATTACGAGAAAGGAGAGACCTCAACAAGAGGACGTGGGAGAGGATACCCAAACACAAGGTATGACAAATCTCAGACTCAGTGCTACAATTGTCAGAAGTTTGGACACTACGCTTCAGAGTGTAGATTCTCCAAGAATCGAGTAGAGGAGAAGACCAACTATGTGGAAGAAAAAGACGAGAAATTTGAAACAGTGCTGTTAGCATGTGGAAGTAACGAAGGCATCCATGAAAATACATGGTACCTTGACACTGGAGCAAGCAATCATATGTGTGGAAAAAGGAGCATGTTCGTGGAGCTTGATGAATCGGTGCATGGAAATGTCTCATTTGGCGATGATTCCAAGATTCCAGTGAAAGGCAAAGGTAATATCTTAATTCGCTTGAAAGATGGAAGACATCAATTTATTTCAAATGTCTACTATGTCCCTAATATGAAGAACAATATTTTGAGTTTGGGGCAACTGTTAAAAAAGGGTTATGATATTCACATGAAAAATTCAAGTCTCTCCATCAAAGATGGAAAAAATAATCTTATCACCAAGGTACCAATGTCAAGAAATCGGATGTTTTTGTTGAACATCCAAAATGATGTTGCAAAATGTCTCAAAGCTTGCTACAATGATGCTTCATGGCTTTGGCATCTTCGATTTGGGCACTTAAATTTTGGAAGCTTAAGCTTGATGGCAAAACAAAATATGGTGAGAGGTCTTCCATCTATCAACCATCCAGACCAATTATGTGAAGGATGTTTACTTGGGAAGCAATTCCGGATGAGTTTTCCAAAGGAGTCAAACTCAAGAGCCAAGAAGCCGCTCGAGCTTATACATGCTGACGTCTGTGGACCAATCAAGCCATGCTCATTAGGTAAAAACAATTATTTCCTCCTCTTCATTGATGATTTTTCAAGAAAAACATGGGTCTATTTCTTGAAGCAGAAATCAAAAGTCTTTACCACCTTCAAGAAGTTTAAGGCTGTTGTGGAGAAAGAAAGTGGTCGACATATAAAAGCTATGCGGACTGACCGAGGAGGAGAATTCACTTCTAAAGAGTTTCAAGAGTTTTGTGAAGAGAATGGAATCAGGCGTCCATTGACAGTTCCAAGATCCCCCCAACAAAATGGTGTGGCGGAAAGGAAGAATCGAACAATACTTGACATGACTCGAAGCATGCTCAAAAGTAAGAAACTACCAAAAGAATTTTGGGCTGAAGCTGTGGCGTGTGCAGTCTATCTATCTAATCGATCTCCGACAAGGAGCGTGTGGGGAAGGACACCACAAGAAGCATGGAGTGGAAGAAGGCCAGGTATCTCACACTTGAGGGTCTTCGGAAGTGTGGTCCACGTTCACATTCCAGATGAGAAAAGAGCAAAGCTTGATGATAAGAGTGGGAAGTTTATCTTTGTTGGTTATGATCAAAGCTCAAAGGGCTACACGTTATACAACCCTGAAAACAACAAGATTGTAATTAGCCGAGATGTGGTCTTTGATGAAGAAGGAGAATGGGACTTTGGACCAAAGAAACAAGAATATAGTTTCTTCCCCGAATTTGAAGAAGAAACGTCTAAAGAAGTTCAACAAGTGCCCCACTCACCCACATCACCCACTTCTGAAGACACTAGTAGTGAAAGGGTTACAATACGCACACGAAGTCTTCAAGATCTCTATTATAACACAGAGCCCCTATCACAACGAAGGTTTGAAGGTCTTTACGAGGAAACAGGAGAAACAAATAATCACACACTATTGTGTCTTTCTGCAAGTCATGAACCAGTGAATTTTGAAGAAGTTGTGCAAAAGAAGACACGAAGAAATCCTACAGACGAGGAAGTCCAAGTCATTAAGAAGGATAATATGAGATACCATATCTCAATTCCAAAAGATCATAAGGATATCAATGGAAAGTGGGTGAACAAGACAAAGAAGAACATCAAAAGGAAAAGTGAAGGAGACAAGACAAGACTAGTTGCAAATGGCTACAACAAAAAGGTGAGTCGTCCACCAGGATATCATAAAGCTCGTGAAGTGTTCCCTTTTTGAATGGAGTCCTCAAAGAAGAATAGGCATACACCAAGCAAACATTAGGACACAAGGTGAAAAGAAAAGACGGCTTGGCGGCTCGCAGGATAAAGGATAACAAATCAAGTTTAAGGGGGGGTGTTGGATAATAAACTTGATTTGGTCCATTGGACTAATCAAGTGTTAGGCCCAATTAGATAATAAATGGTGTAGCCCATAGAAAGTTCTAGAGTCATGTAGAATTAGGTTGGTAGAAATATCATTGAGAGAAGTGTGTAGAACTTTCATGTATGTAGTTGAGAGAAGTGTGTAGAACACTCTCTTGAAGTGTGTAGAAAGTTACCCTAGGATATGTCTAGAACTCTCCCTAGGAAGTATCTAGAACTCTCCCTTAGAGCCTATAAAAAGGAGAGAGTTTGTCATTTGTAAATCAAGCAAGAAGACTAGAATCAAAGTATCCTCTCTAAGTAATAGAAATTGTTCTTCTCTCAAATATTCTCTCCTCCTAAATTCCTCACAAAGTTGTCACTATAACCTTCTCCAATTCCAACAATTGAAATATTGATTTGCTAACATACCGGTAGTCATGATGGCAGATTTGATAGCAGCTGGACTCCAACTAGGATGAAGTGTCTTGAGAAGACCAGCAATTCCAGCAACATGAGGACATGCCATTGAAGTTCCTTGTTGCAGATTGTAAGGAACGCGGCGTGTATCTGATGGTAGATTAGATGGACTGGTGGCTAGTGAATAAGCAGCCAATATGTTCACTCCAGGAGCAGTTATGTCAGGCTGAAACGTAAAACAAAAGCATTGCATTAACAAAATGAATGAAGGATAGTAAACAATGAATGTAGGATCGGAAAATAGGTGATCCGTAGGATGGATAATTGAAGTGTCACATATATTCTACTGTAGACCGATGCTTGAAAATGAATCGAAATATCAAAGATGACCGATGTTGCCACTTATAAATAAAAAGTTTAGGGTCCTCCACATCCTTATGGCTGAGGCAGTAATCCGTCGGTGCCGATTCAACAAAAACAAGAGAAAACAAAATATATGTTGAGTTTTGAGGCATTAATACTCATTTTCCTTGTTTTCCCATCGAACTAATGACGATTGCGACATCGTTTAGTCGCGAGAATGAGTAGTACTATCAACTTCTACCTATGTGGAGCAGCATGAGTCCTTGTTAATGTTCTAGTTTTGAACGATTTTCAAATGTTGATCCATCGTAGATCATAAGAGACTCTTCCTCATTGTAGAAACCACTAGAAATTTTTGTTGGATTAATTATTTAAATAATCAATTATGGATTGACAATAATCAATTTTTATAAGTTAATTTTATAATATAAATCATGGTCTTTTGTTTTAAGCACTAATTAGTTGATGAATATGAGTGATTGGACTATTGTTACTAAATGGACTGTGATGGGTTGGACTATTTAGGTAAGCCCAATGAGAGGTCCCTGCCCTCAGCAGTTTAGCTATTTAAACGTCATCCCATCAGACGGTTAAACATTCTGACCATTACGATGAAACTCTAAACCTAAACGGCGATGAAGGTAGTTATTCCTCTCAATTCCTCTCATACTTGTTGGCGTTGTCCTTGATTCCTTTTATCAATTTTTTCATTACATTATGAAACAAAATGTTTGTATACCTTGAGTATTAATGGTTGCACTGCACTAGGACCCCTAGATGAAAATCCAGCCATAATTGGAGATGGCTTTAATCCTGTATATGTTCTTGCATCAGACATGTAAGCAACCATTTTCCTGCAGTAATAAAAGCATTTTTATAAACAAAATTTATTGAGACGATTTATGAAATAATATAAGAAAGGGACAATCATAGTGAAATCCGGTTGAAGACCGTATAAATTTGTTTTACACCGATAGTGCATAGTCTTTAAACTCGTATGAGTTTACCTGGTAATGTTTTCATCAGTACCACCTTTTCCAAACCACTCACGCTCATCGATATCCTCATCCTCATTGGCATCCATACTTGCACCAGGTAAAGGATGAGGCTCAGCTAGAAGTAAACTCCCACTTTTCTCATCATTGATCACAAAAACTCCTACTGCTCCTGCAAGAGCAGCTTCAAAGCCTTGAGCAATGGACGTTGTTTCGTCATGTCGAGTACAAACTAATATCTTTCCCTTTACTTTGGTAGGATCAAGTGTTTTCGGCTTGCAAAAACGACTGCAATAACACATACATAATTTATAATCTAATAACAAATACTAATTTTTTTTAAGCAAGTTTAGAGAATTAATCCTTACGCATCTTGAATTGTGGCATTAAGAAATCTAGCATCGATAGAATGAATCATTTGATACATTTTCTTGGATGGTCCTGATGGTAAGCCTTTACTAAGACTGGCACCCTGAAATACGATCCAATAAAACAAGTTTATGTAATATTTAATGTGAAGAGAGTGTGTATAAATGCTTCTTAAACTCTCTTTATTTCTACTCATACCTTTATGTAATTTTTGTTACCAATAGAAATGTGGCTAACAAATTCCCTATCAATTGTACTAGCTGCAACAGTGAAAGACCAAGGTGCAACATTTGTAACACTCCTAGGAGCAGGTCCATCATTTCCAGCAGAACAAACAACCACAACATTCTTAGCAACAGCATGAAATGACCCAATTGAAATTCCATCAGTAAACAAAGCTTCAGCATATGGACTAGAGCCACCCACTGAGGTTGAAATCACATCAACACCATCATATATAGCTTGATCAAATGCTGCTAGAATATCAGCTTCATGACATCCACCAGCATCTGTCTTTGACCAACATACTTTGTAGGATGCTACACGTGCTCTAGGGGACCCACCTTTTGCTGTGCCGTTACCGTTGCCAAATATTGTTACATCAGGTGAAAAGTTACCTGCTGCTGTTGATAATGTGTGTGTGCCATGGCCAATAAAGTCACGTGCTGTGAGGTTTGAGGGATTGAGTTTTCGAAATTGTGATTCGTAGTTTTTGCTGAATATTCTTGCTCCAATTAGCTTTCTATAATTTGTCTCGTAACATAGGAATGTGTTAGGTACTGTTGTATATACAAAGTTGAAGCATCCTTTTCACCTATATTCATTGTCTTTGTGTACATTTATGTTATTTTGATCCATACATGACATTGTAGATGTTTATCGTTAACTTTTTTACTTTATATCTTCTACAATATCCACACATTTTAAAAATACACATAAAAACCAAAGAACACGTTATTCGACTCAAATTTTTGATGTAAAAAAATCTTCTTTTTCTTTATTTATTGTGTGAATCGAGTTCTTAAAGTATATTATATCTAGGTCCTTACATTTTATATTTCTCTGTCATTAAACCTTTTCATTTAAACATAAATTGTCCATATGTCCAACATTAGTCTAAATTAACACTAAGTGCATGTTTTGTACCGCGTTTGTAAAACGGAGTTCGATGAAAATCACGGCAAAAAACCACGAAGTGTAGAAGTTAGTATTTGGAGCTTCTGAAAATTACGATAAAAGCATATTGGGAAACATGCAAACATGCTTTTCTGTGTTGCAAACGGAAAACCAAACACACTCTAAATAAAGTTATTATCACATGGTGATCTGGCATAGAAAAAGATATCAAACACATATTTATTAAAAACATGTTGCACACGAAGAATCATTTCTCTTTATTTTGGGACAACTAAGATCCTTGTGTATTGCGTAGAGCATTGATCTTGTATAGTTGGGGAGATATACATGCTTGGTCACAAATCCAAATAAATATTATTTAGGCACACACACTAAACCAAAAAATAAAATAAAAGAGAATACAATTGAATAATGTCAATCGATGTGACTAAATAATTTTTCTTTAATTTTGTTCATTTCATATATGAGTGTCTAAGTAATATTAATTTCTGGTTGTATCCATGAAAGATTTTCTCATAGTTGGGATCTATTCCCAAAGTTGAAGTATGAGAATCAATATTTCACAAGAGTGATATCTAAAATCAAAAGTGAAATTAAGTTTTCTTTAAAAAAAAAATGTAATTTATTCCATGACTAAGAAGGAATATAGTGAAATAAAGTGCTGATATTTGGGACACATGATTTTCATGAAATAATGAGAAAGGGACATCAGGTACTAGTTACACTAAAATAGCAAAACATGTTTTAATTAGAAAATGACAACAGTTTTATTTATGAAATAAGTTGGGCTACTTTAGAGTAAGAAATAAAGGGTGGAATGAAATGACTCAAGAAAATGACCTGTTGCAGAATGTTCTATTTGAAGTTGTAATGAAATGATCAATCTCACAGACCCCATTCCCACGCCACTTTAATGGCACTGGACCGTATCCAATGCCACTGAAACTTTCATGTTCGGGCCAAACGCCTGTTTCCACAACAAATTAACTACTCAATATTATGAAATTTACATAATAATCAATAAGTTGCTTAATCATAAATATCATATCTGGAGCCAAAAACTAGACAGAATATGATAAATATTGTGTTTTTAACTCATGATGTGCAACATATCATTGAATTGGATGCACACGTGAAATTATTTTACTTAGCAAGTTCAATAAAAACTAACCTGAATCTAAATTAGCCATGATTGTATCTTCACCAAATCTTGCCTTCCACCAAGCAGAATCAAGAGAAATTCCTCCATCTTTTTCCAGTCCAAGAAAGTCCCATGACCTTGTAGTGTGCAATTTATATTCTTTGCTCAAGAAAACAGAAACTACATTTGAGTTATCTGCATCGACGTAGAAACATATATGATATATAAATAGTGTCAATTTGTGTCTTATAAAATGACTCAACAAATCCATGGTAAAAAAAGTAATTATAGCTCACTTGCAATCTTTGATGCCTCTTCATCTTCAAGCAGTGCAGCAAATCCATTTATATGCTTATTGTAAGAGTACATCACTGTTTCCTTTGCCTTCTCATGGCTGTTACAAAAACACAACTATTTTAGTACTAGTCAACTTCTTTAGTGTCTTGGAATATGTAACATAAAATTAATAAACTATGTACCTTCCTATGATTGAAGCAAGTAAATCATAATGTGAATTTGTGGCTGACTCAAGATCATCAAGGGAAGGATTTGGACCATGAGAATGTCCTCCCAAGTATACAATATATGTCTGCAAAAGAGAAAACAATTATGAAATACATACTGTTTATATTTAAAAGCAAGATGTGAGTTTGTGAATTCTAAGAATTTGGATATTATGACCATAGAGGTAACTGTATGAATGAGCACATGCTTACCTTTCTAAGGGCATCAGTGTGTACTAGCAAGAAACTGCAAAGAACGAATGATGATAGAAAAAGTTTGGTGATAGAATATGACATTATTTTTCTTTAGGGTTTTGAAGTGTTTATTTAATGGGTTCTTGTGCTTATGCTTATATAACACATTCATTGGTTTTTGGAGTCAAATGTGATTGTCTTGCCAACCTTTCCCTTTTTCCCATAAATATATTAGGTGCATTGCCTTCACAAATGGAGCACTCCATGCACTAATTAAAATTACGTATCATGAATACAAGTTTCAATCTTCAAATTTGAAATTTCTAGTTAATCATTGTTTAACATTAGGCCAGATTATTATTATTATTTTTTTATATATTTGTATAGAAGGTAATCTTTTTTAGTCCCACATCACTTTACAAGCCAATTTTGTAAGGATGAATTAAGCCCTAAATTTCAACATGATATTAGAGCCTATTCAAGATTTACCGTTGGGATTCCACATTGACCCCCTTCATGACCATTAGGTCTGAGCGTGAGGGGGGTGTTGGTAAATATGAAGCTTGATCAGAGCTTATAAAGATGAGACACTCCTCACTTTACAAGTGATCCGCCCCTAGTTGCGTTATGTTGCCTTGTCTATGTGGGGGGGTGAATTTAGTCCCACTTTTGTTAAATATGAAGCTTGATCAGAGCTTATAAAGAAGAGACACTCCTTAATTTACAAGTCAATTTTGTAATGATGAGGTAGAAGAGGATTTGGAAATTTTATTTATTTTTTAAACAGAATCACAACCATCAAACGTGAGAGAGAAAATGAGAGTTTAAGTATAAAGAAAAGTGGTAGGTATGTTTTAATGGTGGAAATTGAAAATGAACTTGACTCACTAATTTATCTAGTTCAATAATATTTAACTTTAGTATGTTTATCCCCATGAGCCTATCTCAATTGATAGGGATATTGCATATTATATGTAAGGGACGAGGTTCGAACCCCGAACATCCCACTTCTCCATATTTAATTGTGTGAGCTATAGCCACTAGACTACTTAAAAAAAAAAAAAACTTAGTATGTTTATTTAAAAAGTAACCTCTAAAAAAACAGTCGTACTCAAATAACTCATCAATAGTTGAAGTGACTCATTTACACTCTTAGTTGCAATTGTAAGGGATTTATCATAGACCGAGTACAAAAATACTCTACACTTATTATAGAAAATTGATGTAATTAATTTTATTTTATTTTTTCCAAAAATGTGTGCGATATTAAACTAGACTTAACTAGACTTAATATGAGGTGTTGAGAGAGAGTAGCATGCTTTTATTCTCAGCAAAAAAAATTAAAGACACGACACCTACTTAAACTTAGGACTATAGTAATGTTACTGCTACTGCATAACTAAGCATGCGTAATAATGTTCCTGCTACTACGTACATAACTAAGCATGCAAAACAATCCTTTAATTGTATGACTATTCCTAACAGTAACACCTTATCAGAGGGACTCAGTACCTTAAACATAATGTCCACAAAGCTTCTGTCATTTCAGTTTATTCTCGTCATGTTTTTCTGTTCACTTTTAAGGCTCGCTACCATATCCAAGTTTATGGCATTTCTACTTTTAAGACATACGGGGTTTAAACCCTGCCTTTGCATATATAATACAATGTCTTACTGTTTTTTACCGATAAAAAACTTGCATATAATTAAAAAATTGTTATACCAGACGTCGTGACCGAGATTCAAACCCCGACTTCTAAATTTGCATGTGATATCAAGCCCAACTATACCTTGTTTGTTGTAACAAATGAATGTGTTTCGGACCTCCATAAAACCAACACATCACGAATATGTTTCAATAAAAATGGCTTGAATGTGTTTCAATAAGCGAACATCTAATGCATTATTTTCTAATGCATTAAGTAAGACCTGATCATTTGTACAAAGAAACCTGAATGCATTAATGAACCATTTATGTAGATCTCCTTTCTGCTTTGTACTATTGGTAGATGTTCGCTTTGAATGTGTTCATTGGACCACTACTCCAGCATTGGACCACTACTCCAGCGCCATTATCCCATGCAAGCTCATCAAGCACCTATACATTCATGCATATTTGTTACGCGTGAGTCATCACAAAAGTCATGTTTGAAAATATATTTGATTGTATACTTTCCTTTTCTTTATAGATTCCTACCACCATACTCTTCGATCGTGATTAAAGATTCATACTTTAGTTTATCGTATCGTGGAAGTCTAGTCCCTTCTACTAGATTCAACCTCCATCAATTAGTTTTGTATACTTTTTATTAGAAGTAAATATGAAATGAAATAATTGTTTTTAACGTTTTATTAAACAATTAGATTCCTGCTCAAGACGAACAAAGACCAGTGAAACTGAGAATACAAACAAAAGGCGTCGTATATAGGCGGAACATCTGAAAATAAACACCCTAAAAACACCCATGAGAACAACACTCACCAAAATACACGTCACCACCTAAAACAGACTCCTTCACGGAAACGACCACCGTAAAAACGATATCCAATCACCCATCGTCACTACTCACCCCTAAAGAAAAACACCCCTCAAAATTAAACTTCCCGTCCTGAACACCAAAGCTAAGCCACATCTGAAAAGCTCCTGACCAAAAGACCAATCAACTTCCACCACTTCTCAACCTCTGATCCATCAGAAACCATAAAAAGCCCAAAACAAAAACTTAAGATAAAGAACTATCTCCCGATCTCGAATCAAAAGTGATCGGCCCATCAAACTTTAAGACCAAATCATGCATTAGTTAATAATGGATGTGATTGATTAGTTAACTTGTGTTATTAATTAGAAAGAAACAGGGTTTAAATGACTTTTGGCCCAATGACCATGGTGGTGAAGCATGAGCTTTTGACCTTCTAAATTTTGTGGGAGGAGTTTTTTATTTTTATTTTTATTTGTTCTTATTGTGGAGGGGGGATAAAAGTAACTCATTTTTTTTTCTCTGTCTAGTTTACCATGTATATTTAGATCTCAAAAATAAAAACTTTAGTCCCGGCATGTTTTTTTTTATTCGAATATTTTGCAGTTCAGTTCGATTATGTTTGTCTATTTTAACAGTTTCATAACAAAGTGATATTCCATTATCCATATAAAATCTTTCCTTTTACATTTCCCTATTTTATTTTATTCTCCTTTCCTTCAACTTAAAATTCAACTGCTTTCACGTGCTTCTTATTCCTGTTAGGCCACAAAATCATTGCCTAGAGTTGGATGTATCTATCTTAGTGAAAAAAAGTTGGCCCGTCGAACTACGTGTAAGATTTGATCAATTGCAACAAAAGAAACCTCATTGCATTAATGAACCACTTATAAATGTCCCCTGCTAGCTTTGTACCATTGGTAGATGTTCACGTGAATGTCTTGTTCATTTGTACCACCCTTGCCATTATTCCATGTTTTATCACCAATCCCCTATACAACATTCATGCATATTTGTTAGCCGACACAAAAGATATGCTTGGAAAATCATTTAACAAACGTGCTTTTTAGTATATTTGATTTTGTATACTTTTTATTAGAAGTAAATATGACCTGAAGTAGAATTTATAATAGTGTAAGACATAGATAAATGAAAGTATTCACAACTAGAAGTATTCAAAACTATATGAATCATATACATTATTAAATGAATGAACCTAAAAAGTGAATTTTGCTTATATTTTAAAACGGAAGGAGTATATGCAACCGGACACTTAAAATTGAGAAATGGTATTTATTGCGAATTGGAACCTCATAAATTCCATCGCAAAGTGTATTCCACTCAGCCATTTAATGTTGACTTCCAACTTCTCTTCCGCCCAACATTGATTTTTGATTGGTTAATTTCCTATTCGCGATGCTCTCGTCATATTTCTTCTGCTGTTTGTCTGAGAAAACTAGTGATTTAGAGTTGACTCATTTATTTAAGTCAGCCTAACTAAAAGCTTGAACATGATTTGCTAATAAGTAAATAGTAAAGTTTGTGCTTAACAATTTAAGATAATATATATTTAGTAAAGGATTTGGATTCTTTTCGCTGAAATTTCTCTCAAGTGGTTGGTGTGTTTTAATGGTGGAGATTGAAAATGAAGAAAAATTGAAAGAATTTTCAGTTGAGAGGATCCAAATTTGTACCATAATTGTAAGTCGTTAGCGTCCGCAAGACTTGAACTTGACTTACTAATTTATCTATTTCAATAGTATTAATTGATATAGATAATTATTTTATTTTTTCAAAGTCGTGTGCATTATTAAACTAGAGTTATTGAGGTAAGGAGAGTAGCATGCTTTTATTCCAGCAAGAAAAATTAATGACATGACCCTACTATAGTCATGGTACAACAACTACTACATAACTTAGCATGTAAAACTATCTTTTGTATGATTATTCCTAGCTAATGTTAAACATAATGTTCACAAAGCTTCTGTCATTTCACTCTATTCTCATAATGTTTTTCTGTTCACTTTTATGGCTCTCTACCATCCAAGTTTATGGCATTTTCACCTTTGCTGCCACTAATGCTACACAAGATAAAGGTAGTGAAGCAATTGCTTTATTAAATTGGAAAACCAATCTTGACAAACAAAGCCAAGCTTCATTATCTTCTTGGACAACCTTTGCAAGTCCTTGCAATTGGGAAGGAATTGATTGTGATGAAACAAATTCTGTGACAACTATAAATGTTGCAAAATTTGGACTTCGAGGTACTCTTTTCAGTCTCAACTTCTCTTCTTTTCCTATGCTTCAAACATTGGATATAAGTTACAACTTTTTTTATGGACCTATTCCACATCAAATTGGTAACTTGTCCAACATTTCTAAACTAAAAATGAGTCATAACCTTTTCAATGGTTCCATTCCTCAAGAAATAGGAAAACTAAGAAATCTAAATCACCTTAATATTGCAACATGTAAGCTCATTGGTTCCATACCCTCAACAATTGGAATGTTGATAAATCTTGTTGAACTTGATTTGTCAGCTAATTATCTCTCCGGCGAAATCCCTTCAATAAAAAACTTGTTGAACTTAGAAAAACTTGTTCTCTATGGAAACTCTCTTTCTGGACCGATTCCTATTGATTTAGGAACAATCTCTTCTCTTAGAAGAATTCAATTGTTACACAATAATTTTTCTGGTGAAATTCCATCTTCCATAGGAAACTTGAAAAACTTGAGGATACTTCAGCTTAGTAAAAATAAATTTCTTGGATCAATTCCTTCCACTATTGGAAACTTGACAAAACTCATCAGATTGTCAATTTCTGAAAACCAACTTGCTGGATCAATTCCTTCTTCAATAGGAAACTTGATCAATCTAGAAAGGCTTAGTCTTTCACAAAATTATCTTTCTGGACCTATTCCTTCAACCTTTGGAAATTTGACCAAACTAACCTTTCTATTACTTTACACAAACAAGCTTAATGGTAGCATTCCAAAAACAATGAATAACATTACCAATTTGCAAAGTTTGCAACTAAGTTCCAATGATTTCACTGGTCAGTTGCCACATCAGATTTGCCTTGGTGGTTCACTTGGATATTTTTCTGCTGATAAGAATCATTTCAGTGGTTTTGTTCCAAGAAGCTTGAAGAATTGTTCAAGCCTTCTTAGACTTAACCTTGCAGAAAATATGTTGATTGGAAATATTTCAGATGATTTCGGTGTGTATCCAAATTTGAGCTACATTTTTTTGAGTCACAATTTATTTTATGGCCAAATTTTGCCAAATTTGGTAAAAAGTCATAATCTAATTGGCCTAGTGATCTCAAATAACAATTTATCAGGTACTATACCTTCAGAGCTAGGTCAAGCACCTAAGTTACAATTACTTGAACTTTCTTCAAATCATCTAAGGGGAAAAATTCCTAAAGAGCTTTGTTACTTGACTTCATTGTATGAACTCTCCTTAAGTAACAATAAACTTTCTGGAAACATTCCTATAGAAATAGGATCCATGCAGGGACTTCAAAAATTGAATCTTGCAGCAAATAATTTAAGTGGATCAATTCCAAAACAAATTGGAAATCTTCTCAAATTAGTTCATTTGAATTTGAGCAATAACAAGTTCATGGAAGGAATTATTCCCCTTGAATTTAACAGATTGCAATATCTTGAGAATCTTGATCTTGGTGGAAATTCGCTAAATGGAAAAATACCAGAATCACTTGGGAAGCTGCAAAAATTGAACACATTGAACCTCTCTCACAATAATCTCAATGGAACCGTTCCATCTAATTTTAAGGATTTGATAAGCTTGACAATGGTTGACATATCTTATAACCAGTTAGAGGGTTCAATTCCTAACAATCCAGTGTTTCTTAAGGCACCATTTGAAGCACTTAGAAACAATAAAGATTTGTGTGGTAATGCATCAGGCTTGGTACCTTGCGATGAGTCGAGTAACCACACAAAACGTAAAAACAAAAGTGTGATATTGGCAATATATATTTCTTTGAGTATTCTATTTCTTTTAGTGTTTCTTGGTGGTTCTTTACATATTCATTTGCAGAAAGCAAGAAAAATTCAAAAGCAAGCAATAGAAGAACAGGAACAAACTCAAGATATTTTTTCCATATGGAGTTATGATGGAAAAATGGTTTATGAAAATATCATTGAAGCCACCGAGGATTTTGATGACAAATATCTCATTGGTGAAGGAGGTTCAGGTTCTGTTTACAAGGCCAATTTACCCTCAGGTCAAGTTGTTGCTGTGAAAAAACTTCATGCTGAAGTTGATAGTGAAATGCACAATTTCAAGGCTTTTACTAATGAGGTTAAAGCATTGACACAAATCAAACATCGTAACATTGTGAAGTTATATGGATTTTGTTCACATCCACGCCACGCTTTTGTGGTTTATGACTTCCTAGAAGGAGGGAGTTTGGATAATGTGTTAAGCAACGACACACAGGCAACAATGTTTGTTTGGAAAACGAGAGTCAATGTGGTTAAGAGTGTAACGAATGCTCTTTACCATATGCATCATGGTTGCGCTCCTCCTATTGTTCATCGCGACATATCAAGCAAAAATGTTCTTTTGGATTTGGATTGTGAAGCTTACATCTCAGACTTTGGAACGGCGAAGATTCTGAATCTTGATTCACAAAATTCAACAACATTTGCAGGCACTTATGGTTATGCAGCACCAGGTTAGGACCTTATTTTAGCTCTTAGGAAATCCTATACTTGTTTGGAAATAATAGCCTCAATCTCCCTAATTTATTTGTTTATACTATACTACTTAGGCATATATCATTTTTCATATATTTAATTTTATTGCAGAACTTGCATATACTCAGGAAGTGAATGAGAAATGTGATGTGTTCAGTTTTGGAGTGTTATGTTTGGAAATAATAATGGGAAAACATCCAGGGGATCTTACTTTAACATTGTTCTCATCATCTGAAGTACCAATGGCCTATAATTTGCTTTTGAAAGATGTATTAGACAAAAGACTTCCACTTCCAAAAAATTCAGTTGCTAAGGATGTGTTCTTGATTGCAAAAATGGCATTTGCTTGCTTGAGTGAGAATCCACATTCTCGACCAACTATGAAACAAGTGTATAACATGTTTGTTATGTCAAAATCACCATCAATGGAGACATTCCACACTATCACACTTGGTCAACTTCTAGATTAGCAACAATGAATTTGGTTTACTTGTGTTGCAAGCATCTTTTTTGTGTTTATGTTTTGTTATCTTTATAGGCTAGTCTTGAGGTTTTAATTACCTAAGAAAATAAGATTAATATCTTGTGTGTTGTAACTATTAAGGGTGTATTTGAGAAAACAACTTAGTTGAACACCTATTTAATGTGTTTAATAATTGGCTATCATATATTTAATGTGTTGTCAAAAAATGTTGTTATATTATTTTCATATAAATTGTGAGTTCTAAGTTGTATTCATAAGATGTCAATCATATAGAGCTTATATTAAGATAATTCGAAGACAAATTATATAATTTCATAAATATATTGTTATAAATCAAAATCTACGCATATTCGCTGAGTATTAGTATCTGATGTTTTATATACAGATATTTCCCCAACTTTGGAGTAATTCGGCTTCATAAACTCACATGATTGTTCTGTGAGACCTACTACATTTTAGTTTATAGTACAGTTTCGCATTTGCAAAGAAAAATATCACAATTTTATGAAATCAAAAACAGCTATATGACACTATGTTAATTATAGAAAAACTACTTAAATAGGAAATTTACAAAATTCAATTGCTTAGACATATACAGCTAAAAACATAACTCATTAGTAAGTAACAGTTATTGCAATATGCATGTACTAATCCTATGTTGGACCAAAATTTACATATGGCCCACAAAAATTTGGTTGGTTATGAATGAAGAATAGCATGTGTTAGTCATGAATACTGAAATGTGCAGCTTCAAGAAAATCTAGTTGCTATGCTTCACAGTTCACATCCTCATCAAGATTAAGTAGGGGGGAAGAACCTATTGAGATTGAATGGCAAAGTATAGAATTCCTCATTTCTATTGTCTCCTCTAAATGTTATAAACTTCACCCACCATAGCATCCCTCTATCTTTCTTTGACCTTTCTACCTCAAGAGTGTTGTCAAGCAACACTGCTACTATCAAACCAACTGTTACTGGTGATGAGAATATGGCATTTAAGAATGCATTGAACTGCAAAGATGAGTATTTTGGTATCAAGAGCAGACCACAAGAAAGCAGAATGAAATCAAGGGTGCATTTGGATAAACAGTTAGAAAATGCATTTATTAAATAAGTGTTTATCATATTTCGAACACGTCATAATATATTTTCATCATAAACTCTCGGACATTTAGATGAATGTATTTTTATCATAAGATCTTTTCCCAAGGGGAATTTAAAAATTATGAGAGATCTCTACATTGGGTTCATAGTAGAAATGACAAAATGGGCTACCCAACCTAGGATTGACCCGAACAAGCTTTGAGCTTCATCGGGTCTGGATAAACAGTCATGTTTAAATATGGACTGAAAAAACACTATCCAAGTCTGGCCCTATGAAGGCTTAGCGGGCTGACCCGGCACATGCCCTATGAAGGCTTAGCGGGCTGACCCGGCACATAATATTTTAAAAAGAAAATTGAAAATACTACAAAATAGTCCAACAAATTGAAAAGTATAATTATAAGGGTGTCAAGGTTTTCAGCAGAAAATTATAGCTGACAAATGAAAACTCACCCGTCCCGCTTTGGTGTTGATGAATCCGAGCCGCGAATGAGGCGAGGTCTGATTAAAAAGTTGAGGAACAGATATTCCAAGGAACAACGTAAGGCCAATGATAATAAGATTTCTCATGGAGTTCAAGTTTGTGAACTGAAGAAATGATATTCCAACTGAAGCTAATAAACAAGAAAAGATAGAGATGTAAGAACAAGAGCATGGTAATGAAATATCACTTAAGATGATAATATGACATACCAACAAGACCAAAGAGAATGCAGTACATTGCAGCAAATATTGGGAAAGGTATAGGTGCAAACACAGCTCCAAACTTTCCTAGATAATGAAAGAAAAAGATAACAAAAAACCTCATGTAAATGAAAATGTCTTTACTTTTCTCATAGTTCATTCTTATCACAAAGGTAAAATATCTTGAATTAATTTTGTTTATACCAACCTAAAGTAGAGAAGAATATGAATAGCATAAAACCAGCAGAAACCTGAACGACTCTGCGACTTCCAACTCGGGTTAGTCCAAGGAGTCCTACATTTTCCCTTGAATAAACAACAATGATCGATGTTCAACAAGTTACAATTGAGAGATGCATAAACAGGAAGCAACTTGAAATTAATACTCAATGTAATAACAAGACTTACACAGAAACAGTGGAACATGTCCCTGTCCCAAAAAGACTATCAAGCATGACACCAATCCCCTGTACGAAACAAGCAAAATCACGTAGTAGAATGCCATAATTTTTCTCCAATATTAGTTATTGGTTGTTATATTAGTATTTTCACCTTCACCATGGTTTGAACCTCGGTCCTTTAACCCTTTAACTCAAATCAATTCAAATAAACCTATGCCTAGTGACTAACCTGCCAACCAATGCCTCGACTCAACACATACGCAGGAGGTGGTGTCGCAACGGCTAACCGAGACGCTGCCTGGTATGCACCAGTTGACTGAGACTAAAATTGCATGGTAAATACATTGATGAAAATTCACTTAAAAACTGCAATGGTGATCATAAATACAATTTGGAACAGCTAAAAATACAAAGTCAGGATAAAAAATAGATACCTCCACCATAGAGACAATAACTGCAGACATCATAGCAAATGAATGACCAAAAGAAAATGTAGGTGGACTCCATTGGAGAGGGTATGGGAACATGAACCTATTGACAATATAAAAAAAAATAAAATCAGAATTCAACAAAACTTTGTACACATGGAGCAGTAGATATCAGATTTGCTCTGTCTGTACGACAATTATGTTGTGCATGGGAAGATTTATCTCGGTAAGCACCGCTTGCAGTCAGGATAACAGCATAGATCCAAATAATTGGGACACAAATCAACACCGCAAAACATTCAAAGATGGGGATACCTCTTAATGGTGTCACATGCTTTAGATTACTGCAATATTATAACAAACTTTTTTTTATGAAGAGAAGAAATAAAAATTGATGCAAAATACACGATGTGTGTTCTTATTATACTAAAGCACTTACTTGTGACAATCCAAATACCAACAACAGCATTGGTATACCAATTTCTACACAGTTTCCCAACTGAAAAAGAAGATAATAAAGAAGCTTGTGTGAATTTATAACATATGGCACCTGACACGACAGTGACACATAGACACCAGTCAAAATTTAAGAAACTAGACACGATTGAATGTAATCACACATGTCAATGCCGTGCCAGTGTCAAACACACCATCAATCTGAGGTGTCGGTGATACATATGTCTGCATGTGAATTAAGCATTATGCATAAAGATTGAAAATAGACAAAGCTAGTAAAGTAAATTGATGTCACCATTTAGTCAAAATATTTCTATAAAGATTGTAATAATTGAAATAAAGATTTGAATCACACCTACCACAGAATCCACGTTCAGGTAACTCTAATCCAACCACAGGTGCCATTCCAAGAGGACTGAAAAATCTGATGAGAAGATCCATCAAGAAATGCCTACGTTTTCTTATCATTCAAAAACAAGTTATGCAATTAGTATATACCTTGAAAATAGTCCCCAAACTTGGCTGAAACCCAAAATTATCTGAACTCTTGATGCTACAATTAGAGCTCCTTGCATTGCATGCATTGTATGCATAAATCTCTGTAAACCAATCAGAATGCAAGTTTTCTTTCAATATCCTAGTACCAAATAAGAATGTAGTTCAATTACTTTTTTAATAAAGTTTTTATACTTTATATGCTTATCCCCACTCAGTAACTTTTGTTTGCTTGTGACATCTATCCATGTAAATTGTTTTACTCTAATATTGAATTTCATAATCTATGTAAAGGTTTTGAAGAATTGTGAGTGCTAAAAGAGAAGTTTGAAGAAGAAGAATTATTTTGATGATTAATGGTATATCTTTACATGTTGCCACAATGGATATATATAAGCAAGTTGGTTATAGGCCAACCAATCATTGCAAAGGAATTCTAACAAAAAGAACACCTCATCATTCTAGAAGCAAAATGATAAAACTTAAAATAAGGAAAACGACAAACTTATTTAGCATAGTAAAATCTTATCACATTTTTGGAGTCACAGTGTGAATTGCAGCCATATCTTATGCATTCATCTGCAAATTTTGGCAACATTAAGGATCACATTGTAGTCACAACCACAATTTAAATTCTTGATCTATGGCATATCTAGTTTAGGGCCTAATTGGACTTGGATTATCTTATTTCAGCTTATCTACTCACATAAGCATTTATGAGAGAAATTATGGAAACCATTTACAATGTTCATAAGCTGTTTTCAGCTTATTTCCATAAGCTCTCTATTATAGCTTATGAAAACATTATATAGCCTGTATAAAAGTAGTTTACCTTTATTTTATCTTTTCCTTAAAAATAGTTTATACACCAACACTTATATGATAGTTTTGCAATGAGGAGTCGTTGACAGGGCCGTTCCTAGCATTTTCGGGGCCTTAGGCATAGTTTGAAAAGAAGGCCCCTTACATAATACATCATAAACTTTTTTAGTTTTTTGTTATGATTTTATTAGCGTTTCATTTCGTTTTTTTTTCTTCGTTTTTCACGACAGGATAAAAAAAAATTCGGCAACATCTTCAAATACATTAAATACTCCATAGAAACCAAAATTAAACAAAATACCATAGAATTGGAGAACAATTGCTCTTGCGAAGTAGACTGGAATTTCTCTTGTAGGACCATTATTCAACTAAAATATAATTTGTTTAGTTGTGAAGATTTTTCCAATTTTCTAGATGATAAATATCAAAAATATTTTTAATATTAGTGAGACACATCAAGTTTCTTGGCACATTATTATGAACAAATGTTTTATTTGGGAGGGTGTAAATAGAGAACTTTGTTTTATATAGGGTATATATAACAAATTGCACCAAAAGGGCCAAAACAATACAGCCCAGTCTTCCATGTCAATTCTTCGGGCTTGTCTGTTGGTGTATTTTACTACAGACACCCCCTAAAATCCAGATCTTGCTATATACACCCCCTCTAGTAAAAAAAATTTTAGGGCCCCCTACAGGCATGGGCCCTAGGCCGTCGCACTCCCGGCCTATGCCTAGGGCTGGCCCTGGTCGTTGATAATATAAGCAATTGGAAACAAATAGGCAAAGGAACCTCCAACTACTGTAGGCAATCTAGAGTCTAAAGGTATGTTGCATTTGTGATGGTTACCGGTGTGTGTGGTGACGCACGACTGAGAGTTGGAGGTCAGTAGGAAACATGAGAGAGGTTGAGAAGAAGAAAGAAGTAACCTTGCTCTTGGGGGTGGGTACTGGCTATAATTTTTTTAGACCCGTCACTTTTGGTGGCTCAGTTCGGTTGAGTTATTTGCACACCCCCAAAGACGGGCCTGACCATAAGATTAATAATATGCACGAGACCTGATACAACTTGACTCGATGTATATATTGTCAATTCCAATAGGAAAAAATTGTGATTATTCATAATAGAGTAATCATAGTTGTACAATGATTTTGTAACAAAATATAATTTTGTAATAATATGCACAATTGTACAAACATAGAAAGTCAATAAAAACAAATATCATTTTTTTTTTGAAAGGATATAAAAACAAATATCATCAACATCACAATAGTAGAAAGAATATATATCAAATCATTTAGTTGGTTGAACAAATGTATTGATGCAAAACTTACGTATCATCTATTTGTTCTTCACGGCTTCATCTCCCTACATTTTCCAGTAAAGTAGGGTAATCTTCTTCAAAATGATGTAATGTTATACTTGTTTGACTAGACCAGTGTTGAGCTGATCCAACAAAATGTTACATAGGACAAAAGTTTGAAAAATGCTCTTCTTTCATCAAAATTCACTCGTTCTCAACTGAAATAACAATAATGTTCATGCGTGAGTTAACTTACGCAGGTTATAACTCTGCTTGACTTAAGTCACGCTGCGTGAGTTAACTCAAGCTACGTGACTTAAATGTTATATGACAGCAACAGAAACATAACCCCTTCACATTTCTTTTGTCCCAAATACGATTTTTCTCCCAAATTTTACAAATTTATACCTTTGTAGTTTTTTTATGACATTTTATCGGATATGGATGTAATATATTTACATTTGCACATTTGCGTTTTTTTATGACATTTTGGTTAATTTTCGTTTATTTTGCATATCTAAATTATGAAGGAATGAATGAATGATTTAATGAATGATGAAAACATGTATTCTGGCATTTTCTTATGAATTACAATATTCGTATTTGGCATGTATCGGATATGGATGTAATGTATTTGATTATGTTTTTTTTTTTTTTTTCCATTTTGAGTAGGGTATGTTAATAATGACCACCAATATTCGTTAGGGATGGATCTAAGAATACATTTTTAAGGTGACTAAATAAGTAGTGACTGAAATAGTGATTGATTTTTTAATATTGGTATATTTTGGTGACAAAATTTTCGGTCATTATTTGTGTCTCTAAACGTATTAGACATCATTTTTACTATTTTATATTTGAGTAAATTACACTCCCCTCCCCTCAAAGATGCTTGAATTACACTCCCCTCCCCTCTTATGTTAAAATATACATTCCCCTCCCCTCTTATTCAAAACATATTAGAGAAAAATACATTTCCCTCCCCTAAGAAAAGCTTGAATTACATTCCCCTCCCCTCTTATGTTAAAATCTACACTTTACTCCCTCAATATATATTTTTTTATTTTTAATAATCTAGCAAAAAAATAATAATCTAATACACTTCGAAAATAACAATATTGCAGGTCTATTTTAACATAATAAAAAATTGAATACATATTTTTTTGCTATTTTTTATTCACAATTTCATTAACATGTAGTTTTAAACCCTATTATAAAATATGAAACAAGCCAAAATAAAATTAAAATATGTGAAAAATTACTAACGACAATAAACCATGGTTATTTAAAAGTTAATTTTAAACTCTAAATTATAAAATCAATAGCAAAATATTTAAATTTAATTATCATTAACATTTAAATTATAAAGAAATGAATTAATTTTTCTTAAAGGGTGGTTTAAAATTAATATATATCATAAAAATATTTATTTATGTTAAAATAGATTAAAGTGTAATGTATATTTAATTATCAAGGGAGGGGGTTGTAATTCAAGCATCTTATAAGGGAGGGGAGTGTAAATTTTATTTTTCAAGGGAGGAAATTGTATATTTTAACATAAGAGGGGAGGGGAGTGTATTTCAAGCATCTTTGAGGGGAGGGGAGTGTAATTTACTCTTTATATTTTAGCGATTGAATTTTCAGCCACTATTTTTGTTAACGACTAAGAATTCGGTAGATAAAAAAATTGTACTTTTAAAAAATAAAAAAATATGGTATGGCTATAAAAATAATTGAATTTGAAATCTACATATTAAAATATCGAATCTCAGACTCAGACACGGATTTTCCTTTTGGCCAAATATTTTGTTTTTGGACCACATAACACATGTATTATTTCATGGTAGCTAATTTTATATTGGCCTACATATATATGGAAACTTTAAATTTGTGCCATGATATCTCCCAAAACTCTTCAAGTTGTATCCGTCACGCATATTATTTTCGAGGTATATACCATTCCATTTAAAGACACTGTCCTACGTGTGGCCCAATTCAGAATCAATTAATTTCATCACCGTCAGTTTATAAACAAACCTAAGTTATAATTCGTTGTTCATTACTGAAAATTCGTACATATAACTTGTATTAGTGGAAGCTAAACTACACTTTATTTTTAATTATGAAGACTAGGTTCTGAGTGTGTTCTATAAGGTGACAATGTGGGAGTGGAACTTCATTCTAAATTGGTCCACACGTAAGACACTGTATTTAATTTTGAATAGGTTGGGGGGTATATCTCAAATAATTGCGAGACAGACACCTAAATATGAACTGTTTTGGGAGTTATACATAAATTTAAAGTAGGTGAATGAGTACTACATAGCATTGTTCTTCTAAGTTATAGCTCAACATTATGTTAGACCAAGATCTTTCAAAAAAAAAAAAAAATGTTAGACCAAGATGATACAAACCAGACTATAGCATGTATATATGTGGTCCAAAGCTTCAAACTTAAATTCTACAGCTTTTAAATTCAAAGCTTAAGTTTTTTGTAGATTCCATGTAGGTCAATAACGGAAAAAGAAAATTATGATAAAAATATATATTAAACTAAAGAGGGGTTATTTTGACTCCAAGAGTAAGTTTGTTTACTTACTCCAAATCCTAGCCTTTAATCATATTATCAATTGATGACTTAGATTGATTAATAATAAGTGATATTGTAAACTTTAGTTTTCTCCTCTATTAGAGTCAACACTATCACATCAAAATGGCAACAAAATTAATGACTTTTAATGGATTAATTTTTCTATTATTCTCCCTTAATTATTTTTTTGTACAAATAAGAAAAAAAAAATGGTAAAAGCTTATCAGCAAAACTTAAAAACCCTATCTTGGCAAAAATGTAGAAGATGTAAAACTGTCAAAGAATTTCTTATTAACAAACAAGGACAAGAAAAGATAACCATTTTTTTTAAACAAGGCATGGTAGAAAAGCAATCATCGTAAATTTTTTCATTATCAGTTCAAACTTTGACATAATGAACTATTCAAACTCGTATACTTGTTATGGTTTGAGGAATTTTTTTTTTAGCTTCATCCCATTTATTTGCTATAAGTGAGAGAATTCGATAATAGATTAAACTTGATACTGCAGAATATAATACACGTGCACAAACTCCAGCTTTTCAGCTCACAATCTCTACCAATTTTTTTTCCCTTATATATACAAAAAAGAAAATTAAGGGAGAAGAATAAAAAAAAAAACAGACCATTAAAAGTCATTAATTTTGTTGGCATCTTGAGGTGATGAGTGTTAACTCCAATAAAGAAGAAAACTAAAGTTTACAATATCACATATTATTAATCAATCTAAGTCATCAATTGATAATATAATTAAAGACTAAGATTTGGAGTAAGTAAACAAACTTCTCTTGAGTCAAAATAACCCCCTCTAAACTAAAATAGAGCACAAATTAAATGATACTTAGACTTGTTATTGAAATGTGCGTCAATAATTGTTGGGTAATAAGGCACTTTTATATGAGTTTTTAATTATTATGTAGTCCCTAAACTAAAGTATTTGTAATCAGGTCCCCAGACTATGAATTTTTTTGTGATGGTGTCCTTCTGTTACAAATTAGGGACTGGTAATTTAGCAACTTTTTACAAATTAGTCTTTAAGTCAAATTAAAAATCGATTGCAATTGTACACCACACATTATGCATTTACCCTTTTACAATCTTTCAACTCTTAAAAACTCCCAACGTTAGAAATGATCAACCCCAAGATAATAATAGGCTCATTCAACTCCCAACCAAGAATATACAAGTTTTTTTTAAGGGTACAATTATACAAGCTACACCTTCTTGCAACATGAAAATGGACATTCAAAGAATATATAAGTGGTCAACGTCTTCGATATGAGAGAGCATACATGCAAATAAAATAAGTGTGAACCTACGTAAAGTTGAATTGTCTTCATTAGTTGTGGTATCTAAACCTATGATCTCAAATAATAGCCCACAGTGCAAGCATGAATTTTAACGAAAGAATGAGACGACTAGACAGCCTAAATTGCAATGCACCCTGGTCTAATTGCACTAAGAGATTCCCAACATTCACGCAGTAAAAGATCGGTGGTTACTTGATCAAGAACGGATAGTCTAAATTTAAGATCAGTTTTAAATTCTAAAATAAATATTAACATTTGCATTTATGAATTATGAATGTCCCCAATGTGTTAATCTGGGATTCCATGCTGCTATGGAGTCGGAGTTCAACAACAATTCATTATTTGCTATATACATTATTTGAGATTCATGGTCCAAATATATGTGTGCTTACAATGGTATATTTTGAGGTGAGTGACATATAGATTTCTATCAAAAAAATTAGATAAATTATATTCAACTCTAATTAAAATCAACTAGGACTCTCCTAATTATTTATTATTCAGAATTCTATGGTTGACATAATGTACGTATAGAGTATGCATGGTTGATTTTAATTGATCTTAGATAACTTATCCACAATATTCCAAAAGGTGATCACAATGACACTTGAAGTTTGGTTGGGTGTATGTACTCATCATCCAACTATTTTGATGTCATGTCATATTTTTATATTATTTTATTTAAAAACAAAATTTAATTTTGAATAAATTACATGTACTCAATCAACCTTCAAGATATATAAAAATTTACCTTTTCCAAAGAAAACTTATGCCGGCTAAAAATTAATATAATTGTGGTTTTCTATTTCAAATCTCAAATCAAATCTCAAATCATGTGATTTATAATAAAAACAATGTTTCTTATAGGAGTATAGATTTTCTTCACATAATGATTTTGAAATTCTAAACGTAAATCTAAACACATTTATTTGTCCAAATAAAAGACTCCATAGAACACCAAAAAATATAAAATAAAAGACTCCATATCAAGAAGATTAAATTTCTTATACGCAGTTGAGATGATATAGGTGTTATCAGAACAGCTATCACTTTCACTGTATACTACATCACAAGTAATTGGGTGAGGTAAAGATTAATTAACAAATTTTCTTATTTTATAGGTTAAGATTAATTAACAAATTTTCTTATTTTGTTGAATGCGTTAATCTGACATTTATGGAGGTGTATTAACACTGACTTAAAACCAAAACCATTGAAGGCCTGAAGTACTTTTCCGTTAATTAAGTGTTTTTTTCCTAATAAATCATTTTTTTTCCTGCTCCTTATAAATCTTTGTTAATTGGTGCTACTATCATGCAATATATCAAAAAATCATAAATATCATATATCATATTTCACATAAATATGTAATTTTATATCAATAAATATCAAAATAATTGGTTCAATATAAAAGTCTATTTTTTGAAGGAATATAAAAGTCTATTTGAAAACCTCTAAAAAAAAAAACCTATTTACTAAGTTCATACGAGACTTTGACTTTTTAAAGAAGCAATCTAATCCGAACTACATGTTATTTCAATTATAGAATCAGATGATTTTTTATTTCAAAATCAATCTTTTCTTTTGACAGATATCTCAAAATCAATCTAAAGTGAACTAAAATACCCTAATATATATGAAGAAAATATCAATATAGTCCAAGTTATTTGAGATTATGTCCCTCTCGTAGTTGTGGTTAGTGTTACACTGCCGACAAATAAAGGTAGGAAAAGAGAGATGTGGGCATCTTCTTCAAATAATCAAATTCAAGTAAGCATGTTAATTATTAGAAAAACGTGGTTATCATCATTACCAAATCATGAGCTAGCCCTTCATGAGCATTTGTCCATATTTTTGAACAAGAGATAAAAAGAGGTAGAGTTGTAGAATACAACAAAAAATTGAAAAAGACAAAATAACTTATGATATAAAGGTGATGCAATTGGGTCATGTGTAGTCACTCTTTCCTTCAAATAATTTTCAAACTACTAGTTTTTGCAAGCACCAAAGCCTGTAAACGCAATCTCTTAATGGCAAGGAAATCGTTTTTGATGCAAGAAAGTGAACTACTTTTGCCATAAAAGAGCCATTTTTCCTTGCTTAAAACTTATTTATAGGGAGTGACATAGGCTAATAGTGTCTTCATATCATTTGTTAAGAAAATAAACACCGAGAAAACGTAGCACTCTCTATATTTGTAAAAGAATCTTATTTAAGATTTTTAACACATATTTTTAAAAATAATTAATGAATGAGTTTAATAATAATTAGGCTAAAGTAACAAAGGTCCTTAAGACACTTGTTAAAAAATAAATAAAAAATTTAAATTTAAATTAGAAAACATAATTTTTAAATTTTCATAAAGTTCGATTGTTGGCGTTACAACTTTTAAAAAGTTTATTACACCACATTTTTATAGTAATTTTATACAATTATACGTATAATTGTTGGTGTTTAATCATTATCGTTTTTTTTTACGGAGAATCATTATCGTAGATAGTAAAATATTCCTCTAAAAAAGTTAACAAAATATATTGCTTGTCTTTTATTATAAACTTTTTGTTATTTTCTCTCTCACACATATAGCTAATTTAGAGGGACAAACTACATATTTAAATCCAAAATTTATTAGATTGAGCATATACAGAGAGGTAGTAAGAAATTGAATTGAGAGTAATGTTCACTAAGAGAATGTTATGAACACTTTATTTAAGTCTAATTTTTTTTACCGAGTAAAAACATGCGGGTCTTTTTAAAAATGAGTCTATATTTCTTTCACCTAATCTAATAAAATAGTGAATGTTAAAGAAAATGTTAAAAATAAAATGTTATTTGAAATATAAATTAAACGATAGGTGTATTAAAATTTTAGAAATATAAATTAAATGATAGTTCCTTCAATCTTTTTTTGTAAAAGACAAACAAATAAATAAAAGTTTGATATATTTTCTTTTTAAAGTCATAGGAGTGTTCTTGACTAGTGCTATTCCAGTTGACCAATTTACTAAAAAAAATCATCCATCATTAAAGATTGACTTGTGCTCTTCGTAAGATTGACAGTGACTAGTGCTCTCAAGTTGTTGTTGTTGTTAGAAAAAAAAAAAAAAATTGTCAAATTATTAGGAAAATGATAATAACAGTAAATACAACTAGAGAGTACTACAAATAAAATCTTTATTACTCCATCTCTTCCTTCACATAAGAAAAAGTTATGTGTATGTTTTCGAATGACCTTTTAGTGTTTGAAAAAATAATAACATATTTTCAAAACAAAATTTTCTTTTGACTCAAAAACAAAATTTTCTTTTAATATTTAAAAGTCGAAGACATACACATAACTTAAAAGTGGTGATGAAATTTTTTTAAGAGATTAAAAGTTAAAGAATTTTTTTATAAATATTAATATAAAAAGTTATTATATTTATATGGAGTAAAACATATGTAACCCTTTTCATCAATGTAATAATCTTAAGACACTCCTTAAGATTCTCTTTCTTCTAAATCTCCAAAAAGAAATTCATTCTCTTTTTTCAAATAATTAAAGTTGAAATAAACTTGTGTATGTGATTTTCTGTGATGTTTTTCACTTCGTCAATAATTCCTGTTAAGCCTTAAATAATTAGTACTATTTTTTTTAGGGGACCAATTAGTAGTATTCTTTAATTAAACAATTAAAGGCTAGATGTGTTTAGAGCACTTCCATAACAATGTCTCTAAGACAATAAAAAAAATTCCTTTTAAAATAATCGAGTTCGATTCTTTAACAGAACAATTCTTAATAATCTTTACTTTACAGTTGCACTTCAAATAATTAAGACTCCTTTTCTCTAAAAATTGGATGGTTAATGTTAGGGAAAAAATATACATATATTTTTGAGAGCTTGAACCATTAACATTATCCGGTCAAGAGCTCTATCATAAGTCAAAATTAAAAACGCATCATCATGTAATAAATGAAGTGAATAGCTGCAATGAAACAGAGCAGGTTCTTTTTCTCCTTATTTGGTGTATATCTACATGCTCCTCTGCTCTCAATTATCGTGAAATACATATTTGCACATGTGTTAAGAAAGACACTTTCGTGCATTTACTAAAAAAAATTCAATGAAAATATATTTACAAATCCATCTCTAAGAATTATAATTATCTTATCACAATGTTAAATAATTAATGTAAATGTATTTTCGGAATAATAACAATAAATGTGAATAGATTAGTTAATTTTGTTTATATTTTAATCCATAAATATATAAAAAAAATATACTCCAAAAAATATGTTAGAATATGTGTCTGAACGCTATTTATTATTCCATCTGGTCTTATTTATAAAAAAAGTTAATTTTTTAGATTAATTAAGTAATTAATGTACTTGGTATAAAATATAGATCAAATACATCGTTTATGCAATTAATCAAAAAAGTCAAATGTTTTTTATAAATATGATCAGAGAGAGTATTACGCTATGTCATATCATTAAATATTTTTGACCTTTTGTCAAAAAAAATAAGTTTGAGCTACTATTTCTAAAGTCAAACATATAATTTATCCAGACCTGTATCAAAATTAAACTAACAATGAATATGAAAGTGATTTAGAGAGTTTCACATTCTCATTTGGTGGGACTTTTAACCAAAAGGAATTCAAGCCTATTTGTAGACACATCTCAACCTTTAAAACACGTTTCAAACCACTTGTTGTTACATGTAGTTGTCTAGTGTAGTGTTGTAACCCTTCACTTCTTTTATTCCTATTCTCTTCATTCACTCCTAAAAAGTTTGTTTAGGAGTTGAAGTGGGAAATGGAGAAAAAGAAACACCATTTTCTCATGCAACATTGTTGTCTTTTCCTTTTCATTTTCACCATGTTTACTACTAACATTCAAGCTTTTGATTATGGTGATGCCCTTTCAAAGAGTCTCCTTTATTTTGAAGCACAACGTTCAGGGAGGTTACCTTACAATCAACGTGTCACTTGGCGTGATCATTCTGCTCTCATTGATGGTCTTGAACAAGGGGTTAGCACAATTTCACATAACTCAATTTGCATTAACATATCAAATTTTGTTATTTAAATTGAAGTTAAAAATTAAAGTTTTTTTTTTTTTTTTTTTATGTACATGTTTTTGTGTAGGTGGATTTGGTAGGAGGGTATTATGATGCAGGTGATCATGTAAAATTTGGTTTACCAATGGCATTTACTGTGACGATGCTTTCATGGGGTGCTATAGAATATTTACAAGAAATTGAAGGTGCTGGTGAATTACAACACACAATGGAAGCAATTAAATGGGGCACTGATTATTTCATCAAAGCTCACACTAGTCCAAATGTTTTGTGGGCTGAGGTAATTCAATTTATGAATCCAATTAATCAATTCCACTTCTTTAATTTGGTTACATTGATTATGAAGTTGATTAATTAAGATTTTTAATTGAATTGTTTTAGGTTGGTGATGGTGACACTGATCATTATTGTTGGCAAAGACCAGAGGACATGACAACATCAAGGAGAGCATTCAAGATAGATGAAAACAATCCTGGTTCAGATCTTGCTGGAGAGACAGCAGCAGCTATGGCAGCTGCTTCCATTGTGTTTAAGAAAACAAATCCACATTACTCTCACTTACTTCTACACCATGCTCAACAGGTACTAAATCTCTAGTTATTGACATCGATGATAATTTGAGAAAATGGAATAATTTATGTTACCGCATGCATGTGTATGTATTATGTCAGTGTTCAATATTGACACATGTTAGATATCGAATACGTCACAAATCTAAAGTGACAATTTTGTTTGGACTTTTAGTATTATAAACCAACGTACTAATTTGATTTGACTAGGTACTAAAATTAATAATTGTTGCAACACTTGTTTGAAAATATTAAGCATGTTTGATTTTGAAAATTATGTACTAATAAATTTGATTAATTATTGAAATCAATATATGTTTTGTTTTTGTGTAGTTGTTTGAGTTTGGAGACAAGTATAGAGGAAAATATGATGTGAGTGTTGGAGTAGTGAAAAGTTACTATGCGTCGGTGAGTGGATACATGGATGAGTTGTTGTGGGCAGCCACGTGGCTTTATAAGGCCACCGACAAAGAAGAGTATTTAGATTATGTAATTAACAATGCTAATCACTTTGGTGGCATTGGTTGGTCCATTACAGAGTTCAGCTGGGATGTCAAATATGCAGGTCTCCAACTCATTGCTTCTCAGGTAAACTTTCTTAATTTAGTTTCCATTTTATCCAAAGTTTTTAAAAAATGGTTTGATACCATATTAAAATCTTTGACGTCATTGATGCAACTATAATATTATTGATTTTGATACCTTTGTAAGCGTATCATAACCGTAATTGAAGTGGCATCAAGCCATCACACACATTAAGTGATGAGAAGAAGAAAATTATAGATTCAAATTTACGTTTCAATGTATTAAATGTTTAGTTTATTATATGAAATATTTCGGGACAATATTATATTAAAAAAGTAAAATGATACTTATTTTTGAAGAAAAATAAAATCTGTTAAAATCACAATTATTTTAGAAATATTCTTAAGATCTGTGAAGGTAATCTATAACCTTACCCTTATCTATTAAGTTCTTGGTGAGTGTGCGAGCTTTTTTTCCCTCAAAATTTTCTTTGGTCCATGTGGAGTGGCATATTCCTATTCAACTTTATATAGATTTGGCTTTACTAATTTGAAAACGATAGGTTAAATCTTACTCCATTATTTTTAAAATGTCATTCATGGAGTATGCATGAATTAAAGTATATTGATGTATTATCTTTAGGTATCATAAAATGAAGACTTAATTGCATTTTTGGACCCCTATCTTTTCAAAAGTTGCGGTTATGGACCCCTAACTAATTTAAATACAAAACAGCCCCATATGTTTTGATTCTTTAGCAGTTTTGGATCCCCAAGACAAAAAAAAATAAAAAAATTGACACGTGGCATCTCACTTAGGGTGCCACGTCAGCGTTGACCGAGTCAACAATGGACTGGGGGTCCAAAACTGCCAAAGAATCAAAACATAGGGGGCTGTTTTGTATTTAAATTAGTTAGGGGTCCATAACCGCAACTTTTGGAAAGATAGGGGTCCAAAAGTGCAATTAAGCCTAAAATGAAAAACTATTAAAAGTGTATCCAAGGGTATGCATGTGCTGCTGCCTAGTGGTGCTTTAGCTTTGCATCATGTGTATAATTAAAGTGATGTTGCTTATGGTTGAGTCTAATGTTGGAGAAGCAAGAGGATGGAATGATATACTTTTAAATCAAATTTCAACAATAAAATGTAATTTTTAAAGTGATTGAAAGGGGAGATTTCACTAGAAATGATCAGTCAAATTTTTCGATAGATAGAGATTAGTCATCGACAAAATTAATGGATATTTTGCACCAGTTATAAAAAAACCAAAGAACGAATAATTTGATTTAAAGAAATCAATTGAGTTGAATCAATAAAACTAAGTCAAAACATCATATTCTTCACATGCTTGTTTATTAGTATAAGAGATCTAGTAGCAAAGTATTTACAATCTAACTATGATGCCATTTTTTGCAGTTTTTAAACCAAGCAAAACACAAGAAACATAGTGATATACTTGACCAATATAGGTCAAAAGCAGAGTACTATATATGTTCATGTCTCAACAAAAACATCAATGGAACCAATGTGGAAAGAACTCCAGCTGGATTACTATATGTCAGACAATGGAACAACATGCAACATGTTTCAACAGCATCATTTTTACTAACAATCTACTCTGATTTTCTCAAAAACACCAATCAAAAACTCACATGTCATGGAGGCATTGTTGACCATAACGAAATTCTAAGTTTTGCAAAATCACAAGTTGATTACATTTTGGGCTCTAACCCTATGAACATGAGCTACTTAGTGGGCTATGGGCCTAGTTACCCTAAAAGGGTCCATCATAGAGGAGCATCAATTATGTCATATAAGGAGAATAAAGGGTTTATTGGATGTACTCAAGGGTATGATAATTGGTATAGTAATGAAGATCCTAATCCTAATGTTTTGGTTGGAGCTTTGGTTGGTGGTCCTGATTGGCAAGACAATTTTGAAGATAAAAGGAACAATTTTATGCAAACTGAGGCTTGCACATATAATACTGCCCCTTTAGTAGCTCTTTTTGCAAAGTTCTTGCATATTGAAGACAATAAAATGGTACATGATTGTAATTCACTTTTGGTTGCTTCCTTTAAATAAATAAATATAAAGTAAAAGAAAATTTAATACTAGTATTATATATGTCTCGTAAGCCAAATTAACCTTTTTATCATTCTAGATTATGAGTGATTTGTAGTACAATAGAGATTCTACAATCAAAGATGCTCTTTATTATGTCTTAAAAAAATTGAGAGATTTGTTTGTTATTATAAAATTTGGGATTATATAAAAGATAAATACGAACATTAAGATAAATCAATTTCACAGTTTTTTACGTTTGTAGGTTATATTTAAGTCTCTTATATATAAGTTATTCTATTTGCTAATTATAGATATTATGGTTTCATCACACATCTTTGCCAAATATAGTCCTTGGTTCACGCATTTTTATCTCTTTCCTTACTTTGCTTCTTTATTTTACTCTTTCTTACCTGATTTTCTTATTTTATTTATTTCTGACAAGTTCGTATTTTGTTGATAAAGGGTCTCTTTTTTTTTTTTTTTTTTTTTTTCTTGAGGGAGATAAAGGTTCTTTTTTATTTTGGTTTGACAAAACAATAATGCTCTAGTTATTTATTTCAAACAAAAAAATTAATATCCGTACCATAGTTATTTATTTCAAAACAAAAATTTATTTCTTTCTATTCTATCTTAATTTTTTTCAATGAAAAAAATGACACATTTCTTTTAGGCCTCATTTTAATATCTACTTTAGGTCTCACATTATCTAGGCCAGCCCTGGGTTCACGTGGCCCATCGTTCATGGCTCATATTCCTTCACTCTAGTGGGATACCCTATGAATGCACGAACGAAAGTCCCAATTTATCTTGTTTAACATTTATAAAACCTAGAGATTAAAAGTTGTTTTTATTTTTTTGTATGGACTAAGTTGCGTCTCATATAAAAATCTGTATATAAAGAACCCTATGGACTAGTGGGATACCCTATGAATGCACGAATGAAGTCCCAATTTATCTTGTTTAACATTTATAAAACCTAGAGATTAAAAGTTGTTTTTATTTTTTTTATGGACTAAGTTGGGTCTCATATAAAAATCTGTATATAAAGAAGTTCAGCGTAAAACCATTCAAATAGAAAACATACCAAACATTGTAAAAAAAAAAAAAATACCAAACATAAAACTAGGAGTTAATTCTCTACAAAGAAGTTAAGTTTAAAACTTTTTAAGTAGATAACATATCAAACACATAAATATAAGTGATAATGTTTACAATTGATGACAAAATCTAGAACTAATAAAAACTGATCAATGTTTGCATAGATAAAAAATATATTCAAATTCAAATATGAAATAAAAAAAATACGCCCAACTTATTTTATATATACTAGCGAAAACGGGCACTTCGTGTCCATATTTCCACTTTTTTTATTGCGGTAACGTTTGAAAATTATGAATGATAATTATATATATATATATATATATATCTTCAATTTATTCACATTTATTGTCAAAAATGTATACTATGAAACAATAATTATTTTGAAAGTTCATTAAAAAAATAATTATTTTCAAAGTATAACTTATGAATAAACTAAAATAGTAATATAGCAATCACATATGGTTAACAATGATATGAAGATAAAAGTTTTAGTTGGTAGAACAATTAAAACAACAAAATTGAAAACACATTAATAGAGTTTACACACAAACACGCATAAAATATTCATCATATAACTGAATTTACCATATATATATATATATACATGAGTCAGGATTCCGTAATGGTGTATATCCTTTTCCCCAATTATATATTATTATTTTATTAATCGTTAAACTTTAATCGAAAACACGTGATACTCTTCTCTTCTCTGTAGACAAATCGTTGAATTTTACCCAAATTCACAATTTCTATACGGTGTTCACCCTTTTCCCAATTTCTATATGGTGTGCACCCGGTTTTTAATTCCAGATTTTCATGATTGAAAACAATAATTGATGTCTTTTGTGGGAATAAGTTTAGAAGGGTATTTGGATAAAGATGAATAGCCCCAAATAAAAGAGAGAAACAAACACAAATGAACGAACAAGAGCTTCAATTACATAAAAACTAGCTTGTCGAAAAAAGAGGAAATAGATATTAACCTGAGGGGTGAGACACAAGCACAATTAGCGATTTGAGGGAAAATAAGATATAGTGTGCTGTCGGCAAAATTCGATCATGTGAGATTTTAAATGGATAATATTAGCCTTAAGATTAACAAAATACACAGTTGAGATTTGGTGTCAACGAATTCGTTGACACCTGGTGTCAACGGATTCTGACTATATATATATATTATCATTAAAATTAGGATTAGTGAATTTTAATAATTTGATTCAAAGAGTATTGATTGTATAATTCAAAATATATTTTACATCATAGAAGATGCACCACAGAAGATGAGTTGGTTCACCATGCACAAATTTTATGATGTATATGATTAGCACAAGTTTGTTAGAGAATAGTTTCTTGTGATTAAAGTTAGATGAATAAGATTGAGTTAATTAGCTGGTTAGAGCTTAACTTGATCATAGAGTTTACTCGTTAGTTAACTAACCAAAGTTAGTTAGCATAATCCACTATATACAAAGAGTTAATGCATGCATTATGTATTTTAACAACATCTTTTCTACTCAATACAATTTACATTATTTTAATTCACACTCTCTCTTCTTTTAAATTGTTATTCATATCACACATTAATGTATAGCTTTTTAATCCAACAATTATTCCCTTTTGAGAATTAATGAAATGAATAAATTTTTTTATTTATTTTTTTTAACAAAATGATTGTTCAAATATCATTTATCTAAATTGAATGCGTTTCTTCAAAATCTGAATTTTAAGACGTACACAAATTTAGATTACGTACATGTACAAGGACAGTTTCAGTATATATTTTTTTAGGGAAGGACAATTTCAGTATTATCATTCAGTTAATAAAATTGGGTGTATTGAGAAATTTTGAGGTATAACTGAAAATTGTCCTAAAAAAAATAAGATCTAATTTAACTTTATAAATATATTGTTAACATTTTGATTTTCAAATAACACCACTCATTGATTTAAGGATAAAATTAAAATAAAAGAAGGTTTAATCCTTATTTTTGTCTCTATAATATTAAATGAATCCGGTTTTGATCGTTTTTGTCTCTCTAATATTAAATGAGCTCAGGTTTGATCGCTGGAGAATAAAAAGTTTAGATTCCATCCATCTAATACTTTTTTTTTGACAAAATCCATCTAATACTATATTCTCCTCTTTTGTTCGTTCATTTAATTTTTTTAGTACTCCATTTATCTTTGCCTAAGTGAATGTGCAGATGTGGCATGTTGAGTTGGACTATGTTATTATTTTATATATTTTTTAGGTAAAATTACTCTCATCATCCCTTAACTTAATTTTTAGTAACGATTTTGTCTTTTTTTTTTATGTCATTTTCATCCTTTGATCTTGTATAGAGATTTTCAAGATTCAAATATGTGATTTTATTTTGATATGAGTCCATAGTGTTCAAATCTATGATACTTCACTCATGTTTTCATACGAGCTTATAGCTCAGTCATGATATCATTTTAGTATTTAACTGACCTAAGAATAAATCAAATAATAGATTCGTGTTAAGGTTAAGTCAAAATCTGATCAATATATTTCATCATATCCACAAACCCTCATGACCGTTAGCCTAACATATTGCTTTTGGAACTTATAAGAATATCTAATTTTGTCATGCATATTTCTCACAAAAGTACTAGATTAGAAGAAAATTAAAATTTTCAAAAGGTACCCAAGCTGGTGAGCTTACTTACTTTCTTACAACTTGAGTTTTTTCTTGGCTTAATTGCAGTTTTAACCCTTTAATTTTCACAAAGTTGCGATTTTGGCCTTCTAAGAAAAAAACTACAAAACGGCCCCTTAATTTTGCATATGTAGCAGTTTTTGCCCCCAAGGTCAAAAAAATAAAAAAAATAACACGTGGCACCTCACTTAGGGTGCCACGTCAGCGTAGACTGAGTCAAAATTGGCATTGGGGACCAAAACTACCACATATGCAAAACTTATGAGGCCGTTTTGTAGTTTTTTTAGAGGATCAAAATCGCAACTTTGTGAAAGTTAGGGGGTTAAAACTGTAATTATTTTCTTCTCTAATTAAAACATTCTTTAACTTACTATTACTAATTACACATAGTTAATTAATATGCATACCATGGTCATGACTCATGACGGCATAGATAAATCCTCATGGCCATGGACCTATCTTTTGCTTTCTATTTCTACTTTGTAGATCCCTCTAACTGTAACAGTAGCATAATTCATTTGGTAACTATCATCAAGCATGTGTGAAAGGAAATCAGCCTAGTTGATAAAGGTTCAATTCATATCCCACGTGAAACTTCAAGAATAATTGTTCTCTTCCCCAGTTATTTTTATCTTATTTTGTCTAGACATACATAACACAAAAACTTCAAGAATGAGACCAACATAACTTACTCATATATGTAAGCAAAATAACTATTAATATGTTGAACCTACAACTTATACAAAAAGGGGACATATTCAAAAACATCAAATCTTTAGGATCGCAATGATACCAGTTCATCTAATCTAACCAATCAGAACATATTTGAGAATATAATGAAACAAACAAACAAAAAAAGTCAAATCCCATCTCCTTATTTTCCATAGAAATGATGACAAGCCTTCCATATTTCTTACTCCTTTGTTTTCTCTCGAAAGTTGTTTTATAAAAGAGTGATACAAGATTATATTAGTCAATTATGTTAGGCCCCTAAAGTAAAGTAAATATATAAATATATGAAGTGGAAGAAATTGTGAGATAAAGTACATATATAAATATATGAAGTGTAATAAATTCTGAGATAAAGTAAATATATAAATATATGAAGTGGAAGAAATTGTGAGATAAAAAAAATCAACAAACCAAACATGCATAGCAAAGATTGGAAGTTTCACCCGAGAGCGTTTATATGAGATGAAACGAGTCTCTTCTAATTTAACCAAGGTCTTGGGTTCTAATCCAGCCTTGGACATGCAACAGTGTTAAAATTCTTAGGGAGAGCTTACCGCTTATTTGGATCCCACAATGCTCGAGGAATTAGTCTCCGCAGTTGCACGCGGAGATACACGGTTTAAAAAAAAAAAGCTTGGAAGTTTTGTTCAAGGAAAATCTAGGAAAGAATAAAGGTAGGATCCACATAAATAAAGTAAGAAGATTATGCCATTATGGTATTATTGACAATGAATGTCCTTTCATTCATTTTTTTTTTTTTTTTGACAATGTCTTTCATTCATGTATTAAAAAACTCGTTTCCTAAACGTTTTTTGTTCAAGAATTACCCTATAAGATACATGATTTTGGGTGGATGTTTCACTTCCAAGTTTATCCTTCATTCAACATATTATATTTACAATTTTATTTCATTTACTTTATGATTTAAATTATTAATTGAAAAGTATTAAATCCTTTTAAAATAGGAACAACAGACTACGATATGAATTTAATTATTAATTAAAAATAGTTAATCTCATTAAAATAGAAGCAATATTTGACATTATTAAAAAAACTTATTTTAGTTTTATTTGTCAATTTTTTTGAAAGGCTTAAAATATATTTGATCATAGTATATAACAATATTGATATTTTTCGGCTAGTGTATATCTTTCGGTAGGAAATATATTTGATCTTTTTTCGGCTAGTGATCTTAAAATATATTTGATCATAGTATATAATCAATATTGATATTTTGATTAACAAAATATCATGACAAAAAGATCACGGCAATGAAACAACGTAACTAAAACACAAACATTACAAGGTAGGAAATCCAAGACAAGTTGATATGTTATGTAACCAAGATTATAAAACTCAAGATGAATTAAGTCCTCAAAATCATAGATATCATAGATAATTAAGTGTTTATCTTTTAACCACCAACAAACAGTAACTTTCGGTTTATTTACCAATTGTCGTAGCGAAGACTCCTTTCCTTATGATGGAAAATGGAAGAATTTTTCTTCTTTCAAATAATCCAAACTATTATATGCATACAAAAACAAATCGTTTTAGAAAAAGAATTTTTAAGGCATTATGTTTAAAAATTCTTCTTTCAAAGTTGATGGAAGTCAAAAAGAGATTGAATACTAGCCCATGCTTGTCTCAAATGTTCCTTCTTGGCAGAAGCAGTATCAAAGTATTTTTGGTTCTTGCAGGAAGGTCATCACAATTTTTAAGGAAATAATTCGATTGGTTGATTTTAATGGTAAAATTGGTATCATTTATTAAAACATCAAACAATTATATTGAATGAAAATGACCATTGGTCACCAAGCAAAGATCATCAAAACTTGATATTGTATTTTCAATATGGCTATAAATATTTACATTGCATTCCTCACCATTTCATCCACGCTTACTTTTTTCTATTGGTTTTCTTTCTTTGAGTTAAACTATTGAATAACACTTTCCACAAAATCATTCATTCATGGCGTCATTGTTTCTGTTTTTGCATCTTTTTCTCTTCCATTTTCCATCCTTCTCTTCTTCTTTCAATTTTTCATGTCATCATGATGAGAGCTCTGCTTTGCTTCAATTCAAAGCCTCTTTTACTATAAATTCTGAATCTTTTCATTCTTGTGATGAATCTCTTTTGAAAACAGCAACATGGAAAAATGAGACTGATTGCTGCTCATGGCATGGTGTCACGTGTGACACAATATCCGGTCATGTGATTGGCCTCAACCTCCACTGTGAAGGCCTCCAAGGTACACTCGATCCTAACAATACCATTTTCCGTCTTTCTCACCTCCAAACACTCAACCTTTCTAATAATGATTTCTCCGGATCAAGTTTTCATTCTAAGTTTGGTAGGTTTCCGAGTCTTACTCATCTTGACTTATCTGATAGTTTCTTGTATGGTGAAATTCCAACTCAAATCTCACAACTTTCCAAATTACAATCACTTTATCTTTCTAAGAATAATGATTTAGTTTGGAAAGAGACCGCCTTGAAGAGGCTTGTGCAAAATGCAACAAATTTGAGGGAACTAATTTTGGATGAAACAGATATGTCTTCAATAAGACCGAACTCTATAGGATTACTCTTCAATCAATCTTTCTCTTTGGTTGTTCTTAATCTTCATTCAACAAGGTTAACTGGAAAACTGAAAAGAAACCTTTGTTTACCAAGTATTCAAATGCTTTATATGTCAAATAATGATGAACTTCAAGGCCAACTTTCAGAATTGAGTTGCAGCGCTTCTCTTAGAATCTTAGATCTTTCATCTTGTTCATTCAAAGGAGAAATTCCTATGTCTTTGTATAACCTCACACATCTTACCTTTCTAACTCTCTCAAATAACCACTTAAACGGTTCAATCCCATCCTCAATTTTAACACTTCCACTTCTAACTTTCTTGTATCTCGATCACAACGAACTCAGTGGTCAAATTCCAAATGCATTTCAAATATCAAACAAATTTCAAGTATTAGATTTGAGTGATAACAACATTAGAGGTGAATTGCCAACATCACTTTCGAACCTTCAACATCTCATTCACTTGGATCTTTCATTCAATTCATTTAGCGGTCAAATCCCAGATGTGTTTGGTGGGATGACAAAACTGGAACAACTCAGTCTATATTCTAACAATTTAGAAGGACAAATTCCGTCTTCATTATTTAATTTGACTCAACTTGTTTCATTATTGTTTTCTAGTAATAAATTAGAGGGTCCTCTACCCAACAAAATCCCAGGGTTCCAAAATCTAATTAATTTTAATTTAAATGTCAACTTGCTAAATGGAACAATTCCTTCCTCTTTGTTATCTTTGCCTTCTTTGGTAAGTTTGGATCTATCAAATAATCAACTTTCAGGACGTATCAGTGCAATCTCATCATATTCCTTAAAGAATCTATATCTAACCAACAACAAGCTACAAGGAAATATTCCAAAATCCATTTTCAACCTTCCAAACCTAACTGGACTAGATCTATCATCAAACAACTTGAGTGGTGTTGTCAATTTTCAACTCTTCTCCAAACTTACAAATCTTGAATTACTATCCCTTTCATGGAATAGTCAATTATCACTAATCTTCGAATCCAATGTCGATTATAGTTTTTCAAACCTACAAGAACTGGAATTGTCTAATGTTAATTTGATCGAATTTCACAACTTACAAGGAGAATTCCCAGCTTTGTTTTTTCTTGATCTTTCCAATAACAAACTTAATGGAACAATGCCTAATTGGTTACTTGAAAAAAATCCATTGAAATTTTTGAACCTATCTCAAAACTTGTTCATGTCAATAGATCAATGGATTAATGTCAATACATCCAATGGTTATTTGTCAGGCCTTGATCTAAGTTTTAATTTTCTGGATGGTAAAATCCCTTTGACAGTTTGCAATATCAGTTCACTTGAATTTCTCAACTTGGGACACAACAATTTGACTGGTATCGTTCCACAATGTCTTGCTGATTCACCATCCCTTCAAGTTTTGGATCTACATATGAACTCGTTTCATGGCACTTTGCCACGGAACTTTTCAAAGGACAGTGAGCTTGTCACTCTGAATCTCAATGACAACCAATTAGAAGGCCATTTTCCGAAATCCTTGTCTCGGTGTAAAAAGTTGGAGTTTCTAAACCTCGGAAGCAACAAAATAGAAGACAATTTTCCTAATTGGCTTCAAACTCTGCAATATTTGAAAGTGTTAGTTTTACGAGAAAATAAGTTGCATGGTCCTATTGAGAATTTAAAGATCAAGCATTTATTTCCAAGTTTAATCATTTTTGATATATCGGGCAACAACTTTAGTGGTTTTCTACCAAAAGCCTATTTAAAAAATTATGAAGCCATGAAGAAGGTTACTCAAATGGTTGGGGATAGCAGTTTGCAATACTTGGATGAGTCATATGAATTATTCGACGGACAATACACAGATTCTGTGACTGTGGCAACAAAAGGGAACAAAATGACACTGGTGAAAATTCCAAAAATCTTTGTAATTATTGATTTATCAAGAAACAAATTTGAAGGAGAGATTCCAAATGCTATTGGAGAGCTTCATGCACTTAAAGGGCTTAACCTTTCCCATAACAGACTTACCGGTCATATTCCCAAATCCATAGGTAACTTGTCATACTTGGAATCTTTGGATCTTTCCTCAAATATGTTAACCGGTGTGATTCCTTCAGAATTAACCAATCTGAACGGTCTTGAAGTCTTGGATCTTTCCAATAATCATCTTGCAGGAGAAATACCTCAAGGAAAGCAATTCAATACATTTTTAAATGATTCCTATGAAGGAAACTTGGAGTTATGTGGATTTCCCTTGTCAAAGATTTGTGGACTTGAACATCATTCTCCACCTTCATCCAACAACTCTTGGAGTGAAAAGAAATTTGGATTTGGATGGGAACCAGTGGCAATTGGATATGGATGTGGATTTGTGATTGGAATAGGAATTGGATATTGTATGTTTTTAATTGGAAAGCCTAGATGGCTTGTGATGATATTTGGTGGTCAGCCTAAGAGAAGAGTGAAAAGAAGGATAAGAATGAGGAGGAACCATGGTACAACGATGAATCAGAATCAGATGGTGCAGATGTCATAGTCTTATTGCTGTGGCGTGACAATCTTGTCACTCTTATTTTATTTTCGCTTCTAAAAATGTACCGAATGTTTTGTGACTCTTGTTATTTAATAAAATTGCCAGTTCCATTCAAAATTAAAATAAAAATACCAGTTTATCTATATGTTTTTAACTAGTGGTATGTAGCTAGAATTCATAATATAGCAGTGTTTGGTTTTTCTTTTTTGAGGAAATAATACTTGCAAGTGTCATATATGATCGTATACCAAATCAAGATAGAACTCTCACTTTTCAACCATCACAGTTATCTCAGTCAATTCTGTCAAAAAGAATATCTGTAAGAAAAAAATATATAAATTTCACATTCAAATACTTCGTAAGTAAAATTTTCCACTTATATGAGCACCCTGGATTGGATTTACTTGTTTGAAAGAGATAGGAAATAAATGAAAAAATGCTACTTAATCTACTTAGATTTTACCTTGTGTTTAAAATAAGTTTGACGTAAACAAGACAATCTTGTCATTCTTATTTGATCATGTTTTAGTTAAGAAGTGTTATTAAATAAAACTGGAAGCTGTTTCCTTCTGCATCTCTTCAGGATATAGTTAGCAAAGGAACCTCTAGGAATTTGATCAATAACCAATTCAGAAGTGTTTTATTTGTGAAAGAACCTCAAGGTTAATTTGTTTGGTGAAGTACAATTGAAGGAATTCTGTGCCATCAAGAGTTATCATGCTTGCTTGAAGGGAGTCTCTGGCGCACAAAGGTATAATTCATCCTTTCTTTAGTGTTTTCTGTTTTGATGCAATCACCTGTTTTTTCCATGTACATTCTCTTACAATATAATGTTACTAGAAATGTCACAATTTTATAAGAATCACTGATTGGTAGTTGAATTTGTGCTTCAATTGAAGTTAAGGTTTTTTCTTCTGTTTTATTGGGTGGACGCTGTCAAACTAAAACTTTCCAGTGCATCAGGAATGAAAGCGTTGTCATGAAAATTCTGCTGCAAAACTACGCCGAACAGATGCCAATGTGGTGTGATGGGATACTACTCGAGACTTCTGAATTATTGTTAAGAACTCTTAAATCTTTCTAAACATTCTAATTTTTAAAAAACAATAAACTAAATGTATTTTAGACATGGTAAGTGTGATATCTGCATCTCATGAATTGATATTTGCATGAATAGTGAGCAAAGTGTTATGCATATATTTGGTGACATTACTAAGAAATCAGCAAAAAAGCAGGCTACAGTTAAAAGCTTTATTGAGGATTTCTGTGCCATCAAAAGTTATCATGCTTGCTTTAAGGGAGGCCGCAGCGTGCAGAGTATTATTGATCCTTCTTTCATGTTTTATGTGTATTATGTTTTCAACATAGGGAGGAGACCTATCACCTATCTTTTTAATGTAAATTTTCTTACAATATTATGTTATTCAAAGAAATTTCACAATGGTGCTGTCATGAAAATTCTGCTGCATAACTATGCAGAATAGATTCCAAAGTGGTGTAATGAAGATATACATAGGATTGATGGGAGAATGTAGTACCAAGAGGCAGCAATTTGAAATCATGATATGCTGCTGGCGGAAGCACCAATAAATCTTTGTAAAGTATCATTAAGAGTAGGCATAATAACAATTAACAAGACTAATATTTTATGAACATTTGATACTAATGGTATTGGTGGATGTGATGTAAAGACTTTGAATGATCTAACATTAGCATATCTTATTCTGTGATTAGATTTTTTAATACACAATCTTTTGTGAATATTCAATCTTCTTTCAGAGGTTTTAATCGCATCATAAATTTTGTTTTCACTGTTTCTCTTCCTTTTCATCACTGCAGAGTGTTGGCACAGATCGTAGATAATTAGTCATCAATGAAGAGCTTGATATAGATTTGGAATATCTTAGGGCGACATTTTATGGTATATCTGATTAGTCCCTTCTAGATTTCTACAACGTAAACTGTCGTGATTTGGATGCTACTGCTATTAACATGCTCAGCCAACTTGACTACAAATCTCTGACAGATGCAGGATATTGCTGATGTTTCATTCAAAACCATAATTGGCAGATGATTCTGCTTCATCAAAACAGAAAAATGCAACATCTGTAGCCAGTACTTCTTCTGGTCACTTGTGACTTGATTTCCAAATGTTAACTGAAGACACAGCTATGACGACTGCTTTGTTCTGTTTCGAATTTCGTACTTCATATATATAGTATTTGGCTTAGTTTCAACTTTTTACAAGTTTTAGGCTTGTTATAGGCTTTTGAAAAAATAGACCTATGCACTCTTCATGAGTTAATTGAATATGTGATCCCAAGTGAGAATTAAACGCTGACACCATCTTTATTTTCTTTTTGATTGGTAATGAAAAGAAAGCACTCAATTTGAGTATAAATTGCTAATAAAATGAGATCAGTCCGAATAACAATTCAGATTCTTTAAATTCTTCTTTTTCGCTCAAATTCTCTCTACTCTAAAACTTGTATAGAGAACTATGTCACACGCATACAGAACTGATAGATGTATAAGAAAATTGTAGAACTTATATATTCTTAATATGGCAAGCTAAATAAATACTACTCAGCTTCTACATTTCAAATTGGGATATTTCAGTCCACCCGAGATCATATCAGATGTTCACGCATTTTCTTCTTTTCCATTGAAGTGATTTTTTGCTATAATCTAGAGTATCAAAATATCAATTACTGAGAATAAGTTATTGTCTAGAGAAAGTGTAGTACAAATTGTAAAATTCCAAGACAACTATAACCATTATATTCTAATACTTCCCCTCAGAATTGAAACTCACCAATCTCTCAGTTTTTGAAATATAGACACGCTTAACAAAAACAACAATAGCAAACCTCAAAAGTTTGTTTCTCATTAGGCGAGACAAAACAAAAACAAAACAATGCCATAAAGTTGAAATATAAATTCCAAATAACAATTTGTAACAAGAGAACCATCTTACCTAGTTATAGACACTGTTATAGTAGACCTCTCAAAATCATTTCACGAAGTTTCCTTGCCTTATTATTTTGAGTAAATTACACTCCCCTCCCCTCAAAGATGCTTGAATTACACTCCCCTCCCCTCTTATGTTAAAATATACATTCCCCTCCCCTCTTATTCAAAACATATTAGAAAAAAATTCATTCCCCTCCCCTAAGAAAAGCTTGAATTACATTCCCCTCCCCTCTTATGTTAAAATCTACACTTTACTCCCTCAATATATATTTTTTTTATTTTTAATAATCTAGCAAAAAAATAATAATCTAAGACACTTCGAAAAAAACAGTATTGCAAGTCTATTTTAACATAATAAAAAATTGAATACATATTTTTTTGCTATTTTTTATTCACAATTTCATTAACATGTAGTTTTAAACCCTATTATAAAATATGAAACAAGCCAAAATAAAATTAAAATATGTGAAAAATTACTAACGACAATAAACCATGGTTATTTAAAAGTTAATTTTAAACTCTAAATTATAAAATCAATAGCAAAATATTTAAATTTAATTATCATTAACATTTAAATTATAAAGAAATGAATTAATTTTTCTTAAAGGGTGGTTTAAAATTAATATATATCATAAAAATATTTATTTATGTTAAAATAGATTAAAGTGTAGTGCATATTTAATTATCAAGGGAGGGGGTTGTAATTCAAGCATCTTATAAGGGAGGGGAGTGTAAATTTTATTTTTTAAGGGAGGAAATTGTATATTTTAACATAAGAGGGGAGGGGAGTGTATTTCAAGCATCTTTGAGGGGAGGGGAGTGTAATTTACTCTATTATTTTCACCTTTATCAAACAAAGAACGGATAATTATTTGACAAGTTTTAGCATCTGGACTGCAGCCACTGTCTTTCATTTTTGATACCATGGCCAATGCCTCATCCAACAACCCCTTCTTACAAAATCCCTTGATCATAGCATTATATGTATAGACATCAATATTGTAGCCTTTGACCAAGAGATCTTCAAACACTTTTTGTGCATCCTTTAGTCTTCCACTTTTGCATAACCCATTGATAAGAATATTGTATGTGCACACACTTTTAAGTTTTGTTAACAATTCAATCACCTTGTCAACGTGATAGTATTTGCATAAAGCATCCAATAAAGAATTGTAAGTAAATATATCAGGTGGTTGACCTCTATCATGCATCTCACCGATAAGTTTCAAAGCATATGAGATTCTTCCCGATTTGCACAAACCATCAATAAGGGAATTGTAAGTTACCACATCAGGATATATTTGTTTAAAATGCATTTCTTCAAAGAGTTTCATTGCTTCAGCCACCATTTTAATTTTACAAAATCCATTAATCATAATACTATAACTATGAACGTCAAGAGCCATTCCCATTTGAGACACAGTGTTGAATATACTTTCAGCCTTGTTCACCTCATTTACCAGACAATATCCATCCATTAAAGAGTTATAAGTAACAATGTTAGTGTTAGGTTTTAGATATCTTTTCATCATCACAGCAAACACATTTTTAGCTTCTTTCATTTTTTCTTCCTTGCAAAATGCATCAACCAATATACTAAAAGTATACACAGTTGGCTTGATGTTTTCCAATATCATTTTATGAAACAAATCAATTGCATCTTTCAGTTGACCCATATTGCATAAACCACAAATTAACGTATTAGTGACAACAGTGGGACAAATTCTCTTAGCAACCATTTCAGAATATAAATCAAAAGCATCGTTAACAAGTTTATCTTTACACAAACCATCAATAATCATATTGTACATTACCACATCAAGCTGAACCAATTTTCCATCAATTTGTCTTAGAAATTCTAAGGCAGCTTTGGTTTGTCCAGCTTTACATAACCCGTTGATCAAGGTCCCATAACTAACTTGGTTCAACTGAAATCCAAGCGCTACCACCTTATCATGAAAGTGCAATGCTTTATGGATGTCGCCTTTGAGACAGAGACCATTGATGAGTGTCGTGAAAGTTATCGCATCCGGCTCATAACCTTTCTTGAGAATGTTGGCAAATACGAAAATAGAAAGAGCATTTTGACCTAATTGAGAAAAGCAATTAATCAAGATGCTGAGAGTGACTACGTATGACGCAATTCCATCGACAACAATGGAGTAATGATTGGCCTTGACAAGGGAACCTAAAAATTTGCCAAATTGGATGATAGATGGTGTAGAATTCTTCTGATAGAGCAAGCCATTGAATGAGGAAACGAGAATGTGTAATTGAGAGTATAAGGTTGTTGAGTTTGATGAAGAAGAAGAAGAAGAAAAAGAAGAAGAAGAAGAGGTGAAGCAATGAATTAGGAAAATAGGGTTTAGAAATTGGAAATTAGGAAAATTAGTAATGAAAACAGAAAAAGCGACAAACCTCGAACGTGAAAACTGAAAACAACATTAACATTATTGTGGTTTAAGGATATCATAACACTACCAGGCTGAATAATATCACGTGAAACAAGATCTTATCTTCCCTTACTAAGTTGAATCATTACCCTACTGCTGTTTCATTTTCGAAACAAATGGAACTCAAACGAATCCAACCTGACATTTTTACTTTCAACATCTTGATTAATTGTTTCAGCCATCTTAATCAACTTAATTTTGCATTTTCTATGTTGGCCAAGATTCTCAAGCTAGGTTTTCAACCTGATACTGTAACAATCAATACACTTATCAAAGGTCTTTGTCTTAATGGTCATGTTAGGAAAGCACTACACTTTCATGATGATGTTATAGCAAAAGGGTTTCATCTTGATCAGGTTAGTTAGGGGATCTTGATCAACGGGTTATGTAAATCCGGAGAAACAAGAGCTGCCCGGCAGTTGTTTAGAAAGATTGAAGGGTTATTATTGGTTAGACCTGATGTGATAATGTACGGTGCAATCATTGATAGTGTGTGCAAGGATAAACTTGTCACCGACGCCCTTTTACTATATTCTGAAATGACTGTCAAGAAAATTATTTATCCTGATATTGTCACTTATAGTACTATAATATATGGTCTTTTCATTGTGGGTCAAATGAAAGAAGGAGTTGCTTTGTTAAATGAAATGTCGTTGAAAAACATCAGTCCGAATGTTCTTACTTTTACTACATTGGTTGATGGTTTATGTAAGGAAGGAGAGGTGAAAAAAGCTACAAGTGTGTTACCTGTTATGAATTATGATAAAACAAGGTGTGGAACCTGATATTGTTACTTATACTTCTTTGTTGGATGGGTATTTCTTGGTTAAAGAAGTCAACAAGGCCAAATATGAATTCAACACTCTTTCTCTAAGGGGAGTGACTCCTAATGTTCGTAGCTACAGTGTCATGATTAATGGATTATGTAAGAATAAAATGGTGGATCGAGCTGTGAATATTTTCAAAGAAATGCATTTACAATACATGGCTCCTGATACTGTAACATACAGTTCACTTAAGGATATTTGGGATCTTATAGATGAGATGCATGATAGAGGCCAACCTGCTGATGTGATCACTTACAATTCTTTATTGGATGCTTTGTGCAAAATCCATCAGGTTGACAAGGCAATTGCGCTGTTGACGAAGATGAAAGACGAAGGAATTCAGCCAGATATGTGTACATACACTATGCTTGTTGATGGACTATGCAAAAATGGAAGACTTAAGGATGCACAAAGGGTTTATCAGGATCTTCTATTTAGGGCTACCCTTTAAATATTAGAATGTATACTGTGATGATTAATGGGCTCTGTAAAGAGGGTTTTTTTGATGAAGCATTGTCCTTACTCTCACAAATGGAAGACAACGGTTGCACTCCTGATGCACTAACTTATGAAACTCTTATTCGTGCTTTGTTTGAAAGCGACAAAAATGATAAGGCAGTGAAACTTCTTCGTGAAATGATTGCTAGAGGTTTACTCTAAAAGTAAAACTAGGTGAGATGCTTTCTAGATGTCTACAACGTAAACTGTAGTGATTTGGATGCTGCTGCTATTGACACGCACAGCCAACTTGACTACAAATCTCCGACAGATGCTGGATATTGGTGATGTTTCATTCAGAACCAGAATTTCCAGCTGATTCTGCTTCATCCAAACAGAAAAATGCCACAACTGTAGCCAGTACTTGATTTCCAAATGTTAATGGTGAACTGTGATAAAGATACTGATGTTAACTAAAGACACAGCTATGACAATTGCTTTGTTCTGTTTCGAATTTCGTACCACTTCATATATAGTTTTAGGCTTAGTTTCAACTTTTTACAAGTTTTAGGCTTGTTATAGGCTTTTGAAAAAATAGACCTATGCACTCTTCATGAGTTAATTGAATATGCGATCCCAAGTGAGAATTAAACACTGACACCATCTTTATTTTCTTTTTGATTGGTAATGAAAAGAAAGCACTCAATTTGAGTATAAATTGCTAATAAAATGAGTTTAGTCATTGCAAATATTTAAAACATGCACATTTCAAATATTACAATAAAGTCAGAATAGGAAATCTAAAATATAGACAATTGACTTCTACATTAAATCCGTTGATGTCATAAGTGTGAATTAGATATCTGACTTTGGATGAACAATTGGATGTGAGGCTAGCCCCCTTTTTCCCCCCAAAAAAAAGGATATTGGGTTAATATGTGATGTTAAAAGGATATTGAGCAAAATATTTGGACGGGAAAGGACAATTGGGAGATGGAAAAATGTTCCGCGATTTCTTCCAGCCTCTGAGCAGGAAATGGAGGCTAAATACCAGAAAGCTAAGTCTAATCTGGCTATGCTCGGGTTAAAGAGAGTGCCGATGTGTTTCATAAGCTCTTACAGTTGTTTTTCTGGTGACTCTTTATTCATCTTCTTTAGCTTAATTTTTATATTGGAATGTTATATGTTATAGGTTATCGGTACATGGGATGATCATGACCATGGATTAAACAATGCAGGAAAAGAATTTAATGGTCAAAAAACCAACCAAATGTTACTTATTGACTTGGATGAACCTCATGATAGCCCAAGGTGGATATGTATAATTCCCTTTGTTGCATTTATATATGTATAGTACATTTTTGGTTTATCCGACTTGCCTTAAGTCTAAGAGATTTAACAGTATTCATCAAATCTTTTTCTTGATCGTGGAAGAGTTTTACAATGTTATGGTGCGTGTGGAATTAGATGAAGACAATACTACATGTCTATCTGATATATGTATTCATCCATTAATAGACTCTATCTGATATATGTTATAAAGCACTGTTTGAGTTGATCTAGTGACATAAACACTACTTGTGAGTCTGTTTGCGAGAGCTTCTGGAAACAGCTTATGGAAACAACACATGACATGTCAATAAGTTGTTTTCAGCTTATTTCCATTACCTCTCTAGGATAGCTTATGAAAACACTTGATAGCTTTTCTGAAAGACATAGTCTTTACACAAGAAAATACCGTTTCTTCATTAAATTCATAAAATATTGTCATGATTATTGTTCTGTGGTAAGGCTAATAGCCCCTACAAAATCTCAAAATGAAGCCTCAATAACGAAGCTAGCCAAGAGCAAGGGCTTCTTGTAATCAAGGGAAGGTTCAACTTTTGTTGCAGAATTTACCAAGGGCTAACATTGTCACTAAGGTTTTAATTTTTGGTATGCACAAATTAAATCCATGAAGGCATGAACCATTTTTGTTTATGAGTGTGTGTGGTATTGGATAATCCCTATACCTATTTGTTTCTATAGCTTGATTAATGCAACTACACTTACACAGGGAAATTATTATACCTAAAATAGAATCAAAACTGCATTCATGAAACCTTAGTTACATGGCAATTATCAACTATACTTGCACAAGTTACTAGACAGTACTACATTCATGAAATCTTAGAATCAAAACTGCCTTTTCAGGTACAATACTACCATCTTTTCAAGTTTCGGAATCAGTATAAATTTCAGCTCGTGAAGGTTGCACTCCTCTAGCCTTTAATGTCTAAAATTAGTGATAAGAACGAAAAGCATTCTATTTGTAATAAACAACAAGTTGAAAATAACTAATTCAAGTCATATAAAGAAACATAATGAATTAGTCTTGCAAGATTCTTTGTTCTAATGCAGGGTAAATCCTCATCTTTTCTTTTGAGTGATTCCTTTTGCGGATTTGACTTATTTCCTATAACCAATGGATATATAAGTCAATAAAAATAAGGAGGTAACCACCGAAATTTATGAAGTCATGATTTGGAAGGCATCTAGGGCAAATTAATTTTTATATTTTTATAAAATGGTCAAAATGTACAATTGGTGCAACACAAGACTTGTGGACTTAGGAAAATAAATGAAAGAAAACATTTTTTAAAAGAATGAGCACATTATCTGCACTTTTTAATTTCACTGCAATTTACATTTTAAACTCATTTATATTTCTTGCACTTTAAGTTTCTATCAATTCCATGCATTTTACAATCTACACCTTTACATTTTTAAATTCAATTTGGTTTTCAAAGAATAAGCGCATCGACCTTCAAATCTGTGTGAAATATATAAACTTTAAATCAATCCACTCTCAATCCTTTCCCAAAGTCTATGCATAAGTTTACTTTTTAACTTGTTCAAGATCTCACAACACTAAAGATTCTATTTGTTACTCAAATTCTTTCTTAGTTCTTGGTAGTATTTTATTTTGTTTTTTTTGGCTTAGCTTTGATTTCAAGTCTTAATAATTATTTTAGCCTTCAATGGTAGATAAATGTTGTGTCCACTATCAATTTGTTAATAGTGGTGTTTCTTCTTTTAGATCATATGCTTCTTACCATAAACTCTTCCCCAAATTGAAATGCATTTGGCAGAATCTTGATACTCTTGTTGGCTTCATGTTCTTGTTAGTGAGCCCTTAATTAGCGTTTGTCCAAAATATCGAAAAATAGATAAAAAGAGGTAAAGTTGAAGAAAAATAAAATTGACAATGATGGAATAACTATTGATATTAAATGTGCTGAACTTGTGTCATGTGTTCCCATGTTACCTTCAAATAATTTTCAAACTACTAGTTTTTGCCACTACCAAAGGCCTGCAAACTTAATCTCTTAATGGCATGGCAATTACTTTTGATGCAAGAAACTGAACAACTTTTCCTCAAAATCTCCTATAAATACATGTTTTTCTTCCTTCATGTATCCAGTATTATTCACTTCCAAAGAAAGGATTAATTGAAGGTGCAATGTCTCCAATACAAAACACTATCTTGCTATGTGTGTTAACGTTGTTATCGTTGCACAATATTCATGGTGAACATGTGAAGATCCATAACTCTTTGGAAGGAAGTTTGGACTTAACCGTCTATTGCAAATCTAAAGATGATGATCTCGGAGATCATCTTCTACATCATGGTGATAACTATGGTTTCAGTTTTAATGAGAGAATTATCTTTGGTAATACGCTATTTTTCTGCTCCTTTATATGGAACGGTGAGTTACATTATTTTGATATATACCAAGGCGGTGATTTAAGTAAAACTAATTGCGATTATTGCAATTGGAATATATTCAAATTAGGACCATGTAGAATTCCAAAACATGGGGATCCTATTTGCTTTCCATGGAATAAGTAAAAATTAATATAATACATCTTTTTCATTTTAATAAATGTTGTTCTCAGGGTGTTGAGAACTCGATGCATTGTATAACATATAGTCCCTCCGTCCTAAATTATACGTCGTTTTAGAAAAAAAAAGTTTGTTCTAAATTATATGTCGCTTTACAATACTAGCACAACATTAATGTTATTTTTCCTAGTATAACCTTAACTATTTATTACTCTCTCTCTTCTTTCAATTCATTCATTTATTTTTCCCATATTATTTATTAATGACAATTTTGTAAAACAACTTATAATATCTTTTTTCCACACAATATTAATTGTATTTTTTAATATGTGTGAAATATCTAAAACATCATACAATTAAGGATGAATGGAGTATTTAATAAATCTTTTGGTTTCAATTCATATAAGTAAAAATAACCAACTACATGCATTATAAGAATGATGGTTAATTTGATTTAACTTTAAGGGTTATTTGTATTTTTGGTCTCTAATATTTGTATGAGTTTTGATTTTAATTACTTTAATTATTTTTTTAGATTCCACCGTTGTAACTTTAAAGTTTGTTTACTTTCACCATTTCCTATTTCAATTATTATATAAAATAGAAAATGGGAGTGAAGATATGTTTGTTTGAACTTTGAAAAACATTTAGTTAATTAGCCAAACATTGTGGCCTACCTTGTGTAACCTCCGTTCGACAAATTTTTGCAGGTGCTGATGATTACTTTCATGGTAGTGGGATTTTGGCGCCCCCTGTTCGGTTTCAATCTCCTCTCCTCAGCATGATCCAATGAAAAGGTACAGCTCCATCATAGACGATGAGAGAGATATGAGATTTCTAAAGCTAAGGAACTCTTCTATGGAATGGTACTATGAACAATTGATAATGCAACATATATGAGTTTTTGTTTTTTTTATGAAATAAGACATGAGCTTTTGTTTATACTTCAAAATAATTATCTTGTTGGACGAAATCGACAAATAGGAGGGTTTAAGGATATGTGTTTTTTCCTTCAGCCAATGCAAGGTTATGCGAGCATTGTTGCAGCCGACAAGGGTGAACTGATTTTTCCTCGAGTTTATTGAAGAGAACATGGCTCTTAAAGACATCAGACTTAGTTAAAGTTCAATAAAATTGAACAATATGACATTAGGGGGAATCTTGATGCTCTTGTAAACTTGTTTGGCTACATGTTCTTAATTAGCGTTTGCCCAAAATACCGAACAATAGATAAAAAGAGGTAAAGTTTGTAGATTTTTTTTTATAACGATGGAATAACTAATGATATTAATGTTGATGAACTTTGTGTCATGTGTGCCCACTATTACCTTCAAATAATTTAGAGGTGAGATAACTTCGTTTAGCAGATTTGATAAGAATGAGTATAATAGTTATATAAATTTAAGTTTATTGGTTACTAAAAACTCATTAGCAAAATATAATGAAGACGAGAGAGTAATACACTTTAGTTTAACACATGTACATGCATGTTTTTATTTTACTTTTACGAAGATTTGCATACCTTAGATGAAAATAGAGTCGTATAATAAGAATGAAAATGAAAAAAAGAAAATGATATATAATCTCTTGATGACATAGAAAATCACTTTCAATGTACTATAAGAATGTGATAAAAAATAATAATGTGATCAACGTTTCCCATAAAGATGATTTTTTCATCGGTTTAAAACTTGTATAGTGACATTTGTTAAAAGAATTTGAACAATGAATGCAAAGCCACTACTCCCTATGTTGCACTTTATTTACGTTTATTTTACACATATTATAAAAAATGTATAAATAAAAATGGGGAGAGACAGAGAATAATATTTTTACAAGAGATACCATGTAAAACAAAATTTGGAAAATATAATTAATGATGTATTGTAATTTAAAGGGGAACTAGACTTTTGACCCATGCGACACACGAGTCTTCTCGACTATAATAGAGACCAATAAATAATCTTTAATCCGTAAGATCATGGGTCGACCAATAAACGCAAATTCGATTATTAGAGATACAATATTACAATCAAATGATAATAAAAAATATTATAAAGAAAAAAGATAAAAAGAATACAAAATTATATTGTTGCACGAGTCTATTTTATTTATTACTTTTATAGTTAAACATAAAAAATTAGTGCAGTGCATGGTTCCTAACAAATTATTTAGGGTAGCCGAGTTTGCATGGAAATTAGGGTATTCTGTTTGTAAATGTATTAAATAAGTGTACAACAACTTGTCAAAAAAAAAAATCTACAGAAACAATAGGTTAAGCTGCTGCAGACCTAATAAAATTAATAAATAATATGGATAAGGATTAAGATATCTATTAAATTTTTGCTTTGAAAAATATTCACGGTTATTATAGAGAGAAATGAAAAACATATATGATGCAAATTTAAAGCCAAAATTTTAGGATAGAGTTGTTGCAAACCTTATAAGGGATTAATGGAGGGAAAAAATTAGGTTAAGATTTAACAAAATTAATAAATAAGGATGTGCGGTAAAAAATGGGTAAAAAAAAGTAGAAGCAAATGAACCCACTTGGCTTAGTGGTATTGACTTGGGACCTGAGAATGTGCTCCTCCTCAAGATCTCAGGTTCGATTCTCTCTGGTACCAATTTGAGGGGGTTAGTTTAGCTTCTTAAAAAAAAATAGAAGCAAATGAAAATTCTTAAGTTACACTACATGTTTAGACTTGACTAAAACGAAAAGTTGATATATAGGAACGAAAAACATATTTAAGCCTAGAAAGTTTAGAAGACATAAACACTCTCATTGCATAACAAATGTCATACTTGCCAAAAAACTTTGTTTGATTTATTATATTGTAGTATGATTTTATTTATTAGGGTTAAATATGTTTTTGATTCATATAAATATACCAACTTTTTATTTAGTCTCTGTATAATTTTTCTTCAACTTTTAATCCCTAAAAAATTTTAAATCTCTACTTCTGGTCCATATTTTTAAGTAAATTTTTATATTTTTTAATGAAATTGTGAAGAAATGTGTTGAATATTATAAAAATCTCTAAAAGTAAATTAGAATTTTTTAATAAAACATAAATCCAATATGAATTTTTAATCGCCAAAAATATAAAAAATTCATATTTAATTCATGTTTTGTTAAAAAAAAATCTAATTTTATTTTTAGAGAGATTCTTATAATTTTATAAATTTTTGTATAAAATTTTATTCAAAAATATAAATTATTCATATGAGTTTACTATAAAGGGAGACCAAAAGTAAGAAGGAAAACAAATTTAGAACTAAAAATTGAAGAAAATTTTGAATAATTAAAATGAAAAGTTGATATATTAATATTTTATAATCTAACCCATTTTATTATTTTACTTTTTTTTTAAAATAAAAATTATAATTATTATTTTACTTTTAACCTCCCTTCTTTTTTTCCCTCAAAAAAGAAAAAAAAAAACCTGGTCTAAAATTTTCCTAAAGAAAAGCAGGTCCTTTCTTTTTTCTTCTGATCTCTCAATACACAAAGCATTCACTACTTTTGGGAAAATGGGTGTCGATCAATGTCCACCGCGGTGGCTATGGCGGTTTTTCCTCGTTTTCATCGGAACAATAACCGCTGCTTCTGACACTCAGAAAAACCGTGAATATCTTGTTTCTAGAATTGCCTTTGGATCATGTTCCAACCAAAGTGCTCCTCAGGTTTCAATTTTCTACTTTCATTCTCTTCTGTTTTGTCCTTTCTGTCTCAATTCTCTTCCTTTGTTTCAACCATGATGTCTCAATTCTCGTACTTTTAAGTAAATATGTGTTTTTTTCGTCCTTTTATTATTTTTAATTTGATTTTTTATGTCACATGCAATAAACCAACCACTGTTTCTGTTTATTATTTTGCTTGAATTCTTGAATTTATTCTCCTTTCTTTTTTAAGAATCATTGTTGGAATGAAGATCTTAAATAGGATGTAATTCGTTTTACAAGAGTGAGATCAGTGTTGATAATTGAGAATTGCAGAAAAATAGTTGTTTGTTCAAATTCGGCTGTGCAATACTATAGCGCCGCTTTTAGTGTATAGCGAAACAGCAGGGCCGGCCTTCAAAAATAAGTATGGTCTAAAGCAAATTTTGATAAATGATGCTTTTTTTGTCTGTGCACATGGGCCTTTTTATTTAGAAAGTTTTAATGAAAAAAATATTTTTTTAATGTTAGGCCTAAATTTAGGGCTTTAGTGGCCTTACCCTCGGGTCGGCCCTGCGGAACAGTAGCAATTAGATTAAAGTTTGTTTCTCTATAGCTATAGTGACATTACTTAAAAGTGAGATGCGTGTGAAACTGTTATATCCCAACTAAAAATGTAACCGGAATTCTTAGCGTGTGATACAATACATATACCACTTAAGATTGTTCATGCTGAACCAAAATCAGAAAGTAGTATAGTTTACATTTACGTAGTTGTTGGTAAATTTTACTGTATGGTCTAGGACATTCTTGTGCAGTATCTCTCTGCTGTTTATAGTATTTCTTAATCAACTAAATTCAAGAAGATCAACTAGTATTTTACATTTTGAGTTTGCACTGTTACACTGGCTTCTTGTTTTGCTGCTTTACACAACTGCCTCACCAATGCAAGCTCAATATAGCAGCTATCTCGGCGCTATAGTGCTACATCGTAGTAGAATTTGAACAAAGTGCTATTGTTCTACGATAAGCTATTTAGCACAAAATTGTCAAATAGCCTAGTGGTGTAGGCTTGGGACCTCAAAGTGTGCTACTCTCTAGGTCTCAGGTTCAAATCCTCCCACTGCTAACAATTCCTGTGTTGGACCAGTCTATAGCCTCAATTTGGCTCCTCCCTAGTGGACAGTGGGATTGGTCCCCCGGATTAGTCGGTCATTGGGCTGGATGCCGAGATTAAAAAAAATGCTGTAGCACTTTTGTGTTGCAGAATTTGAACAACCGCTACTTTTCATGATCTGTGATTGTCAATACTCAATACTGCTACTATCGCCTTTTAATTTCTAGAATTGTGTGGTGTATTTAACCTTTTCATGCCAGCTTGTTGATATAAGTGTATGTTGTGTCTTGTGTATTTTTTCCAGCCCATATGGGATGCAGTGGTAGACTTCAATCCACAAGTATTTATATTGCTAGGAGATAACATTTATGGAGACAACAAACGGCCTTTTAAAATATTTGGACGGGAAAGGACTATTGGGCCATGGAAGAATGTTCCACGATTTCTTCCTGCCTCTGAGCAGGAAATGGAGGCTAAATACCAGAAGGCTAAGTCTAATCCTGGCTATGCTCGGGTTAAAGAGAGTGCTGAGGTGTTCATCTAAGCTTTTATAGTTCAAATATTTATGGTTTGGTTTACTAAAATAGTGACTGTCTTTATGCATCTTCTTTAGCTTAACTTTTACATTTTAATGTTAATAGGTTATTGGTACATGGGATGATCATGACTATGGATTAAACGATGCAGGAAAAGAATTTCATGGAAAAAAGACCAACCAAAAGTTACTTCTTGACTTCTTGGATGAACCTCATGATAGCCCAAGGTGGATATGGATAATTCCCTCTGCTACATTTTTGGTTTATTTGACTTGCATTCTGTTCAAAACAGTTAATGAGTGTATATCAGATCTTTTTCTTGATCCTAAGGGAGTTTTACAATGTAACGGTGCATGTGGTATTAGACAAAGACGGTTCTACTTCTACATGTCTATTTGATATATGTATGCATCCATTAAAAGATTTAAACAGGCAGCAGTTGTAGATTTAGTACTTAATGTAGCTTCTTATTTTAGGCGGAAACAAGCTGGTGTCTATGCCTCATATACATATGGTCCCATGGGCAAAGATGTCAAGGTATTGACTAAGTAAAAAGACTATTTTATTCATTCAGTATTCTATTCATAAAATCTTGTCGTGGTTGATTGTTGTGTTGTGGTAGGATAATAGCCCCTTCATCTCAAAATGTTGTAACTTTTCACTTTGTTATCTTGTATTGTACTAATATCAGCTTTTATTGTGGATTGGGTAAACCTACTTAGGTTTTACTCTTAGATACCAGATACCACAGAGATCCTATAGGAAGTGATGGAACCATTTTGGGGAATTCACAATGGTCATGGTTAGAGAAAGAGTTAAAGGGTCCACCGACAGCCATTACCGTAATTGGATCTTCTATTCAGGTATGATAATTAGTTATCAATTGTTATAATCACTGAGATTAATCAGTTTGTAAATTTTATCATGTATCTAAACATAATTTATACTATGACATTCGCATTTATTTAAGCTTTATGCCTTTTGGCTACTTTATGTATTTCAGGTTATATCAAATCTATCAGCAAATCTCCAACCATTGTTTGCTATGGAATCATGGGGTCGGTTTCCAAAGGAGAGAGATCGCCTTTTCAAATTAATAGCAGACAGTAAGGTAATAATAACTTGCAGTGCGTTCATTTTCTACTTTAGTTTTCTATATTGTAGCCTTTGTTGTTATAGTGAACCACATAAATATTATTTACATAATGTTGTGAATCAATATTTATTTCACATCTTGTTAGTCCGTTTTTTACAGAGGGGTGGAGTACTTTTTATAAGCGGAGATGTTCACTTTGGCGAAATTACAAGATATGACTGTGCTTCGGACTATCCACTATTTGATATAACCTCAAGTGGGCTTACTCAATCAGTTGAAGAGGTTGTTCCACATTTCTTACGTCCGCTAGTGAGATTTGTCGCATGGTTAACGCCGTCTACAATGAGAGTTAAGGGGCCAAATTGCAGATACAAATCTTGCGTATATGGTAAACTGTTACCTCCTCATTTTTGTGAAAGATAAGAGTACTCACATTGGTTTCCAATTCCCATGTTTTGATGTTTCAAATGTGGGATTTTGTTAGGCCTGCCAAACTTTGGAACCATTGAAATTGATTGGGACTCCCATCCGGTGAGTTTGAAATTCAATGTCCGAGACAAAAACGGAGTTGCTGTTACAGGTGTCAATATTTCGTTATCCGAATTACATCCATCAAATTCAGAGACTCGTGACAGAGTAAAAATGGAAGGTAATCAGAGGCATTGCACTCTTGAAGTTAGTCTTCCGTGGATTAAAAGACATCGCCTCGTGATCTTATTTTCTTTCACCATAGTTGGTATGTCGCTTCTAAATTCTATTTACTAGACTTTGTTCTTTGAGAAAGAAGTTTTCATGGTAGCTTATAAAGATATCAGTAAATCAAATTTGGTCTAAATATCAGTTAGTCTAAGTTGGATTAGCTCTGTATACTCATTGTATAACATCCCTCCGTTATCAATTATAAGCAAATTTCACTTTTTAGGTTCATTCAATTAATGATGTATGTGGTCCATAATATAGATCACATACATCATTAATTGAATGAATCTACAAAGTCAAATTTGCTTATAATTGACAACGGAGGAAGTAGTTATTTTCTTAGGTGCGAATGTATGCGTGTCTATGTGCGCACATGAAAAATTGAATCAGCATGATGATTTAGTGATTATTTTCATAGTTGGACGTGATTCGTAATTAAATTTATCCATGCTTACTTGCTTAGATGATTGAACATAAACTCTTTCTATTGATTACCTAATTTTGGTTTTAGAGTTTGCTTTCACGAGATATTTTAGTTATTTCTTCATTTTTATTGCTGCAGCGTTGCTGCTTGTAATATTCCTACTGCTAGCATGTGCTTGTCTCTCAATTTGTCAACTTGGAGGATGCAAAAGAAAGCGCGAATAACATACCTAGATAAATACTCCACAATTAACAAAAAGGAGCACGTGTAATCTCTTCTCCTATGTAGGTTTTAGCTTATTAGTGATTATAACTTATAGGTCAATAAGATATAGAGTATTCTTCTACTGTTTTCACTGGTATGTATATTTAGTGTGTTCGGTTTTTCATTTGAATTTTGTAGCAACTGTTTAATACTACCCTAATGCAAAACCAAACACACTTTGAAGTAGTTTTTTTCATTTTGTTTGGTAGTTTTTTTAATGCTTGAGCTGTTTGATATGATTCATGGAATGTCATTGGCATGTCAGCCTCTAACTATGTTACGGAATTCAGTAAGCTTTTGCTGCTGCTTCATTTGATTAATTTTCTTCATTTTGAGTAAAAGGATTGTGTTGATTAATTAAAAGTATTGAATAACCAAATTAGTGTGGTCTTTTACACTAAAAAAAAAGAACAGAAAATTTGTAAATTGTTGTTGTTGAGGTTGTCTCTAGTGGAAGACATGTAACAAGTAATTTAATTAGTACCAGCTTATTGCTATAACAAGGATTGATACATTAGTGTTGTCAAAACCTATAACTGGTGAAGTGATTGTGCATTCCAATTAGAACTTAGAAGTATGGAAAGACCCCTCCAATCAAAACAAATCATCACAGAAATTTCGTTTGTACTAAGATTTGATGCATATGGTAAGAGAAATTAGATACCTCCTTCCTTCATGCCTTTTTTTGTTATTTTTTATTTTTGGTTAGACATGTCTATTTTTGTTATTATTAGTGGATTAGTGGAAAGTGTAACTTTATTTTATTCTCCCTGAATTGCTTCTGCTATTTGTAATGTTTTAAATAAGTATATACAAAATTTAACCACTAAAAAAAAATGGTTTTGTTACTTTGATATATGATTTTTTGTCTATATAAATATTTTATTTTAATTTTGTAGCAATGCAAACAAATATATGATCACAATAGATATAGTCAACCTAAACTCATAAAAGAATTGAAAAGTATAATGTTCAATTTCTTCTTACCTTCCAGAAAGGCCACACTGTCAGCAGCATGGAACATGTTTGTGACGTGTAAACCAGGGTGTCTTTTTCCACATATGGTCAACGAAGAATCGACACACCATTAATTTAAATGTGAAATAATTGTGATATGAGAGTTGAATTATGTAATATAAATTTTCATCTTTGATATGGCATCCGGTTTTTAAATTATTGTTTATATATTTAACCTAAATGAAAGAAGGATTCATTTAAAAAAATAGATAAAGAAATGTTTCTATGTGCGTATGTACTATGTAGCTTTCATTTTTCTACGGATGAATTAAAAATAAAAAATAGTAGTTGGGAAATGTACATGGTACACTAATACAATCACATGACCAACATCTTTTATAATTATAACTTGTGAGAGACGTTCCACTCAATTGAGTGGGTCTGTTCCTTTTCTCTTCCATATAAATGTCAAACCGGAACAATTCAATAATTAATTTAGAGCTATGATGAATGGAACAACTCACCCAGTTACATATAAAAAACATACATAATAAATCAGAGTGGTGGTTATTGAAATTATAGAGTGGTTGTAACTTGTAAATTGATCTCCAAAATTAAGAAAATAATTGAATGAATCATAATATTATAAACTGTGATTTTAAGAAAATAAATATAAATTGTTAACATTTTAGTCTAAATATTGCTCACAAAAGATAATGTTTAGACTAAAACAAGAACAATTTATATTTAAAAATATTGATCATATAGGATTTGAAGTATGGTTTTAAAATATTGTTCATAAATAATATGTAGAAATATATTTTCTCATACTTAAAGTTAAAATCTTAAAAATCTTGATCACTTTTGATGTAATCACCAATTAATATTCGAATTTCCGTTAAAAGATCTTTGAGTATTTCAAAAGATATATAACTTCATTATACTATCATGTTGATCTCTACATTTAACTACTTACCATCAATTAAGTTCATATACTATAAATTTATGTAACCACTTATTATCTATTTAGTGTGTGTTTGGTTTTCCCTTTGCAACACACAAAAACATGTTTATACGTTTCTTAATGTGTTTTTGCCGTGATTTTCAAAAACTCTAAATACTAACTTCTACGTTAATGTAGTTTTTTGTCATGATTTTCATCAAACTCCATTTTACAAACGATGTGCCAAACAGACACTTAGTCCGTAACATACTCTTACATGGACATAAATGATTAAAATTTGACATAATCAATAACATTTTTGGAATATTCATAATTTAAAAATAAAATAAAAAAAACCTATTTGAGAGTCTCATGCAAAGGGTGACTAAATTAATTTTGATGGCTTACTCAATTTTGCTAACAAAATGCTTCAATTCAACCAAGTAAAAGTCAATGTTGGTATATATTGCAAGTTTGCATTGCAACCAAGGCGTGTTTGACTCGTTCACCTTTCCATGACTACCTCATCCCATACGCTACCATCAATAATGTTAGATCCAAACAATTTCCTAACACAGTACACAACCAAAGAAATTAAGAACAACGCGTTCTTTGAAATTCCACACACAATGAACACCAAATTCATCAATTTAAACCTCTTCCAAATCAAAAACAACCCCAAAATCTTCAACCTCACCATGGCATGGCAAACCTTAGTAACACTAATAATCATAACAACTTTCCCAAAAACACAATCCCAACAAGAATACGTAAACAACAGACAACTAGATTGTGAAAACACATTCAACTCAACTTTAGGCAACATATGCAATAGCATACCTTCATGTCAATCCTATCTCACTTTCAAATCCACTCCACAATTCAACACCCCCTCTTCCATTTCACACCTCCTCAACTCCTCCCCTTCCCTCATCTCACAATCCAACAACATCTCCACCGTCCAAACCATCCCCACAGACACAATCATAACCGTCCCTATAAACTGCACATGCTCCAACAACAACACTTACTACCAACACAACACTTCTTACACTTTACAAAACACCGGTGAAACATACCTCACCGTTGCTAATAACACATACCAAGCTTTATCCACGTGTCAAGCTCTTATAGCTCAGAATCCTTATAATGAACTAAACCTTGTACGTGGTAACAACTTAACTGTTCCTCTTCGTTGCGCTTGTCCTACAAAAAAACAGAGTGATGAAGGTTTTAAGTATCTTCTAACATATTTGGTTTCTAAAGGTGAATCAGTTTCTTCCATTGCTGAAATTTTCAACGTCGATGAACAAAGCATTAAGGAAGCTAATGAACTTTCTTCTACGTCGCAAATTTTCTACTTCACACCACTTTTAATACCACTCAAAAATGAACCGCCGCAACAAATTGTCAAACAAGCTTCACCACCGGAGTCTCCTCCTCCGCCGCCACCGGCGGCGGACAGCGGTTCATCCTCTTCCACAAAATGGGTCATCGTTGGTGTAGCGGTTGGTGTTGTTGTTTTGCTTCTGGTGGGTGTTGCTCTGTTTTTCCTCTGTTTCCGGCGACGGCGAAAACAGAAGCTACAACAACCGGCGGTGGTTAAAGCTTTCTCAGATTCTGACACAAAGAAGGTTTCAGAGGTTACTTCAACATCTCAATCTTGGTCTCTTTCTTCTGAGGGAATTCGTTATGCGGTTGATTCATTGACTGTGTACAAATATGAAGATTTGCAAAATGCAACAAATTTTTTCAGTGAAGAGAATAAGATTAAAGGTTCTGTTTATAGAGGTTCTTTTAAAGGTGATGATGCTGCTGTTAAGATTCTTAAAGGTGATGTTTCTTCTGAGATTAACATTTTGAAGAGGATTAATCATGCTAATATTATAAGGTTGTCTGGTTTTTGTGTCTACAAAGGTAATACTTATCTTGTTTATGAGTTCGCTGAGAATAATTCTGTTGATGATTGGCTTCAATCTGAGAAGAGCAAGGATAAGAATTATTCGAATTCGATGTGTTTGAGTTGGTTTCAGAGAGTTCAGATTGCTCATGATGTAGCTGATGCACTTAATTACCTTCATAATTATGCTAATCCACCACATGTTCATAAGAATTTGAAAAGTGGTAATATTCTTTTAGATGGAAAATTTAGAGGTAAAGTTTCAAATTTTGGGTTGGCAAGAGTTATGGAGAATGAAGGAGGGGATGAAGGGTTTCAGTTAACAAGACATGTAATAGGGACACAAGGTTACATGGCACCGGAGTATATTGAGAATGGTTTGATTACTCCAAAGATGGATGTTTTCGCATTTGGTGTTGTGATTTTAGAGCTTCTTTCTGGTAGAGAAGTTGTTGGTGGTGACAAGAGTACTGGTTTAGGGGATCAGCTTCTAGCTTCAACTGTGAATCAGGTTCTTGAAGGAGACAATGTTAGGGAGAAGCTTAGAGGTTTCATGGATCCAAATTTGAGAGATGAATATCCTTTGGATCTTGCATTTTCAATGGCTGAGATTGCTAAAAGATGTGTTGCTCGTGATCTTAATTCAAGACCAAATGTTTCCGAGGTTTTCATGATTCTGTCTAAGATTCAATCTTCTACATTGGACTGGGATCCATCTGACGACCTTGAACGGTCCAGATCTGTTAGCCAAGTTTCTGATAGTAGATAGTGATTTTTAATTTCATTGGATAAGTGTTTGCGAGTTTATTTAATGTTTCTATATGTAGAGTTTTATGTTGGACTCTTTTGTATCACATCACTTGCATTGATGAATTTTTGCTATTATAAATAGAATTCCACACTTTGAACTTGTACGATATTGTATTCCTTAAAATGTTTGGAACGACTTATTTGGATCTATCTGTTGGCATGCATACTCATTAGATAGTTTGGGAGAGCTTATCAAAACATCTTATGACCTGTCCATAAGTTGTTTTAAGTTTAGTAAACTCTCCATAATTGCTTAAGAAAACAGCTTGCAACTTATATGAAAGTAGTTTGACTTTATTTTATCTTTTGCTATAGAAATAGTTTATACATAAGCATTTATATGACAAGCATTTATGCTATAAGTAGTTGATTAAGCTGTTTATCCAATCAGTATCAAAGTGGTTTATAAATGATAGTTTCATTTGTTAATTGCAACAAATTCAGATTTCCAGCAATATATTATTGCCATATACATGTATTGTTTATCCATATAAATAGGGCAGCGAATCAATCGGCAGATGCACTAGCAAAAGAAGGACAGTCTATAGAATGCGGAAGGGTAAGATGGTTATTTCTCAAAAGACAATTGTGATTGCAGATTATGATTTAATCTACTTTAACTCCTGTGATATAGATTGAATTGAAGTATAACTGAGGTGTTTACAATTTTCATCTGGTTTTGGCATAGTAACTCGGTTATAGGCCCTTGGCATATTACCATATTGATAAAGTGTTGCATGAATGCTGGAGAGGCGTCTCTGATACTGTGTCGGCTGCCACGGGTATCCTGTTACTGTGATACTCGGCTGCTAGCTTGGTGTCTTGAGTTTGCTCACTATGATTTTAGGTTTGGACATATGATTAATAAAAAAAAATTATGTATGGTTGAATTATATATTGATCATTTGTTATATTGTTATTTTTTTTTTTTAAATATCTAATTTATATCAAAATATAGATTTAGTCATCCAAAACTCAACCTTCCAAAATGATCTAAAACTCAACTCACAAACACTTTTTTGTAAAAAATCTTGTAATTAAATTAAATGGAGGGAGCATATTTTTTCCCTCCATATTTTTCTTTTGACAGTCTCTCCCTCTCTCTCCCCCAATGCGACCAACGGTGACGGCACTAAAGACACTGACGAACTTTCCCCTCATGTTCTCCGCTTACAAAAATGGTAATGATTATTTTCTGGCTCTGTATTTCTTTTTTATGCTTTCTCATTTTCGATTCACCGATTTACTTTTGGCCTGAGTAGCTGCTTGTTCTTCTTGTGCTTTCGTTTCACCCTTACTGTTGTAATGTCTGAATATTTTAACTTTTCATTTCATCATAATCTGGAAAATGAAGCCAAACTAAAACCTTTAATCTTGAATTATAGGTTTTGGTATTATTAATTTCATCCTTTTAAATTAGTATTTTAACCTTATAATTATGATCTATATAAGTCCTAGGCTTATGAAATTCATTGCTAATTGTATAACTATGGGCCTGTTAGGATTGACTTATTTCGGTTTATCTACTCACATAAGTCCCATGCTACGTGTTTATTGTGCTGAGTCCACTTAGTGAGACAAGACTTGGTTGTTGTTTGTTGCAGAAATAGCTTATATATAAACGATTTTCTTAATAATAAGTGCTACATGAGTAATACATGCACTCCTTTTTGTAATATCACATTATCTGATATAGGAATATGTTAAGCCTCATAAAACCAAAATCCTACATCAACATATATCAAATGAAATAGGCATATCTAGATATAACTATGATACATTTTCCACTATGTTTATTATACTTGCTGTGAAATAGGCATATCTAGGTTCATAAATCATAGCCCTACTTCAAGAGATACCAAGTGAGGTTTAAAAGAAGATGTATTTTTATATATATTTCCACTATGTTATGTTTACTATACTTGTTTTCTCTTTGTTCTTATCATATATTCTTCCTCGCTTTTATTTTACTCTGGTAAATATGCAGAAGAAAAATTGCCGAGCCACTTGCATGATCAATCAGGACAAGATCAATTATATTTCACTTCAAAACAGAATGGAAAGTTTCAAATCAGGTATGGAGGTTTTTGTGTTGCTGTATATTCTTGGTTTATTACCCTGAATTTGTTTGTTTTTTCCTGTTTGCTATCCAATTATGTTCTCATTGATTGAAAATAGGCTCAATCACTCTATTTACAGAATACATTCAAATATGATTTTAGTAGAAAATGGGAATTGATAAAGTTTTAATAAATGATTTAACATGGTCCTTGCCAAACACAATATTCAATACTGCATTTAATGATCTACCCAACCTTTTATGTATTTCATTTGAGGTTGTTAGATATAGTGATGAGGGTTTTCATGGTTATGTCCAAGATTCAATCCTCAACATTGTATTGAGATCCATCTGACGAGCTTGAACGGTCCATATCTGTTCGCCAAGTTTCTGATAGCAGATAGTTAATGATTTTTAGTTTATTTAATCTTTCTATATGAAGAGTTTTATGTTGCCATATTTTGTATCGCAAAACATGCATTGATGATTGTTTTGCTATTATAAATAGAAGTCCACGTTCTTTCTTTCTCAGAAACGGAAAATATTAGTAATTTAGTATTGTTAGTTTGAGGATGGAGATTGATCCCTTGATCTCCTTATCACTCCACTCCTTAACTCCCCACTCCATCACCAAGCCAACATTATCATATTCCTTAGAAATCCACACTGTGAGCTTGTAAATTATTGTATTCCTTAAAATGGATACTTCAATTTGTTATTCTTTATAACGTAGTGAAGTAAGATTTCCAGTAATATATTATGTGGAATTGAAAAATGGTTTGGGTTTAGAGAGAGAGTTTGGGTAGCACCTATAGTAGAAAAGATGGTAGAAACTAGACTTGGGTCATTTGGGCATTAGAGAGAAGAAATGTGGATTCTGTAGTTAGGAGAGTAGATCAGATGGAGAGGAGACCTAGAAACTATTAGGAAAAATCTAGAGATAAATGAGTTGGAGAAAGACATGGTTTTTGATAGAACACTTTGATTCATGTAGCCGACCCCAACTTAGTGGGATAAGGTTAGGTTTTCGTTGTTGAAACAAGTGCAACATCTCTGTTGGCTTTCAGCATGCCTTTTATGTTTTCTTTCACACATCATTAAATAGTATATTATTATAAAGTAAAATACAGAGAAGTAATCTTTGTTAAGAATTGATGTACTCATCATTAATCATTAATACAAAGTAAAATACAATGACTTGAGAGTGATGCACATAATATTCATGTAGATATGTAGAAACCAAGTGTATATGTAGTATTATTGTATAAATTTAAGCTGGGTTTATTTACTTTAATGAAGAACCCCCACCTAGTTATGATACATAATCAAATATATGTTGCAGATGATCCAATTTACTCTGCAAGCCATGCTAGAAAAAGAAAGGGGAAGTAGGAAATGTATCGCAAGGATTTTCTTGTTGATGATGAGGGGAGGAAAAGGATGATGTACAACAAAAACACAAGCACAACAAACATCGGAGTTACAACCATAAAGAGATTGGCCAACCAAGTAAGTTCACTGATAACAGTGTAGATACCAGCCATGAATGCCAATGACAGTGAGATGAGAGCAATTCCAATAATTGGCATTACGATTTTGAGAGAGAAAGCTGCCAATTCGGTTAATCCCAGGGTTGCCCAAAAGAGGAGGATAGTAGCACTAATGGAGCTGAACAATGATATTGTGATGAATATAATGAAAGCTTGGAACATTGCATGACATAAGTTGTTTGCTTTTCCATCCGCTTCACCTGGAACAGCAAAACATGCTGCTACTGAAGCAGTGATTATAAGGGTTGAAACCAATGTGAGTGTCTGCACCATGTTTTTGTAATGTGTTTTGGAGCCTGCCAAAAAAAAATTTTGTGCAGTGTTATTCTCATTCAACCTCAAGTCACTTTGTCCTTTATGTTGTTCGGTATCAGATGATTTATTACTACTCTGCCCCGATGGTTGCAAGTTTGAGTCATTTTGTCTCGATTTATCATCGACTAACCTTCTAAAACTCATGTTTGCACCAGCAGAATTCAGTGCAACAAGTGTAAGTTGCTGCAAACATTACATCTATATGTAAGTTGCTGCAAACATTGTAAACTCTATCATGAAACATCCTAACATTCAAAATGAATTCTTACTTACCTTTCTCGTGGACGGATTACGAAGTTGAGATGCATTGACAACTTCAAGAGCTGTTTGATTGTCTTGGTTGACCAGATGAAGATCCACTCTTTCATCCCATGTTAAGTAAAAAACAGCTTTGGGATGACACGATTTTGCAGCCAGAAGCAAAGGAGTATTTCCTTTGCGGTCCTTTTGATTTATCATCGTATCGAATTCGGGAGTTTGACGGCTTAGCTGCAGTATGTAGCATACTACCTCATGCTTTCCACTTTTTGCTGCAAAATGGAGAATATTACGATCATGATAACTGTCAAGCATCTCTGTGGGATCTGGACAATATTGCAACAACTTCTCTACTACTTTCAAGTGGCCTCCATGAGATGCTAAATGAATTGAGAAATAGCCATATTTGTCCCTTTGATTGGTGCAACATTTACATTTACCCATTAATTAAACAACGCCTTCAAGGTAACCTATAGATGCTGCATAATGAAGTGGAAGCCTTTTATATGTATCCCTTGAATGTATCCAAGCCGGCTTCTTTTCTAGTATGTCCCTTAGCATTTCTAATCACACATGTATGTTTAATTGTGAGTTAGATAGACTAGAAATGAGTTTCAATGATAAAATGAGTTTCATTTGCTAAAATATTCTATTGATTAAATGTTTAAGTGTCTTATATGCTATAGTAATTTGAAGAGACAAATCATGAGACATAGTCCAAAAATCACGAGACATTTAAATATTATAAGTAGAATACTAATTAATACTTCATTAAAATTTTGATATTTTTTATTTAATATTTTCAGATATTTAACAATATTTCCACGCAATGTTACACAAGTTGTCTTAAAACTCATTCATTCAATGTTTCAAAAGTAAAACGAGATTTATGTCAATGCAAAATTGCTCCATTTGAAATTTTTATCGTATAAGGACATTTGTTAACAATACCCAATAAAATTTGAAGATAATGGAGAATTCACCTCGATTCCGCATCAAGATTGCTGCTACAACGGGTGATAATCCATTTGGCTTGGCTTCATTGTTTTTGGGATAATTCTCCAAGATTAGTTTGACCGCATCTTTGTCCCCATTCTCGACCGCAAGGTAAAGAACTGTTTTCTTTTCTTTGTTAACAATATCTAACGCATATTCATAACAACAATTTGACAATGAATTTCCAGGAAAACCTTGAATTTTGTAAACTTCACAAACTTTGAAAATCTTATCGCCGCCAATCATCTTAATGTTACGACATAACATTGCCTCATGTAACATAGTGTTGCCTTGAGCATTCTCCTTCTTCACAAAATTTAACAAGTCCCACATATTTGACTCTTCATCATAGTCTTCTGGGTAATTTATATTTTTACTGTATTCTAACCATGCCCTTTTTATAACATACCGTTGTATATTAGTATAAGCTACCAATAAAATTTGAACGATATCGATGTGTCCGCCTCTTGCAGCAATATGTAACGCACTATCATTGTTTTTGTTAAATTTGAACAAAAGTTTTGGAGCATGTTCAATTACAAGACGCACAATCTTATCGTTGCCATACCAAGCTGCTATATGTAGCACGGTGTTGTCCATAGGTGTCCTGATTTCTGTTAAAGGAGATGAATATGACAAACTACCCCTTGAACCAGCTTTGTATACTTGATTAAACAAGTCATTTTGATTCTCATTCTCACTAGGGCCTTGAAAATTTTCAGTCACTTCAGATGGTTCAATTTCAACATCACTTTCATCACTGCCTTCGTCTTGTTCAAAAAAATATCTTTTCTTTTTAGGACAACTCCCTGCAGTTACAACTGAAGTAATGAGCTTAAATAGGATGACTTATATGCTACTTGGATTAACTTATCACAAACCGCTATCAACTTGTGAGAAAATGACCGTTACCACTTACCAAACCAGTCTTTTCTAATCAAGCAAGCTTATAAAACATAATCTTTAAACTCAAAAACATGTCTTTTTTGTGCAAAAAAATTATTACTATATTCCATTAATTCATAGATATCGACGGTCAATCGTTTTAACTCACCGCTGTCATTTAAATATTTTAAACCTTGCTTAAGTAAATGCTCGGGTGAAAATGACGGTGCCTGCTTGTACATCTTCACTATTGTTCCAATCTTGTATGTGGTTTGTCACTTTTATCTACAAAAACAAAAATCACTAGTAGTGTCATTTATTACGATGCAAATAAAAATATTATTTAATTGTAATTAAATTAACCGAAAGATTATAAAAAAGTTTTATTTAGCTGAGTGTCACTTGGACCGGATAATAAGACAGTTCCGGTTCGACCGGTTTGTTGTGTTTTAATTGGATTGCAAATATGCAACTCTCTTTTGCAAGCCATTTCATTATCTTCTACTCCCGGTAATCAATTCGAGAATAATAGTGTATATCTGCTTGGTGCTTACAATGAAAGTCTAGGATGACGATGGGTATCCAATGAATAGGGTACTACAGTGCCCTTCTCCATACTCGCGTTTGAAAAAAATACTTGTACCCGAGTCCGTATTTTGGCGGGTAACGATTTTAGTGTCCTTCTCGATACTCTATGGGTACCTTAGTATTCATACCCACACTTTAACTAAAAAAACGATAAAAGTATCACAATTGAAATAAAAACTTTGGTCAATTTTTTTTTAAATCAACTCATAAAATAGTATGAATCGTAATATTTAACCAAATAGAAAATACAAAATATCCGTCAACAATTGTATATCAACAGAAGGGATGGTTTATTGTATCCAGAATGTACATGTTTAAGTTTAGACTTAAATAGTTAGATAAATTAATTAATTAAATATACTTAAAAAATAAATAAATTATTTATCATATTATATAAGTATGATATAGAGTTTGCGGGGCTGGACAGTATAATACCATCACCCGTACCCATACTCATTTATATTTGTGGGTAATTACCGGACCCATAAAAGTGAGGTTTTACCCTACTCATTGTAAGCATTTTTTGCGGGTACCCATCAAACCTAGGTCCAATTGTCATTCCTGTAAAACAAAGAAAATTGCTTTTGCTTATAATGTTGCTCAGGCCTCCTTATCTCATCTTAACCGCTATATTTTTCATAATATACCATCTATTTTGAACTCGTTAATTATTAATAAAAAAAATAGTTTTTTGCTCTCTTTTGTTTTTGGTTCTTTGTTGGTTTATATTGTAACTATAATTATTCTTTCTGACATGTCTTGTGCCTGAAGAACTCTTTTGGTTGATAAATACAATTCATTTTAGTCTCTTAAAAAAATGAAATAAATTAGTTTTACCTTTATTAAAAAAGAAAACTCTCTAAATGTGATACCAAAAGTAAATATATATTTTCAAAAAATAAATTAATAAAGATATATATACACGATTTTCTAATCACACAAAATAAATCCAAATATGCAATGGTCCAAAGAAAAATGAGTATAACCAACCCATTTTTTCTAATATAATAAGTATAATCAACCACTGATTTTTTTTTTTTGAGAGAACAACCACTGATTATATAGTTTGTAAATATTCAAAAGAGAAGACAGTTATATATATATATATATATATATATATATATATATATATATATATATATATAGTTATTTTATCACTTACAAATAATAAAGCCAAAATATATTAAGTTAGGGAATGGTCGGGAATGAGTGTTCACACTCATTAATTTATTTATGTAAATGTGAGTGTGATGTGAAAGTACAATAATTAATAGAGTGTGATAAGATATATAAAAAGTGTAAAGTATAAAATAATCATCATTCTAATTAATATAGCCAAATAGAGAGTAATTAGGAGAAGAAGTTAGGGCAAACCAAAATTGTCTGAAGTTAGCTCAACAAATCTGCATTTCCCTTGATATTGTATTTGTAGTAATTATAGTAATGTTGTCCTATTGGGTGCCAAAGATACTGAAACATGCATCTATTTATAATATTATAATTGATTCTTTAATTCTTTACGTGTGCAATGTGAATTATAATATTTCGTAAAAAGATGAAAAGGAAAAGAGCTAAGCTACACACTCTTTTTAACGTAATTTGTTCTATTTAAACTTGGCGCTACAATATAAGAACAATTCTTTCCTCTCTTCACAATTAAAGTTACATATCCCTCCCTCCTTTCTTGATTTTGAAGATTAACAACATGTGAAACTCATGGCTATCCTTGGAAATGTGAAACTAACTCTATGGAGCATGCTTCCAAAACATTACATTGGAGCCTCAAAATTATCGTTCAATAATTTGTTGAGAATTGCTCTTTAGACACTTAGTAATTGCTCACAGACACCTCAAATTACTTAATTACCTTCTTTTACAATTAATTACCATTTGTATCATAATTTTATTTAGGCATAATTACAATTTTGGCCCCCTAAGTTTTCTAAAGTTGTGATTTTGGTCCCCTAAAAAAAACAACTTTTTTCAAGCCCCCTAAGTTTTCATTCTGTTGCAATTTTAGCCCCCACGCCAATTTTGACTCAGTCAACGGACACGTGGGCGCCACGTGTGTAATTTTTTTTATTTATATTTTTTAAATTATTTTTAAATTTTAAAAAAAAATATATATTTTTGTAATTAAAAAAGCGTTTTTTAATTACAAAATAAAAAAATAGTTTTTTTTATTACAAAAATTAAAAATAAAAAAATTATTATTATTTTTTTAATTACAAAATAAAAAAATTTATTAAAAAATACAAAAATATTAAAGTGGGCGCCACGTCAGCGTTGACTGGGTCAAAATTGGGCTAGGGGGCCAAAATTACAACAAAAAGTAAACTTCGGGGTCTGGAAAGAGTTGTTTTTTTAAGGGGCCAAAATTACAACTTTGAAAAACTTAGGGAGTCAAGAGTGTAATTAAGCCCTTTATTTATCATAATTTGTAAAAGAATTCGCTATTGGTAATTGCTCACAGACACCTCAAATTTTCTTTAAATTTACAAGAGTTTCCCTTTTACTTGGTAGACCAATAGCGAATTTTCATTTCAAATTAAATAAATAACCACCGTAATAAAGTATAAGCAAAAAGAGTCATGCTATGCATAGCGAAGAATTTTATCCTGAAAGTTTTTCGAACTGATTTTCACCATTAGATATACAATTAATACAATAAAACGATGGATGGAATACAAAGTGAATTGGTAATGCGGTTACTTTACCGTTTACACTATGGTGTTATATGTCGTGAACAACTTTCTTGGGACAAATATAGCATTAATCAAGTAAAAAATACACCTCGCTAGATACATGTACATTTTTTACTTATATTTTTTGTAAAGGTTTTTGCTTATATATTATTATTTTGGAGAGTCGCATATTTTCCATTTATATACCAATATCCTCTTTTTATATGAGAAACCGGTTTTGCAGATGTCAAGTGACTTTCTATTTTTTTATTTAGGTTAGAAGTTGATTTTTTAATTACCCGACTTCTCACTATTTTTTCTTTTAAAATTATTTGCGCACAACTGATATGAAAACGGTTTAACTTTGTTTTATCTTTTGTTATAGAAATAGTTTATACATCTTGACCAAGAAAAAAAAAAGAAATAGTTTATACATAAGCATTTATATGACAAATATTTATGCTATAAGTAGTTGATTAAGCTGTTTATCCAATTAATACCGAAGTGGTTTATAAATGATAGTTTCATTTGTTAATTGCATCAAATTCAGATATCTACCAATATATTATTGCGATATACATGTATGTATTGTTTGTGCATATAAATAGAGTAGCAAATCAATAGCCAGATGCATAAAACCAAAGCCCTGCATCAACATATATCAAGTGAAATAGGAGAAAATAAGAGATATTTTTACACATGTTTCCACTATGTTATGTGTACTAGTTTTCACTTTGCCCCTGTCATATTTTCATCCTCACTTTTATTTTACTTTTGTGCTGGTAAATATGTAAAGGAAAAATGTGGAGTCCGGACTTGCATGATTAATAAAGACAAAAGCAATTCTATATCACTCCAAAACAGAATGGATAGTTTCAAATTAGGTATTAGGGTTCTTGTTGTTGTATATTCTTGTTTGATAACCTTGAATTCAATTGTTTTTCTCTGTTTACTATCCAATTATGTTTTCTTGCATTGCGTCAGATAAAGAATGATGAAGAATAATATGGAAGACTCTAGAATATTAAGGAATAATATGAAAGTCTCTAGAATAATAAAGAGTAATATAGAAGTCTCTAGAATACTACTCCCTCCGTCTCACAATATTAGTCGTTTTAGGTTTGTGTGCACGATTATTAAGGAAATGATTAATTGTTTTGATTTCAATGATAAAATTAGTAGCATTTACTAAAACACCCTTGCTAATTATAGTTAATGGAGTAATTAAGTTTGATGCAATTCAATGAATAAGGGTATAGTAGTGGAAAAATAATAATAAATGTTGCACTGATATTGTAAAGTGACAATTATTTTGAGAAAAAGAAAAGAATGCTAAAGAGACAATAATCGCGAGACGGAGGAAGTAGGTAATAATAAAGAAGCTACTAGACACTACTAAATAACATTAAGCACTAGGGAAGTATTAACTTTTCTAGAACCTTCTGGTCTTATGTACTCCCTCTGTCTCACAATAATTGTCTCTTTACCATTTTTTCATTTACTCAAAATAATTGTCACTTTAGAATACTAATGCAACATTTATTTATTTATTTTTATTATTATACTCTTATTTATTAAATTTCATCCAAGTTAACTACTCCACTAATAAGGGTGTGATACTAATTTTATCATCAAAATCAACATAATTAATCATTTCCTTAATAATCGTGCATAAACCTTAAACGACTACTCTCTCCGATCACTATTACAAGCAAAAGTTGACTTTTTAGGTTTATTCAATAAATGATGTATGTATTTATTGAATGAATCTAAAAAGTGAACTTTTGATTATAATAGTGACCAGAGGGAGTATTATTTAGAGACGGAGGGAGTACTAGAGTATCCATATCTCTAGACTTTTCTTTGTTTCTAGATATTTCTAGTTTGAAATGGAGAGCCTTCCTAAAGTAGTATAAATAAGGTTCACCACCTAGTGTTTAGGCATACTCGAGCATTGAAGCATTCAATCTCTAACTTTCCTTTTGTCCCTGAGCCAGATTTGGCATCAGAGCTGGTTACGATACCTCAGAGTTGAGTTTGAGCTAAAAAAATCAACTGAAAGTGAGTTGTTAAGTGAGCAAGGAGTTGCCTTTGTAAAACTTCACTTTGCGGCCATTTTGTTCGCGAAACTAACATCGTCATTTTGTTTGGGAAGTGAAGAAACCCCTTGGTTAACAAGTCTTCACCACCAATAAAACCACCACTTACCACCAACAAAACCAACACTCACCACCACAATCTTCACCATATAGTTTGTTGAACCACCATTGTTAAAATGCCAAAAAAAAAAAAAAAAAAACTAGACCAAAGATCTTTGCATGAAATTGAGATGGAAGAAATGAGGTGACAAATTCAGTAACTACAAGAGATTGTTAATTCCCAACAAGCCATATTGGAAGCACAACAAAGAAGAGTTTATGATGATAACTTCGGTAGTGACTCTTCATCTTCTAGAAACAGTCGCTCACACCGACGTAAAACTCCGGTAATATGTTATGGCGAATTGAAAAATGGTTTGGGTTTAAAGAGAGAGTTTGGGTATCATCTATAGTAGAAAAGATGGTAGAAACTAGACTTAGGTTTTGGGCATGTAGAGAGAAGAAATGTGGATTTTGTAGTTAGGAGAGTAGATCAGATAGAGGGGAGACCTAGAAACTATTAGAAAGGATATAGAGATAAATGAGTTGATGAAAGACATTGTTTTTGATAGAACATTATGGCGTCTTTTGATTCATGTAGCCGACCCCAACTTAGTGGGATGAGGCTAGGATGTTGTTGTTGAATTGAAAAATGGTTTGGATAGGCCAAGGTCAGGTGTAATGGCTTCAACTTCCAAGTGCAACATCTATGTTGGCTTTCAGCATGTTGTTTATGTTTTCTTCCACACATCATTAATTAGTATATTATTAAGAATTGATGTACTCATCATTTATCGAGTCGAACTCATCTGAGCTTGACTAGTCTCGATAAAGATTAGCTTGACTCGAAACTCGACTCGAGTTTGATACGAACTTTTTTTTAAGTTCGTGTTCAACTCGTTTAAAGTTTACGAACATCTCAACTCGCCTCGTTAAGTTCAACTCGTATGTTTGTTAGGTGTACAAATGAACTTTGAAAAATTGCATTAATACTTCTAGTTTCTTAAACTAGAAAGTAAAACAATTTTAGTTTTTCAACTGTCTTGGAAATGGTTATCACTTTGAAAAAAGTGAAAAACAGTTACCGTGACAGTACCATGCATAACTTAAAATTAATTTATGCTTAATCTTGTACTTCATTTTATTTGTGTAATGCACTATTATATTTAGACAAATTCTACGGTACATTCAATAAATTTAGGTGTATTGGTACACCAAGTAGTTAAATCAATAATAAATGAGTTGTTTTTTTTAAGAAAAAATATTATTTTCTATCACTGACAACTATAATAATTAAATTTTATTTATCAAAACCTTCGACGAAATAAAATTGAATTTTTACGAATTTTTATTACTCATAACAATGAATATTGGTTATTTTTTATGAAAAAATGTAAATTTTTTAATATGGTCCTTATAAACAATAAAATGATGTTTTTTTCTTATGAAATGATGTTCTCTAAAATATAAATATTGACAAATAGCTATTTATTTCATAAAAATTATTGTTAATTTATAAATTTTGTGAAACAAGAGTATGGGTACACTAAAATTTATGAGTGTACCGTAGAAGTCCTCTTATATTTATAGTTTCTAATATCTCTCAATCTTAACTAAATTGCCGGTGTGGGACTAGTAGCTATCACTACTCTGTATGTGTGAAACAACTAGTATCTCTTCATGACTGTGAATTCATATGCCAACAGTTTTCTTCTTATTTCAATTTGGTAGTAGCCATTTTCCAACAAATAAAGTTGATGTAATTCTATTGGTTTACTTACTAGAAAAAATGAAAAAAAAAACATCATAAAAAAGGGAGAGAAAAAAGAACTCAAGAACATAGAAACCAAGTATTACAAAACAAACAGTGGGGTGGGGCAAATATGAGTCACGACTCATTTTCATTAGTTCTTGACACAACGAAAAAGCTAGAGAAAGGAATTAAGAAAGTTAATAGCTGCCATCGTAGATATATTGAAAAAAAGCTAGAGAAAAGAATTAAGAAAATTATATATGTGTATGTATGTATATGTATATATTATCGAGCCAGCTCATGAACCAAACGATCTTAACTATGTATAGCTCAAGTTCAGCTCATTTAGTTAACGAACTTAATTTCTAGCTCAAGTTCAGCTCATTTGGTTCATAAACCAAACTCAACGAGTTAATTGTCGAGTCGAGTTCCGAACTATATTCGAGTTGGTTCGGTTCATTGCCAACCCTAGATACACATAATATTAATGTAGATATGTAGAAACAAAGTATATATGCAGTATTATTATATAAATTTAAGCTGTGTTTATTTAATTTAATGCAAAACCCCAACCTAGTTATGATACATAATCAAATATATGTTGCAGATGATCCAATTTACTCTGCGAGCCATGCTAGAAAAAGAAAAGGGAAGTAGGAAATGTATCGCAAGGATTTTCTAGTTGATGATGAGGGGAGGAAAAGGATGATGTACAACAAAAACACAAGCACAACAAACATCGGAGTTACAACCATAAAGAGATGGGCCAACCAAGTAAGTTCACTGATAACAGTGTAGATACCAGCCATGAAAGCCAAAGACAGTGAGATGAGAGCAATTCCAAGAATTGGCATTACGATTTTGAGAGAGTAAGCCGCCAAGTCAGTTAATCCCAGCGTTGCCCAAAAGAGTATTATGGTAGCACTAATGGAGCTGAACAATGATATTGTGATGAATATAATGAAAGCTTGAAACATTGCATGACATAAGTTGTTTGCTTTTCCATCCGCTTCACCTGGAACAGCAAAACATGCTGCTACTGAAGCAGTGATTATGAGGGTTGAAACCAATGTGAGTGTCTGCACCATATTTTTATAATGTTTTTTGGAGCCTGTCAAAAAAAAATACTGTGCAGGGTTGTGGGAGACATTTTTGTTATTCTCATTCGACTTCAAGTCAGTTTGTCCTTTATGTTGTTCGGTATCAGAGAATTTATTATTACTCTTTCCCAATGATTGCGAGTTTGAGTCACTCTGTCTCGATTTATCATCGACTAATCTTCTAAAACTCAGGTTTGCACCAGCAGAATTCAGTGCCACAAGTGTAAGTTGCTGCAAACATTACATCCATATGTAAGTTGCTGCAAACATTGCAAACTCTATCATGAAACATCCTAACATTCAAAATGAATTCTTACTTACCTTTCTCGTGGACGGATTACGAAGTTGAGATGCATTGACAACTTCAAGAGCTGTTTGATTGTCTTGGTTGACCAGATGAAGATCCACTCTTTCATCCCATGTTAAGTAAAAAACAGCTTTGGGATGACACGATTTTGCAGCCAGAAGCAAAGGAGTATTTCCTTTGTAATCCTTCTGATTTATCATCTTATCAAGTTCAGGAATTCGACGACTTTGCAGTAATATGTATTTTACTACCTCATGCTTTCCATTTTTTGCTGCAACATGAAGAATATTACGTTTAAATGACGTGTCAAGCATTTGTGCGGGATCTGAACAGTATTCAAACAACTTCTCCACTACTTCCACATGCCCATCATATGATGCTAGATGAATTGGGTAATAGCCATATTTGTCCCTTTGATTGGTGCAACATTTACATATGTCAATTAAATGAACAACGCCTTCAATGTAACCTATAGATGCTGCATAATGAAGTGGAAGCCTTCCATGTGTGTCTGCTGAATGTATCCAAGTTGGCTTGTTTTCTAGTATGTCCCTTAGCATTTCTAATCACAAATGTATAATTGCGAGTTAGATCAAATATAAAAATGTAATGCTTATTGTAGGAGAAGATGCCGTGATAATTTGGAGTTCCACATGCAGGCAAGTGCTATTGTATGAGACAAATCATATGAGACATGTAAATAATATAAGGAGAATACTACTCCCTCCGTCTCTTAATATAACCCCCCCTTTTTTTCCCCCTAAATATAACCCCCTTTTCAAATTACAACACACATTAATTATTTTTTTTCATATATACCCTTATTTAATACTACTACTAATTCTAAAATTACAATAAATTGACTTTTCACATTATCTCTTTAAACAACACCGGGAAGAGAGATTAGTAATAATAGAATGAGGGTAATTTTGTAAAATTGTACTATAAAACAGACACATTAACTACACCAACAACATTTCTTAAGAAATGTGTAAAAAACAATAGGTGGCTATATTAAGGGACGGAGGGAGTAATTAATACTTCATATTTTCAAGCAGAGCAGTGATATTCATAGGGAAGGTCAATTGTTAAACGAAGAGAATGCTTAAAGTTCCGTTATTCTAGTAAAACATAGGAGTGTGGGCTGTGGTTGAAGTTTGACCAACCAATAGCAATACTCCCTTCGGTCACTATTATGTGTGTGTTTGGTTCTGCGGTATACAGAATTGATTCTGGCATAATTGATCCTGAAAGAATTGATTCTGACAGAATTGATTTATGTTTGAATGCAATAATGCAGAATTGATTAAGCATAATGATTGTTGTTTGGATAGATTTGATCAAAATTGCTTTTGAATATATAATTACCAAAATGGGCATAACTAAATAGAAATTAATAAATTAGGATAATTAAGTGCAATATAATCTTAAAATATAAGTTATTACAATACTAATAGCATGAAAATAAAAATTACATATAGATAATAGAATTTAAAGTGCAACATAGTACTAAAATATTATTACAAAACTAGTTTCTAAAATATTGATATAATAATTTAAAGAACAATACTAATTATTTTGCATGTGCTCAATAATATTGAAAATTAACGTTCAGGTAGAAAAAAAAAAAAAAAAAGCATATATGGTTGGGGAAAGGGTGGGAGAAATTGATGATAATTAAGAGGACATTTATGGAATTGATAATAGTTTAATGTAGAATTGATTCTTGAAAAGCCATAAGTTAGAAATTGTAACTTTAAGGATAATTGTTTTTGGAAGATAAAAGCAATTCTTAAAAGCCAAAACAAACATCATTAAAAACTCAATTTTTCACTTTTGAGTTTGTAGAATTGCTTCTTGAGACTGAAAAGCCAAAACAAACAGACCCTAAAAACAATTTTTTTACTTTTTATATTCATTCAATAAATAATGTATGTGATTTAAAATATAGACCACATACATCATTTAATGAATGAACCTAAAAAATTAAAATGTGTTTATAATAATGACCGGAGAGAGTAATTCGCCAGGAATTCACGAGAACAAGCATTTCCGTTTCAAATATAATACTTCATATTTTCAAATATTTCACAATATTATCACGCAATGTTACTTGAGTTGTCTTAAAAATCATTCATTCAATGTTTCAAAAGTTAAAAGACATTTATATTGATGCAAAATTGCTCCATTTGAAATTTTTATCATGTGTTATAATGACATTTGTTAGCAATACCTAACAAAATTTTAAGGTAATGAAGAATTCACCTCGATTCCGCTTCAAGATTGCTGCTACAACGGGTGATAATCCCTTCGGCTTAGCATCATTCTTAGGGCAATTCTCCATGATTATTTTGACTGCATCCTTGTGCCCATTCTCAACAGCAAGGTAAAGAATTGTTTTATTTTCTTTGTTAACAATATCTAATGCATATTCATAACCACAATTTGACAATGAATTTCCAGAAACACCTTCTGTTTTGTAAACTTCACAAACTTTGAAAATCATATCCCCACCCTTAATGTCAGTCACGACATAACATTGCCTCATGAAACATAGTGTTTCCTTCAACATTCTTTATCTTCACAAATTCTAACAAGTCCTCCATATTTGACTCTTCATCATAGTCTTCTGAGTCATCTATATTTTGATTGTATTCTAACCATGCCCTTTTTATAACATACCGTTGAATATTAGTATAAGCTTCCAATAGCATATCAACGATATTGATGTGTCCACCTCTTGCAGCAATATGTAACGCACTCTCATTGTTTTCATTAAATTCAAAAAAAAGTTTTGGAGCATGTTCAATTACAAGACTCACAATCTTATCATTGCCATACCAAGCTGCTATATGTAGCACAGTGTTTTTCATAGGTGTCCTGATTTCCGTTAAAGGAGAGGAATATGACAAACTCCTCCTTGGACCAGCTCTGTATATTAGTTTAATCAATTCATTTTGATTCATCTTGTCTCTACAGCTTGAAAGAATTTCAGTCACTTCAGATGGTTCAATTTCAATATCAGTTTCATCATTGGCTTCGTCTTGCAAGCCATTTTCAAAAAAATATCTTTTCCTTTTAGGACCACTCTCTGCAGTTACAACTTAAGTTAGAAGTTTAATGACACCAAAAATTAAATAATAATTTTAGAAAAAAAAAAGATAGCCGGTAAGCTAGCATATAACATATAGCATAAATAAGATGATTTATAAGTTAGTTGATAAGAGCACTAACAATCGAGACATCCATTTTTAGGTACTTTTAGGTCTTATATGACCTCGACAAAGTGTCTCCTTAGTGGAGATACCTAATAGGTATCAGATCTTAAATGTTTAAGACCCTTCCTGGTCTAAGCTAACCGATTGAATTTATAGTGTTTGGTAAAGTTAACTTATGAATATGAAATGACATGAAAAAATATACATTTAATTACTACCTCCGTCCCTATATATAAGACCATTTTTCTAAAATTACGGGAATTAAGAAAATGGATATTTGTATTAAAGTTGTTTGTAATCACTATTATTTTTACAATTTTATCCTTAAAAGAGAGATTTAATTTATGTTTTCCATATGCTATTTATTGCTGATTTAAGAAAAAAAATGTATAATAAATAGGGGCATATATATAAAGAAATAATTAATGCAGCTGGAAATAACAAAATGGTCTTATAAAAAGGGACACAAAAAATTCTCAAAAGGGTCTTATAATTAGGGACGGATGAAGTAATTTTTATTTTTTTCAATTAAGATTGTAGGATAAAATTGTAATAAAAAGTGACGAGTTATAAGCTACTTGAATTAGCTTATCACAAACCACTGTAAACTTGTGAGAAAGTGATTGTTACTAAACGAGTTTTTTTTCAGTCGAAGCTTATAAAAGATAAACTTTAAACTCACAAACATTTCTTACTTGTGGAATTTTTTTTTTACTATATTCAACTAATTCCTAGATATCAATCGTTTTAACTCACCGATGTCATCTGAATATCTTAAACCTTGCTTAAGTAAATGCTCAGGTGGAAATGACACTTGTTGCTCAAACCCTAGCTCAGATGAAAATGATGGTGTTTGCTTGTACATCTTCACTCTTGTTCCAATCTTGTATGTGGTTTGTCACTTTTATCTACAAAAACAAAAATCACTAGTAGTGTCATTTTATTAAGATGCAAATAAGAATATTATTTAATTGTAATTAAATTAACCGAAGATTATAAAAACAAAATCATGAAATAAAAAAGTTTGTTGTGTTTTAATTGGATTGCAGCCCTCTTTTGCAAGCCGTTTCATTATCTTCTACTACCGGTAATGAATTTGAGAATAATAGTGTTTATCTGCTTATAGTGAAACAAATAAAATTGCTCTTCCTTATAGTGTTGCTCGGGCCTCCTTATGTCATCTTAACCACTATATTTTTCATAATATACCATCTATTTTGCGCTCGTTAATTATTAATGAAATAAATTAGTTTTTTTATTTGTTGGAGGCTTCACCTTTTCTTTGTTTATATGTTGTCTCTTAATTTTTATGTTTTTTTCTCTCTTTTGTTTTTGGTTCTTTTTAGGTTTACATTGTAACTATAATTGTTCTTTCTAACATGTCTTGCGTCGGAAGAACACTTTTGGCTGATAATACAATTCATTTTAGTCTTTTAGAAAAATGAAATAAACTAGTTTTACCTTTATTAAAAAAGAAAATTCTCTAAATGTCATATCAAAAGTATATATATTTTCAAAAAATAAATTAATAAAAATATATATACACGATTTTCTAGTCACACAAAATAAATCCAAATATTCAATGGTCTAGAGAAAAAATGAGCATAACCAACCCATTTTTTATAATATAATAAGTACTATAATCAACCCATAAGACTGATTAAATAGTTTGTAAAATATTCAAAAGAGAAAACAGTTATATATATATATATATATATATATATATATATATATATATATATATATATATATTATCATTTACAAATAATAAATATATAAAGATATAAAGTTAGGAAATGGAGGTGAATGATTGTTCACACTCATTAGAGTTTTTTTTTTTTTTTGCGGTGGCTGGAATTTGTACCTCGGACTTTACATATATTATGCATTGTCTCTATCCACTGAGTTAAGCTCACGAGGACACACTTATTAGAGTATGATAAGAGATATAAAAAGTGAGTTAAGTATAAAATAATAATCATTCCAATTAATATAGTCAAATAGTAAGTAAGGAGAAGAAGTTAGGGCAAACCAAGATTGTCTGAAGTTTGCTCAACAAATCTGCATTCCCTTGATATTACACTGTAGTAATTATAGTATCATGTATGGTACTACTGGGTGCCAAAGATATGGAGACATGCATCTATTTATAATATTAGAATTGATTCTCTAATTCTTTACGTGTCCAATGTTAATTATAGTATTTCGTAAAAAGATGAAAAGGGAAAGAGCTAAGCATTAAGCAACACACTCTTTTTCACGTAATTTGTTCTATTTAAACTTGGCGCTACAATATAAGAACAATTCTTTCCTCTCTTCACAATTAAAGTTACATATCCCTCCCTCCTTTCTTGATTTTGAAGATTAACAACATGTGAAACTAACTCTATGGAGCATGCTTCCAAAACATTACATTGGAGCCTAAAAATTATCGTTCAATAATTTGTTGAGAATTGCTCTTTAGACACTTAGTAATTGCTCACAGACACCTCAAATTACTTAATTACCTTCTTTTACAATTAATTACCATTTGTATCATAATTTTATTTAGGCTTAATTGCACTTTTGGACCCCTATCTTTCTAAAAGTTGCGGTTATGGACCCCTAACTAATTTAAATACAAAACAGCCCCCTATGTTTTGATTCTTTAGCAGTTTTGGACCCCCAAGACAAAATAAAAAAATAAAAATTGACACGTGGCACCTCACTTAGGGTGCCACGTCAGCGTTGACCGAGTCAACAATGGACTGGGGGTCCAAAACTGCCAAAGAATCAAAACATAGGGGGCTGTTTTGTATTTAAATTAGTTAGGGGTCCATAACCGCAACTTTTGGAAAGATAGGGGTCCAAAAGTGCAATTAAGCCTTTTATTTATCATAATTTGTAAAAGAATTCGCTATTGGTAATTGCTCACAGACACCTCAAATTTTCTTTAAATTTACAAGAGTTTCCCTTTTACTTGGTAGACCGATAGCGAATTTTCATTTCAAATTAAATAAATAACCACCGTAATAAAGTATACGCAAAAAGAGTCATGCTATGCATAGCAAAGAATTTTATCCTGAAAGTTTTTCGAACTGATTTTCACCATTAGATATGCAATTAATACAATAAAAAGATGGATGGAATACAAAGTGAATTGGTAATGCGGTTACTTTACCGTTTACACTATGGTGTTATATGTCGTGAACAACTTTCTCAGGACAAATATAGCATTAATCAAGCAAAAAATACACCTCGCTAGATACATGTACATTTTTTACTTATATTTTTTGTAAAGGTTTTTGCTTATATATTATTATTTTGGAGAGTCGCATATTTTCCATTTATATACCAATATCCTCTTTTTATATGAGAAACCGGCTTTGCAGATGTCAAGTGACTTTCTATTTTTTTATTTAGGTTAGAAGTTGATTTTTTAATTACCCGACTTCTCACTATTTTTTCTTTTAAAATCATTTGCGCACAACTGATATGAAAACGGTTTAACTTTGTTTTATCTTTTGTTATAGAAATAGTTTATACATCTTAACCAAGAAAAAAAAAAGAAATAGTTTATACATAAGCATTTATATGACAAATATTTATGCTATAAGTAGTTGATTAAGCTGTTTATCCAATTAATACCGAAGTGGTTTATAAATGATAGTTTCATTTGTTAATTGCATCAAATTCAGATATCTACCAATATATTATTGCCATATACATGTATTTATTGTTTGTCCATATAAATAGAGTAGCAAATCAATAGCCATGTTACGATATGTTGTGATTATCTCATTATTGTATTTTATATTGTAATTATGTTAGGATTAATTAGCCTTTATATGTAATTAATTTCTGTCTCCTATCCTATAATATAAATAGGAGCTCTTCCTTGTATTTGAGAGATATATCAATAAAATGTCTTTCAATATCTTTCTGAGTTTTTACATGGTATCAAGAGCTTAGGCTTTCCTTTGTCTCTTTCTTTTTATCATTTTTTTTTCTCCTGAGTATCCCTTTCTTTTTTTTTGATCACCGCCATCATCCATCGGTGTGTTTACTCTATCTCACAAACCAATCACTACATCAAAAATCCATTCCACCAAATATTACGTGTCCCTTCATATTGGTGGGTGAGATTCCTCTAGTTTTATCCAAATTTTGTTTACCAACCGACACTGTGCTGTTTGTCTCCAATTAATTCTTTGAATTATAATGGAGAAATCTCAAGTTACTCTTCCTATTACCGTAACTCTCGATGGCTCTAATTATAATCAGTGGGCTGAAGCAATGTGTGGGTTCCTGAAAGGTCGACGACTCTGGCGATACGTGACAGGTGATAAAGAATGTCCAACGATAGGTGCTGATGAAGATCAAGAAGCCTTTGCTGAGAAATTAGAGGAATGGGATAGCCAGAACCATCAAATCATTACTTGGTGTCGCAATACTTCAACTCCGATTATCCATCTGCAATTTGGGCGATTTGAGAATGCCAAAGAGGTATGGGATCATTTAAAACAACGTTATACTATCTCTGATTTATCTCATCAATATCAATTATTGAAAGATCTTAGCAATTTGAAACAACAACCTGGTCAACCTGTTTATAAGTTTTTAGCACAAATGGAAATTATATGGAATCAGTTAGCCTTCCCTGAAAGATGCAACTGACCTAAAAACATATGAGACTCATCGCAATCGCATTCGTCTTATTCAATTTTTAATGGCTCTCACTGATGATTATGAACCAGTTAGAGCATCTTTATTGCACCAGAACCCTTTACCTACACTAGAGAATGCTCTTCCTTGTCTCAAGTCTGAAGAAACTAGATTGGGACTTTATCGTCCACAAGATAATCTTGCCTTCGCAGTTACAAATAAAACTCCCAAATTTTGCCGAGTTTGCCACAAGACTGGACATTCTTTTTCTGATTGTCCCAATGTAGAATGTCATAACTGCAAGAAAAAAGGTCATATTGCTTCAAATTGCTGTCGATATTGCAAGACACCTGGACACTTAATTCAGAATTGTCCTACTCGTCCTCCGCGGCATGATCAGAATAAGAATCAACAGCGTCCCAACTCTTCAAAGTCTGTATTTGCAACTACTTCCAATTCTCCAGAATCCTCTCAGCCTGCCTTCTCTGTCACTGATCTTGAGTCTCTCCTTAGACAACTTCTTTCGTCCAGTAACGGTAATACTCCTGCTGCTCTTTCCACCGCATCAGGTAATTCTAAATGGTATTTAGATTCTGCCTGTTGTAATCACATGACATCTGCATCCCACTTGCTTTCTTCCGTGTCTAAAAATGACATCACTAATTCTATCCACACTGCTGACGGGTCTCTTATGCCTGTAAGCCATAAAGGTTCTATCTCGTTGTCTAATTTAAGCTTACCTGACACATATCTCATTCCTAAACTACGCTTTAACCTTGTCTCTGTTGGTCAATTATGTGATCTTGGTTATGAACTTACCTTTTCTTCCTCTGGATGTCGTGTGCAGGATCCACGAACGGGACAACTCATAGGGACTGGATGTAAGATCGGAAGGCTATTTGAGCTCACTAAATTGCATGTTCCTCAAGTGCCCAATATATGTGCCGCTTCCAAAGATTCTTCCATGCAACTTTGGCATGGTCGTCTTGCTCATAGTTCTATTGGAAAAATGCGCCCCCTTATGTCTCAAGGTCATTTAGGATCTGTTACAAATGAGTCTTTCAATTGTACTTCTTGTCAAACGGCTAAACAACCAGCGTTGTCATTTAATAAAAGTAACTCTCTTTCAGCTTCACCATTTGATCTTGTACATTCTGATATTTGGGGTCCTGCTCCTACTCCTTCTATGGGAGGTTCTCGGTATTTTGTGTTATTTATCGATGATTATTCTCGTTATACTTGGATATTCATGATGAAAAATCGGCATGAGCTTCCTCAAATTTATATTAACTTTGCAAAAATGATTAAAACACAATTTTCTAAAACAATCAAGGTTTTTCGCCGAGATAATGCAATGGAATACCGTGATTTTAAACTCTTATCTTTTCTTGGTGAGCAGGGTACCTTGTCTGAATTTTCTTGTCCTTATACATCTCAACAAAATGGTCGCGCTGAGAGAAAGCATCGTCACATTCTTGATTCCGTTCATGCCATGCTTATCTCAGCCTCTTGTCCTGAACGTGTTTGGGGTGAAGCATGTCTAACTGCTGTCCACATTATTAATCGTCTTCCCTCATCTGTCCTTGGTAATGTCTCACCCTTTGAGCGTCTATATCACACTACACCAGATTACAACTCACTTAAGGTGTTTGGCTGTGCTTGTTTTGTTCTTCTCCAATCCCATGAATATACTAAACTTGAGCCACGTGCCCGTCTCTGTTGTTTTCTAGGTTATGGAAATGAACACAAAGGTTTCCGATGTTGGGACCCTATATCCCAACGCATTCGCATTTCTCGTCATGTTGTCTTTTGGGAACACATAATGTTCTCTTCTTTGTCAAAGTTTATATCAATCCCATCTACTTCCACCCCTCTCTTTACTAATCCTGATGTCGATTACTTCCATAGTGACACATATGCAGATTCTAACATACATGCAGGTACCTCTGGTGAGCCTCAAACCCCTTTCGATGTTCCATCCACTTCTAGTGATGATGTTCCGGTTGTTGATCCTGCACCTCCCACCATTGAGCTTCCTCCACGGGTAAGAAATCCACCTCCATATCTTCGTGACTACCATTGTTTTTCCACTATGCTTCACCATCATGAACCACAGTCCTATAAAGAAGCTTCTGCAAATCCTCTTTGGCAGCAAGCTATGCAAGAAGAATTACAGGCATTGGAGAAAACTCACACTTGGGACCTTGTTGATCCTCCTTCAGATAAAACTCTTGTAGGATGCAAGTGGGTATATAAAATAAAGACATTGTCTGATGGATCTATTGAGCGTTACAAAGCTCGTCTTGTGGCAAAAGGATTCACTCAGGAGTATGGTGTTGATTATGAGGAAACATTTGCCCCTGTTGCTCGCATCACCTCTGTTCGAACTCTTATTGCTATTGCTGCCGCTCGCCAATGGAGACTTACCCAAATGGATGTAAAAAATGCCTTCCTCAATGGCGAGTTAGAAGAAGAGGTTTACATGCGCCCGCCTCCAGGATATACATGTCAAGAAAAAAAGGTATGTCGCCTTCGAAAGGCTTTATATGGTCTCAAGCAAGCACCTAGAGCTTGGTTTGCCAAATTTCACAAGACTATCATACAATTAAATTTCTCTGCCAGTGCTCATGATTCCGCTCTCTTTACTCGAAAAACTAGCAATGGTACTGTTGTTTTGCTTCTTTATGTTGATGACATGATTATCACTGGGGATGACTCTATTGGAATTGAAGAGCTTAAGCAATTCTTGAGTCAAAATTTTGAGATGAAGGATCTTGGACCGTTAAGTTATTTTCTAGGGCTGGAAGTATTATCTTCAAGTGATGGCTTGTTTCTCTCACAGGCTAAGTATGCTTCTGATCTTGTTTCTCGAGCAGGTCTCACTGATTCCAAAATTGAACACACTCCTCTTGAACCCAATGTTCGATTTACTCCTCAAGACGGTACTTTGCTTGATGATGCCACTCCTTATCAGCAACTCGTGGGTAGTCTGATATACCTCACAGTTACTCGGCCGGATATTTCATATGTTGTTCATCTTGTTAGCCAATTCATGGCTTCTCCACGTTCCACACATTATGTTGTTGTCCTTCGGATTATTCGGTATATCAAGGGTAGTTTATTTTATGGTCTTCATTACTCAGCTACATCCTCCTTGATTCTTAGAGCTTACTCTGATGCTGATTGGGCCGGTGATCCTAGTGATCGTCGTTCCACTACTGGTTTTTGTATTTTTCTTGGAGATTCACTTATATCTTGGCGTAGCAAGAAACAAACTTTGACAGCCCGCTCCAGCACTGAATCTGAATATCGTGCTCTAGCCGATACAACTTCTGAAATTTTATGGCTTCGTTGGCTTCTTGCTGATATAGAAACATCACAATGTTCACCAACTGATCTATATTGTGACAATCGTAGTGCAATTCAAATTGCCCACAATGATGTTTTCCATGAGCGAACAAAACATATTGAAATTGATTGTCACTTCATTCGTCAGCATCTCCTTCGTGGTGAACTCCATCTTATCTCCATTGGCACTCTTGACCAGCCGGCTGATTTATTCACAAAACCTCACGCTCCCGGTCGCTTCCGCACTTTAGTTTCCAAACTCAAGTTGATTAGTGCTCCACCCACTTGAGTTTGAGGGGGGATGTTACGATATGTTGTGATTATCTCATTATTGTATTTTATATTGTAATTATGTTAGGATTAATTAGCCTTTATATGTAATTAATTTCTGTCTCCTATCCTATAATATAAATAGGAGCTCTTCCTTGTATTTGAGAGATATATCAATAAAATGTCTTTCAATATCTTTCTGAGTTTCTACAAGCCAGATGCATAAAACCAAAGCCCTGCATCAACATATATCAAGTGAAATAGGCATATCTAGGTTCATAAATCATAGCCCTAATTCAAGAGATATCAAGTGAAGTTTAAGAAAATAAGAGATATTTTTACACATGTTTCCACTATGTTATGTGTACTAGTTTTCACTTTGCCCCTGTCATATTTTCATCCTCACTTTTATTTTACTTTGTGCTGGTAAATATGTAAAGGAAAAATTGTGGAGTCCAGACTTGCATGATTAATAAAGACAAGAGCAATTCTATATCACTCCAAAACAGAATGGAAAGTTTCAAATAAGGTATTGGGGTTCTTGTGTTGCTGTATATTAATTCTTGTTTGATTACCTTGAATTGTTTTTCTCTGTTTACTATCCAATTATGTTTTGTTGTTGGCTATAGTAAGATGAGGGTTTAGAGTGCACATTGCTTTCTGTTTCATGTTGAGAAAAGGGAAACACTTAGTTAATGGTGGATAACTAACAGTGACTCTCTCTAGTGGTCTAATCAGCTTCTTCTGTCTTCAACTGCAAGTCAAGTTCTTCAAGGAGAAAATGTTAGGGAGAATCTTAGAGGTTTCATGGATCCTAATTTGAGGGATGGATACCCTTTGGATCTTACTTATTCTATGGCTGAGATTGCCAGAAGATGTGTTGATCATGACCTCACTTGAAGGACAAATGTTTCTGAGGTTTTCATGGTTATGTCCAAGATTCAATCCTCAGCATTGGATTGTGATCCATCTGACGAGCTTGAACGGTCCATATCTGTTAGCCAAGTTTCTGATAGCAGATAGTTGATGATTTTTAATATCATGCCTCAATTGAATAAGAATTTCGAGAGTTTATTTAATCTTTCTATACAACAAAGTAAAATACAACGACTTGCGAGTGTTGCACACAGTATTTATGGAGATAAATAGAAACAAACTATATATGTAGTATAATTACGTATAACATTAGGTGTTATTTATTTGTTTATATTGGTCACAAGAGGAACATAAATTTAAGTGGGGTTTATTGAATTTAATGTAGAATACCCATCTAGTTATGATACATAATCAAATATATGTGTAGCCATTGCAAAGGATCCAATTTACTCTGTAAGCCATGCTAGGAAAAGAAAGGGGTAATAGGAAATGTATCGCATGGACTTTCTAGTTGACGACGAGGGGAGGAAAAGGACGATGTACAACAAAAACACAACCATAACCAAAATTGGAGTTACAACCATAAAGACATTTGCCAACCAAGTAAGTTCACTAATAACAGTGTAGAGACCAGCCATGAAAGCCAAAGATAGTGAGACGAGAGCGGTTCCAAGAAGTGGCATCACAATTTTCAGAGAGAAAGTCACCAATTCAGTTAATCCAAGTTTTGCCAAAAAGAGTACGATAGTAGAACTAATGGAACTGAACAATGATATTGTGATGAAGATAATGAATGCTTGAAACATTGCATTACATAGGTTGTTTGCTTTTCCATCCGCTTCACCTGGAACAGCAAAACATGCTGCTACTGAAGCAGTGATTATGAGGGTTGAAACCAATGTGAGTGTCTCTACCCTGTCTCTATATTGTTTGTTGGAGCCTGACAAAAAAAAATACCTTTGAATGTTGTTGGAGACATTTTCGTTATTCTCATTTGACTTCGAATCACTTCGTCCTTTATTCTTATTAGACTTTGAGTCACCTTCTCCCAATTGTGATGAGTTTGAGTCACTTTGTCTAGATTTATCATGAACTAATCTTTTAAGCCTTGTTTTTGCACCAGCAGAATTCAATGCAATGCGTGTAAGTTGCTGCAAACATTACATCTATGTGTCATATATAAAAGGAAACCAGATAATGGCCAAAAACTAAAGAATGCAAATATGTATTATACTTTTTGTTCGAAATAATTTTGTATCATTCAATTGTAGAACACTTGGTGAATGGTCCTGATCTTAAACTCCTTTTAAGTTCAACTCGATGTTTTTTTTTGTATTAATTAATTTTAGTTTATTTTTTACGTTAATTAATTATAGTTAAAAATGAGTTGAATGGTAAACTTTAGTCTAAAAATCAATACTGATGTCAAAAGCTCCAAATTATAATCAATATTGGAGGGAAAATCAACTATACTTTGAAACACTAAAAGTTCAAACCTGTCAAAATCAATTATTCTTACCTCTCTTGTGGATGTATCATGAAGTTGAGAAATTGCATTGACAACATCAAGAGCTGTTTGATTGTTTTGGTTGACCAGATGAAGATCCACTCTTTCATCCCATGTTAAGTAAAAAACAGTTTTGGGATGACAAGATTGTGCAGCCAGATGCAAAGGAGTATCTCCTTTGTTATCCTTTTGATTTATCATATTATGAAGTTCAGGAATTCGATGACTTTGCAGTAGTATGTATTGTACTACCTCATGCTTTCCATTTTTTGCTGCAACATGAAGAATATTACGCTTAAATGAAGTGTCAAGCATCTCTGTGGGATCTGGACAATATTCCAACAACTTCTCTACTACTTTCAAGTGGCCTCCATGAGATGCTAAATGAATTGAGAAATAGCCATATTTGTCCCTTTGATTGGTGCAACATTTACATTTACCCATTAAATAAACAACGCCTTCAAGGTAACCTTTAGATGCTGCGTAATGAAGAGGAAGCCTTCCATATGTGTCCGTTGAATGTATCCAAATAGGCTTCTTTTGCAGTATGCAACTTAGCATTTCTAATCACTCATGTATAATTGCAAGTTAGATCAAATATAAAAATGTAATGCTTATTTTAGGAGAAGAAGTCCTGATAATTTGAAGTTGGACATGAAGATAAGTGAAGTCTAACAAAGAATTTTTCTAACTATGATTCAAACTCGGGTTCCTCGAACATATTGTTATTAACCAAAACTAGTTATTTAACCATTTGATATTAATCATTTGGTTTCATGATATTTAACCAAAACTATTTCTATCACGAGTTCCTTAACATGTGTCCTAATATATGCCTTTAGGGCACATGTTAACATTTATCTACAAATATTACCTCGATTCTGCTTCATGATTGCTGCTACAATGGGCGATAATCCCTCTGGCTTAGGAACATTGTTGGGGCAATTCTCCATGATTACTTTGACTGCTTCCTTGTCCTCACTATCAACAGCAAGGTAAAGTACTGATTGCTTTGCATGGTTAACAATATTTACTGCATATTCATAACAACGCTTTGACAATGAATTCGTATCCATGCGGCCTTCAATTTTGTCAAAGGCTTTGAAAATCTTGTCCCCGTCAATTCTCTTCTTGTTACGACATAACATTGCCTCATGAAACATAGTGTTTCCTTCAACATTCTCTATCTTCACAAATTTTAACAAGTCCTCCATATTTGAATTTTCATCATAGTCTTCTAACAAGTCCTCCATATTTGACTCTTCATAATAGTCTTCTGGACCATCCAAACTGTTAGTGTATTCTAACCATGCCGTTTTTATATCACGTCGTTCAATACTAGCATAAGCTGCCAATAGCATTTCAACGATTGAGATGTGTCCTCCTCTTGCAGCAATATGTAACGCACTCTCGTTGTTTTCATTAAACTCGAACAAAAGTTTTGGAGCACGTTCAACTACAACACTCACAATCTTTTCATTGCCATTCCGAGCTGCTATATGTAGCACAGTGTTTTTCGTAGGTGTCTTAATTTCCGTTAAAAGAGAGGAATACGACAAATCCCTCCTTGAACCAGCTCTGTATACTTGATTAAGCAATTCAATGTTATTCTCATTATCACTACAGCCTGGAAGAATTTCGGTCACTTCAGATGGCGGTTCAATTTCAATATCAGTTTCCTCACTCGGTAAGACGGCTTCTTTATCTTGCAATATTTCAAATATACTTGTTTTGTTCAAGGATTCAGCAGGATATATGTCGTCATTTAGTGATTGGGCAAAATAAACCATATTAAAGAGAGGAAAATATCAATTCCTGCGGTTACAACTTGAGTCAGGAATTTATCATATAATGACACCAGAAATTTAATATTACGGTCAACGTGCTTGAATCATGTGTTTTTCTCAAAAGGGTTTTATAATTAAAGACGGAGGTAGTACAAGGTAATAGCGAGAAAAAACCACTTAATCACGAGGAATAAAAATGTGGAAAGCAAGTATACAAATAAATTTCACTCTAAATATAGTCGAATGAAGACGACGACAACAACAACCAAACCTTATCCCACTAAGTGGGGTTGGCGAATATAGTCAAATGAAGAAATGCAGAAAATAGAGTAAGGAGACGAAGAATCACCAGGAAACAAAAAAAGAGTATGTAGAAGAAGCAAGGGTAAACCAAAATTGTCTGAAGCTAGCTCAGCAAATCTGCAATCCCTTGATATTGTACTTGTAGTAATAATTATAGTATTATGGTACTATTGGGTGCCAAAGATACTGAAACATGCATCTATTTATAATATTATAAAATCGACAATAATTCTTTACGTGTGCAAATCAATTGCTACAATTCAAGAACAATTCTTTCCCCTGTTTACAATTAAAGTTACATATCCCTCCTTTCTTGATTTAGATTTGTTTTTGTGGTGTTTGATTTTGAAGATGAAAAACATGTGAAACTCGTTGATTGTTTGCAAAAACTATTCAAACTTTCTTTTAATTTCCTAGGATCTCCATTTTACTTGGTAGACGTATGATGAATTTTTTATTAGTAAATTTTTGGATACTTTCATGTTTAGTGGGATATCGGTATCATTTTATTTCAATAGAGTGTTGCTATTTAGTACGGGATTAAAGCAACGAAAAACGACGAAAGAGAGAATCAAGCAGTTACAAGTTTTGTATATAATATATTTCGTCGTTTTTTGTTGCTTTAATCCCGTACTAAATGACAACACTCTTTAGTAAAGTATTATTTAAGCAAATACTCACATAATTAGAATTAATTATTTAACCACTTGATGCCAAACACTTAGTTTTACGGTATCTATCATGAAAATATAAAATGATATATGTTAAAAAAGGATATGGATTCTCTCCTTCATTTTTCTCTACTTCTCTCTTCTAACTCTCTATCTCTCTTAAACTCACTCTATTAAAAAATATATATAATCAAGAAAGGAAAATAAAAAATAAAAAGTTGGTACAATTTGAATATATACGGTGTTGATATGGGTTTTATAGCAAAGAAACATTTTTCAAATATGAAAATTGGGACAATTAATGGTCTTGTGTTTCCAATTCATGATAAAATCATAGTCCACAAAAGACCATATTTAGAACTATATTAGATATCAAGTAAAGAAATGCAGAAAATAGAGAGTACAGAGAAGAAGAGCAAATAAATCTGCATCTATTTATAATATTGTAATTGATTCTCTAATTCTTTACGTGTGCAATGTTAAGCTGAAAAAGGAAAGAGCTAAGCTACATTCTCTCATTCTCTCTCTCTCACGTCTTTTGTTCCATTTAAGTTTTGTCATCTGCAAATAACTTAAGAACAATTATTTTCTCTGTTCACAATTAAAGTAACATATCCCTCCTTTCTTGATTTTGAAGATTAAAATCATGATAAACTCGTTGATCGTTTGCAAAAACTATTCAAGTTTTCTTTTAATCGCAAAAAAAATTGTTAAATGCGACAAAAGGAGTTCATGCATAATTGAATTCTAAGGAGGAGGGCTGAAAGTAACTCTGGTGTGATACAAATGAAAGGTCACATCTTTGGACCGGGTTCTGAATTTCCAAGAGAAAAAAGTTTGAATTGGATGGGAATCTGCGTAATTTTTTTTAGAAACTGCTAATTTTATTATGCAGAACTAGGTGCAAGAAGCACCTTAGAACGCCGAAAAGAAAGGGGCCGCAAAAACGCGCAGAAAACAACACCTAAAAACAGCCAGACAACAAACTGCTGCTATAACAACTAAGACGCCGGTGCAGATGGCCCTAAACAGATCGCCCAACTACACAAAAACAGCACCCAATCAGTGGTTAACGCAGCAACCAGAAGCTGCATAACAGAACCAAAAATCCATAACCTGTGCACAGCAGAAAAAACCAGTAAGCCGCAAGCCCCTGACCGCCCAGCAGTAGCCCCGATTTAACGTGAACAACATTTCTTAGGATCCCAAACCCATTCATAAAATTGGCAAGTTTGGATTTTTAATCGCGTAAAGCTCCACCGCCAAGACAACACCTTGACCTCCTCCACTAATTCCTCCCCCGTAACTGCCCCATTATTAAAAATACAATTATTTCTCGCTTTCCAAATCACCCACATCGCCATATGCTATATAAGCCTCAACCCCATTTTAACCTTCTTATTTGTTGCCAAAGCATCCCAACAAGCCCAATGAGTGAAAAGATTCGGAGGCATAATAAACGCCCTTGTAACCAATGCAATAACACCTCCCAAATATTCCACACCACCCCACAATGAACAAACATATGCGTTTTCGTTTCACCGGCCAAACCACAAAACACACAACTCGTCAAAGCATTTGGCGGAACCACATTTCTCCGGGAAAGATTAATTCTAGTCGGGATCCGGTTAAGTAACACTTTTCAAGAGAAAGCCACCACCTTTGAAGGAACCAGACTCTTCCATATTTGAGAAAACACCTTCAACTCTTCAACCCCTTTGGGCTCCGTTGGAAACAAAACCATAAGCAATTTCAAATACATAGACCGCACCGTAAAACCGCCATCCTCCTCCAACTTCCACCTCCACCTATCCGCTCCTCCGGACACAACATGACCATTTAAGTCTTCCATCAAATCACCAAGAAAATCCTCCTCCCACACAAAAAACCGACGCCTCCACGACAAATTCCACACGTTCCCCGTTCCGGACACCTTCAAAATATCCGCCACTTTTGCCTCTTTTTGATTTGACACCACAAAGAGACGAGGATACTTTTGTCGGAAATTTACACATCCCCTCCACACCACTTTCCAAAAACTCGTATCAACACCATCATGAACCTTTCTAACCACTTCCTCATTGAACCAACTTACGCCTCCTTCCCTATCTAACAATACCACATCTCTCCACCAATTTGACGCAAAATGGGGCCAAACCGCATCACTCCAGCCCAAAATACCACAAATACTTGGACCATACTTCTCAAGAAGATCCTCCATCCATAACGAATCTTCCCCTTGCAACATCCTCCATCTCCACTTAGCCAAAAGACTAAGATTCACCACTCTAATGTCCCTCACCCCTAGGCCACCCTCCGCCTTTGGTTGACAAACCATGGGAATCTGCATAATTAACCTACATAATGAGAAGTTTAAACCGGGACATGCATAATTGAATTCTAATGAGTTCCTGAAATTGTGTTTTTTGTTTTTAACTATGTGCTTATTTGTTTGTTTTCTATCCTATCCTAGTATGTTTGGTGTAAAGTTGCTGATCTTGAGTATGTATGATATCTGTTTCGGACAGTTTGGTGTTGCATATAGGAAACTTTGTACCAACAACTTGTACGATGTTCCGTCCAACTTTCGAGTAAATGATAGAGGCATCTGCAACCCTTCGTAAAAGGTAGGTTGAGTTTTCATGTTCGGTTTGGATTATAATGTTGAGTATGGTTCATAAGCGCATAAGAGTATCTACATCCATGACACCTATTTTAGTTGCTTAAATAGACCATACACGGTTTTTTATATTGTGACACCCATTTTAGTTGCTTATATACACGAATTTTTATATTATTTTACACTTCTCAATTTTTAAACAACTCAATTACATTTTCTAAATATCGATATAACTCATCCAAATATCTAAATTATTGTATTCCTTAAAATAGATGCTTCAATTTGTTATAGTAAAGTCAGATTTCGAGTAATGTTATAGTCAATTGAAAAATAGGTTGGATAGGCCAAGGTGATCTGGTGTAATGGTTTCAACTTCCAAGTACAACAAGTATGTTGGCTTTTAGCATGCATTTTATGTTTTCTACCATGTCTTTTCTTTCATTTCCTTCAAAGTACTCCTTTGTCCATTTACTTGTTTCACACAAATTAAGAAAAGACTAAATAAAAGAAAGAGAATTGATGTATTCATCATTAATATACAAAGTAAAATACAATGATTTGAGAGTGTAGAAACAAAGTATATATGTAGTATTATTATGCATAACATTAAATGGTAGTAATTTATACTCGTCACAAGAGGAACATAAATTTAAGTGGGGTTTATCTAATTTGATGTAGAATCCCCACCTAGTTAGGATACATAATCAAATATATGTGTAGCTATTGCTGAGGATCCAATTTACTCCGTGAGCCATGCTAGGAAAAGAAAGGGATAATAGGAAATGTATCGCATCGATTTTTTAGTTGATGATGAGGGGAGGAAAAGGACAATGTACAACAGAAACACAACCAGCATAAAAAATGGAGTTGCAAACCAAAAGGAGATTGGCCAACCAAGTAAGTTCACTGATAACAGTGTAGAGACCAGTCATGAAAGCCAAAGATAGTGAGATGAGAGCAGTTCCAAGAAGTGGGCTAACAATTTTGAGAGAGCAAGTCACCAATTCAGTTAATCCAAGTGCTGTCCAAAAGAGTATGATAATAGAACTAATGGAACTGAACAATGATATCGTGATGAAGATAATGAAAGCTTGAAACATTGCATGGCATAGGTTGTATGCTTTCCCTTGTGCTTCACCTGGAACAGCAAAACATGCTGCTACTGAAGCAGTGATTATAAGGGTTGAAACCAATGTGAGTGTCTCTACCCTGTCTCTACATTGTTGGTCGGAGTCTTTCAAAAGGAAATAGTGTTCAGTGTTGGTGACATTTTGGTTATTCTCATTCGACTTTTGGTCATTTTGTCCTTTATGTTGTTTGGTGTCAGAGGATTCAGCATTACTCTGCTCAAATTGTTGCGAGTTTGAGTCACTTTGTCTCCATAATCTTCTAAAACTTGGTTTCACACCAGCAGAAGTCAGAGCAATACGTGTAAGTTGCTGCAAACATTACATCTGTGTTATATATAAATAATTGCCTAAAACTTAAGATTGTAAATATGTAGCTTACTTGTGTTCCAAAGAATTTTATAACATTCAATTGCAGAACAATTGGTGAATGATCCTGATCTTAAACCCCTTTTAAGTTCGAGGAAATTTGCTTTTGAATGAATGAGTTTTAGTTAAAAATGAATTTGAATGGTTCATTTTAGGCTAAAAATCAATATTTGTGACAAAAGCTCTAAATTATAATCAATTTGGGAGAGAAAATCAACTCTACTTCGAAGCACTGAAATATATCAAAATCAATTCTACTTACCTCTCTCGAGGATGACGAAAGAAGTCGAGAACTTGCATTGATAACTTCAAGAGCTGTTTGGTTGTCTTGGTTGACCAGATGAAGATCCACCCTTTCATCCCATGTTAAGTAAAAAACAGTTTTGGGATGACATGATTGTGCAGCTAGATGCAAAGGAGTATCTCCTTTATTATCCTTTTGATATATCATCCTATCAAGTTCAGGAATTCGACGACTTTGCAGTAATATGTATTGTACTACATCATGCTTTCCACTTTTTGCTGCAACATGAAGAATATTACGCTTACATGAAGTGTCAATCATCTCTGTGGGATCTGGACAATATTGCAACAACTTCTCTACTACTTTCAAGTGGCCTCCATGAGATGCTAAATGAATTGAGAAATAGCCATATTTGTCCCTTTGATTGGTGCAACAGTTACATTTGTCAATTAAATAAACAACGCCTTCAAGGTAACCTATATATGCTGCGTAATGAAGAGGAAGCCTTCTATGTTTGTCTATTAAATGTATCCAAGATGGCTTCTTTTGTAATATGTCCTTTAGCATTTCTGATCACACATGTATAACTGTGAGTTGGATCAAATATAAAAATGTAATGCTTATTTTAGGAGAAGATGCCCTTATAATTTGGTCTTCGACATGAAGCATGGGCGAATCCATCATAGGTCTAGGTGTGGCTATAGCTACACCAAAATTCTCTTAATTTTTTTACATACGAAGGATCATGTCTATAAGAATGAAATGTTAGAGGAAGTTGATGACTCATTTTGCTCTAATTACAAATTGCTAGGGTTATAAATGGACTTAATTAAACTAATAAAACTAACTTAAATAAAACTACTAATACTATTATTTTGGGTGAAATAATACATTCTTTAATTTTATTGGGCAAAACTTTTTTACATTATTATTTAGCCACTTGATAAACTTAGTCCTGGATCTACCCCTGACATGAAGGCAAGTGAAGTCTAACCAAGATTTTTTCTAACTATGATTGAAACTCATGTTCTCTCGAACAATTTGTTGTTAACTAGAACTATTTATACTAACTAGAACTAGTTACTTAACCACTTGATATTAGTCATTTGATTTCATGATCATATATTCATTAAATATTACCTTGATTCTGCCTCATGATTGCTGCTACAACGGGTGATAATCCCTTCGGCTTAGCAACGTTGTTGGGGAAATTCTCCATGATTACATTGACTGCATCCTTGTGCCCATTTTCAACAGCAAGGTAAAGAATTGTTTTATTTTCTTTGTTAACAATATCTAATGCATATTCATAACCACAATTTGACAATGAATTTCCAGAAACACCTTCTGTTTTGTAAACTTCACAAACTTTGAAAATCATATCCCCACCCTTAATGTCAGTCACGACATAACATTGCCTCATGAAACATAGTGTTTCCTTCAACATTCTTTATCTTCACAAATTCTAACAAGTCCTCCATATTTGACTCTTCATCATAGTCTTCTGAGTCATCTATATTTTGATTGTATTCTAACCATGCCCTTTTTATAACATACCGTTGAATATTAGTATAAGCTTCCAATAGCATATCAACGATATTGATGTGTCCACCTCTTGCAGCAATATGTAACGCACTCTCATTGTTTTCATTAAATTCAAAAAAAAGTTTTGGAGCATGTTCAATTACAAGACTCACAATCTTATCATTGCCATACCAAGCTGCTATATGTAGCACAGTGTTTTTCATAGGTGTCCTGATTTCCGTTAAAGGAGAGGAATATGACAAACTCCTCCTTGGACCAGCTCTGTATATTAGTTTAATCAATTCATTTTGATTCATCTTGTCTCTACAGCTTGAAAGAATTTCAGTCACTTCAGATAGTTCAATTCCAATAATATCAGTTTCCTCATTTGGCAATACGGCTTCATCTTGCAATATATCATCAAAAAATATATTTTTTTCTGGTTGAGGCCTATTATAAGGCGTATTACCGAGTGTATAGTACACATAATCATTTTTTTGAGAAAAACGCATGTCTCCTGAGGGGTCACTTGGTTCCAAAGTTGTTCTTCAATCTCGACGAACTCCGTTCAAGACTTGGATACTGAGAGAGAACAAAATAAATAGCAATCACTACAATTACAACTTAAGTCAGAAATTTATCAGTAGTTTTTATTTTTATTTTTGTTTGATATAAGTCGTTTTAATTATTTAGCAGCTTTTATTCTTAAAATCATAAAATTGGACCTTATTCTATACTATCAATATTTCTTATACATGAATAGGAGACAAGCGGAAAAACTATCTGCGTCGCTAGACTTTTTTGATTTACTTGTTCACCACTTTTTTTGTTACGGGATACTTGTTCACCACTTGTTTGTTAACACATGCTTTAAGTATCATAGCCAGAGTATGTGTTACCTAAAACATGTGTAACAGATTTATTATAATAGAAAAATTTCAGTGGGGTGATAAATCTCAATTCCACCTTCTGCATCCCAGTGGGTGAATTTTATCTCAAACAAACGACAGTAGACACAAGGAGATTCGGATAGATATCATAGGTGCGTCTGTTTCAAGTTATATTTATAGATTTTTGATAATAAAATGATATGAATATACACATTTATGTTTGTTACAAATTTACTAAATTTTATCATCGTGTATAAAATGTTTTTGAGAATAGAAAATTATTCTCAAAGAAAATAGTGGGGATAAAGTTCCCATGAATAATAAATTCATAAATTCATGTATAACTATCAATTATAATCTCTATTTTTAAGGTAGATGGAATATAAATGTTATCCAAAATTTATATCTTAAAATGAAATTTATATCTTTACATTCTAAATAATGTTACTCCTAAGAATAAATTTGGTAAACTTGAAACAAATACTCTATGTATCACTATCAATTGAAAATGAATCAAGAGATGTGGTGTATCTCATTCTCTACTAGATGAGACACATTTTTAAGTAAGAGAGGACCACCAAAGTCATTGAGTTTTGGGGTGCGTTTGTTTTGATTTCAAAAAAATTATTTTGTTTAAAGATAATTTTTGTTTGTTTACTATTATAAATTTTTTATTATTATTTTAAACTCTTACCTTTCAGTTTTTTTGTTTTTAGAAGAAAAACAAGATTATGGAAAAGCTATTTGAAATGATTTTTCATTTTTAAGTTAAAATGATTTTTTTTAACAAAATAGATTTATTTATTTTTTTAAAATTTGAAACAAACATTAATAAAATAACAAAAGTGATTTTTAGGTTAAAGTTTTTTTAAAAAAATCCAAAATAAACAAGCCCTTAAAATAGAATTTAACCTATTAGTTGTTGAATTTTGGATGTGTCTATATGCATATTTGATATTTGGGATATAGGGGTGACAATAAGGGAGAGTTGAAAACCACCTAACATTAACAATTAAATTATCTAGACACACAAAAAAAACAAAAAACAAAAAACAAAAAAAACAAAAAACAAAAAAGCGGACATGATATGTATCTCAACACTGTAGACGAACGAGGGTGAGAAAAAATAATAAAAAAAAGTTGACAAAAAAAATACGGCACTGGTCTAATAAGAAAAATGGCATTGGTCATGTGTTTCAAATTCATGATAATACATATGTAAGGCCTAGTTAATAAAGGGTTAATTAAGTAAGAGAAATATTAACTAGTGCTTTTGGGTACTCTTTAAGGGTCTTAAATAGTAAAAAATTTGAAAAAATATGTATTCAATGCATTGGAAATTAAACTATTTGACTTTTTAAAAGAATAATTTCCTAATTTGATATGCTTAAAGAGTGTCTGGGGACACTCGTTAACAAGATCCACTAAGTAAATGGTCTATATAGATGTTCAAAATTTTAATTTCTTAAAAAAGATATTCAAAATTTTATTTTTAGTCTTTACAAAATAAAATCGTACTTCTAAGTTCTTGTAAAAAAATTCATTCGTATTTTTTAGTCCTTGTAAACAATTTCATAAGCATTTTTAATCTTTGTAAAAAAAGTTTATCAACATTTTTTAGTCCTTAAAATACTAATGAAAAATATCACAGAGACTGAAAAATGAAATTTTATTTTGTAGAAACCAAAAACAAAATTAATAAAAACCATTTATTAATTAATCATTAATAAAATAGTTCCAAAATATGTTCTTCTGTGGACTATATGTGGTGGCCCAATATTAAGTAAGATTCATACTCTCTCTATTGCTTCTTTCTCACACAAATTTTATTTTATCTTTCTCTAACTTGTATAGTTGTTCCGAAAGTCACAAGTATGTGGAGAATTTAATTTCCTTGCCATAGGTAGTTAAACTTTCACTTAGATGCAGCTCTAATAGTTCGAAAATATGTTCTTTTGTGGACTATATATGTGGTGGCCCACGATAGGGGCAACAATACTATTTAATTCCAATTAGATTGCTTAAAGAAACAAATTATATACACACGATTTTCTACTCACACAAAATATAAACCAAATATACAATGGCCTAGAGAAAAATGAGTATAATCAACCTCTATATATATATATATATATATATATATATATATAAAGTATAATCAACCCATATTACTGATTATATAGCTTGTAATTATTTTATCACTTACAAATAAGAAATATATAAAGTTAGGGAATCCATATATATATACGTATAGGGGTTTGCAATAATAGACCCACCTTATTTTATGAAGGTCTATTTTAGCAAGCAAGACCTTTTCATTTGGACCAAAAAACCCAACCCTTTCTTTTTAGAAGTCATCAAAACTCAGGGTACAACTAGGCATGGCAACAAAACCCGTGCCCATGGGTACCCGCCCAACCTAACCCCTGATTTGACGGGTTTTCCCTGATTTGATTGGGTTTGGGTATGGGTTTGGGTTTTCCTCGATTTTATAATACGGGTATGGGACGGGTAACGGGGATATATGTACTCACCCTGTACCCATACCCAAACCCTACCTGAATGTAGAAAGGTCATGTTTTTGTTTTTGTTGTGGGGGTTGATAATGATATGTCATTATTTGGTTTGATGATTGTCATTGATGGTTAAATGAGCAACCAAATTATTCGGTAAGCAAATGTTAAAATGAGTGCAAATTATTGGATAATGCATTAGAATATTACCATTGAAGCTTAAAAAAAACTATTTTTTATTAAAAAAAATTGATTCAGTGCGGGGATGGGGATGAGGCGGGAATATCCGAACCCATTGGGGAGGGGATGGGATTCAATTTCTCATCCCCGTTGAGTATGGGTAGGGTAACGAGTAGATATATGGGAGTAGGGGATGGGGATGGGGAAGGCAAAACTCGTCCCCACTCCGCCTCATTGCCATGTCTAGGTACAACTGTAGTTGAAGTTGTATCATTAATGTTTTCTATTTCCAATTTTTTTTCCTTCTTCTCTCTCTTTCATTCTCTCTGCTCTGATCCTTTTTTCCATTCTTTCTCCGTCATCCCATGTTATTGCTTCTGGTAGGGAAAAGTTGGCATCAGTGCCTTCTGGTGGTGCACCTGCGAGTGGTGGTGCTGCTCCTGCAGCTGCTAAGGCAAAGAAAGAAGAGAAGGTGGAGGAGAAAGAAGAGTCTGATGATGATATGGGTTTCAGTCTTTTTGATTAAGTCTATAGATGTTGAGTTTATCGAAGTTTTGTTTGATAGATAATGGAGTGTGATTTCATTTCAATGATTAAAAACTAAGTGATGAGTCAATAAAGTAATATATTTAATGAAGTATTTAATCTTATTTACTTTAATTTAAGTATATTATTATTTCCTTTTTAAGTCATTTAATTGATTTAGTCCTAGTTTTATTTATATAATATTTAATCTTGTTTTATTTAGATTTAGGTTTATTTTATATATAATATTCAGTTTTATTTAGATCTAAAATTATTTTATATAATATTCTGTCTCGTTATATTTAGATTTAAGTTTATTTTATATTATTGTTATTTATTTTATAGAACTATTTTACTTTAGAATGCAATCTATTATATTTCAGGGACGAATATTGGATGGAAAGAGCCTTGGAGCAGAAGAAAGGGATTCAGAGCTGATTTGGAGCAAGAATACAAAGATTCGGAGCCAAAAATAAGTATCCCCCAAGTCAGAAGCTTGCCACGGCCCGTGCCAAATATGGCACGGCCCGTGCCAAATATGGCACGGCCGTGCCACCTCTCAGGATTTCTTTAGCTGCTTTTGCTTCCTGTGCAAGCTACTCTGTTTTTAGTTTAAGCCCACGGTTTCTTGTGGGGCACTCTAGTATTATAGTTGCTTAGGCTCTAAGTCAATTGTAAGCTATAAATAGAGGAGCCTTCCATCACAAATATTCATCTTATTCTTGGAATACAATAGTGACAATTGTTTCTAATAATAATTTCTATTTCTCTTTATTTTACTTATGTCTTCTTTCTTCTTCTTCCCTTCGTCTACTATGATCATGAGTGAGTAGACTCCTTTGTCTTGGGATTGTTGGATAGTCTAATGACATAATCCAAAGCAAACCAAGCCTTCTCCTTAAATTAAACTCCTATATAACCTAATTTCTAATCTAAATTCACCGATTAAACATGGATTAATCATTATCAAATACCAACAAGCGAACGCTGAGGTTATGATAATTATTAATCCATTATCCCAAACATCAAATCTCCAAGCGAAAGCTGCGATGAGATGTTGGAACAAGTGAATATTAGACAGAGATTGCAAAGGCAGTGAAATAGTATTTGCAATCTTGGGACGAAGTAGTTTCACAGCCTTAATGCATCTCCTAGTAATCAATTCAGCGAAATAGGATTGATTGCTAGGAGTAAACTCTTACTGGACTGAGAGAAAAAGTAAGGGGCTAAAGGGAAACCGGTCATACGAAACTAGGTCTATCATAAGGTTTTAAGGATAAAGCTTCGGTTTGTAGAGGGTTTGTTATTACGACAAACCAATAATCTCAAGGCTCTTCTTTTATATTATTTTCTCTTTCAACTATTAAAAACCCTATTTTTACTATTCTCTCTTCTAATCATAATTCTAAGTTGATTGAATTAACCAACTCCTTGTCGGAACGATACTCTCTTTATTACTACTCCGATAAGACTGTGCACTTGCAGTTTTGTCCCATCACTAAGTTGGATGGATTCAGTTTGGTATTTTAGTTTCTTAATGTTGGAGTTATATTTGGGTTATGACAGACTAGTTTATTTCTTGTCTTACATTTTCACAAATTTTGTTTCTTATTTGAAGTGCTAAAGCAATAGAAATTGATAGATCCATCTAATTAAAAAAAAAAAAACAACTGAAGCAACTATGAAGGCAAAAACTACCTTTAATCTTGTTTTTATGTTAATTGAAAAAGTAAATTTACCATGGTGGTGTATAATAAATTTAAGATTACAAAAGATTATGATTCAATTCCTCAACAAAAAATTTCATGGAAGTTCTTTTCATCTCTATTGGTACAATGAAATTGAAACAAAATGGAAGAAGCCTGCCAAATGGGAATCGCAGGAGAGAGTGAAAGACAGAGAAGAAGAAAAAAATTGGAAATAAAAAACATTAATGATACAACGTCAATTACTGTAGTTGTACCCCTGAGTTTTGATGACTTTAAAAAAGAAAAGGTTGGGTTTTTTGGTCCAAATGAAAAGGTCTTGTTTGCTAAAATAGACCTTCATAAAATAAGGTGGGTCTATTGTAGCAATATATATATATATATATATATATATATATATATATATATATATATATATATATATATATATAAGGAATGAGTGTTTGAGTTTCACACTCATTAATTATTTACGTAAATGTGAGTGTGATGAGAAAAGTAGAACTATAATTAACAGAGTATGATAAGAGAAATAAAACGTGTAAAGAATAAAATAATCATCACTCTAATTAATATAGTCAAATAGAGAGTAAAGAGAAGAAGTTAGGGCAAACCAAAATTGTCTGAAGCTTGCTCAGCAAATCTGCATTCCCTTATATTGTAATTGTATCAAATATAGTAATGTTGTCATATTGGGTGCCAAAGATACTGAAACATGCATCTATTTATAATATTATAATTGATTCTTTAATTCGTTACATGTGCAATGTTAATTATAATATAAAAAATGTTAACTTGTGTCTTTAGGGCGTAAGTTAATAATCTAGTTGTGGAAGTTTTTTCATGGAAATTGTGTATTTTATTTTTTAAAAATTTCAAAAGTTATTTTTTCAATGTATAATTTATTACAAAATTCTATTTTAAGCTCCTTAACTTATATCCTAAGAACACTTATAATATTTCCTAAAAAGATGAAAAGGGGAAGAGCTAAGCTTAAGCAACACACTCTCTCTCACGTCTTTTGTTCTATTTAAGCTTGTCTACAATTTAAGAACAATTATTTCCTCTCTTGACAATTAAAGTTACATATCCCTTCCTCCTTTCTTCATTTTGAAGATTAACAACATGTGAAACTCATGGCCATCTTTGGAAGTGTGCAAATATTTTTATTATGGATCAGGATCAAATGACATCATGGTGTCAAAATTAGTTTGACACCAAATTTCATCCATTTAATTTATTTAATCCAAAAACTTAAAACTATCACCTAATTAATAAAACATATCTATCATTATTAATTTATTATCGAGCATTCCATTTTTATTTCCCCAGATTTATCTATTCCCCTTTTTTATTTCCTCTGATTTATTTATTTTCTCATATTCCTATCATCATACTCAAACTTTTTACACTACCAAAAAAAAACTTTTTCTAATATCATCACCATCGATGATATTTTTTTACCTTTATCTCATATACTCATTTTGACGTGTGCAATGTTAATTATAATATTTCGTACATCTCGCTAGATAGATGTGCAAAATATAAGCAAAATATACATCTTGCTAGATAGATGTGCATTTTTGCTATTTTCTTTGAAGGGGCGTACATTTTGCTTATATTTTATTATGGGTTTTTTTATTTGCACATGTTAAGAAGTTTAAAGTAGTAACTTTGATTTGGAACTTGTGTTTTTTATATTAAATATGTAACTTTTAATCAATAACTACTTTTAGTTACCTTAACATGTGCAATATTGCACATGTTAGACAAACCTTTTTATTATTATGGAGATTCACATATTCCTCCGTTACTACCACTATCCTACAATAAGTGACGTTTTTGTGAAAAAAATATTGTTCTAAAATAACTGACTCAGTTACCTTTTAATGCAATATTAATTTTTTTTAATTATAACTTTGATTAATACAATTTTTTTCACTCTCAATTTAATATTCTCCTCTTTACATTTATGATAATGATGAATACACAAATACTTACAAAAATACTTAAAACTATTTTTCTTTCTCCTTCCCTTAATGTTTCTAAATATGTGTGAAATCAGGGACAAAGAGAGTATATACTAAAATACAATTTTTATATGGGAAATCAAAATTGGTTTCGCAGATGTCAAGTGACGTTGTATTTTATTTAAGTTAAAACTTGATTTTATTTTTTTAAGGGTTAATATGTCTTTACCCCCCTGTAATTTGAGCGAGTTTCGGTTTACGCCCCTGTAAAAAAAAAAGTTTAGATTTCAACCTTGTAATTTAAGATTCTTTCGTTTTAGACCCTGACGCTGACGTGGCATGCTGAGTGGCGCGCTGACTGTGCATATTTGATTATGTGGCACGCTGACTGTATAATTAATTTTTTATTTTATTTTTTAAAATAAAAAATAATATAAATGAAGTTATATTAATTGAAAAATAAAAAATTATTTTAAAAATCAGAAAATTAATTTTTTAGAATAAAAAAATCGTAAAAAAAATATTTTTGAAAAAAATAAAAAATTCTGGAGTTTAATTTTTAAAATTAAAAAAAAAACAAAATTTAGGAAAACAAATTTGAAATTAAAAAAAAATTCAGAAAAATAAAAAATTTCTAAAAATAAGAAGAAAAAAATCTGGAATTTTGATTTTATGAAAAAATAAAATTTTGAAAAATTCAGGAATTTTTTTTACTATGAAAAATATTTTCCAAAATTTTTATTTTTTGTATAAAAATGAAAATCAAGCTTTTTAATTTCGAAAAAAAAATCTAAACTTTTTTGAATTATATTTTCTAATTATTTTCGAAAATTTTGAAATACATTAAGTTCCAAAATTTTTCATTTTCGTAAAAAATAATTATTTTTTTCTAATATTTTAGTTTTGAGATTTTATAAAATTTTAGGAAAAAAAATTTAAAAAAATTTGAATTTGTTTCTGATTTTTTAAATTGAAAAAAAAAATCTGATTTTTTCTTCCGATTTTTTCAATTTTAGAAAAAATAATCTGATTTTTTTTCTATTTTTAAATTTTAATGAATATAAAAAATTATTTATTTTTAAAAAAAGTCTAATTTATTTTCGTTTTTTTTAAAAAATCGATTTTTTTTCTTATTTTTTAAAATAAATTTTCGGTTTTTATTTTTATTTTTTAACTTTTTAAAAATAATTTTTTAAACCATTACACACATGTCAGTTTTTTAAAAAATAAAAATTAAAATAATTACACAGTGGTGTGCCACGTCAGCGTCCATTACACACGTGTCAGATTTTAAAAAAAATAAAAATAAAAATAATTACACAGTGGCGTGCCACGTCAGCGTCTGAATGGGGTCAGGGGTCTTTTGTGGAGAATCTTTATATTACAGGTGTGTTTTGTGGAGAATCTTCATATTATAGGGTTGGAATCTAAACTTCTTTTTTTACAGGGGCGTAAACCGGAACTCGCCCAAATTACAGGGGGGTAAAGACATATTAACCCTTTTTTTAATTACCTAACTTCTCACTGTTTTTCTTTTAAGACTAAGGCTCTTTTTGGACAACTTAAAACTAACGGAGAGTAATATAACAGAGCGGAATGGAACGAAATGGGATAGAACAGAACAAAGATTTCATTGCATTGTCGAATATTTTACAATGGAATGAAACGAATTTTCCATTCCATTGTTTGAGACGAAACGGAATGCTTTATAATTTTTTTATTCTAATTTTACCCTTTACCTAAAAAAATAAAAAATAAAGCAACAACAACTGAATTCTCAATTCAATCGATATGTAGTTATTTAGTTATTTTGACATGTTCTTTTGAAACGGGTATGCATTAGGGTATCAACTTTATCGTGAACTCGTATAGCTTGGCAGTGGGATAGTTTTTCTGCTCCATGTTATAGCGTTGTTGTTCACACATTTTGGGATTTTACCCTTTATTAGGAACTCATAACCTTTGTGATTTTGCAGACAGTTCATAGTTTGTGCTCTTGTTTGTGGTTTTCAATATAATTAAGATCAGGAAAAGAATAATCACTATTAATTTGGGAAAAGAGGTAGAAGAATATCGAAGAGACCGTAAAGTTGTAGAGGATGGGAGCAAGAAGAAATACGAATCGATGACTAGAAGGGAAAAAAAAAAAAGAATGAGGTGCTGGTAATGAAACAAAAAAACTAAGGACAAAGTTGTAATTTTATTATTAATGTGTTTTATTTTATTGGATACACCATAAATTGGAGGGAATGAAAAATCGAAGGAATGAGCGGTATTTGATGGAATAGGTTTATCATATTCCATTTCATTCCGTTCATTTTTTACAAACCCAAAAAATGAAATATGGCTTTATCCCACTTTATTTCATTCAATCACTCTCCATCAATCCAAACATAATCTAAAAGTGTCATCAGCGCACAACTATAACTATAAAGACCTCAACAAATATTTTTTTCATAAGTGCAATTCAAGATCAAATCCTGAATTAAATGGTTAATAGACTCAAGTATTTACCACGTGAATCATACTATATTAATATTTTTATTTTATTAATTAAATTTCATTTACCAATTAATTTTTAACCAATAGAGGCTAAATATCCCCCTCCTATTTATTAACTCGACCTATTAACGAGCACCTCTTATTGGTCTAAACACCCCCCCCCCCCCCCCCCCCCTTTATATTAAGAATTTGGATTCCACCCATTCCCAAAGTCGGAGAATCCGTAACTAATGTGATCGTTATCAAACATTTTTAATTTCAAGTAAAGTAATTTTATATTTTAAAATATTAATGAAAAGAAGATAAAATAACTTCAAGAAAAAGGGGAAAATGAAAACAAAAAACAAAGAACAAAAATATGAAAGAACAAATAAAATCAAAACTCATCTAAGACCGCATCCCTCACCTCACTATGTATTTGGGGTGAGGGATGGAGCCAATCCCGTACTTGCCCTTTTGTAGATTATTTCGTCATTACAACTCTCAAGTAGCACATGGTTTTAAATGAGTGTTGATTTTGTTCGTTCTTTCATATTTTTGTTCTCTGTTTTCACTTTCTCCTTTTTCTTTAACTATATAGATGCTCTTTAAGTGGCTTCCTAATAATAAAATGCGATTTTGATGTATCGCATGCACGATTTCCTCAAGTTTTTCTTAAAATGATAATAATCAAGTATTGAAAATTAAGTGTTCCTACCCATTCTCATAATGATAATATACTTTTTCTTTACTTGAGAGTGTATGTGCGAGTGCCAGAAAGATATAGACTCAAATAATTCTAGTTAGCCTAAATAATAATTCAACTAAAGCCATTTTGGGGATCATACATGACATCTTGTCTTGTTACATGACATACTTAATCTTGTTACATGTGAGGTAAATAGAAGTTGCATGCAATCAACAATAAAGTTGTAGAAATTAAAAATGAATGTTTTAAAACAAAGTGTCTCTAATTTTGTTATGGTTCTGAACCATCTTGGCATCATAACTTAGGTTTATTAAGCTATGAGTGAAAAGAGTGGCTAAAAATAATCTTAGAATGGATAAGTTTTTGAGTAAGAAAAAGACAAATATCGAAACCTCCATTTTTTGTCAGAATTTGCAGAAACAAACACTTCCATCCTGTACAAAGGGTTCAAAATCTCGAAATTCAAAATTCCGCGACCAAACACCACCTCACGCTCCGTTATCGGAGGCACATGTGATGTCCACACATCTTTCCTTGTCTTCACGCGCTTCCATGCGCCTTCGAAGGAAAAAGATGGTCTTAACTAGGGTTAACAATGAATCGATCCAACTCGAATAAAGTTCAGAACTTGACTCAACAATTATCTTGTTGAACTTGGTTCTTGAACCAAATGAATCGAACTTGAGTTGAAAATTAATTAAGTTCGTTAACTAAATCAACTATACATAATTCGGCTTGTTTGGTTCATGAATTGACTCGGTTAGTAAAACAATCCTTAAAAAAAAGTAATGGTAACATAATAGTAGCAATAAAAAACAACAATAGTAGCGCAGTGAAGCTAGTTTTTTAGTAATGGAAACACACTTCATGTGCCTTGTCGTGCATTGCTTTTAATGTCCCACATCGAAAGTATGTAAGTATGTAATGAAGACACAACGATATTTGCCTATAAAATAAGTTGTATGACTATTTAGAAGCCAAGGTGTGGAATAACAATACATGTGATTGAATGATGACATCGGAGAGAATCGAAACGGAAACCTTGCGGAGGAGCACACTCCCAAGACCCAAGCCAATACCACCAGACCAACTCAACTGGATGTTATCCACCACATAATTTGAGTTGAGAGGCATTGGCCCAAAAAGTCTTCCTACGAAAACTTTTTCTCTACTGAAAATTCTTGTTGCCTTTGCAAAACGTCATCCGAACAACCAAGCCATTTAAATAAACATTTACCTAAACCTCACACAGAAAATAAATACAAGGCCTTCAAGTGTCAAGATTTCAGACATAAGATGAGCGTGAAAGAAAAGAAGATTTAGAACCAGATTATAATGAAGAACTCGTTGTTGATGATTATGTTGAGTCCCTGGTGATCAGACAAAGCGTAAGCATGTCAACCAAAGACCTACATTGGTTAAGAAACTATATTTTGCATACCTGTTGGTTGTTGCGCAATTGCACTAAAAGGTTATGATGTTTTTTTTTGTTTAAACTTGGATATGGTATCCAGGCTAAAAGGTTGTGAGGTTAACATAGACTGTGGTAGTTGTACAAATGTGGGGTAAAGATACGTGGTGGAAAAGTTGGAGTTGTCAATAGAAATTCATCCTCATATGTACAAACTATAGTGGCTCAACACAAGGAATGAAGTGAAGGTTACGAAGTTCTGCCTTATGTCCTTTTCCATCAATCAGGAGCATCAATATCAAAATTTAGTGTGATTTCATATTCCAATGGACGTGTCTCAACTTCTCCTTAGAAGACCTTAACAATATGATTTGCGTGCCCATCAAGATGGTTATGACAAAACCTAATCCTTTATAAAGATGGAGTAAAAATAAACTATATTACCACCGAGTTAACTTCATATAAAAGAAAGGAGTCCAAGATATTCCACTAAGTATCAATTCAAATAGGTGGTATTTACTATGGGAAAGGTGAACCCTTTCCCATCCCACCATGGGAAAGGTGACATTTTGACCTTAGATATAATAATAAAAAATTTGAATGGCCAAGATCTTAGACTTGCTACCTTTTTCTAACTTTTTGGTTGTACAATTGAAACAAAAATTTGTACCCCACATACAAATTAAATATAATTTAATTAATTGGGCTGGTTTTATTGAATGAGCTTCATTTCATAGGCTTAACATATTCTGAAAATAAACTCAAAAAACTTAAAAAATTAATTTTTCTCACTTATGAAATTCCTCATTTATTATACCATTTACATTTAACTATCGTTTGATATTTTTCAACGGCATTTAACTGTCGCTGATACTTTTAAGATCGGTTCAATATAGATTATTGTGGTTGTTTGTTATGCGTTCGAAGAGTATTTGTATGTGATTGAAACTCCTAAATAACAAAACAACAATATTGCACCGCAACTGAGTAATTTACTTCTAATAATGATTGATAAAATCCAAACACGGTAATTTATTTCTAATAATTGATAAAATCCAAACACAACACCAGGGACTTACAATGAACAATCAAAATCAAAATTGCATTGAAATAGAAAATGGTAAACCAAGTTGCTTGGGCTCCAGTGGCAAGGAGCTCCTTCCAAGGACGTACCCGGGGAATACCGGGTTCGATTCCCAAGAGGAACAACGCTTGGCCAGTGCGCATGCCTCTACGCATGAGCCGGATTAGTCGTCCACCATTGGTGGGTCGAAAATCGGTGCGAAAGCCACACAAAAAAATGGTAATGAAAGTGCGTCAACCAGAAAAGGGTAATACTAAACGATAAATTTTTTAATTTGTTTCCAGAAATTTTAAATTAAGAAAAACATTAATTTGTAAACACAAAAGAATCAAATTTTTATGGTAGTATCAGGACAAAGCATTTTTCGGACACACAGCTGGGGGCGGGGCATAAAAAGTAGCGTTTTTTAATGGGGGAGGTGTAATCCAAATTTTAGTTTAATATTGCATAAGATTTTGTTTGTCCAAATCAACACACCAAAAAAAACTCCTCTAAACTGGTTTCATTGGCAGCTGCGAGTAAAAAGACACCTTTCCTATGGTGGGAAAGGATTCACCTTTCTCATGGTAAATGCCACCATTCAAATATGGTGTAGAAGAAATTTGTATTATGTGCTTTGTTCTATTGTTTGAATCCAACGAAGAAGTTGTTGAGTATTCGATTCATGTAAGTTGTGATTCAATTCATGTCTTCAAAATGAACTATGAATTCACATGAATAATGATTTTATTCATCATTAAGACACATGATCTTGATGATTATGATTTGATTCATCAATGTTGTGAATCGATTCGTACAAGATAGAAAGTTTCCTTTTTGAGAAGCCATGCTTTTTATATGTATGATTTGATTCATACATATAAAAAACTTCATACAATGTGAAAATTTCTTTTTAATCCTAGTTTTTAGTAAAATAGCTTTCCAACCTAAACTTTATTTAAAATCATTTTCAAACCTAAGTTTTTTTTTTTAAGGAAAATTGATACTTTTCAAACCTAAGTTTGTACGCAATAAAACCATTTTAAAAAATCATGCTATCTTATGATCCTAAGAGGGCGCATAAACATAAACTAACATAATTCAAGATATCACTCAAAACATAAAATATTCCCAACCCTAGACTTAGACAAGAGTACAATTACCGGATGTGTCAACAAAATTACAATCAAGTATCATTTTCCAATACCCCGACTTGATGATTTGCTAGATCAGTGGCATGGTGCTACCGTTTTCTCGAAGATTAACAAGCATATGCAATGATGTAGTATTTGCCAATTGGCCATGACTAAAAGAACAATGGGTTATACATGTCGCTATCAATTCTTGAAGGATCTAAGAAAGATGTTAGTGTGTATTTTTGTCCTTGGTTGCTTTGAACTTAGTGACAAGAGGACTCCATAATGGTAGATGTAGACAATTTCTCAAAGATGACCCATTTCATTCACTGTCAAAAGATCAACAATGTTATCCAAATGCAAATCTATATTTCAAGGAGATTGTTAATCTTCATGGAATTCCAAAAATCATCATTTCAGATTGAGATGTAAAATTCTTAGGTCATTTTTGGAGGAATCTGTGGAGAAAGCTGGGAACTAAGCTTAAATCTAGTAGCGTAAGCCACCCCAAACTCGAGCAATCAACAAGCTTTTGAAAACACATTTTGTAAACCTTATGTAAAACACATTTTTCAGGGAAGCGTCGTAAAATTGTAGTACCTTAGATAGCTCTTTTCTCCCGAGTACTATCTTAGGGTTCCGTTTTCTTGTTAACAACTTCGTTATGAATAAGCGTTGTCTAAAGGGTGATGTATTTCCTAATTTTGGTGTAGTGAATGTAGCAGGTCTTTCATTCTATTTTGATGATGAAGTTGAGTTTGATCTAAGTTTGATGAAAGATATTGCTAGATCTAAGAAAAACAATGGCATATACACCCAAACACTATTATATACAATTTCCGATTTACTATTTTCCAGAATTGTAAAAATGAGTTTTCTGAAAATTTTGTTGATCAATTCGAAAACGTTTTGTATTGATTTCCGGATAAAAAAATATAGTACGGATATGTTTAAAGTGGTATGGAATGTTGTGGGGTGAACTCATAATAATTGGAAAATTGACAAGGGTAAAATTGGAATTTGTGAAGATTTGTAGGGGTGAAAGTATGTAGGGGTATAGGGTAAAATTTCCGACATTTTACGGTATTGCATGAGATGACACTTAACTTTGTTGCATGTGATTATGAGACAAATGGAAGTTGCATGTGCTTAAAGTGACAAATAACATTAAGAAAAGTTACATGTAATACACTTGTCTTCTTGCATATAACCATTTTAATTCATTCACCCATACTTAAGTTTTTTTTTCATATAAAAAATAAATAAGGTTCATTTCAATGTATTCAATCATCAATCAAGTTGTAGAAATTAAAAGTGAATGTTTTAAAAAAACACTGTTTTCTTTCTAGCTCTGATCCACGAAATATGAGATATCAATCGTATACAAGAGATATTTGTTTTAATTTTTAAAATTAAAACAAAAATGAGTTAAGCAACCCAATAATACAAACTAATATTTGAGTGAAAGAATGGGTACTGTATAATTGACTTGATATCTATAGACCCATTCAAAAATTAGTGGATTTTAAGATATAAAAAAAATAATTAGATACAGGCAGCAATATAATATCTTAAGTACAAAGTTTTTTTTATTATAATTTCTCAAAATCAGTAGTAATATTCAATTAATAATAACAATACTCGTCTTAGTTCATTTTATTTAAACATAATATATCTAGAGATCGGAATTCGAACTCTAAATACACCACTTATTTATTTTAAACCTCAATTTCTATCCGCTCGATACTTGAAAGAAAGAAGAAGAAAAAAACAGTGCACCTATCCGAGATGCTTCAACTTCTTCTTCTTAAATTTGGTGATTCAACAAATAAACCTGCCTAAATCTACCATATGGAAAAGCCAAATCAAGCCAACATTAGATTCCATGCACCTTCATTCAATTATCAATCATAATCATTACTTCATAAAAAATACATGAGTCACAAAAGAACTTGGATTCATAGATGTTTACTTTTATCATTTGTTCACTATGATTATGACTCTATGATGGCAAGTTAGGATCCAAATTAGGAATGCAAATCCCCTCACTTTCGAAGGCTAGTCATCATTTAACACGTACCACACAATCATAGCCTATATAATTCCAAATCATGGGGAACACAAATTTGTACATTCAGCATTTTGGGCCACATAACATAACAAGTGGACCTATTACAAGGTAGTTAAATGCCAAAGCATATCATACAAAAAAAAAAAAAACTCTATATCATTTCAAATCTGATTCTTCTACCTTATATTCTTCCAGACCACTAGTATTTTTTTGCTGAAACACTTACACATTATCTCTAACAGAACATACAACATGGTATTCATTTCATCTTATAGATTTTTTTTTTAATTGTTCAAAGTTCAAACCTTGAAACTTTGTTAATGACTTAATTTTTTTTGTTACTACAATCACAATTGTATAGGTTCTTGTTGCAAGTAATGGAGAGAAAAAAGGCACAGAAGACAATGCTGCAGTCGATTTTCGAGGTCACCCGGCTGACAAAACAAAAACTGGAGGATGGCTAGCAGCAGGACTAATCTTAGGTTCTTTTCAATCCTTAGAAATTTTCTAAGGCTCAATTTTATTTGGTTCCGACAAAATCATTGTGTATAATTTATATTTTGTGCAGGTACTGAACTTGCTGAAAGAATATGTGTCATGGGAATTTCCATGAACTTAGTGACATACTTGGTTGGAGATTTACATCTTCATTCAGCTAGTTCTGCTACCATAGTTACCAACTTTATGGGAACTCTCAACTTGCTTGGCCTTCTTGGTGGTTTTCTAGCTGATGCAAAACTTGGCAGATACTTAACTGTTGCCATATCTGCAACCATAGCTACAGTGGTAAAAATTTCAGGCTTTGAATATTTTTATAAACTACTATCTCCTTTTTTTTTATTGAATTTATTAGCAAACACTTTTCTAATTCTGTGGAATTTATTAGTACTAATAACCATTTTTAGAATTGTCTATGAGGGGATTTGAACTCCGTCTCTTGAGGTTACGAGATTATGTTCTTACCACTAAGTCGATATCTCTTAAACAAAAGTGGTATTCACAAATTCATGCATATAACATAAAACACTATGACATACACTAGATAAAATATTGAAACTGTCACGTTGACATCAATAATAATATAAGAAAATAGAAGAAATTGAAAGTAACTACATGTGTCTCTATCGTTTCGGAAACAGACACGCTTTTAACCTGAAGTGTTGTTACTGAATACTGACTACTTTTTTCTTGTCACTTGTTGTGTTGCAACAGGGTGTGTGTATGTTAACTTTGGCTACAACAATTCCTAGCATGACACCTCCTCCATGCAGTGAAGTAAGAAGACAACACCATCAATGCATTCCAGCAAGTGGCAAACAGTTAGCACTTCTCTTTGCAGCACTTTATACAATAGCTTTAGGTGGTGGAGGAATAAAATCCAATGTGTCAGGATTTGGATCTGATCAATTTGACACAAATGATCCAAAAGAAGAGAAGAATATGATATTTTTCTTCAACAGATTCTACTTTTTTATAAGTATTGGATCCTTATTTTCAGTGGTAGTATTGGTTTATGTTCAAGACAATATAGGAAGAGGTTGGGGATATGGAATTTCAGCAGGGACAATGTTGGTAGCAGTTGGTATTTTGCTTTGTGGTACTCCATTGTATAGATTCAAGAAACCTCAAGGAAGTCCTTTAACTATTATTTGGAGGGTTTTGTTTTTGGCTTGGAAGAAGAGGACTCTTCCTATCCCTTCTGATCCTTCCTTACTCAATGGTTATCTTGAAGCTAAGGTCACACATACTGACAAATTCAGGTATTTGTCATCATTCTTGTAAATGCTGTGAATAGTAGTGTTAGTTAGAACATCATGATTACACTTCTCATCAATTATTGCACACTAACTAATCATACTATTTATTGGGGGTAGCCAAAGTGTTTTTACTTTTCAGAAATTATATTATCTTTTTATGACTCATTTCTAGAAAATGACAAAATATAATTGATTGATCAGCAATCTATCAAAAATATCTTAAAAGATGCTCTAAACATATTCTGTCTTGCTTTGATCCCTTGTACATAAGTGTGTCAATTTTGGTCTAGTTAGCTATCCCTGTCAGTCTTTTGAATTGTATTGTACTGTATTCTTTTGGTATCAAGAGAATCAAATCTGATTTTTCATGACTCTTTTATAGCATCTAGAATTGTATCTAGCAACTATTTATGTGATTCATTGACCATAGAACTTGCTGGCATATCCTTCCATTGTCTTTGGACTAATATTTTCGGATAAATGCATGCACCGTAATGGTCGTTGAACAACTCTCTAAGAGAATTTGAACTTTATCGCTTGAGATTATAAGATTAGACTCTTAACACTAAATTGACACCTCATAGACTCGACTACATGGTCCAATGTTGATATATTATCATAGATGATAGACAATAATTGAATGAGAATCTTATAGGGTATCGAAAGCAAAAATTACCATAACTTCGAGGAATGATTTATAGATAAGGTGTCCTTCATATTCATAATCTAGAAAAAGAGATTTAATCTATCTTCATTGGAATTTTGTATGACAGGTCCCTTGACAAAGCAGCAATCCTAGATGAAACAAACTCAAAGGACGGAAACAACGAAAATCCATGGTTAGTTTCAACAATGACTCAAGTCGAGGAAGTTAAAATGGTAATCAAACTCCTTCCCATTTGGTCAACATGCATACTCTTTTGGACAGTATATTCACAAATGAACACCTTCACAATTGAGCAAGCTACATTCATGAACAGAAAAGTTGGATCACTAGACATTCCAGCAGGATCCTTATCAGCTTTTCTCTTCATTACTATTCTCCTCTTTACTTCCCTAAATGAGAAAATAACTGTACCTTTAGCAAGGAAAATCACTCACAATGCTCAAGGACTCACAAGTCTTCAAAGGGTTGGAATTGGACTCATTTTCTCTATTGTTGCAATGGTTATTTCCGCTATCGTTGAGAAAGAAAGAAGGGACAATGCAGTTAAAAAACAAACTACAATAAGTGCTTTTTGGCTTGTACCTCAGTTTTTTCTAGTTGGTGCTGGAGAAGCTTTTGCTTATGTTGGACAGTTAGAGTTTTTCATAAGGGAAGCACCTGAGAGGATGAAATCTATGAGTACTGGTCTTTTTCTATGTACACTTTCAATGGGATATTTTGTTAGTAGTTTATTGGTTTCAATTGTGGACAAATTAAGCAAGAAAACATGGTTGAAGAGTAATCTTGACAAGGGTAAGTTAGATTACTTCTACTGGTTGCTAGCAATTTTTGGAGTGTTGAATTTTGTACTTTTTCTTGTCTTATCAATGAGGCATCAATACAAAATTCAACACAACAATATTGAGAGTAATGATAATGTAGAGAAAGAGCTTGTGATTGTGAATGAAGTCAAAGTTGGAATTGATGGGAAGGAAGAAGCATAGAGAATTATTTTGTTTGGTATTATACATTGTGTGCAGGAGGTAAATATAATGCCTCATGTTTGTTGATTTTGAGTGATTTGTAGAACATTGTTTTTAACAAGGTGATTGTTATGTACTATTAAGTGTTGACAGATAGATATTTAGTATTTGTTTGGTTTGTTTCTAAGGAGATCAAAATTGATTTTAGTTAAAAGTGAAATTATATTTGAACACATTTGTTTGTACTTTATGTAACACTGGTTTCTGTTCGTAGATCAGATATTTAATAAAATTTTGCTGATTGAAAAAAAAAAAAATTGAATACATTTATGTGGAAGTAAGTTGAACAATAAATTCAAACGTATAAATTATTAAGGTAGAATCAATTAGAGTAAAAAAAATCAATTCTACTGATGTTTATCAATTCAAAATAGACATGGCAACGGGGCGGGTCGGGGGCGGGTTTAAGCATCCCCACCCCCGCCCCCGCTTCATGCACCCGCACCCGCCCCCGCCCCCAAATCATATTGGGGGTAAAAATTGAACACCCAAGCCCGCCCCCAATGGGGACGGGTCTCCCGGCCCCGTCCCACCCCCACCCGCGAAAACTCTATTTTTTATAAAATATTTTTAAAAAATGCATTTTTTTCACTTTTTTCATAGCAACAAAAAACAAAAATTATATTAATAATTAAATATTTAATAAAAAAATTTCAAAAGAGTAAAATAATTATAATAGATATGTTTCTTAAGAGTAATAATATATGAAAATAGGTAGGTGTTTATAGAAATAAGATTATAAATTTTAATAAAGTAAATTTCAAAAAACGGGTGCCAGGCAGGGGTGGGTGCGGGGCAAAGTAAGCATCCCCCGGCCCCGCCCCCGTACTAAAAATCAAAATTCCCCCCACACCTACACCCGCACCCAATTAAATCGGCTTTTCTCCGTTAAATTCAGAGTGGGGGCGGCCGAAATCTGGCGGGGACGGGTTTTGTTGCCATGTCTAATTCAAAATCTACAAAGTTAGATTCTAGACTAAAACAAGATCTTCAAAGCAAGTTAACCTCTGAAATAGAGCTATTAGCTTTGACATATCATAGTTTTATTATTATGAAGACCAAATTTTTTGGATGCTGTCATTGTTGGAATGCATTTAGGGGGATGTGGTTTGAAGACCAAATATTTGGTTGTTATCATTTTGGATTGCAATTAGTTGAAATAGATAAATTGATCCTCGAAATAGTGATCATTTAGTCAATTTAGAAAATACAACCTGAAATTATAATGTATATGTGTCAATCAATATGATATCTTTGTGAAATTGTTGGACATCCCAAAATTCTAGAATACTAAGTGTTGTCCAATTAAGAGTAATAGAGGCTTAGAAATAAAATACATGACAGATTTAACGGATACTTTATAATTGGACCTAAGCAAGAGTAATCTGGCGATTGTGTTTTATCCCACGCCGTGAAGTTCATTGAGATAAATCATATTTCACCCCCAAATTGATTTCTATTTCAACGTCCCATTTTATTTGAATTTTTAAACTAAATTCTTTTAGTCAATTCTTATTTGTGATGAAATGTTTTAAACTCTTATTGTGAAAAATGAAAGGTTAGAGGTTTTTTCTACGTTACCCTCTCTTGTTTAGGAGGTATTTATCCCATCAAGATATCAACCAATCAAAATGTCATAAACAAATGTAACATTAAATGTCAAATAATGTTGAAAAAATCTCCATAATAAATAACATATATCACATATCTTATGAGAGGAAACACTTACTTTCTTTGCTAAATGTCACGTTTGTCTCTACATAATAAATAGCATATCTTACATATATTAATTTTTCTTCTTTAATTTATATTTATGTTTTTTGACCGAGAAAAAAAATTATATTTAAGACTTCGTTCTATTTTGCTTTATTAAAATAATTATTTTAGACAATTTAACTACTTGAGTTTTTCTTATTCATTTTAGTATATTAAATTACAAATATTAAACATGAAATTTAATTTTTTTAGTCAATTTAGTGTCTTGGGTTTTTTTTATATTCATTTTAGTGTGTGTTTGGATTGGCGGGATCGATAATTGATTTTGATAGAATTGAGTTTGAGAGAATTGATCTTAGTTAAAAATTAGTTTGATGTGAATTGATTTATGTTTGGATATACTCATATAAAAGTGATTATCATGACTTGATGTTGTTTGGATAGTTTAAGTCAAAATTTATTTTGAATATATAATGATTGAATTATCCTTTTAATTGCTTTTAACACTAGACATCACATTCTCATTTTTTTTAATTATTTGAGCTTATTTTGAAATTATTCATATACTTTTATGCAATTGGATAATTATATTAAATATAATTATAAAAAATTAGTAAAAAGAATATTCATACTTGACAAAAAAAAATATTTAGAAAGATCGATATAATATTATAAACTAAAAATTTTATAGGTTAGCAAATTCATTTTCAAATAATATCAAATTTACCAAAGTCAATATACCATTTTTTTTACCATCATTAGTCATCGTGTCTGTTAGGGGAAAACAATATGGATTAAGGTTTATGTGAAGGTAACTTGGATATGAAGAAAACAGTTATGAGAGAAAAGAGAGAATGAAGATTTGAAGGATTAAGAGAAATATGAATTGTGAAAAGTTGTATATTATTCATTGAGGGAAACATTATATATATATATATATATATATATATATATATATATATAAAGGTGTTCCTCTAATGCTTGCACGACAAGTAACAAATGCAAGTGTAATTAACTAGCTAGAAAATAGGTAAATCAGTTAGTTACTTATGAGACAAGTCAACTGGTTGGAGAATGTGCTAGAAGAGTTGATGATCAAGCTTAAGGAGCATATCAAGCTTCTAATAGATAACAAGTCTGCAATAAATCTAGCTAAAAATCCTATTGCACATGGTAAAAGCAAACACATTGAGACTAGATTCAACTACTTGAGGGATCAAGTGAACAAAAGCAATATTAAAGTTGAATACTGATCAACTTTAGATCAAGTGGCAGACATTTTCACTAAACCTGTCAAAAGGGCCCAGTTTCTGAATCTTAGAAGAGAATTGGGAGTAGTTTGATTTGATAGTTTGAATTAAGGAGGAATATTAGTTGGTAATTCAGACCTTAATCATGTTTGTTTAGTTTGATACGGTTAGTTAGTAACTAACTGATTTACCTATTTTCTAGCTAGTTAGTTACACTTACATTTGTTACTTGTTGTGCAAGTATTAGAGGAACACCTTTGTATATATATAGTGTTTCCCTCAATGAATAACTAGCGAAAAGTTGGGCACTCTGTGCCGTCTTTCTGCTCTTTTTATTGCGCTAACGTTTAAAAATTATGAACGGTATTTCTTTTATGAAATTTTGGTTTTGATTAAAAGTAAAAATATAAATGTTTGTTGTTTTTTTAATGATACGAACAACAATCTTTATTATAGATCATTCATGATAGAAAATTAGCAAGTGTACTAACTTATATCGGAGTAATAAAATAATTCGTTTTCTCGGGGACTGTTTTGATTTCGACCTAACAAGAACATTATCATTAAGATGTAGTTAAATTCGGGGTTGCCTTAGGCAATCGGTTTTGAGTGCAATTGTAAATAAAAGAGTGAAAGTAACATGGTTTTCGAAACAATTTCAGAGAAAAGATTAGATCATTTGATTCATCTGCACATCACTCATTAGCAACCTGTCTCTTAAGTCTATAAATGTCACAGAGTTTACGATGAATTAACAATTTAACCTATGTCAATCCCTTGATCCTAAGTCCTCTTATCTAATCGTAATTCTCTAATTCCTTAGGTGAACCTATAATATTCAAAGGTTATTGAGTCCGTTAATTCAATTATCACAATCCAACAACGTTCTATTCCTAAATTGTTTGTTGGATTTAACAACATAAATATTTCCAAGTTACACGCTAGTGTCAATAGTCACATAATCTCTTGAATCAATTATATTGGGTCAGAATCATAAAAACATTAAGAACAAGATATACTAAATAAACTAGATTGACATTCATAGAAGTAAGAGTTTCAGGTTACATCACATGAATTAGTACAGAATCATCTCTTGACCTAATCATAAAGGATCTAGCTACTCATGGCTAAAGCACAAATAACTATTGATAAAGAATAATTCATTACATGAAATTGATAACCAGCTATGAGTTTTGATGGTCTCCCACCTTCTGCTCAGTGATCCAGCTCCAAAAGTCAGTTTTTCTTCATAAAATTTCGAACCCTTGCCTCATAAATCAGTTTAGCTTTTATAGAAAAATTCTAGGTCACGCACAAATCGTACTACGATGAACCAAATCGTAGTACGATGTCTCCTTAACTCAACATCCAACTCAGACGCTCCCTTTCATCGTAGTATGATGCTGGAAGATCGTACTACGATTTTCTAGTAGCCAGACCCATCTACAATGTCCTCAAATCGTAGTACGATGCTAGAAATCGTACTACGATGTTTCCTATACTCATAATCTTGAAATGCATCTTTTTGTAGCTCATAATTCATGCAAAACCACCTGAACTCGACTGAACAATACATAAAATCAATGCAAAAGTGATATATGACCTAGTGTCATCACTTAAAAAAAAATCTTTATTATAAAAAAAGTTGTTTAAGGGTATAATTGGGATAATGAAAAAGTAAGTATAAATATACTCATCTTGTTTGTTATATTTTTTAAATGATAAAGGAAAAAAAAACATATATACATATATTCATATCGTGTTTGTTACATTTGTTAATATTTAAATTTATTCTTATATTTATTTGTTACATGTGTTACTTTTATTTAAAATTAAGGGTATTTATGGAAAGAAAAGTCAAACCCAAAAGTCTGTTGAAAGAAGTAGTTTTCTTTATATACAGTATAAATATACAATTTTTCACAATTCTTATCCGTGAGTCCTTCAAATCATAATTCTCTCTTTTCTCTCATAACTGTTTTCTTCATATCCAAGTTACCGTCACATAAACACCAATCCATCTAACACACACGATGACTATTATTTGAAAATGAATTTGCTAACCTATTAAAAAATTTGGTTTATAATATTATATCGATCTTTTTTGAATATATTTTTTTGGTCAAGTATGAATATTCTTTTTACTGATTTTATATAATTATATTTAATTTAATAATCGAATTGCATAAAAGTATATGAATAATTTCAACATAAGTTCAAATAATTTAAAAAAAATGAGAATGTGATGTCTAGTGTTAAATGCAATTAATAGAATAATTCAGTCATTATATATTCAAAATCAATTTTGACACAAACTATCCAAACAACATCAAGTCATGATAATCACTATTATATGAGTATATTCAAACATAAATTAAATTTCATGTTTAATATTTGTAATTTAAAAGACTAAAATGAATAAAAAAACTCAAGTAATTAAAATTGTCTAAAATAATTATTTTAAGAAAGAAAAATAGAACGAAATCTTAAATATAATTTTTTTTTCTTGGTCAAAAAACATAAATATAAATTAAAGAAGAAATATTAATACATGTGAGATATGCTATTTATTATGGAACGATAAACGTGACATTTAGCAAAGAAAGTAAGTGTTTTCTCTCATAAGATATGTAAGATATGTTATTTATTATGGAGGTTTTTTCTACATTATTTTACAATTAATGTTACATTTGTTTATTATATTTTGATTGGTTGATAACTTAAAAGAGTAAATTCTCCATAAACAAAAAAAGGTAATCTAAGCTTCACCAAGATTATATGACATAATATATTAAATGAACATTCGACCTTTTATGTGTATCCCCCACATCAATGACACGTTGCAAGAAATTTACTTCCTGCTTTAAACTCATGCATTAGATTTAGGGAGGTGTATTGGATTAGGATTTTGAAGGACAATTTTTGCTTCAAAAAATCTCGAGGATTTTAAAAGATTTTATGGGATTTTAATGACTTTCAGGATTTTAAAAGACTATCAGGATTTATAATTTGGATTTCAATGGATTTACATCATGAGATTCTTAAAGATTTTAAAGGATTTCAAATGATTTTATGGATTTATAAGATTTCAAAAGATTTTATCAATTTTAAAGATTCATTGAAAAGAAATGATTACAACACATTCTCTATCATAATATTCTCAATATATACTTTTTTTTTGGAGAGAGATAGAGAGATGGAGAGAGAGAGAGAGAGAGATAAGGGAGAGGGGGAAGAGAGGGGAGAGAGAGGGGGGAGGGAGAAGAGAGGAGAGAGAGATAGAAGGGAGAGGGGGAAGAGAGGGGAGAGAGAGAAGGGGAAGGGAGAAGAGAGGAGAGAGAGAGAGAGGAGAAGAAAGAGAGAGATGGTAAAATTTTAAAAGAAAAACAATCCCAAGAAATCTCATGTTTTTATGAAATACTTTTTCATGCTAAAATTTCACTAGAATATCCCACAAAATCCATCAAAATCCAATTTATTAAACAATCCTTCAAAATTTGAATGATTTTGAATACCACAAGACTTTTTTTAAATGATGAAAAGTCTTGATTGAATACCTCAAGACTTTTTTAAAATGACAAAGAGTCTTGATTGAATACAACAAGATTGTTTTTAAGTTGCAAAGAGTCTTGATTGAATACCTTGAGATTTTTCCATCATTAAAAAGTCTTTTAAAATCCTTTAAAATCCTAATTCAATACATCCCCCTTAAGCGTAATGCTGGATCTCTGAGGAGCACTTTCTCGAATTTGTCCTGAAGGTGTATTTCCAATTTCTCAATGAGCACCGCTATTTCTCTGGAGGGAAATTGTCCTGATCACATTTGTGCTGGCCACAAAATAAGAAAAGGTAGTGCTATAAATCTTTATTTATTAACTAAACTTAATAATTTTCTCTAAAATGCTGCATTAAGTTAACAATAATTTAACCTAACAAATTACATCTAAAATATTATTGAATGCATATTAAATTAATTTTAATCATAATATTGTATACTTATTAAGTTTATTTGTGATTTTTAGTTATATATGCACAACGCACGGATCAAAAGTTTAGGAACAAATATTGAATAAAAATACTATCGTGAAGTTTTTGCGTAGAAATCTCTCTCGCCATAACTTACGCATTTAGATATCAACTTTAGCTAACACACCTTAAGTTTAAACACGTTAAATCACCGTGAGGCTAACCGGTTAAACTGCTCCGTTCGGTTCAATTTTAATTACATTATTTTAGCCCATAAATTTCATATATCACCTCTGTTCTAAAGCCACCTTTAAACAAGAAATTTTTTCTATCAATAAATATAATCCAATGCATATCAGTAGATAATTTTTACCTAAATACTCCTCATTTCAGGGATCTATTTTGCTCCTCTCCTAACTGCTTAGCAATACTACTAATTTATCAGGAGTATACTACTACTTAGCAATACTAGAAATCTAATAACTTTAGTAAATAAATAGTGGTACTTTTTGAAGGAAAAAAAAATAGTAGTATTAATTTAGAGTCTTTCTATTCACACCTCATGTATTTTTTATTACACCACAATTTATTTAAAAGTTTAAAATAATATCAAAATTGTCCTTTTATAAAAATTGGAATTTTTCTATTCACACCACTTGTATTTTTTGTTACACCCAAATTTATTTAAAAGTTTAAAATAATATCAAAATTGTCCTTTTATAAAAAAAAATCTTAAAACCTTAATTTCATGCATTGTCTCTCTAAAATTTCACCCACAAACAATTATAGATGTTTGATCAATCTCTATAGAAGATTGAAGAGTAAATCAAAACATCTTTCATCCATACTCAATTGCATATAAGTAAGTGAATTTCTTCTTCTTTTTCAATGATGCTAGAGTTTCATTTTTTTTTCTTGTTATTCAACGTTGATATGTTATGCATTGTACAACGACCGTTATTTGATAGTGGTGTTAAAGTTAATTTACATTGTTCAGGTTAACTTAAATTCAATTCAAGTAGGTTCATGTAAGCTTAGTTTACATAACCTGCTTAAACTGAGTTTACATGTATATACTTAAAATAAGATTACGTAATATCGTTAAACAAAGTTGAAGAGGTTAAAGCAAAATTTAACTTTTAGTATGTACACTTAAACTAAATTTATATGACCTACTTAAATTGAGTTTAAGTATATACACTCGGACTCAGTTTACATGACATATTTAAACTAATTTTACATGACCTACTTAAACTGAGTTTAGTATGTACACTTAAACTCTGTGTACATGACCAATTTAAACTGAGTTTTGGAAGAAGAAAGAAGGAAGATGTGTTAGTTTCCTGGGTAAATGGGTTAAATTGAAAATTAATTTTATTTAAGAATAATTTTATCATTTTGAAGTGTAAAGGAATACGTGAGGATGAGGTGTAATTAGAAAAATCCACTAATTTATCTTTTGAGATGAAAAACATATATATTAATTATACCATCAACTTTTTTAAATAGTAAATGAAAGATATTAAAGGGACTTATAAAAAGAGATGAAAGTCCTCCCAGAGAAAAAAGAATGATGGTGTGCCATTGTTATGTGATTTATGTCAAAGAATACATATTCATTTACCATGTCTGTGATAATCTTTAACTATAAAAGTTAGGAGTTTATTTTGACTAAAGTATTATCATTTCATGAAAATACTTGTCGGTCCACTTAAATTACAATTTTGAAAGAAAAAAATTGTGTACAAAAAGAATGTTAATAGTTTTTAGATTTTTCAGAATAAGTTTATTATTTTTAAAAAAAAAATATCAACTCAATTGAACCAATTAAAATTAACCTTTTTTTTATCAGTTTGATTTGATTTGGATTTAGTAAAAGAAAATTGCAAAAACAAAACGAAACCAACTATTTTTTATTGTTTTGAATTTTTTTCCCCGTAAAAACCAAATTAAACTAGATTGTTATACGGGAGCTTCTACGGTACACTCACTAATTTTAATGTATCGGTACTCTTTTTACACAAAATTTATAAATTAACTTTCATTTTTATGAAATAAAAAGCTATTTGCTAATGTTTATATTTTAAAAAACATCAATTCATAAGAAAAAAACATCATTTCATTGTTATAAGGATCATATTAAAAAATGTACATTTTGTCATAAAAAATAATCAATATTCATTGCTATGAGTATTAAAAATTTGTAAAAATTAAATTTTATTTCGTCAAAACTTTTGGTAAATAAATTTAATTATTATAGTTGTTAACGATTGTAAATAATTATTTTTCTTCAAAAAACAATTCATTTATTATTAATTTTATGATTTTGTGTATCGATACACCCAAATTGATTAGGTGTACCATAGAATTTGCCTTGTTATACTCCTATTTAAAACCTTTGCAAAAAATTAAATGGTGATGAAACTATGAGAGTTTTTTTGTCTGTGTTAACTCTATTGTTTTTGGAGAAAACAAATTCTGATAATTTGAAGTTCGACCAAAAGATAAATAAAACTTAGTTAAGAATTATTCCAATCAAAAATTAGAAATCAAACTCAAAATCTCATAAACGAAAATCAGAAATCAAGATTGACACTCATAGTCTCGTTCCTTAAGTACAAAGCATGTGACCTCGTTCATATGCGTCGAAATAAACCTAAATATGCAAGAAATATAAGAGATATATAATCACTTTAGAGGTGAATGACTTCGTAGGTTTCGGCCTTGTGGTGGTGGAAGATTTTTTTTTTTTTTCCGATTATTTTAACTTTTTTTTTTTTGTTACGGTGGAAGGTAGGTTTGAACCTATGTTAATACTTCAAATACCAGGATTGAAATCAGCATTGAAATATTGAAAATATCAAAATAAGGTATTTTAAAATACATCCCTTTAATTTTATTTTTCATAGAGAAAATGGCAAAATCCACGCAAATTAGTAGAGCAGGCGGAGGTCGAATCCATATCACGACGTTCGACCTAATAGTTCTAATATTTTTATTAATTAAGTTAGTACTTGTGGGTCTACCAAAAAAAAAAGTTAGAACTTGTGGATATACTCTTGGATACATTGTTTGTGAACAAGAGTTTTACAGATATATGAAATTATGTGTTGTCACGTCAATTAATATATTATTACCAATATTTTCCTTTTTGTCTATAGATGAAGTTGCAAACCACTTGAAACTTATACTTATACTATATAATTGTTAGGTCCTAGGTTTGAACTCGCATGAAGACGTTCAACCTAACAATATCGACATAGTCGATTGTTCTAGGGCTTACAAACCTTTATAAGATTGTTACGAGTGAATTAATTTTATTGTTTTAAAATTTATTTTTGCAATTAGCTTTCATAGGAATTCTATTATCGAAAATATTATTCTCACTAATGTGTTTGATAAATATTTTATATTCCTACAAATATTTTTTTAGAAAATTATTTATTTTAAAAATATAAATAAAAATAAGGAAATTAATAGAGAATTTTGGGTAGTTATTATTGATAGTTGTGTTTTATTTTCGGGTATAAAAACCTTCTACCTTCTAAACATGAGAATGAAAAGTTAAGAAATACATGATAACAATTTTTTAAACTTGTATTAAGCATGAGCATGTTATACTGCCAACGTCAGTTACCTAAAATTATTTGCCCTAACCTTAATTAAAACAAACACTCTAAGGAGTAAGGACTAATATAAAAAAAAAAAAAAAAGAGTAATGATACATGGACACCCTTAAGTGGCAATACACCTCTTGACACCCACACAAAAATCTGACACGTGATCACGTGGACCCCGCACAAGCACACTTTCTCTTTCCTCTTACCTTCTCTCTTCCTAGTGTATAGGGTGTACAAAGATGTATAAGAAAAAAAGATGTCTATGTAACATTTTCCAAAAAAAAATATTAGTAATGTTTATTGAATAAAAAAGTACTATTTATAAAGGGTCATTACCATGCTTGAATACTTGTTGCCACCTTTTGCTTGAATATGGAGTATCTTCTATTGGATTTATATCCAGAAATGAACTCATGTGAACGGGGATTCGTTTTACACATTTGTATCTCATATCCATTCATTTCAAGTAGTTTTAAATTTGAGGAGGATATTTGTACATAAGTTTTAAATTTGAGAAGATATTTGTACATAAATTTCAAATTTGAAGGAGATATTTGGTACATAAGTTTAGAAACAAAAAAAAATCTAGACAAAAAAAAAAAAGTCAATTACCAGTGTAACATTGCATAATATTCAGTTCACATTGAGGTGTCATGTGTATAATTAACTGCCACGTCATAGGATTTAACAACCAAAATAAACGGAGGAGGATAATTAACTAACATTTGACAATTTCAAAGAGGTTTCGAAGTTTCTTAAAAATCCGAGGATTTTTTACGAAAGTTATAATTTCTGAAGGTTTTTGCTTATTCACTCTTTTGACCAAATGCAAACATATCCAAAGTTGTGAGGTTCTAGATCTCAAGAATATGATATTGTTATGAGTCAAAGAAACACTTGAATGTGAGAGTCACACACTTCGTCGCCTCATTTACCACAAGAAGAACGAATCAGTCAGAATCCAGAACAAAAATCACAAACATTTTCTCCTAAGAAGAGACATAAAAATGTTGTATAAGAATAGTTTTTATTAGGCTTAATTGCACTTTTGAACCCCTATCTTTTCAAAAGTTGCGGTTATGGACCCTTAACTAATTTAAATACAAAACAGCCTCCTATGTTTTGATTCTTTGGCAGTTTTGGACCCCCAGTCAATTGTTGACTCGGTCAACGCTGACGTGGCACCCTAAGTGAGGTGCCACGTGTCAATTTTTTTATATTTTTTTGTCTTGGGGGTCCAAAACTGCTAAAGAATCAAAACATAGGGGGCTGTTTTGTATTTAAATTAGTTAGGGATCTATAACCACAACTTTTGAAAAAATAAGGGTCCAAAAGTGCAATTAAGCCTAATGACAATTTGTTCATTTATACCTAGCTTGCACAAACATGTGGTCCATAAGGTTTTACCGTTGCCAAAAATATAACGTACGAGTTCAACCCTAGGTCCACAACCACCAAATTATACATCCAAACTGCATGTTATATAAAGAGCTGTTTTTTTTTTTGAAGGGAATAAAGAGCTGTTTTATTGTTGCTCAAATTAGATGGAGAGATATATCACCTAAAGAAGACAAACAGCTTTTATGACAAGAACAATGCATTTAACCTGGGAGATGCATGTGAAAGAAAGAAAGAAAAAAAATACTACGCAATAAATTAAACTAGTTAAAAAAAAGAGAGTATCAAGTCATACTTTTCATTGGTCAAAATATTTAAATTTGATGCAGCCACACTTTATGACTTTATGCAATACAAACAATTGTTTCAAATTGCAAACTGCATCACGTTAAGTGGCAGATCACTAGACAATGATCACACTTTTTTTTTTTAATCTTAATGCCTCTTTATATTAGAGATGTTTTAAAGTATTCGTTGATAACGAGATATATGTAAGATGAGATTTTAAGAAGAAAAAAGATATGTAAATAAAAAAATAAGTAATAAAATATAATATTTCATGCTAATTTAAAACCATCCATGATGCCAATCATCAACTTATGGAAGTTTAGATTAAATTTTCATTGAACATATCAACAAGAGAACTTTAAACCCAAATTATTGACAAATGCAAGCAAAAGATTCAACTATTAATTTAGGATCCTTAAAAAAAAAACTATTAATTTAGGACAAATATTTCTTTTTGTTTTTGATAGGAAACATTTTCAATTTCACAAGTATTGCACTTCAATAAGATTCATATGTATTGCACTTCAATAAGATTCATATATACCCTCTCCATCACAAATTATAAGCACTCGTTTAAGAAAAAAATGCATTCCTAAATATAAATCCCTTTTTAAATTACACTATTTTTTTTTCCAAACATGACCAAAATAAATATTAGTAATAATTTGCTTTAAAATATGAAAAATCAACCGTTATGCCCAACATTTACACATTAACTATACTACATTTCTTATTGAATGGAAGCTTATAAAGTGGAGAATATGTTTTCACTTTGGTACATGCTCCATATATAAATAGTGAAGATGATAGCTAGCTTATATATATAATTAGATTCAAGTTCAATCTGATAAAGATGTAGTTCAGGGATAGTGTGGATTTTTCATCCTCACCTTTCTACAGATTAAAGATTGAAGTAACATACATTAATATATATTGTACCATCACAACCTAGGTAATTTTAAAATAGATAGGGTTTTGCATGAGGTGAGAGGATTAATGTGCTAAAGAAGCATAGGCATGGCATCCATAGGAAAAGGCTTGCACATCACATTTTCCATGTAGTAATTTGTAGCATCCATCACAGCAAATTGCATATCCTCAGAAGGCTTCCAGTGGCGTTTTCTCTGATTAATGAACCAATTGTTGATCTGCTTCAAATCGAGGCCTGTTGATTCTGCAAGTGCTTGCTTTTGGGATTCCTACATGTTCACCAAATCACATATAACAAGTTTTATCACAGTATTAGCCATTTGATATTTAACCTTAAAATATATATGCACAATATTTTTTAGATAAATATATATATGCACAATTTAAGGTTTCATTTTTCAAATACGATCAAGATAATTTCCGAGTTTAATAACTATAAAGAAATTTGCACATTTATTTCAGTTCACATTTAACCATTTTCACACAATATATAAAGTATTTCTTCCATCAAAAAAAAAATTATTTCATAAAATTTCTTTCCGTTGTGATCAAGATATAGTATGATTGTCCTCGTAATCATTAAACTCTTATTTTCATACAACAATATATGTATTAGTTTAAAAAGTTAAGTTTAATTAATAAGGTCATTGAACTATTTGGAGATATTAAAAATATCCTTGAACTATAAGCCTTCAATAGTTAGCCGTGTTTGTCAAAAAAAGTTCATGATCTTTTAAATAACTACTAGTTTAACTCCTAAAATTTTAAATATTTTGTCATTAGGATGCTAAATTCCGTACCTAATTGCAAATAATTGACAAAGTTCTTAAAAATGGTTTCTGTTTAGAGATCAAATTATTGACGAATTCAAGGATAGAACTACAAACTTTTCTAGTTTAGAAACCTATTTTGAAAAGCTCTAAATTGTTCAGGGACCTTCAAAATAATCAAACCTAAAATCTATAAATCAAGATAAAGAAATCAAGTTTTGACTTGTTCAAAAAAAGATAAAGAAATTAAGATAATGCATGATATGATTATAAACATTTATATCAAGACAAGAAGCATGTGTGCTAAGAAACATTCCAGCGGCATGACATGTTGATATATGAAATCGTGAAATGTGTAGAATTTAGTTACCGATGGGTAAGGCCATTTGTAATGCCTGCTCCACCAATCAAGTAGTTGCTGTCGAGCTTCCTTTGGTAATTTTCCATTCTTTTTCTTCTTCAAAAACTCTTTCTTAAGGCTTCCTAGATATCCACTATACTTGCGTAAAAGTTGCACTTTTAATTCCTGATCTTCACCTTGAGTAGTATCTAGGTTGTTTTCATGCACATCAATCTCATTCTGTGAAGCTGCAAATTCACTTTGACCTTTCAAAATAACACCACAACACAAATCAAACAGAAGAACTATATATTAGTGAATCATATTAATAACCATTATTTAAGGCAATAAATATCTCTTCTTAAAAGTGAAAAGATTTATAAATTAATAAATATCTAGTCAGGCAGAATATATCAGTTCATGCAATCATTGTCCGGCGTAGGTAGCTCGGTTGGTGAGTTAAGGGACATTGAAAGAGATTTAAGAAGGATCCGGGTCCGATCCTCAAAAACTAACATTTGGCTCTTCCCTCTAACAATTTACTAACAAGCGTGTCAAAAAAAAGGTTCATGTAATGATGAAATTGGGATTAGCATGCAGTGGAAAATATTACTAATTGTGTTTAACACACGATTCTAACATGACACTAAATAAGTAGATGCTTATGGATTTCTTCAATATAACAACAATTTGTGTACTAAAATTGCATTTGTTCAGAGCTTGTGCAATGCTTGTAAGTAATAGTTTATGTCAAGTGTGAGTAAGAAATCCTACATTTGATAAAATAAAAATGTTAAGCATCACATAGTGTAAAGACTTGTATATCTTATGCCATAAGATTTTTAATGAAGAACCAATCCACTCGTGTCCCACATTACCAATCTCCTAAGTTGTGAAATATTAATGTATTTGGATTTGACACCATCATATGAGCTTGCTTTTAAAAGTGAGTTTCAAGCCCATGTGTACTAAAAACGAAGCATTCAAGTATATCAATTTGAAATTAACAAATGGAATGCATCATCTAAAGAATGACAAGTACCTAACCTACCAAAAGACTTTGTATATTAATGAGTTCTTTCCTATCATTAAATGGAACTTTCAACTTCTTTGTGGGTATATATAATAACTCAACTACTGATCAATGCTCATAATATAATCTAAAAATGTTCTTAATTATTAATTAAAGATAATTTCAATTAGTTTTTCTTTTTGAAAGATAATTTTAAATAGTTAACTATCATACGAAAATCAACTAACGAGTATTTTTTAAATGTAACCCCTGCCTCCACCAATAGAAACTACTACAAAAGAGGGTAAATAACAATAGCTATGCAAATGAAAAATTCACCTTAGTTTTGAGAATTAAACTTTAAAGAGAACAAATTAAGGAAAACAAAAGATGACAAGACACGGTTTCTTTTTTCTACAAGTTTAATTAAAGAACAATAACAAAGTGAACCATGCTTCTAAATTATAAATGAAGTTAAGGAATTCAAAAGATGAAAGAAGGACTAAGACACAAGGAATGATATTCACAAAAATACACACACACACAAAAAGGTGGGCGGGCGCGCGCACACACAAACACTAGGTTTGTGTGAAACAAAATTGGACATAACCAAGGTCACACATGAAAGGAAAGACGAAAATGTCTTCAAAACATCCCCAAAGCCATCAAGATTGCGTTGGGAATTTGAAAAAAAAAATGAGTTTAATTTTCCCATTAATGCAAAATAAATAAAAAATTATACTGTCATACACATCACAATCACCCATATAAATTACTCTAGACATTTGATATAAAATTCATCTGTGTTCTTGATAATTTGACAACTACGATTGATTGATGGTATTAAAATTATTTACACGGAGTGTATGTGAATTAAATCATAAACAACACGTACATCTTTTGAATGTTAAACCAAAGCCTCAATTGACTTAATTTTTACCAGGAAGTAATCTATGATTTTCAAACCTATTAACCTAATTCAAACAACTTTGATCCATGTTATACACAATTTCAAAATAATATTATTTTTTTTCCTTTAAAACTCTAATCACACTATTTACTTATGATATGAAAAGGGTCATCTCACTATATCTTGGTCAAACTATACTTGTCTCATCGGATTACGAGGGCACCCTTCCCTAGTAACCAGATGGTTAACACCAACATAACTCACTTAGCAAAAAATAACATGGACCATTTTTTCTCTTTTCTAGGTTTTTAGGGGCGGTGATAATTGAACCACTAAGATGTGGTTAATTATCATTATTTTCCAGTTAATATGAATATTTACTGTTAATGTTAATAAAGTATTAGAAGGATAATGGTCATGAAGATCATATAGTTTAAGGGTAATCACCAAAGTCAGTTGAAACAGCAACAGCCTTGAGCTGAGACTCAATTCTTGAAAGGAAAAGCATGGCTTCTTTGAAGGGTTTAGTGAGTTCTTGCTCATACTTGATAAGCATCTCACAGTATGCCTCCATGAACTGATCCAAACCTGGATCTTCACCTATACAAGAACTACTACTTCCTGTCCTTCCTGAAGAGCCATTCAATATTTCACATTTTGCACATGACTCCTCTAAGCTAGCCACCACTTCAGGAGGTGCTCCAACCTGCAAAAAATCACACTCATACCATTAGAACAAGCAAAAACATGAAAATAAATCAATAATGTTAAAAAATCTCAAAACAAACATTTTGTAGCTTGAGTATTTTATTTTATCTTATTACAATCTATTATAAAAGAGTGCATGCTCATAGTCATATATATCAAGTTATACACATGTATATGCACCAGTGTTGTCAACAACAGATCGTAGAAAATAACAGTGTCATCAAATTATGCTAGACAAAAGCTGATATATGACAATATTTTATACTAAACATTGTATAGCAAAACAATATAGTGATTTATATAGCACAAATATTTGTGTTTACAAGAAAAGGCTAAATTAGTGTGAGAGTTTGAAGTGAAGGACCTTCAAGCAATTGAGATAAGAGGACAAGAGACGAGGAAAGAGAGGATGAGCCATGATTTTATCCCTACAAGTGTTGTTGTTGGTGTTGTTCTGATGTTGTGTGTAGTTATGATGATTTTGAACACCAGAAGAATTGTTACTCAGAGGAAATGAAAAAAACTTCCTATTAGTTTCCATGTTCATCATTTGATGATGATCCATAGAAGAAATCTCACTGCAACTGTTTCCTCCAAACCCTAACATAGTTTCAAAACAAAGTTAAGTTAGACAAAAAGCTTTATCTCTCTCTATATAGAAAGAAAACCTATATAATAATGCAAAAGTATATATTATATATAATATTAATATATAGTATATAAGATATAATAATACCTATTTTGCTTAGTCCCCACACTTTACTGTTTATGAAAAAGAAGACTGCATATAATTGTCCAGAGAGTAGACTGTAGAGTACTCGCGGAATTGAAGCTAAAAAATCTGAGTCATAATTAGTAGAAAAAACTAAAAAACTTGGTAGTGAGTCAGAAGAATAGGGATTTTTGGGGTTCTTGGACAGTATAATAATCTGTAAAAGGTAGAATCAGATTCATCCTATGCAAAATGAGTAGTAGTGTAGTCTTTCTTTCTTCCTTCTGTTGTTGTGTACATCAAACAAATAGTTTCTCTCTCTCTAACATCAACAAACAACACAAGCAAGCATAACAGTAGTACTAGTAGTAAAGTGTTGTGTTGTGTTAATTGCAGGTGGAGACAGAGAGAGGGTAGATAATGAGTTAACGTGTGTCTCTGCAACTTAAATCAGAGTTTTCCTTCCCAATGAAATGAAAATGAATCTCACTGCCCTTCTTGGTCTACGCAATTACTGCTGATCATTCTACTGTTTATGAGTACTACTAACACTATTTGTTGCCTATGCTATCTCACTACCTATCTATAGCTTCTTCACAAATTAACTCAATATTTTAACAAAAGTTTTGTCTAATATGCACCAGTAATAAGCAAACTTAAGAAATGTTAGTTAAAATTTAAAAGGTAAATGCTAACCTGTGTTTAGAAATTTATTATAGAAATATATATATTAAAGTCATATATTCAATATCTTAAAAATTGACATATCATATTTTTTAATGTAAAGTTGCCTTTTTTAAGTTGTTATAATGACACAAGTTAAATTATATTTATACACACTTGAGAACATCACATTTCATTGTTTGTAATTTATCATTTCATTTATCTTTTATACCAAGTTGTTGATCTAACACTCACTTGATGTATTAATGGTGAGATTTATCGGTACAATGATGAAAGCTATGATGCAAGATTTTATAAATATTTTTCCTTAAATTAAAACATTGGAATGATATTTATACTCATATAGTCTTTTAAGTGGTGTCTTTTTTTTAAATGGAAAAAATATATCTACACTGGACCACTTAGCTAGTCACGATGCTCCTTTGGGGTCTATGGAAGAGCCGCAAGAGAAAGCTTTGGGAAGCCATGGATACTTACTCCACATTCAACATTTCCCGCGCAAAACACACTCTCCAATAATGGAGTTGTATGTAAAGAGCAGAAACTCGGAGACACAATCCTAAGCATACCACTCTTGGGTGAAACCAATGACGGTTAAGATAAAATGCAATGTAGGCATCGCACTGTTCACAACAATACTGTCACGGGATATGGTGTGTGCTTTAGAGACTCATCGAGGCGCCTCTAGTATGGTAAATCAGGTTACATATATTCATTTGCCACTGTTCTAGAAGCTGAAACATTGATTTGCTATAATCTCTTAATATGGCGACCCTATTAGAAGTCGTCGCTTCACCCAATGCTCTGACCAATAAGTTTAATAATCTTGTATCTTGTTGTCCTTGTCTTTTGGCTAGTAATCTTGACTTTGTAGGGTCGTTTATTAGGAGACAAGTTGATAAGATTATTCACGGTATTGCTAGAGCATCCTTATGTTACATTAACCTTCATATTTTCTATGATGTACCACCTATTATGTGCTATTTGATTACGAATGAAATGTTTTAAGTTTGGTTATGGTAAAAAACAAATTTAAAACATTCCATTTTAAATCATATAAAAATCTTATAATTCAGGTTTTTTCTATATTACCCTCTCTTGTTTAAGGGGTATTTACCCCTTCAAGATATCAACCAATCAAAATGTAATATACAAATATAACATTAAATGTTAAATAATGTAGAAAAAATCTTCCATAATAAATAACAAATCTCACATATCTTATGATTTGCTAATCCCTTCATAATAAATAGTATATCTCACATATATTAATTTTTCTTCTTTAATTTATATTTATGTTTTTTGACCAAGAAAAAAAATTATATTTAAGATTTCGTTCTATTTTGCTTTCTTAAAAAAAATTATTTTAGACAATTTTAATTACTTGAGTTTTATTTATTCATTCTAGTCTTTTAAATTACAAATATTAAACATGAAATTTAATTTTTTTAGTCAATTTAGTGTCTTGGGTTTTTTTTATATATTCATTTTAGTCTGTGTTTGGATTGACGACATCGATAATTGATTTTGATAGAATTGAGTTTGAGAGAATTGATTTTGGTTAAAAATGAGTTTGATGTGAATTGATTTATGTTTGGATATACTCATATAAAAGTGATTATCATGACTTGATGTTGTTTAGATAGTTTTAGTCAAAATTGATTTTGAATTATAATGACCGAATTATCCTTTTAATTGCATTTAACACTAGACATCACATTCTCATTTTTTTTTTAATTATTTGAGCTTAGGTTGAAATTATTTATATACTTTTATGCAATTGAATTATTAAATTAAAAATAATTATATAAAATTAGTAAAAAGAATATTCATACTTGACAAAAAAAAAATATTCAGAAAAGATCGACATAATATTATAAACCGAAAATTTTAAAGGTTAACAAATTCATTTTCAAATTATATCAAATTTACCAAAGTCAATGTACCATTTTTTTTACCATCCTTAGTCATCGTGTCTGTTAGGGAAAAACAATATGGATTAGGGTTTATGTGAAGGTAACTTAGATATGAAGGAAACAATTATGAGAGAAAAGAGAGAATGAGGATTTGAAGGATTAAGAGAAATATGAATTGTGAAAAGTTGTGTATTATTCATTGAGGGAAACACTATATATATTGTTCCTCTAATACTTGCACAACAAGAAACAAATGCAAGTGTAACTAACTAGCAAGAAAATAGGTAAATCAATTAGTTACTTGTGACACAAGCCAACTGGTTGCAGAATGTGCTAGAAGAGTTTATGATTAAGCTTAAGGAACCTATCAAGCTTCTAATAGATAACAAGTCTGCAATAAGTGTAGCTAAAAATCCTATTGCACATGGTAAAAGCAAACATTGAGATTAGATTTCAATACTTGAGGGATCAAGTGAACAAAAGCAATATCAAAGTTGAATACTGATCAACTTTAGATCAAGTGGCAGACATTTTCACTAAACCTGTCAAAAGGGCCCAGTTTATGAAGCTTATAAGAGAATTGGGAGTAGTTTGCTTTGATAGTTTGAATTAAGGAGGAATATTAGTTGGTAATTCAAACCTTAATCATGTTTGTTTAGTTTGTCAGGGTTAGTTACTTGTCTCACAAGTAACTAACTGATTTACCTATTTTCTAGCTAGTTAGTCACACTTGCATTTGTTACTTGTTGTGCAAGACTTATGATGAAGAATGATACGGAAGACTCTAGAATACTAAAGAATAATGTGGAAGTCTCGAGAACACTAAAGAATAATATAGAAGTCTCTAGAATACTAGGGAATAATAAGGAAGGTACTAGACACTACTAAATAAGCACTAGGGAAGTCTTAACTTTTCTAGGTCCTTTTAGTCTTATGTACTAGAGTATCCATATCTCTAGACTTTTCTTTGTTTTTAAATATTTCTAGTTTGTAATGGAGAGCCTTCTTAGAGTAGTATAAATAAGGCTCGCCATCTAGTGTTTAGGCATAATTCGATACTCAAGTATTGAAGCGTTCAAATAATAACAACTTCCTTTCAGAATATTAGAGAGTTTCTCTATTTTCTCTACCTTTAATTTTGTCCCTGAGCCATATTAGAGGAACACCTTTGTGTGTGTGTGTGTGTATATATATATATATATATATATATATATAGTGTTTCCCTTAATGAATAATATACAACTTTTCACAATTCATATTTTCCTGAATCCTTCTAATCCTCATTCTCTCTTTTCTCTCATAATTGTTTTCTTCATATCTAAGTTACCTTCACATAAACCCTAATCCATATTGTTTTCCTCTAACAAACACGATGACTAACAGTAGTAAAAAAAAATAGCACATTGACTTTGGTAAATTTGATATTATTTGAAAATGAATTTGCTAACCTATTAAAATTTTTGGTTTATAATATTTTATTGATCTTTTTAAATATATTTTTTTGTCAAGTATAAATATTCTTTTTACTAATTTTATATAATTATATTTAATTTAATAATCCAATTGCATAAAAGTATATGAATAATTTCAACATAATTTCAAATAATTTATAAAAAATGAGAATGTGATGTCTAGTGTTAAATTCAATTAATAGAATAATTCGGTCATTGTATATTCAAAATCAATTTTGACTCAAACTATCCAAACAACATCAAGTCATGATAATCACTTTTATATGGGTGTATCCAAACATAAATCAATTCACATCAAACTCATTTTTAACCAAAATCAATTATCTCAAACTCAATTTTATTAAAATCAATTATCGACGTCACCAATCCAAACACACACTAAAACGAATATAAAAAAAAACTCAAGACACTAAGTTGACTAAAAAAATTAAATTTAATGTTTAATATTTGTAATTTAAAAGACTAAAATGAATAAAAAAACTCAAGTAATTAAATTGTCTAAATTAATTATTTTAAGAAAGCAAAATAGAACGAAATCTTAAATAAATTTTTTTCTTGGTCAAAAAACATAAATATAAATTAAAAAAGAAAAATTAATATATGTGAGATATGTTATTAAAAAAGAAAAATTAAAAAGCAAAATAGAACGAAATCTTAAATATAAATTTGTTTCCTCTTATAAGATATGTGAGATATGCTATTTATTATGTAGATTTTTTCTACATTATTTGACATTTAATGTTACATTTCTATATTACGTTTTGATTGGTTGATATCTTAAAAGGGTAAATATCCCATAAACAAAAGAGGGTAATTTATGTCTCACCATTCAAAAATTAGTAAAGATATTTTATCAATTTTTTTTTAAACATTATTTTAGAATGCAGAGGATTTTGAGCTAGCAATAGTAATGCTAAAATGACACATTTTTTGAGAATGAATTACCAAAATTATTCCAATTAGTCATATGTAACTTTCATTTCAACCCTTTTGTTGCCACTTTGATGGGAAGCATATTGCAAAACTTAGTGGCTTGAAATTGTGCAAATTGCAACATCAAGTCACCAACACTCTGTTCTGTTGTTGGCATTCAATTATCTTCTTTGTTTTCGTTTTGTAGTGGTATATGCGTTGGGTCTGATTGAAAGGAATCAAACATCAACCGTCCATCAACTCCTATATCCCATGTGATGTTCCCTCAGTGATATTAGATCTTTAACTCTTTTTGTATACACACTTTTTTTCTATTTTTTTTATAAAACATATTTAAATAAGTTGAGTCTCAAACGCTCGTCAAAACAAAGAAAATCTCAATATAGTGCATTCATGTGACCATAAATTGTTCTTGGCACCATTGTTCTTCTGGAGTTTGAACAAACTTCTTATCAATTAGATGAACCTCTTCACACTTTTGCTTTATGTACTTTCACTAAAAGTTACTAAGAACACAAGGTAAAAATCAACTTCCGATCCTTCTGTTTAAAAAAAATGAAGTTTTAATCCATTCATTTTAAAAATTGAGTTTTTCTTCTCTCAATTTTTCTTTTTTCTGAATTTTCATTCTTCAGCTGATTTTTGCTAATATGCATATTATATTGGATTTTTTGTTGTTGACATGTATATCAATGTGGTCGTGTAAGTTCCGTCACGTTATTAATGAATATGTCACATCAGCAAAAATGCCTCTAATTAACAAAGACCAATGAGCTTATTTCATGCTACAAAATTAAAATATTATTTTAAATATCAAATGTTGTATATAAATTATGTGAGTTTTTCTGAACAAAGATCTCGTATTAAATGGAAGTATAAAAATTTATTCATAAGTATAACATAACTCAATTGATATAAATATTGTAATATGTATCTCATATTAATCTAAGGAATGGATTTTTTTTATTTGTCACTAAACTTCTTGATCATAAATAAATAGAGGAATTGTACCCAAAAAAAAATGTATAAAAAGAACATTTTCTAAATAAATAAATACAGTACCATTTTTTTTTATAATAAAGACAGAAAAAATACACCAAAATAAAAGGTAGTGTTTGTCAATCTTGGAATGACATTATTAAAAGTAAAAAAGTTGGTAAAATAATAAGTTTTAATGGTCAAAACATTCTTACATGAGTACAAACATAAATGAATAGAGTTTGGTCACACATATATAAAATATCATTTTTTTAAACACTAAATCATTTCATTTACAATTTTTATTTTACTATTAAAAAAAATCTTTTGATGTATGTACTCAAATACTATTCATTTATATTTCTGGTCGTAATAAACTTCCTCCTTGAAGATCGAAGTTATTTCCTCTAAAAAAGAATATAGCTTTAAAATTAGAGTGAAAAGATCGAAGTTATTTCCTCTAAAAGAAAAAGAAATTGAAGTTATTGTCTTATACTTTATTAGTGGTTGGCAATGAAAGGCAACACGACATCATTTTGTAAATTGGAATTCATGCAAAGACATACCCTATGTCAGAGAGGGTCATGTCAATCTAATCAAATAGTAATATATGGAGAAAAAAAGTGGGTTGTAAAACATAAAGAGAGCAAAAGAAGCCCATATTACATAGATGTTGCCTTCTTTGTGGGACAGTACCGTCTATTCCTTTCAGTTTCTTACTAATGCTTTTGCAAAACCTTGCCCTACACGAATCATTGACCATTTGACGCATTTGTGTTACTTTTTTCTTTTACAAGAAACTAGTGTTATGTTATGATTATGATAGGAAATTTTGGATATTCATTGCTCCTTGCTGTGACATTTCTTTGTTTTGTTCTATTAAAAAGTTTTTATAAATAAAAGAAAAAAATAACAATGTAAGAAACAATTCGTTCAATTTTAATTTCTATAGAAAAAATTATAAATGAAAGGAGGAAGATAACATTTTCCTTTGTTTCACTTCTAAAGACAAATTCAATTCTATATTTTTGAAATCAATAATACTAGGATTGGATGATCTCCAAGATAAAAACAAATACAGACGATCCTATCTTAGATTTTTTGTTTATAGCACATCAGTATCCATCAAAGAAAAAAACATGTAACATAATAATTTGGTTGTGTACAACTAGACATTCATACATCTCATTTATATCTGGAGAGAGGAAGAAATATAGATAGTGACGATTGTATAAATGTGATATGTTAGTGGTCTAATTATAACTATAAGAAGAAAGGGATGAATAAAAAAAATGAAATATTATATGGTGATTGTATAAAGAAGCTTGTATATTTAGAATCAACTTTTTAAGAAGAGTGATATTTTTACAACTCTTTTGAGATAATTTTTGTGACAATATTCTTTTTTCTTTGAAAACAAGAGAGGGAGAATGAGAATATATCAAGAGCATGATAGAAAGTTGTTCCAAAATAGCTCTATAAATATCATTTTTCTTCCAAAAATGATGATTGTGATGGTGTAAAGAATTTATTATAGCATTTTGAGTGATAACAGAGAATAAAAAAAGCAATGGGAAAAAAATTATTACAGCATTTTGAGTGATATAACAGAGAGTTCAAAAAGTAAAAAAAAAATAAAAAAAATATTGGAATCCATGAAAAACACGTGATAAGAGGGAAAAAAAAGAGGTAAAGAAGTGGTTTGATTCTTGATTGTGTGTGCCGTTGTAGTTAGTTAACTAGTTATAGTTTGTATTGAAATTGCAATCAACTTCAACAAATATCAATTTACCAAGTCATTTTGATTTTAAAAAAGGAGAAATAAAAATCTTCAAATATGTTTTTTTTATTAATTTAGTCAATAAGTTATTAACTAAAGGAGCATCTCTTTGCAACTTTGATGCACTCAAGGATCCGTAATGGATGAGAATCACCTGAGTTTCATTCAATACGAGAGTATATGTCAGAGACAAAAAGAGTGTTAATAATAGTGTTCATAACCTTTCTCTTTATTATAAATAGAAATGTTAAGAACATTATCTTCCTAACAATTACTCTTATATTGAGTGAAACTCATGTGTGTCTTCACATGAGTTTTACCAAACAAAAAAGTAGGTGTTTAAAAGAGTATCCATGATATATATATATATATATATATATATATATATATATATATATATATATATATGAGTTTTGCTAGAAGACACCTTTTATGAAGGTTTCTTTTATCAAGTTATTCTATAGACATTTGTTAAAAGACACTAACTAATTTTTATGAAGGTGTCTTTTAACAAAGTTATAACCAGGGGTGTGCAATAAAACTGGTTTATCAAAACCAATCCATAAAATCTGGTGCACCAGTTTAAAAAACCCAATCTGTTTGGGCTATAAACTGACCCGTTCCATAAAATAGGTTCCGGTTTACTAATTATTAAACCGGTAACGTATTGGTTACCCACACTTTCTATTCATTAATAGGTAAGCTAGATTCCACTTTTGTGCGCGCCAACTGCACCTACTATTAGCCAATCAGGTCCTACCACGTGGCACACCTTATTTTATAAAAAAAACACAAAAAATTGTAAAATCGAGAGAGAGAGAGAGAGAGAGAGAGAGATGCAACGAGGCTTCTTCCTCCACCTTCCGCATATCTGGCGCTGATGTACAATGAAATGGCCATCGGTCAGAGTTGATAGTGCTGGTCGGATTTAGAGTTGATTGCAATTGTCAGATTTGGAGTTTGTCGGAGTTGTGTTCAGATTCGACGGTGGTTTCAGATTTGGCGGTGGTCGGATTCAAGCGATGATGGATAAATGCCGGTTGTCGGAGTTAGAATTTAAAACATGTTTCCATTAAATACCAGTTTGAAACTTGATCTAAACCTGTTTGAAATTGTTCTACTGGTTAACTGGATAAATGGTTTGGTTTATGAATTAGAACCAATAAAATGGTTTGATTCACACATTTGGTTAACCATGCACACCTCTAGTTATAACTAAAAAGTGAAAATCACACCTTAAGGTGTGGCTTGCTAAAAGACACCTTCATGGGTGGCTTCTAGCAAGACTATATATATATATATTTTGCGCTTACATATATTTTAGTCCTTGTAATTCTTTTAAATTCCTATCACAATATTTTTTTTAAGGAAATTCCAGTCATAGACTTCTCATACATTATTGATCTTTTAAATTTTAATCAATCTCAGAATTATTATCTTTTATCTTCATATTTCATTGATAAATTGCAAAAACTTATTCTTTTAATCACAATCATCAGTTTTCATATGGAAATGTTATCCAAAGTCTATATGACATTGTTTATTTTTATTTTTTTGGGCATAAAAGAGGTGTTTGGGACTGAGCAAACACTCACATACCCATTTCTAAAGGTTCAATCCAAAATAATCCAAATAAAATGAGGGGTGCTCGGAGCAAGATGGAGACCCGTTCAAATTTGAACGGTAACGTCTCTCCCACGTTTCTGCATGACGATTCTCCCGAATCCGTAATCGCTGAGCTCATATGTGTGTCTTACAATGACTCATGCATCTCCACACTATATAAAGAGGACTCTCAACAGTCCCCACAATTAGATTCTCTTTTACTCTCCTAACCCTCATTCTAAAACTCAATACTGACTTGAACATCGGAGTGTCTGCATGTACACCCCTCCACCATTCCAGTCAAAGCAACTACTTGCAGTCATCATCAAACACCGCATCGATAATCACCTTCTAATTAGTTATAATCAAGAGGGTTTGAGGTCTTCCTTAAGACATTCTATAAGTAATCTATATTTATATCTTTTACATGAAAAATTGTATAATTGTTACTTTTTCTTGTGTTTGATTTGCATTTTTAAGATAAAATTTCTTAAACTATTTTTAGGGCACTCGATGACATGATCCATTTTTTTTATGGCCATTTTCATTTATTTGATGCTTATGTGAATATATGTCCTTTGTTGCCACATATGACCACATGCACTCCAATCTCCATCGTCTTTCCCACCATCCCAGCACCATAAGGGTTGAACGTATGAGAAAGTGGTTTGACAAAAAAAGGAGTGTCAAAAGAAGTGATTTTAGTGAAGGTTGGTGCAACGATGGATCCAAAATAGAGAAATTCTTTCATGGTTTTGTCCTTAACACGTCATTTTTGAGCCCATTCAATCAAATAATTTCAATTAATTGGTTAGTGAAATAAGGGTTAAATATGTTTTTTATCCCCATAAATATACCAATTTTTCGTTTTATTCCCTCTAAAATTTTCCTTCAACTTTTAGTCCTTATAAACTTTTCAACCACTACTTTTGGTCCCTATTTTTAAGTTAATTTTATTATTTTTTAATTAAATTGTGCAGAAATGTGTAGAATATTGTAAAAATCTTTTAAAAAAAAAATTATAATTTTTTAACAAAACATTAATTTAATATGAATTTTTAACCATAAAAAATATATAAATTCATATTAAATTCATGTTTTGTTAAAAAATTCTAAATATTTTGGAGAGAGGTTCTTATATTATTATTTTTCTGAAAATTTTTATTCAAAAATATGAATTCTACATATGAATTTATTTTAAAGGAGAGACTAAAAGTGAAGATGAAAAATTTTATAGGGACTAAAAATTGAAGGTGACTGAAACGAAAAGTTGGTATATTTATAGGATCAAAAACATATTTAACCCATGAAATAGAAAAAGAATTAAATAGGTTTTAAGGGGGAAAAGACAACACAATCTATTTGAGTAACCTCCTTCAAACCCACATGACTTAACAATATCACTGATTTAATGGTACTTTCCTACACGTCCTCATCAACTTCTCCTAAGATGCTTTCAAATCCACAATATCATCTCTTGCATCGTCTTATAATCATGAAACATGCCGACTTCACTTTCATTGAATAATTTCATAAACTTCATCCTCAAAGGCCCAAAACTGATGAAACTGGAATTAGAAAGAAACTGAATTCTCCACACAATTATGAAACTTGACTTATTGGTATAATAAAAGAGATGGACAAGGTAACGGAAAAGAAGGGTGAGTCGTTCCAAAAAAAGCAGAGGGAGAGTAACTCCACTCAGAGAATTGATCGTGGATGGCAATATTTTTTTTCTTTCTTTTTTGATATTAAACTAATTAATTGAAATGTAACAAACGGTGTTAATACATGCCGCCTGATGTATTTTTAACATAGTCGTTTTGAATCTTCTTCCCCAACTTCATTCTTCTTTCCTAAACTTGACGATGATTTTCAATTTCCTCAACATATTTCCCTGAAAAAGTGTAGGCCTGATTGTGTTTGCGCACCAAGTGATTGTTGCACGACATCAACATGACCAAGCCGCGACGTATGGCAGACCAAGGCAGAACTTCGGCTTGGTGTGGGTGAAATTTTTTAAGGAGTAAAGTGACCAGGTTGGCTTGGGACTAATTTTCATTTGCATAGATTAAATACAGTACATTCCTTCCTGCACATCCTTCCCTTGTATATGATCTCAAAATGGCAACCAAAAACTTCATGCTCATTGCCAATATGTTGAGTCCCAATTTAATAAATCAATCCAAGTAAAAAAAGTGAACATATAAAACAAATTAAATCACAAATTCAAATTATTAATAGATTGGTTTAACACTTTTGTAACTCTAGTAAACGCGGCAATACAATTCATGAAGTTTCTCAAATTTTTGAGGAGACATCATGTAATCTTGTGTTGGGTAAATAGGTTAAATCGTAATGAAACGGTTCATTATATTTTATTAAAAAAGCATAAAATATTTTTAAAAAAGAAATACATGGTGATTTCACTTAAGATGTGAACTTCAAGATAACAGAACAATTCATTGTTTTACTTCATTCTGTTTGCATGGGAGGGACCATGAAAGAATGTACTAAGTAGATAATAATAAAAAATAATGCTTGCTTGTGACCAAAAGAAACTTCGGCACCTTTCAGGTAACAAAACCTCCATTTACGCAAAAAAAAATACCTCCATTTAAACATAAGTTTTCTTCATGAAAGCAATTCTGTATGGAGTAAACCAACGTGAAATTCACAAAAGTAGATCAATCGATGTTTAGGCATAAACATAGTGATTTCAATTTGAATGGAAAACTAAATAGGGCGGGGGGGGGGGGGGGACCTATTGTTTTTGGATAACAACTGAATTGGCTATACCAGCTTGGTCTATAGTCTGGTCCAAATCAGTAAGTTGTTTGGGGGGAAAACCCATTGTCTGCAGTTGGTAACTTCTTGTCCCACCAGGTCTTGATGCATCAATGAATGCTCGAATATCCCTGATTGCATGGTGGTGATTGAAGCGAGAAACCATTCGTGTACCATCAGATAACCTTAGCTGGATTGAGGTCACTGGCTTCGAGTCATCTACAACTAAACCCATTGCTGGCGCTGGAGCAGTAAGTGAGGAAGCACCGGCAGTAGTTTGACTAGGTCCACTAGCAGCTTCACCATTTGAACTGCTGTCACCTAAAGTTCTTCCAACCCCACGGAAAGCAGTATTGCGTGGCTTCACGGGTTCCTATACATACATTGCCAAAAAGAAAATAAATAAGTAAAAAATTTAAATATACAAATAGAACACAAACTCAAAGCTGATGACAATAAACAAGAGGCATACTGGATAGTTTTCATCCCGCCTTGTGAGGTTGAGACGGACAGAAGTTCGGCGATCAGTTGGTTCAAGCTCTTTGGGACATTCAGACTTCTTCATGCTCTGCATTGAGGTAAAATAATGAGAAGCATATAGTACTTGAACACTAAAACAATAGAAACCCAATTCAAGAGAAACAGAAACTCTATATTTAATTGAAAATGAAGGAACTATTATAGAAGAGAACCCTTGTAAACCCAAAGCAAAGCTCTTCATAGAATTAAAAGCGTTAATTTATCATTATCTAAGAGAAGAGATGTGGTACAAAAATGTCACAGAAAAGCTATAAGAGAAGAGATGATTCTCTCTCTGCTGAACCTCTAAGCTTTCTCACTGAAAAGGTACCTAATTATCCCCCACTTATCCTCCATTCTCCCTATTAGCTATGTCACCTCTTCGAACCTACTAGCCACATCAGCAATTGTTCTCTAACTTCTCTATTCAGATTAGTTGCTGGGCTTATGCCTAAACCCAATATCCCATTAGAAGATGACATGAATAACATCCACAAGTTGCAAATAATGGGACCAAGCAATAGTTTTCAATAAATTTAGATGTCAAGACAATTGTTAAAATTTACAAAATATGGATATAAACCACCAAATCTTAACTCGTGGAAACCAAGTTGATAGCAAGTTAAGTTACCTCAAGGAATGCTGCATTTTGCGGATCTTCCAACCTCCGTAAAGGACCATCATTGACAGAAAACCCATTCCTCCAAAAGGTGACCACGTGTGTAATTGATTCTACTGGCTGAGGAGCAGATGGCACTGCCTCGCCGGAAAGCAATCTGGCAGTTCCAGTAAAACTCCTAGACCTTGAAGGGTTTTCAGCAGGAGGCTCAACAGCTACCTGTTTAGCCTGATCAAAAATATCATCCACAGAATTACCACCCCTTGTAGGATCTTGGACAAGCATACCGCTGCGACAATGAAAACAAAAGGTACATTAAAAGGACTTTTAGCTTATGGAAACCTGTCAATTACATCAAATAAAACTAAGTTCCAAGATGGGCCTCTAACTAATTGCAACTGTCAATATAATACAATTATACAATACCTCACTAACTAACAAGTCTTTCTAAATTAAGGGTCTGTTTGAATCGATTTATTCAAGCTTTTCTAATGACATAACATTTGCGAGACTTTAAGGGAGAATTTATGAAAACAACCCATGATGTTCATAAGTTGTTTTACGCATAATTTCAAAAGTTCTTCAAAACAGCTTATGCAAAAACAATTTAAATTTGTTTTATCTTTTGATATAGAAATAGCTTATACATAAGCACTTGCCTTGTGCTATAATCTGCAAATAAGATGTTTATCCAAACAGGGCCTAAATCAAATAAAAGAGCTTTAGATAAACTAAGACATGGTCGTAAGTATCCCACAATACGTATACGATACAATACAAATATAGCCATGGCCGATATGTATCATGCAATGGATCGCAAATGAGCTTGTATCGCTGGAGTATCACTGATGGTAAGATGTTTGTTTATTCAAACAGGGCCTACTTCAAATAAAAGAGCTTATGATAAACCTAGATAGCTTATGTATAAGCTCTTTCTATAGTAAGTGATAAAATAACCCTTTTTTTTTGTATAAGCCATCTTGGACAACTTACGAAAATAAGTTGAAAATGACTAATGAACATGTGATAAGCTGTTTTCATAAGGTGTCCCAAACAGTTTCACAAAACTTACATAACTAGATAGAGGGCCTGTTCGTTTTTGAATTTTTATTTATTTTTTAAACCAAAATATCACTTTAAATTATTTTAATAGTTTTTGTTTCAGATTCTTAAAAAATGCATTTTTACCCTCAAAATGAAAAGCTATTCCTAGTAGCTTTTCCAAAATCCACTTTTTCTAAAATCAAAGAACTCAAGTGTAAGGGCTTCAAATCTTCAAAAAATAAAATAAAAATGATAGTAAACAAACAGAAATTAGCTATGCCTTTCCTCAAAAGCTCTATAAAAAAACAATCATTTTTTTTGAAACAAAATCATTTCTTTAAGCAAAAACAAATGCACCCAAACTCAAATAAGCCAATTCAAATAGTTTCTAAGAACCCGTTTGGATTGACTTATTTTTGAGATTGAGCTTATGCAAATAAATAAGCTTTTATATAATATTCATAAGGTTGACAAGGTAGTTTATGTACAGCTTATAAAGATACAATTTTCGTTAACAAGAACTTGTGAATTAACATAAAAACTTAATTATTTGCATAAACTATTTATCGTAAGCTCAAAAATAAGCCAATCCAAACAGGCCCTAAGTCAAATAAAAGAGCTTATGATAACAATGATGCATAACTAATTTCAACATTTTTTTAATAAATCACTTTTTATTTTAAATCTTTACCCAAATCACCCAAAGTATATTCTTTTATTGATCAATACTCTAAGTATATTCGACATTCAAGAAAAGAAAAGAAAAACCTAAATTTTTTTGACGTAAAAAGAAACAAAATCTCAAAATTCAGAAAACCAAAACCTCATATCACAATTAATCAGTATCAATTTAATTACAACCCTAAGCAATCACACACATTTTCATAATCAAAATCAATAAAAAGTAATGTTTTTTACCTCTTCTGACCACCAGCGTAATACTCCTGCGGATCATCAGACTCAGAATCAGAATCTTGATCGCGTTTCACATCACGCAAAGTCCGAATCCCACTTTGCCGACTACCAGAGCCACTTTTCTTACCAATCGACCTTCGAGATCGAAGCTCATACGGAGCACGTGACGGCGACTGTGACGGCGATTGCGAAGGAGGAGAATCATCAGGATGAAAATCAGGGGAAAGAGAATCGGAAGGTGAAACGGTGTCGTTTTGAGGAAGAGTAGCGGTGTCGTTTAGAGGGATAGTGGTGTCGTTGTCTAAGAAAGATGAAACGGCAGCGTCGAGATCGAAATTGTGACTTTCGAGAAAGAAAAGCGCTTCTTGTTTGGTTGAAGAAGTGATTTCGATGAAAGAATTGATTAGTGCGGTGGAATCGCTTGATGAGGGTTTCGGATTTTCGCTTTCCATTCTTTCTGTTTCTTCACGTTTTCTCTTCTCAGATTTTGATTTCATTCTGTTGTTTCTTTCTTCGCACTTTATATAGTGTGTAATGTGTATTCACTTTGATTTATTATAAATCAGGCCCACTATACAACACGTCATATTAAATTAAGATTTTTTTTTCTTTTTCTAATGATACATCTTAAAAATCTGATTACACCTCTTAATGATGATTAAAATATTCTTAAATTTAAGTTAAATTTCCAAAAGTATGAAGATTTTTTAGGTTTTATTAAGGGGAATTTAGGTTGTCTATCATATTTGTTTGATCGTTAAAAAGGTTTGAATTTCATCACATCTCAAATCATATAAATAATTGTTTATAATTGATTGAGATTATACAAAGTGTTTTAGGGATGATACATCAAAATAATCCTCTAAATTAAATTAAAGGAACAATGTAGGTGTATGATGATTATTTTTTTCAATAATAATTTCAATCTTTATATTAAAAAATATAATTTAAAACATTTTTTTTAAGAATGGTATTTTAAGGGTTTAAAAAATGATTTTTTAAATCACCGAATTTAGCGCAAGTGGTTGGTGCTGAGAGGTGTGAGTATTGCATACTCTTGAGTATGGAGTTCAACTCTTACTAATAACATGAACAAAAAATGATGATAAATGAATTGTAAGATGTTTTAAATAAAACAAATAAATCTAGATTTAGAAAGGAAAAAAAAAAGTTGGCATGAATTATATGAATTTTTTTTAGAGAGAATTATATGAATGTTATATATTTTGAAAATGTTGCCGAAAAAAAAAGAAATATCGTGAGATTTAATAATCCAACGGTGCAAAATAAATTTGTGCGTAATGCAATATTAATTTGCTTGTGCATTAGACAAATTCATTTTTTCATCCATAAAGTGCATGCTCTTGTTTGCAGTCATTTTCAAAAATCTATATGTTTCCTTGACAAAAACTTCGTAATTCATAATTCACTACCCCTTGTCCAATTATATGCCAAGCCTAGCAGAGGCTACTCTATAGTTAAAATGTAGTCCTGAAGAATCAAATAACGTTCTCCCTTTTTAGCTCTTGAATACAATTGACATTCATCACCACATCTGATGAAATGTTTGTATGAACAAATGAAATTCGTCTAAAAAAAAAAAACTGATTCTTGTTACCCAAGTATTATTGTATTTGATGAATTGACATGGGGTACTATGTGCTTACACATAGCCAACAAGGAGATTCCAATGTGTACAGACTCTATACTATCCTCAAAACTGAGTAACTGGTAAACTTGATGTCCTTTCTGCTGCAATATGTGACAGGAGCAAAAAAAATTACCGTCGTGTATTCTTTCTTGAAAGACCATTATGAATTTCCTCTTTCTACGTCTATGTGTGTTCCGTATCTGGCAAAACCTGAAAATATAGAACATTCAATAAATATTAATGCGTACAAAATCCATATAGGTGTCACAAATTTGTAAAGCACGTCGACACCGACCAAAAGAATCAAACCTTATATCCAACCTGAGCCCAAATTTGTGCGCAACCATCAGACCTTTAAGATATATATGAACATGATGATTTAATTAACATTAGCATCTTTTGCATTGCCATTCACTTGTATCCATGTTTTGAAGTGGTGTAATCTATAATAACTGCAGAGCTATTTCATAGCTACAGATGCCGAGACAGCTGCTGCCTCAGTTATTAGGGAAATAGGTTGGCAAGCCTGGAGGCAAGCACCTATATCAAATGGAAACAACTTAGAACCGTCAAATATAAGATTAACACCGGGAAGGATCGCCTCTTTACTATCGTTTTCTTCTGCTTCAGTTTTCGTTGTATCCGCTTGATTTGCATCTTTAACAGCCGTTGTGGCAGTTAAATCATCTGGAGTTAACGGGTATGATCTGCATGCACCATTCAATATAATACTCTTCCTGAGACTTAGGATAATTACGACATAAAAAATATGAGCCTTATAAAAAACAATCCTTCTGGTTTATGTTTGTCAATATAATGCTAAAAGAATTTTACGTAATGAATCTTATTGAATTAATAGAAGCTCGGCAACAAACCTAAGAACACTGCCATCAAAGCTCAACACTTTAGTTTGACTGCGCTGCCGAGTAGCAAGTTTTAACCTCTGATCGACGCTTGATCCCCCTGAAATGGGAGAAGAAGGATCTAGAAGTGGATTCCACCTTCCACTGGCATGGTTCTGAAGCTTCCCGAAAGACTCCTTTGTTAGCTGTTTCTGGTAAAGAAGCTTTGCAGTGAAACCTGTTGATTGGTACTCAGCACAAATGTCATACAACTTCTTCCTTAAGTTTTGCATCGCATCATGGTGTCCAACAAATGACCCAGACTGAAGCATCTCCGATGAAACTATCCTTCTACATATATTACTGCACAAGGTTGGACTAAATAGTGGCATCCCAAATTCCAAGCTCAACGGAACCCATTCGTACGTCCTTTCAGAAGATAACTGACCCGATTCTTTTCCAATAAATAATCTCAATAGTCGAATATAACCAACTGTCCACAGTTCCATCTTGTCGGACAAATTCGCCAACAGAGAATTCAGATTTGAATTTTCCTCGTTACAAAGTCCTAACTCTTCTCCTACAGAGGCAATAGTCCCATCTGCATTCTTTATGGGTAAAGGGATATCCAAAGTAGCTGCTTTTCCGGATTTATTAAGATCGTACTTACTGAGAGGCAGTACCAACACCGCAGAATGTTTAAGAAGTGAATTTAAACAATGTAAGAGTATACTTCCCTTCACTAAATTTCCTTCAAATTTCCTTCCAAGCCCTCCTACCGTGTTACCATCCCAAGACCATAGAAGCGCTTTCTCGCAACGAGCTAATGGAGCAGGAAGCAAGCGCATACACTGTCCTTTCATCAGAACAACTGACAGAGGCCCACTAGTTGCAGTTGAATATAATACTAATTTCATCCAAGGACTCATAGAAGAATATGTGGGAGGACCAAAATGAACTGGACCTGTAGGTCTTGGAAGAATTGAGGAATGGGAAAGAGGCGCTATGGACACAAGTATATCATAGTCACGAATAAACAAATGGTTAAGAGTTGCTGGTGCAAGAGAAGCCAAGCTTTCGGACCGGAGAATGTCTACACGATATTTCTTTTTCTTTTGCATTTCTGTTGCAACATCTGACCCTTCCACTTCTACTAGTTTATCATCGGTATGTAAATTTGTATCTGACTTATCGACATGCTGATTGTGATTACTGCCATCTTCCAAAGTATTAGAATGGACTCCATCGTCCATACTACTAGGAATATGTTCTGAGGAATCGGAAGCCTCTGCTACATTCTTCTCTGATTCAAAATTTTCTAACTCATCAGTTTTTATTACAGCTTCGTTATCACCAGAGTTTCTTGATCTGTCGGCCAAAGAGGTTTCAGGCTCAGCTATCACAGAACATGACTTATCATTGCTTGAGGTAGTGGCACCCAGTTTATCTATATCTTCCACTTCTTTTTTATCCGCAGGTATTCCACCTGAATGCAGACACTCTAACACACAACGCAGACTATATGCATGATTTGCAAATTCTTGTAGCTCTCCCTCAAATGTTGCACCCTCCAGGGTGCTAAGATCCTTGCAAAGATCAGCAATGCTGGCATGACCCAATTTCCCCGCTTCATAGAGTGTAACGGCATGAGTTTTCAGGCCTGACAAAGTTCAACAAGTAAGTTGATCTTAATAAAACATACAAACCAATCTCAACCAAAGGACAATATTGAACCCTGATTGTTCCAAGTCAAGCAGGGTAGACTCACTTAAGGGAAAGTACCTCTCCTAACAGTACGTATTTTTCTCATTCACAAGACATCATTGAAACCTTGTTCAAGAGAAACCAAGCACTTTACCACTTCAATTAACAGACATAGTAGATCGTCATTTTACTTTAGCAACAAGAAAGTCCAAAAAAGAGAAGTGGGAGAAAATGGAAACCTATATAGATTTATTAGCCCAACACATAATTATTAAATTTGAGTTTCTACCTTGATTTTTCTTGTCAGATACTTTCATTAAATATTACAATACATGCCCTAGCTGACAGTCACTGTCACACCATATCTCTTATTCCTGCTGAAATGGATTCGCATGACTGACTTTCTTTGCTATCGAGAAGCACATTAACGGAAAAAAGTAAACAACAGCAGGAGTTTTATTAAATTATTTCAGGAACCCTGTACTGTTTATAACTTTAAATTTATATACTGAGGTTTTTCTGGATTACGTATTAATCTCTTGCAATCAGTTCTAAATATAACCAGATCACTATTAAGTTGTTGTTTATGCCCCAAAACAAAAAGGTGGCCACTACTAGAAGAAAAATTATTGTCGCACATACTTTGATGTATAGCAAAACAGAAACCGGACAATTTTGGCACTTTGTAGCTTGAAATCATTATCTTTCACTAAAAACTATCGGAACTAGGGCAGGATTGAATTATAGAGCTAAAAACATCTGCATGAAATGTGAATGATAATGATAGCTTACTCGTATACATCATCATTAAAAAGTCATGAGCACCCTTAATATGGATTACTCACAACTTTTTATGTCAGATAACAGTAATATTTTAATAACATAATTCTGAGAACTAGACCAAATGAATTTAAGCTTCAAGAAAGGAGGAGCAAAAGATCTATACCTGGTGAAACCGATCCCATCATAAGGTAGGACGTAATATTAGCGTCAACTATGAAAGCAACACGAGTAAAGGCAGAACGTGGACCATTGTTTCCTGAAGCTGAAACATCCCCTTGATGAGTGGAGTCATTGTCAGTAAACATATTCTCAGAACCCTGACTAGCAACCGAAGCATCTTCGTCACTGACTGTACTTCTAGGCGACATTGGTATACTTGAATCTCCAAGAATAGATTCTGGATCAATCACTTTTGTCGCCCATCCCAAACGACACACAAAAGAAGCAGCAGATTGTAATTGTAACAATTCAGCCTGTAGGGTTGTTGCAAGCTCACGTACAGTTGCATTTTCATTTGAGACTACAAAAACTGCATACAACAGCCTGAAAACAAAAGGTCCATAATTACTCAAACTATATGGAAACATAAAATTTGAACAAAAATGATGTAAACACAGACTGAAACAGCTGCTTTACTCTTCAATAGGATCTTCATAAGACTGCTCCCTGTTGGAAACAAAACCTTCAAGCCTGGAAACTGAGCCACCATAAATACAAATATTATTGAAATCGGTACTCCAAATTTTTTTTTATTGAAATCACTTAAAGATACAGCTTTTGAAAATGGTGTTTTACATAAGTAACAATGACAAGGTTCTTAGTAGAAGAGGGACAATTTGTGTTTACTTTTAAGAAAAAAGATCTGCATATGGATTGATATCTGTTAGGCAACACTATATAGATTCTCTCCATCGCCTCCAGCCAAATCTCAGTCATTGGACTAATCTACAGCTGAGAGTATCTCTTAGCCGTTAATTGAACATCTGAGATTTCACTGGTGAGACGGGAAAGGCTAGATAAGATCTAGCTGCGTGGGCAAAAACTTCCATGTCTATCTTTATACCTGACAGGTACCCGAACCCATAACTGAATCTTAATAAAATAAAAAAATGCTCTCTCTATGTATTCAAGTACCTATTGGATTGTTTTCTATATTAATCAAATAAAATTGTAAGAGGGAGTACCACAACTTCCATGTCTATTCAATTGTTTTGGATATTTTTTAATCACTTAGGGTTGATGTATTCTTATAAATGAAACTAATTTAGATATGCTTGGTTTAGTTCAGTTGTGCTGCCATAAACAGAACTCTATCATTTCAATTTTGGGGAACCGAAATTGTTAATCCAGTTGGTCAGTTGCCTAATTTGGATCAAAACACAACTGATTCTGTCCTACTTATTTAAATTATGAAGCTTCAGATAAAAACTCAGGAATTATACTTTTGATAAAGAAGTTATCAAAGCAATGCTTATTAAGTTAAAATATATAAAACAAACCATAATCGGAATACACCTTTAAACCGGTCATCAGGATATAAAGGAACTTCAAAATAGATAAGTCCTCGTCTGCAAAGACCCCTTACGATATCAGCATCAAACATGACGAATGAATTTGCTTCCTCCTTACAGACTTTGTCTACTGTGGCCGTTTCCTCTATTGATAGTTTCTATTAAAGGTGAAAATAAATAGGCAACAAAGTAAGAGTAAATAATTGCTAGCATTTTGCCAAATGTTATTTCTCACTGCCAATGAGCCATAAAATTAGTAAATCCTCCGCTATTTTATAAGGGTGAAAGACATACCCCACCTTAAATTCCTCCAAGGTAAAGTTCACAAGACAAACTCCCCACCAGGGTTCAATTGGAAAATCCACAGGTTGAGTTGGTAAAAGTTCTTTTGCTATTGACTTGTTCAGTTTCCACATTATTTTCTGGATATTCCCAAAAGAACATTGGCAGGTGAGTAAGAAAAATATAAGTTGCAAGCATACTTTGAGCATAATGATATATTCGAGATTAGTTGAGTATATTATCCAAAACCAAATCATTGTCCCAAGTAAGGGCAAGCAAAGTTGCTGAACTCGTAAACTCAAATTGCTGAGCATAATGATTGGAAAAGAATAAATCACATATTTGATCTCTAAGTAATGTCATAGAGAATATATAATACAAGAATTTGTCTGTCTTACAAGGATCCTAACCATAAATGATTGCTTTTCTACATCGACTTCAATGGCATGTCATCTTAACAATGGTTCATTGAATTTTACTTTTTACCTATTGAACAGAATCCTAGAAAGTAACATTGAAACAAGGATTGCTACAGGTAAATATGCATACAATAGCATAGATGCAATTCAAGTATTAAATAACTTTTATATGTAACCTACAGGAAAAATATATGTAGTACCTTAGATCTGCATTTATTCATTATATCAATAAACTCATTTCTCCCAATTCCAGTAAGTCTTAAAGCATCTGCAGCACTAAAATTCGGGATGCTGTCATAAGGTTGCTCTGCAAATAATCAATACAAGCAGGAAATTTTAAAAGGCCAGTTTCTACTCAAACAAACATTTACTATTCAACATACGGAGTTTTATTTTGTTAAGGCAGATTAAGAAACAAGTGAAAAGGAAGGCAACTTTAGTTTGATATGAAGGTATTTCGTGCTATATGAAACAAAAGTTAGGCACAATCTTCATGCATGGAGCTAATTCAATTGGAATTTTAATAAGCGAGCAACATAGTTACCATTTTTCATCACTTCAAAAATCATATCACAGTAATATCTGAAAGGTGATACTCTCATTACACGACAAACATATTCTGCCAGATGATAAGGAAATAGCTGCAAGTGACAACAAGGACATTAAATGCAGATGTCCTACAGAAAAAGCAAAAGATGAGAGCATTGGCCAAAATCAGAAAAGACTGGATATATCTGGATTCTAGAGTTCTTAAATACTAAGTATAAAGATGAAAAAAATTCTCTCTTTTTCTTTAAATAAGTGATCTCAGAGCTAAAGAAACTAAGATATCCTCTAATTGCAACACCACACTTTTGACTTTCGAAGCATAATATAAAATCCAATCCTCTCCACAAAATTCTATCATTGCTTTCTGATAACTTAAGAGCAAAGGCATTTAAAGATTTGTAACAATGTTTTGATATATGTAAGTTCAAATTTCAGGAGTCAAACAGAGTACCGGACATTCTGTAAAGCACATACAGCTAGATTCTTCCGCAAGTAGCGCATCATATTTTCATAATACTCGCTTTCTTTACAAAATGTACGAGCAAAACAACTATTCCATTGAAGTCTCTTCTTTACGCAGTATTCAATTATCCTGGATAATATACCCATCGTCAGCAATAGAGAAGGAAGTATTAAATTATGAATTTACCAAAAGAAAAGAGACATGTCATTCAAGAAATTGACACATGATCCTTGAAATGAATGAAGTATATCACCTTGTGGAAACCTCATTAAAAGAAGGGAAAAAAACTCACAAATGAGAATCATCTAAAATCAAAACCTACTGTTTATTATATGGATTTTCTGGTTAAATGCGCTACAGCCTTTGAAACCAAAAGCTTCCTCGTTCCTGTGCAAATTTAATCTATTATGCCGTTGAAATGTATGCTTCTCTCTAAACAACTATCAAACACACGAAAAACTCAAACACGTGAAAAACTACGCTAATCTCCTCGTCCTTGATAATTCCATAATGAAGATATTTCTGTCGTATGAAGTCGTGAGTTTACCCTACAGGCATGACACAGAGGGAAACATAGAGGATGAAAAAACCAGATAGTGAGTAGTAGTAGTAGTAGCAGCAGCAAGAGGACTCGACTCTGTAAATATTGTTGAAAACAATAATGTAATGCAATTTCTTCTTTTTTGAAAAAGTTGTATCGTAATAATAGTTATAGAAGCTTAAGAAAAGATCTCTAATCTCTTTCTTTGAACTTCAATAATGAAAAGCCTTACCCAAAAAGGGGCGGGCATGAGTTAAACACTACTTAGGCCTCAGCTGTTCTCAATTTATCGGTGACTCTAAGAAAAGAAATGTTGTTTTTAGTGAATCCGTGGTAAAAACTAAATAACAATTTAACTCTTTCAACAGTCATAAGAATAAAACATGTATGGGTAAATAACTTAAATAAACACATATGTAAAATTGTTTCTATAATCAAAGACATATTCAAGTTAAACTATTTTCAAACAAGTTTTAAACTGTTTCTATAAGCCATCCTCTCAAACCTACTGAAATAGGTTAAAATAGCTTAAGAACATGCCTCTCTCAAACACTTACACAGGTGTTTGTGTTATAAGATAAGCTCAAATAAACTGCAAATAAGCTCTTTCCAGTTAAGTAGAGCTTATTTAAGCTTCCTTAATGATAAAGTATTTATAAGCACTGTTGAATTACTCAGTGATTATTATGTACTTAGTGCATGTTTGGTTCCATTTTTAGAGTAGCCAAAATTGATTCTAGAGGTGTAGAATTATTTTTGACATGTTTAGTTGCTCTCGACTATAATTGATTTTGACTCCAGAAATGATTCTAACTTAAACCTATAAATTGAAGCTTTTGATTCTAGAATTGATCTTTACACTTAAATTTATTCTTTATCTCACTTTTATATGAATGCATACAAATATAAATCACTTAAATTTACTTTCAACTCACTTAGACTCGAAATCCATTATACAAAATCAATTTTTGTTACCATAGAAGCAAACACACACGTAATTAAGTCAGATAAGTTCTTATTTATAATTATTAAATACCAACCATAAGAGGTAATGAAGGAAATTAGTATTTGTTACCTTGCCATCCATTCTTCCTTGGAATGAACCGTTTGATGAAGTCGTCTAGGAAGATTCTCCCATTGGCATTCTTCCTTAATCGCTTTTTCCAACAACTGTTCCTCAACTGTCGCTGGAGCACGCTGCATTTTTCACCACTCATTCAACAACACCACAGTACCTACAAAAAAAAAAGAAGGAAATAAATCCGCGACTAATCTAAGTTGGATTGATTAATGAGATAATTGTTGATTACGCACATAGATAGAATTATTAAGTATTATATAACTAATTAATATAACTTAACTGACTGGTGTAACTGATTATTGTAACTAACTACTTCATCTTATAACATATTAGATTAGAAGTTAGAACCTTGGAATTGAAGATACGATCAGCGATGGCTCAATCTGGGGATTCGCGAAACCAGAAACGTTAATAATAGAAACCAAAAACAGAAATGAAGGATTGAATTGAAGCAATTGGATTAACGTGAATTGATGGGATGGGATACGTGATTAGCGTTGAATTGATGGTGTTAGTGGGAATGTGGATGAGAGAAATGGCGAGAGTGTTGGATTCAGCTTCATCATGGTTTGGAAATTGTAATGTGGAAATTGTTCTTCTTTTCTTTATTTGCATGAGAGCGATCGATCTCAACAAAAAGATGATCCTAGTTGCATGGCATTTGCCTCGATTCATTGTAATAAAAACCATGTTTATACTATGCTCGAGTGGAGAGTAGACATACAATTTTAGATGCATTTATTACTTTTTTTTTCAACTATACCCTTGTGGTTAGTATTAGGTAATTACCTAGTAACACATTTTGGTTAGTCCGGTTTATAATAAACATTTGACTTTTTTGATTCATTATATAAATCATGTATTTGGTCTATATTCTAGACAAGGTACATCGATTACTCAATGAATCTAAAAAGTTAATTTTTTTTGATAAATAGGAGCGGAGGGAGTATTTAGTACTAGCAACACATTTTTCAGAGAAATTTATTACTCCAACGTAAGATTTAAAAGGGTGAGAAACAAAAGATTTTCCAACATATAAGATTTTAGAGGGGAATTTCGAACAACTACAAGGAATCACAATTTATACGTGGGACAAGATGGCAAATGATATTAGAAAAGTGTCAAGAGACGTTGGGAGAATTAGAAAAGAGTCGAAAGAGACGTTGGAAGAATCAAGAGGTTTTGAACTTATGGGTAAAAAATTTGGTGGTGGAATGAAAGTGTTCAAGCTAGAGTGAGAATAAAAAAGAATATCTTAAGGAGTGATAAAAGTGTAAAAAGACTGAAACTTAGGATAATTAGAAGGGGGCTAAGAAAGAGACTAAGACAGAAGTGAGTGATGCAAGGAAGGAGAAAAATTTATACATAGGCTTGCTAAGGAGAGGAAAAGAAAGACAAGAGATTTGGGTCAAATGAAGTGCATTAGAGATGACGAGGGCAACGTTTTGGTCCAAGAAAGGGATATAAAAGATACATGGAAGAAGTATTTCCACAAACTATTTAATGAACGATATGAGATCTTATCAGGCTTAAACAAACTAGAAATGAGAGGAGGATTGAAACTATAACAATTATCATCAGATTTAATAACAAAAGGTAAAAAATGATGACTAATGGTAAGGTGGTTGTGCCTGATAACATACAGTGGAAATGGGGATATACAAAATTGTGCAAATTATAAGGAGAATTAAACTTATGAGTCATACCATGAAATAATGGGGAAAAATGATTGAATAGAGACTATGAAAAGAGACTCAAGTTACTGATAATCAAATTGGTTTTATGCTTAGGAGGTAGACCTTATCTTTATTGCTTTAGTTTTGAATGTATTTATAGAATATATCAAAGAGCTAGTAACGAGATGTATGCTTTTTGCAGATGAGGTATTCCTGCTTTAAGAGTCGAAGAAGGAATTGAATGAGAGGTTGGAGAATTGGAGACAAGTCTTAGAAGCGTAAGATTTTCGCACCAACAAAAGTAAGACGGGGTATATGAAATGTAATTTCAACAAAATGTGAAGCATTTCTACCTTATAGGTGAAAGTTGAAGATCATATATCCTACAACAAGTTACATAGTGTAAATAGCTTGGGTCTATAGTGCAAAGCGAAGAAGAAATGGAAGCTGATGTAAATCGTCAAATCCAAGTTCGATGGTTGCAATGAAGAAGAGGCTCGAGTGTTTTATGTGAAACGAAAGTACCACTCAAGAAGAACGGAAAATTTATTGGACAACTGCAAGAGTGACATTGTTATATGAACAAAGTATTGGACGATGAAGAACCAACACAAGAACAAAATGAGTATATCGGATATGAAAATGTTGTGTTGAATGTGTTGAAAGATTAGATGAGATAAGATCAGAAATGAAAATATTAGAGAGAGTTGGGGTAGCACATATAGTAGAAAAGATGATAGAAAATAGATGTAAGTGATTTGGGTTGTTGAGAGAAGACTTATATGTTCTCTAGTAAGAATGGTATATCAAATGGAATATAGTTAGATTCTTAGATGTAAAGGAAGATTTAGAAAAAACTAAGAAACTATTAGGATCAACTTGGTAATCAATGAGTTCGACCAAATGAAATATAGTTGATGATAGAATATTGTACCATAATTTGAGTCATAAAGTCGATCTTATTTTGTAAGATAAAACTTGGTTGTTATTGTTTATAACATTTCTCGTAATGGTTAGGATCGAAACTCAATCAATCAATTCCTCCCTCCCTCGTAATTGCATCAAACTTGCAAGTATAAGGACGAGTAACATTTGGGTGACACTGTAGTTGGTGACATTGGCTAACCACAATATCACAAATGGTTATTTTATTTCTTTTTCATAAGATTTTATTGTTCGTTTGTACACTTGTGACATTGTGGTTGGCTAATGTCACCAATGTCACAAAAATACTATCAGTATAAGGACACCTACACGTAACGGGCGCTTTCGCATTGGAAATTTTCAAATGATGGATATCTCTCCATTATTATGTCAACAATGATGTTTGATTTAATAAGATGTGCTTGTTAAGGATTGGTCCAATGAGATTACTTTTTGTAATAAATAATGAGATTAAGTTTTAGGAAAAAGTATAAATGCAATTCTTTTTGTGTTTTTAGTATGGTTCTTAACTACATTCATTATGATTTTTTAAAATATATAATTTTTTAGAGTTTATTATTTTAAAAAAAATGTATTTTTTAGTTAAGAATCATATAAAAACACTTAAAGAATGACACCTAAATTTTATCTTATTTTGTATAATTAATAATGTAAAATATTTTTACACGTGTTTCAAATTAAATTTTGTGAAATAGATATTTATAAACATATTACGGGAATGTTGTGTTTATGAGGATTGATTTTATCATATAAAAAGGCCTAACAACGCAGCATATTACCCGCATTCTATTCTAATGTAAATAATCATTTATATAATTTATTGACAAATAATTCTTGTCATAAAAAAAAAACCTTAAAATATAGGAATACCATTTGATTGAATTATTTTTTATTTTTTGATAAAAAACATTTGTTTAATTTTTTAAGCACATACCGTGTTTCGCGTGGTATTTTTTTTTTTTTCTCGACAGAGTACAGACGGCAGTCAGCGACTGAACTGAGTTGAGCTTGAGCAGCGTCGATATATTGCCAAAAAAGTAAATTATTTAAATAATAACCATACGTTGCACGCGTTAATATTATATACTCTATTTCGTGTGAATATAAGAGAGACGCTGTAGAAGAAGACTATCATATACGCATAGCCATGGCAGTTCACTCTACTTCAAAGCTCAACCTCATTTTATGCTTATCATCAATCCTTTTGTTACTTTCTTCTTCTCATGCACAAGCTCAATCTCACTCTCTTAAATACTGTGGTAACCTTTACTTTACTCTCTGTTTAATATCATGATGATTTTGTTTTAACATTGATTATTGTTGTCTTATATTATGTTAATTGTAGATACAATACAATTATAACAGAACACTATATATGGGTCAAAGGTTGTTGTTAATCTTTGATGGCTACCTTAATTAGAAAGTGGAATGGGGTTTCTGTTTAATTTTTCATTTTAAACAGTTTTATTTATTTTTACCCTTTCCTATGTTTGTTAAACTATTTCTCTATGCAGTAAATCAGGTTAATTCTAACTTGCAATTAGGGAGAGACAATTATAATAGACCCGACACATAAGACAAGGTGTCAAAGGGTGTTCAGTGAATTTGAACTCGAATCATTTAAATCTTTGTTGCCTTAATAATGGAATGCAATTCCTGTGTGATTTTTAATTTAAATTTATTTTTTAATTTGATTATTAGTAGCTTTTCTGTTTTTTGTAAATATGCAAATGTGCTGTGGTAGTGGTACTGTAATGAGTCGTACATTGCAGAGCCTCATCCAAATCCAATAAGTGGGATTTACAGGTCTAGAACATGTTTTCATCTAATGAACTGGTTTTTTAGGATAAACTCTCCTTTTGGGTTGATGCGGCTTTTAATTACAGGCCAACTTCACCGAAAGATACCCATGAAGGGTTCTAACTAGCATAGCGTTTGGATATAGAACATTAGACTTTTAGTGAAGTGTTGTGGAGTGATTTCATTGAGACTTTTAACTAGGAGTTTTTCTGTTTGGACAGTCTTTCGAAATGCGTTCCACGTTTGAACCTATGCTTTAACTATAAAGTATTTTAGTAGATATCTGACTTTCATTATCAAACTCTAAAATACCGAGTTCTTAAAGTAAAATCTTAAGCTACGTAAGGACTTCAGCACGTGTGTAATGTGATGTGTGAGCTTTGGTGTTGATACCAACAGCTAGCTAACTTTGATAACATTTTTCTTAGTTATATTTTTTGAATTATTTATCTATTGATTTGAGTTTTGTCCTATGCAGAAAAGGGTGCAAACTATGCAGTGCAGATCAGCAATGTAGAAATATTACCTAACCCTGTGGTCAGAGGAGAGCCATTCACCTTCAAAATCAAAGCTTATACTGGTCATACTTCTTTCCCTCCTTGAATTCTTTTCATGAACCCAAAATTGGTCATGTAATTTTTTGCTGTCGGATACTTTTGGAAGGAGGGTTGGTACTTGTACACCATCATCAGTAATTAATGGATATGGTATGTTTCTTTCTTTCTTTGATGCAGGTGAACCAATTCTTAGTGGTGATTTAATATATGAAATTTCATTTCCTGGGATAGAAGGACAACCTGCTATATTTCACCATGCTCTCAGTGAGGAAACACCACTTCCCGTCGCTCCAGGCCACTTTTTGCTCACTCACACCGAATTATTGCCTCCCGTCACTCCACCGGTAAGTTTCTCTTTTAGGTTCTAGCTTTAAATAGGCAAAACGTATTGTGAAATTGATGTTCGTAACAAGGAAGTAGTGATAATGATGATGATATTCTGTTATTCGTGATCAAGAGAAATTGATTTTTCATCTTCATCCCCTGCCTGTACTGGCTTTATCTTTACGTGTAAGCTGTTGCAGCTAATAAATTTTTGTTGAATAATTTTTGTTTTTTTTATCATCAATTAAAATTTTATTTTTAGAAACTTCTATATCTAATTCCTTACTACTACTCTATAACTCGATCAACTTTATAACTCTATACTCTGATACCTTGCATCCGTTAAGGTAGTGTTGTTTTAGTCTTCAACAATTTCCGATATATATAGCATTTTTGTGTTTCGTTAACATTTAATTCAGCTAACTTGTTGAGTTCATTTCTTAATCTCCATTATAATCGTGGTTCTTTTGCAGGGTACCTATAATGTGAAGCTGACATTTAAGGATCAGAACGACAAGCAGTTAACTTGCGTTGTCTTTCCCTTCACCATCGGTGCAAAATCTTCAGTATCTGCTATTTAACTGTCTAGAACTAATCTGAACTTTGATGTTACTTCAGAGTTGTGTATGGTTTAGCTTTGAACCCATATGTGAACAAGTGAAGTGCCATGCTACGGGCTATTAATGTTCTTTCACTTATAATAATAAGTTGCCCGAGCCGAATTTTAACTGTCGCATTTCATCTTTGATACTGCTATGCTATCACATTTCATCTGTGTTGTTACATCTTTAATAAAGTTTAACCTATAACAACAAAAGTAAATATCTGCTACCTGTTCATGTTAATTTTTATGGTGTTCATCGACCGGTCTAGCCAAATGCAGACTGTATAAACTTAAAAGTGAAAAAACCAAAAACTGAATTAGTTTTTTTAGATCGAATTGATTTTTAAATCTAGTCTTGAAAATCAATCTAATCAAATCTCAAATTGAATTTTCACTGTACACATATAATTTTGATTATAAAAAATAATAATAAAACTTATGTAAATGTATATTCAAAGCATAATAAATGATATTTGCCCACATTTTGGACATACTTGGGACAATTTTGTCATTCCATTTTTAAAAGAGGGGTAATTCAGAAATTTCGCACACCTTTACTTCTTCCCCTTTCCTCTCTCTTCCCACAACTTTCAGTGGTAATTTTTCAAAGGCAGTGTTATTATGAAATACTATAATGATTTGGAATCAGCTAGTTATGTATAGAATATCACTAACTATAAAATTAGTTTTGAATATGTGAACTGAGAAATTTTGTTTGATCACTTGTGAGTTGTGAAGAACAACACTATGGTGTGTGTTGTATCTGTCAAGCTTGGGAACCTTGAATCCTGTACCAATATATGCACCTTACTCTTATTGAACCTTTGATTTTAACGATTTGGCCGAAGACATCTCCACAATTCGTCTTAATTTGTTTGGTTGTGCTAGATGCAAAAATCAGATTCATAACTATTCAGAATTTCGGTGGCAGAATGACTATTCTCTCTCTCTCTCTGAGAAAAGCCACCACCGTAACCTTTTTTCTCGGCCACACTACAACTCTTTGGTGAAGCTCTGTTTTGACTTTTTCTGCACCTTTTCACGGCGTTTCTCTCCTCTATCACGGTGGTTGATCTCTCCCCCTTCGCACCTTCTGCGAGGGTTTTCATCTCCGTTGGTTTATTTTCGAGCGATCCTTTGTCTACTCCGATCGTCGTGACTCATGGTTTGTCCGTGGCCGTTCATGGCTCGTTTGGATACGTCGTTGCCTACGGCGGCGCCCATACCGGAATCTGGAAAGTCTGGTAGGTCCTTCGCTCAGGTTCTCTCCGGTGGTTCTTCCGGTGACACTTCTCTGACAAAATTACCTCCCAAGGTGGTTATGGGAGCTTCAGTTCGTATCAAAATTTCACAAGCTGCCTACGAATCTGGTTTGGCTGTGTGCAGGTTCAACCTCCATGGTCGTTTGACACTACACAAAGGGGATTCTCCGTTAACGACGCAAGCCTTGAAGCTCAAGCTTAACAACTTTTGGCCCCAATTGAGCAATTGGAATCTGATTCCCCTTGGTAAGGGTTTCTTTGAGCTTTATTTCAGTTCAATCGAGGATATGAAGCAGGTTTGGGCCAGTGGGGTTGTTAATTTGAAACCTGGGTTCATGCGTTTCTATGGTTGGACGAAGGACTTCATCCCAAAGGTTCAGGCACAAACTCACGCACATGTTTGGGTTAGATTCCTGCAATTGCCGCAAGAATACTGGGGACGGCAGACACTTTTTGAAATTGCGTCAGGTTTAGGTACACCCCTTACCATCGATGAATCAACTCAATCCAGACGTTTTGGACTTTATGCTAGGGTCTTAATTGAGGTGGATCTGCAAGAGAAGTTGTTTGAGTCTGTGATTGTGGAGAGGGAAGGGCATGCCCTGACTGTTATGATCCAATATGAAAAAGTTCCTCTGTTTTGTGCAAATTGCAAAACCATAGGTCATAGTATCCATTCTTGCTCAAAATTGCATGCTGGTAGAAATATTCAAACTAATAACAGCACTCATAATGTGAATCAGAAGGTTCAATCCAAACCTGATACATCCTACAGAAACAATACTAAGCTTCCTTTGCATAAGGTTGATGATGCTAATGTCAATGCTAAAGCTCACAATATAGCGGTTAGTAATAAACCTGCTAAGACTCATATTGACACTCATGAAGCTACTTTTGTTTAAGCTGATGATTTTGAGGAGGGTGAATTATCAGCTCCTGAAAACAATGATTTGGAGATCTTAAATACTGAACACCATGCTATGATTCAGAATCCTAACAATGGAAGTAACTCAAGTCTTAATCTACACAACGCTTTTGAATTGCTTGCAAGTGGCTCTGAACATGTTACAGGGGTAGCTCAACCAAATGAAGAGGAATCCACTCTCATTACACTGGATGTGTACATTGTAAAAAATCCAAATGTGGAGGCTAATTCCTTAGGGAAGGAGATCTTGACTCAAAGCACTAACATAGAGGCTTCTTGAAACGCACCGTTTTAGATTTTAGGAAAAAAAAAAAAAAGGACAACAAATAAAAAAATAAATAATAATATATATAAACTAGAGCCTACCCCACCCCTCATTTTTTAACGAGAACTTTCTAGTTCTCTCTTTCACCTTCTACTTCCATCTCCATCCTTCACCTATGACCATTCTTCTTCTTCCCTATTTCAATCACCAAAATCCTTTCAAAATTCAAACACTCATGAGAAGAATTTTGATATCTAAGAAAACTTTTCCCTAATTCTACAAATACACTTGGATAAAATTTTGGCATTTAGTTAGGTGCTCTAGAGAAAGAAGAGAATACCCGTTCATTGAAACACTTAGATTCTTTGAGGTTTTGAGAAACATAGAGTCATAGTACCCAGCAAGTACTATGGTGAAAACAATTAGTGGGTATATTACAATATTATGGGACCAAAAGAAATTGCAATCCTGTGCCACGGTTTTGCTCCTCAAGAATCCAAAACCATGTTGCTGCAATGGAAAAATAAAATAAAATGAAGAAGCTTGAATCAGTTTTGTTGTGCTTCGGCTTTTCTTGAAATGGGTATGTGGGCAGCTGCTTTCAATGTTTCTCCTAGGATGGTTGAACAAATTTAGTTGATTCGTCGTATCGGTGAGTTGATAACGATCATTATCACATATTTTCACTATTAATATTATTGATATTTTGATAATTTTCTATGTTAAAGTGTTTGTAAAAATGGGGAACACACGCTTTGAACATTTTTCTTCTCATCGATACTTATGTTTAAAGTCATCAATATTATTATGGTCTCTGATTGGATTTATCTATGACTTATTTAGCAAATGATTTGAAAATAGAGGTTTGGTTGCATATACTATGACATGGGTTTTGAGATATGGAGAAGTACGGTTTTGGTTTTTAGGAATTTCAGATACTAATATATACTCACTTTGACGCTACTTATGATTTATAAAGTATTGGATTTGAAATGGAGATTTGATTACATATATTTTGTGCATTAGTGTTGATATGTTCCTAAAACTAGATTTGACTAGTTGAGATGTTGTGAAGCATGGTTTTGAAATTTGTGTTTTTCGAAGATTTTGATATTCGATTTGGATTGGATTTGAATTTTGATTTATTTACGATTATAAGTAATAGATTTATCATTGAGTTTTGATGGTACATGTTTTGGCATAGTTTCTATATGTTGTGAAATACGGTTTTAGAGACATTTTGAGAATTATGTTTTGAGAATACGATTATAATTGAGACGACCTAGGTGCACCTAGTATGTGATTTCAATTAGCTAGAGTTACCCCGTTAGATGGAGCCGCCCCTATGGAAAGGCCGCCATTAGGAGGAGAGGGCTATCAATGAGAGGTAAACTCCCTAATTGAAAATGTTTTACACTTTGTTTTGAGTCGAGAGAAAAGAGCTATCCGTTAGATGGAGCCGCCCCATGGAAAGGCCACCATTAGGAGGAGAGGGCTATCAACGAGATGAAGCTAGTTCTCGATAAACCCATTTTGATTATTTCACTAAATGGAGTTTTCTATATTTTCTTTAGAGACTTTTATTATGATTTTCGGCAATATATTTTTAAAGGCTTTTATTATGATCTTCGACATATATTTTTAAAGGTTTTTATTATGATTTTCGGCAATATATTGTTGAAGGCTTTTGTTATGATTTTCGGCGATATATTTTTCTAAAGGCTTGGAGTAAGTTATACCAGAAGGATAAACTCGCCGTTTAAAGGGTGTTATAAAAAACTTCCCTAATAATTTTGTTCATTTTATTACAGTTTGGTTAAACAAACTAAGAGCAACATATTTGTTATGTCGGCGACATGGGATTTCAGAAATATTCTTATTTTATTTTGGATTAATAGAATTTTATACGGTTACTAGTTTTTGTAAATGAACATTAGATTTGAGAAACTTAATTATTCGTGCCCATGTGTGTTTCCCTTCTAGTTGGTGGTGGTTGTTGTCTGCTCACTAAGTCTTTGTGACTTACCCCTTCTTCTTACATTTTTTTTTTTTTCAGATTTAAAGTCAAGTGCGTAGAAAGCTTGTAGCAGAGTTAAAGATTTGTCAATGTCATGTTTTTGGTAGGTCTCCTATATGTATAAACTAGATGGTCGATGTATCTGCAGCTATTGGTAGTCTAGAAATGTTTTGATTTGAATTGTACAAACATCTAGTTATGTCACTTTGAGATTCAGCTGATAATACAAGTATATAGACAAGATTCATATCTTGGAAGTAATCAAAATACAGAGGATACTCTGTCGAAATTTCATTGGATATTATTTTAAGTGAAAGTCAATTTGAAAATTATTTAAATTATAGTTTGTCAAGTGTTGTCATTAGGCTTGCCGGACTAGGATGTTCTAGTTCGTGCGCCGGTCACGATTGTGAATTTTGGGGTCGTGACAAAGTTGGTATCAGAGCTCGGTTTGTAGGTCCTAATAGCTGCAGACATAGAATGAACATAGATTCTTGCTAGTAAATTGTGAACCGCGGCACCATTTACTTGCAAAAATCTATTTGCATTCTATGGTAGTGTCAATTGTTATCCAATCTTATTATCTCTTTTGGTCTTTGAATTGTCTGATTTTGTTGTCGTTTCGTCCTATTTTTGGTCAATTTTCTTTCATTCGGCGAGGATGTCATCCAATTCTATGATCACCACTAGAAGGGAAGTTAGTTCCTTATGGGTTTATTGCCCAACCTTAAGACCCTATTCAAAGTGGCCGTGGTCGGTCCGTACATGTGGTCGACTACAAATAAATGATGGAGGATGTGGTGTTCATATCAATGGATGTGTTTGGGTTGCAGGAGTAGTTAGTGTTGATACTTTATTGAGTTTGATGAAGATTTTAATGATCTTTTATATTTAATGATGGTGTTTCTGAACAAATCATGTTGGTTAGTTGGATATAGTTGGATACTAGTGAGTAGAATGCCGTTTGCTGAATAGAATGTGATCAGAATTCATTACTGCCTACGGATAGTCTTTAGAGATATAGTGACACAATTGTTATTTTAGTAAGGCTACTGGAAATCCAGCACTGGGTAGGAAATCATGTTTAGTTAAAACCTCTTAATATCATAAAATTTATACTTGGACTCACAATAGAATTGTTGAAATGCTATGGTTCTTAGCATGGGTCAATCAAAGGTGACCCTGTTCTAGATTTCAGGCCTATCAATAATTTAGGAATTTAAGTATTGATGATAGATGCTTGTTGCCTAGTAGTTTCTTGAAATACCTGCCTAAATTTTAGACTAGACGTCAATATGGGTGTTGTGTTTTTGTTCGGCATTACACTTCATATTAGGCAACAAAAGCTTAGGGGATGTAGTAGACCAATTTTTACAAGAAATGAGTTGAATGATTACACATAGATTTTTCTTAGCGTGATGGTGAAGTTATATTTGGTTATTAGGAACAACAAATATAAATATCATAAATGGATAGTATAGTAGACAAACTTTTGGACACAACACAAAGCCGTTGATTAGATCATGGGGCATGTAGGTAATTCACTTTTCCTCAGAGTACTTTTGATTCTACAATGGTTGAGTCGACTCTGGAAATACCTTGTTTCAAAGATAAAAAGGTATGATTTCAATGTGGTTAAGTATGTTATATTAGGAGGGATCATCATTGGTAGCTACGACACAACTATTATCTAGTCATGCATTAACATAGTTGTGTTGGTTCAAATTTATAAGGTTTTGAGTGTGAATTGGTTGCCCTTCCATCATGCCACCCTAGTCTATTATAAAAAGGTAGCGAGACTTGAGATATTGGGTAATCTATTTTCTACTTTTTAGAAAAACCTGGTTGGGTAGCATAAAATTTCGCCTTGGGTTTAGGAGCTAACAAGTTATTGCAAAGAGGTTGTCAAGAATAATTAGTTTTGATTATGGATGTACAAGTGAGTGAAGAAGAATTATAAAAAGTTCCAAAAAAAAAAAAACATTTGGGTTTCCTGATGTTGTCCTGAAGAACTTCTTGGATTGTCACCTGATAGTGAGATTGGATTCTCTATATACTTGGTTCCTACCACTCGACCCACGTCCATACCTCTTTATCGAATGACCTAGAATAACTTACCTTGTTAAGGGACTGACCTCAATAAGAGATTTATTGACCTAAGTTCGTTTCCTTGAGGATTAATGATATTGATTATACGTAAGGAAGATAGATTGGTGTGACTGTGTGTAGTTTATAAACAAGTGAATAAGGCGATAGTTAGGAATAAATAGTATTTACCATGCATTTATTAGTTGTTTGACCAACTTCAAGAAGCTTAGTGTTTTCCAAGATTTATTGAAGTAGGGGTATCACTAGTTGGATATTAAGAGTGAACATGGCAATAATAATTTTGCTCTTAAGATTTTGAGACATTTTGAGACATTATCTATATGAAAGAACTTTCTTAGATTTATAACAACCACAAAGGTCTTAGTATAACTTAAATTTAAGACAAACAAGGTGGATGCAGTTCTCTTAAAGACTTTTATTGCAAAGACCTGTATCACCTTGAAAAGTCAAATGTTGTTGTAAATGTTTTGAGTAGGAAGCACATGGGTAGTCTTACTCATTTAGACAAAATGAAGGGACCTATAATTAAAGGGTTACAAAAACTTGTTGGGAGTGAGATTCAATATTTTTAGCTTGATTATTCAATAACATTATTGGTAATGTGTAAATTTGTTCCACCATAGTTTACAATATCAGAGAGACTTAGTTAAGATTTAGACTAGGTAAAGTGGATAGATAATGGGACGAATAGTAAAGTTACAAATTTCTTAGTTGATTTCGATGGTGTTTTTGTGGTTAAAATTTTGATTGTGTATTACAAATGTTGGTGATATATGGAAAAAAAAAAATATTAGAGGAGTTTCATCATTCTTGTTATATCATCCATTTAGGTTCTAATAAGATGTATCAAGATTTACAAGAATTATACCGGTGAGAAGGGATGAAGAATAATGTAGCATATTTTGTCTTTAGGGGCTTGTTGTGCCAAAAGGTAAATTTTGAGCACCAAAAGTCAGCAAGTTTAATTCAACCTTTTAAAATACTTAAATGAAAGTGGGAAGTTATTCTGATGGATTTCGTTACAGGGTTACCACTAACTCAAAGAAAGTTATGACTTGGTGTAGGTGAGAAAATAGTGGTTGACCAAGTCTTCACATTTCTTACAATGGTGTATCGGTCTCTACTATCTATGATAGCAAGGCTTAGTTTACTGCTCTATTTTGGAAGTCTTTCAAATTTGAATTGGAAGCCCATTTGAATCTTAGTACAACCTTCATCCTAAGAATGATTCTTAATTAGTGAAAGTTGTACACGTCCTAGAGAATATACTTCATACTTTTGTTCTTGAACTTTGAGGAATTTAGGATCGATATTTATAAGATGGAATTTGGATATAACAGTAGTTACCAATCTATTGTTCAGATGTTACCCTTGGGGGCTTTGTATTGTAGGCAGTGTAATTGTTATATAGGTTGGTTAGAAGCTTGAAAAAAAAATTGATTCAAGATGTTATTTCAAAGATTAGATTGATCAAAGATCGTTAAGTAATAACTTAAAGCACACAAAGGACTTAGGTTGACAAGAGGTGCTTCCTTTTTATTCACAGTTTGAGAACATTTATTTTTACGAGCATTATTAGTGGAAGGACTTTGCGGTGTAGTAGAACGACAAGATAAGACCAAAGTTTTTGGGACGTTTAAGATTGTAGCTTATGGTTGGGTACTTCCATTGGTTTTCTCAACAGTTCGTCCGGTCTTTCATATTTTTGTCTTTGAAAGTACCTTTATGACCCTTCTCATGTAATTAGTCAAGAAGATGCGCAATTGGATGAGAATTCGTCATACACGGAGCATCCGGTGACTATTACGGATAAGCAAGTGAGATTTTATGCTCAAAGGGTATCATTTAAGTAAAGATTCTATGACAAGGGATTATCCGACGAAATAATAACATAGAACACAGATAATTCATGTGTCAAGTGACCACACTTATTTGAAAGTCGAGTTGATTAGTTTAAATTCGAGGACGAATTTTCTTAAGTGAGGAAGAATGAAACGCACCGTTTTAGATTTTAGGAAAAAAAAAAAAAAGGACAACAAATAAAAAAATAAATAATAATATATATAAACTAGAGCCTACCCCACCCCTCATTTTTTAACGAGAACTTTCTAGTTCTCTCTTTCACCTTCTACTTCCATCTCCATCCTTCACCTATGACCATTCTTCTTCTTCCCTATTTCAATCACCAAAATCCTTTCAAAATTCAAACACTCATGAGAAGAATTTTGATATCTAAGAAAACTTTTCCCTAATTCTACAAATACACTTGGATAAAATTTTGGCATTTAGTTAGGTGCTCTAGAGAAAGAAGAGAATACCCGTTCATTGAAACACTTAGATTCTTTGAGGTTTTGAGAAACATAGAGTCATAGTACCCAGCAAGTACTATGGTGAAAACAATTAGTGGGTATATTACAATATTATGGGACCAAAAGAAATTGCAATCCTGTGCCACGGTTTTGCTCCTCAAGAATCCAAAACCATGTTGCTGCAATGGAAAAATAAAATAAAATGAAGAAGCTTGAATCAGTTTTGTTGTGCTTCGGCTTTTCTTGAAATGGGTATGTGGGCAGCTGCTTTCAATGTTTCTCCTAGGATGGTTGAACAAATTTAGTTGATTCTTCGTATCGGTGAGTTGATAACGATCATTATCACATATTTTCACTATTAATATTATTGATATTTTGATAATTTTCTATGTTAAAGTGTTTGTAAAAATGGGGAACACACGCTTTGAACATTTTTCTTCTCATCGATACTTATGTTTAAAGTCATCAATATTATTATGGTCTCTGATTGGATTTATCTATGACTTATTTAGCAAATGATTTGAAAATAGAGGTTTGGTTGCATATACTATGACATGGGTTTTGAGATATGGAAAAGTACGGTTTTGGTTTTTAGGAATTTCAGATACTAATATATACTCACTTTGACGCTACTTATGATTTATAAAGTATTGGATTTGAAATGGAGATTTGATTACATATATTTTGTGCATTAGTGTTGATATGTTCCTAAAACTAGATTTGACTAGTTGAGATGTTGTGAAGCATGGTTTTGAAATTTGTGTTTTTCGAAGATTTTGATATTCGATTTGGATTGGATTTGAATTTTGATTTATTTACGATTATAAGTAATAGATTTATCATTGAGTTTTGATGGTACATGTTTTGGCATAGTTTCTATATGTTGTGAAATACGGTTTTAGAGACATTTTGAGAATTATGTTTTGAGAATACGATTATAATTGAGACGACCTAGGTGCACCTAGTATGTGATTTCAATTAGCTAGAGTTACCCCGTTAGATGGAGCCGCCCCTATGGAAAGGCCGCCATTAGGAGGAGAGGGCTATCAATGAGAGGTAAACTCCCTAATTGAAAATGTTTTACACTTTGTTTTGAGTCGAGAGAAAAGAGCTATCCGTTAGATGGAGCCGCCCCATGGAAAGGCCACCATTAGGAGGAGAGGGCTATCAACGAGATGAAGCTAGTTCTCGATAAACCCATTTTGATTATTTCACTAAATGGAGTTTTCTATATTTTCTTTAGAGACTTTTATTATGATTTTCGGCAATATATTTTTAAAGGCTTTTATTATGATCTTCGACATATATTTTTAAAGGTTTTTATTATGATTTTCGGCAATATATTGTTGAAGGCTTTTGTTATGATTTTCGGCGATATATTTTTCTAAAGGCTTGGAGTAAGTTATACCAGAAGGATAAACTCGCCGTTTAAAGGGTGTTATAAAAAACTTCCCTAATAATTTTGTTCATTTTATTACAGTTTGGTTAAACAAACTAAGAGCAACATATTTGTTATGTCGGCGACATGGGATTTCAGAAATATTCTTATTTTATTTTGGATTAATAGAATTTTATACGGTTACTAGTTTTTGTAAATGAACATTAGATTTGAGAAACTTAATTATTCGTGCCCATGTGTGTTTCCCTTCTAGTTGGTGGTGGTTGTTGTCTGCTCACTAAGTCTTTGTGACTTACCCCTTCTTCTTACATTTTTTTTTTCTTTTCAGATTTAAAGTCAAGTGCGTAGAAAGCTTGTAGCAGAGTTAAAGATTTGTCAATGTCATGTTTTTGGTAGGTCTCCTATATGTATAAACTAGATGGTCGATGTATCTGCAGCTATTGGTAGTCTAGAAATGTTTTGATTTGAATTGTACAAACATCTAGTTATGTCACTTTGAGATTCAGCTGATAATACAAGTATATAGACAAGATTCATATCTTGGAAGTAATCAAAATACAGAGGATACTCTGTCGAAATTTCATTGGATATTATTTTAAGTGAAAGTCAATTTGAAAATTATTTAAATTATAGTTTGTCAAGTGTTGTCATTAGGCTTGCCGGACTAGGATGTTCTAGTTCGTGCGCCGGTCACGATTGTGAATTTTGGGGTCGTGACAAAGTTGGTATCAGAGCTCGGTTTGTAGGTCCTAATAGCTGCAGACATAGAATGAACATAGATTCTTGCTAGTAAATTGTGAACCGCGGCACCATTTACTTGCAAAAATCTATTTGCATTCTATGGTAGTGTCAATTGTTATCCAATCTTATTATCTCTTTTGGTCTTTGAATTGTCTGATTTTGTTGTCGTTTCGTCCTATTTTTGGTCAATTTTCTTTCATTCGGCGAGGATGTCATCCAATTCTATGATCACCACTAGAAGGGAAGTTAGTTCCTTATGGGTTTATTGCCCAACCTTAAGACCCTATTCAAAGTGGCCGTGGTCGGTCCGTACATGTGGTCGACTACAAATAAATGATGGAGGATGTGGTGTTCATATCAATGGATGTGTTTGGGTTGCAGGAGTAGTTAGTGTTGATACTTTATTGAGTTTGATGAAGATTTTAATGATCTTTTATATTTAATGATGGTGTTTCTGAACAAATCATGTTGGTTAGTTGGATATAGTTGGATACTAGTGAGTAGAATGCCGTTTGCTGAATAGAATGTGATCAGAATTCATTACTGCCTACGGATAGTCTTTAGAGATATAGTGACACAATTGTTATTTTAGTAAGGCTACTGGAAATCCAGCACTGGGTAGGAAATCATGTTTAGTTAAAACCTCTTAATATCATAAAATTTATACTTGGACTCACAATAGAATTGTTGAAATGCTATGGTTCTTAGCATGGGTCAATCAAAGGTGACCCTGTTCTAGATTTCAGGCCTATCAATAATTTAGGAATTTAAGTATTGATGATAGATGCTTGTTGCCTAGTAGTTTCTTGAAATACCTGCCTAAATTTTAGACTAGACGTCAATATGGGTGTTGTGTTTTTGTTCGGCATTACACTTCATATTAGGCAACAAAAGCTTAGGGGATGTAGTAGACCAATTTTTACAAGAAATGAGTTGAATGATTACACATAGATTTTTCTTAGCGTGATGGTGAAGTTATATTTGGTTATTAGGAACAACAAATATAAATATCATAAATGGATAGTATAGTAGACAAACTTTTGGACACAACACAAAGCCGTTGATTAGATCATGGGGCATGTAGGTAATTCACTTTTCCTCAGAGTACTTTTGATTCTACAATGGTTGAGTCGACTCTGGAAATACCTTGTTTCAAAGATAAAAAGGTATGATTTCAATGTGGTTAAGTATGTTATATTAGGAGGGATCGTCATTGGTAGCTACGACACAACTATTATCTAGTCATGCATTAACATAGTTGTGTTGGTTCAAATTTATAAGGTTTTGAGTGTGAATTGGTTGCCCTTCCATCATGCCACCCTAGTCTATTATAAAAAGGTAGCGAGACTTGAGATATTGGGTAATCTATTTTCTACTTTTTAGAAAAACCTGGTTGGGTAGCATAAAATTTCGCCTTGGGTTTAGGAGCTAACAAGTTATTGCAAAGAGGTTGTCAAGAATAATTAGTTTTGATTATGGATGTACAAGTGAGTGAAGAAGAATTATAAAAAGTTCCAAAAAAAAAAAAACATTTGGGTTTCCTGATGTTGTCCTGAAGAACTTCTTGGATTGTCACCTGATAGTGAGATTGGATTCTCTATATACTTGGTTCCTACCACTCGACCCACGTCCATACCTCTTTATCGAATGACCTAGAATAACTTACCTTGTTAAGGGACTGACCTCAATAAGAGATTTATTGACCTAAGTTCGTTTCCTTGAGGATTAATGATATTGATTATACGTAAGGAAGATAGATTGGTGTGACTGTGTGTAGTTTATAAACAAGTGAATAAGGCGATAGTTAGGAATAAATAGTATTTACCATGCATTTATTAGTTGTTTGACCAACTTCAAGAAGCTTAGTGTTTTCCAAGATTTATTGAAGTAGGGGTATCACTAGTTGGATATTAAGAGTGAACATGGCAATAATAATTTTGCTCTTAAGATTTTGAGACATTTTGAGACATTATCTATATGAAAGAACTTTCTTAGATTTATAACAACCACAAAGGTCTTAGTATAACTTAAATTTAAGACAAACAAGGTGGATGCAGTTCTCTTAAAGACTTTTATTGCAAAGACCTGTATCACCTTGAAAAGTCAAATGTTGTTGTAAATGTTTTGAGTAGGAAGCACATGGGTAGTCTTACTCATTTAGACAAAATGAAGGGACCTATAATTAAAGGGTTACAAAAACTTGTTGGGAGTGAGATTCAATATTTTTAGCTTGATTATTCAATAACATTATTGGTAATGTGTAAATTTGTTCCACCATAGTTTACAATATCAGAGAGACTTAGTTAAGATTTAGACTAGGTAAAGTGGATAGATAATGGGACGAATAGTAAAGTTACAAATTTCTTAGTTGATTTCGATGGTGTTTTTGTGGTTAAAATTTTGATTGTGTATTACAAATGTTGGTGATATATGGAAAAAAAAAAAATATTAGAGGAGTTTCATCATTCTTGTTATATCATCCATTTAGGTTCTAATAAGATGTATCAAGATTTACAAGAATTATACCGGTGAGAAGGGATGAAGAATAATGTAGCATATTTTGTCTTTAGGGGCTTGTTGTGCCAAAAGGTAAATTTTGAGCACCAAAAGTCAGCAAGTTTAATTCAACCTTTTAAAATACTTAAATGAAAGTGGGAAGTTATTCTGATGGATTTCGTTACAGGGTTACCACTAACTCAAAGAAAGTTATGACTTGGTGTAGGTGAGAAAATAGTGGTTGACCAAGTCTTCACATTTCTTACAATGGTGTATCGGTCTCTACTATCTATGATAGCAAGGCTTAGTTTACTGCTCTATTTTGGAAGTCTTTCAAATTTGAATTGGAAGCCCATTTGAATCTTAGTACAACCTTCATCCTAAGAATGATTCTTAATTAGTGAAAGTTGTACACGTCCTAGAGAATATACTTCATACTTTTGTTCTTGAACTTTGAGGAATTTAGGATCGATATTTATAAGATGGAATTTGGATATAACAGTAGTTACCAATCTATTGTTCAGATGTTACCCTTGGGGGCTTTGTATTGTAGGCAGTGTAATTGTTATATAGGTTGGTTAGAAGCTTGAAAAAAAAAATTGATTCAAGATGTTATTTCAAAGATTAGATTGATCAAAGATCGTTAAGTAATAACTTAAAGCACACAAAGGACTTAGGTTGACAAGAGGTGCTTCCTTTTTATTCACAGTTTGAGAACATTTATTTTTACGAGCATTATTAGTGGAAGGACTTTGCGGTGTAGTAGAACGACAAGATAAGACCAAAGTTTTTGGGACGTTTAAGATTGTAGCTTATGGTTGGGTACTTCCATTGGTTTTCTCAACAGTTCGTCCGGTCTTTCATATTTTTGTCTTTGAAAGTACCTTTATGACCCTTCTCATGTAATTAGTCAAGAAGATGCGCAATTGGATGAGAATTCGTCATACACGGAGCATCCGGTGACTATTACGGATAAGCAAGTGAGATTTTATGCTCAAAGGGTATCATTTAAGTAAAGATTCTATGACAAGGGATTATCCGACGAAATAATAACATAGAACACAGATAATTCATGTGTCAAGTGACCACACTTATTTGAAAGTCGAGTTGATTAGTTTAAATTCGAGGACGAATTTTCTTAAGTGAGGAAGAATGAAACGCACCGTTTTAGATTTTAGGAAAAAAAAAAAAAAGGACAACAAATAAAAAAATAAATAATAATATATATAAACTAGAGCCTACCCCACCCCTCATTTTTTAACGAGAACTTTCTAGTTCTCTCTTTCACCTTCTACTTCCATCTCCATCCTTCACCTATGACCATTCTTCTTCTTCCCTATTTCAATCACCAAAATCCTTTCAAAATTCAAACACTCATGAGAAGAATTTTGATATCTAAGAAAACTTTTCCCTAATTCTACAAATACACTTGGATAAAATTTTGGCATTTAGTTAGGTGCTCTAGAGAAAGAAGAGAATACCCGTTCATTGAAACACTTAGATTCTTTGAGGTTTTGAGAAACATAGAGTCATAGTACCCAGCAAGTACTATGGTGAAAACAATTAGTGGGTATATTACAATATTATGGGACCAAAAGAAATTGCAATCCTGTGCCACGGTTTTGCTCCTCAAGAATCCAAAACCATGTTGCTGCAATGGAAAAATAAAATAAAATGAAGAAGCTTGAATCAGTTTTGTTGTGCTTCGGCTTTTCTTGAAATGGGTATGTGGGCAGCTGCTTTCAATGTTTCTCCTAGGATGGTTGAACAAATTTAGTTGATTCGTCGTATCGGTGAGTTGATAACGATCATTATCACATATTTTCACTATTAATATTATTGATATTTTGATAATTTTCTATGTTAAAGTGTTTGTAAAAATGGGGAACACACGCTTTGAACATTTTTCTTCTCATCGATACTTATGTTTAAAGTCATCAATATTATTATGGTCTCTGATTGGATTTATCTATGACTTATTTAGCAAATGATTTGAAAATAGAGGTTTGGTTGCATATACTATGACATGGGTTTTGAGATATGGAGAAGTACGGTTTTGGTTTTTAGGAATTTCAGATACTAATATATACTCACTTTGACGCTACTTATGATTTATAAAGTATTGGATTTGAAATGGAGATTTGATTACATATATTTTGTGCATTAGTGTTGATATGTTCCTAAAACTAGATTTGACTAGTTGAGATGTTGTGAAGCATGGTTTTGAAATTTGTGTTTTTCGAAGATTTTGATATTCGATTTGGATTGGATTTGAATTTTGATTTATTTACGATTATAAGTAATAGATTTATCATTGAGTTTTGATGGTACATGTTTTGGCATAGTTTCTATATGTTGTGAAATACGGTTTTAGAGACATTTTGAGAATTATGTTTTGAGAATACGATTATAATTGAGACGACCTAGGTGCACCTAGTATGTGATTTCAATTAGCTAGAGTTACCCCGTTAGATGGAGCCGCCCCTATGGAAAGGCCGCCATTAGGAGGAGAGGGCTATCAATGAGAGGTAAACTCCCTAATTGAAAATGTTTTACACTTTGTTTTGAGTCGAGAGAAAAGAGCTATCCGTTAGATGGAGCCGCCCCATGGAAAGGCCACCATTAGGAGGAGAGGGCTATCAACGAGATGAAGCTAGTTCTCGATAAACCCATTTTGATTATTTCACTAAATGGAGTTTTCTATATTTTCTTTAGAGACTTTTATTATGATTTTCGGCAATATATTTTTAAAGGCTTTTATTATGATCTTCGACATATATTTTTAAAGGTTTTTATTATGATTTTCGGCAATATATTGTTGAAGGCTTTTGTTATGATTTTCGGCGATATATTTTTCTAAAGGCTTGGAGTAAGTTATACCAGAAGGATAAACTCGCCGTTTAAAGGGTGTTATAAAAAACTTCCCTAATAATTTTGTTCATTTTATTACAGTTTGGTTAAACAAACTAAGAGCAACATATTTGTTATGTCGGCGACATGGGATTTCAGAAATATTCTTATTTTATTTTGGATTAATAGAATTTTATACGGTTACTAGTTTTTGTAAATGAACATTAGATTTGAGAAACTTAATTATTCGTGCCCATGTGTGTTTCCCTTCTAGTTGGTGGTGGTTGTTGTCTGCTCACTAAGTCTTTGTGACTTACCCCTTCTTCTTACATTTTTTTTTTCTTTTCAGATTTAAAGTCAAGTGCGTAGAAAGCTTGTAGCAGAGTTAAAGATTTGTCAATGTCATGTTTTTGGTAGGTCTCCTATATGTATAAACTAGATGGTCGATGTATCTGCAGCTATTGGTAGTCTAGAAATGTTTTGATTTGAATTGTACAAACATCTAGTTATGTCACTTTGAGATTCAGCTGATAATACAAGTATATAGACAAGATTCATATCTTGGAAGTAATCAAAATACAGAGGATACTCTGTCGAAATTTCATTGGATATTATTTTAAGTGAAAGTCAATTTGAAAATTATTTAAATTATAGTTTGTCAAGTGTTGTCATTAGGCTTGCCGGACTAGGATGTTCTAGTTCGTGCGCCGGTCACGATTGTGAATTTTGGGGTCGTGACACTTCTGGTACAAAGAACCCTAAACCTATTGCTTTATGCTCAAGAACTCCTTTGTTGGACTCTGTTAATGGGAGGCAGCAATTCCCCATTACAGATCCTTCTTCCTTAGTTCAGGGTAGCAACATTGGGAGGATGTCATTCCCCAATGCTACTGCTCTGTCAATTGGTACTACTGGAGACCTTACTGTTGATGATTCTTTAACAATGCAGCCAATCATTTCTCTTATTACTACAAATGATGAAATCTTAGGGCAAGATAAGAGAAAGTTACAATTCACTACTGGCCCTAAAAATTCCACTGCTGCTTGTTTGAAAGATGGGAAGGTGTTGAGAAAGTTTTGGGGAGATGAAGATACTGACAGCACACTAGAGCCTGAAGACATTGAGGTTTTTCCTCCTGATGCTGATAAGTTTTTAGACACTCCTTTAGAGATAGGCAAGTTTACAAAACGTGACAGGAAGTCTAGAAAACATAAGAGTCCTAATGAAAAAGGTTCTGGTGGCATCACAAGTAATGAGCACATCCAAACTCGATCCAAAAAGGGTGTCATTAAAAGCAATCCCAAATATGTTTGAGTCTTGGGATGTTTCATTTTACCTTTCTGCCTTTTGATTAGATTGCATATGTCTTGATTGTTTCCCCTCCCTCCTTGTTGGTTTGGGAGGGTTTTGTTTGTTTTGATGTTTTTGGATTTTTTCTTGTATGAGGTTCAGGCATCACCTGCCTTTCATATTGAATTTTTAGCTTTATCAAAAAAAAAAAAAGATGCAAAAATCAGAGAAAAACTATGGTATTGTCTAATGATAACCAAAGAATAATATCAAGTGAATTATATCTCGTAAACAAATTATATGAGAAATAAACTAGTGTCAAATACAAACTTAAAATATTTTTGACCGATGCATCTTGTAGTAGAAAATTTGAGACGATATATATCGCATTGACCTCCCTCCAATTTACCGTACTTGGCATCACAAAAATTTTCCCATACATTTCCTTAAAACCAACTCCAAGTCTCGAACTTGCTCGAAGCAAACAAATAATGCAACAAAATTCAAACTTTGATTAACCAATTAAAAGTGGGAACAAATACTTCTTAAACTAAATTAAGTCTCACATATTTTTTCAAAGAATGAATGAGTTTTTTCACTCTTACATTTATTTTACAAATGTCAAATTATGGGTGTTTTTTTTAGAAAAAGATATATATTTTTAAGTGTTTGTTTAGGATTTTTAGAAAAATCTTTTAATAAAAAAAAATCTATTTTAACTCTAAAATGAAAAGCTATTAGGTTTAGCTTTTCTGAAGATATTATTTTTCAAAAACTAGGAGGTAACATATGAACTAGTTTTTTTTTTTTTTTTATTAAGAAATTAAATTACTCCATCATTTTTTTTTATTAAGAAATTAAATTAGTTCATCTAAATTGATACAAGTAGAATTGATACAAGTAGAATCGAACCCAAGACCAACTTCTCAAACCAACCAAAATGGGTTAACATATAAACTAGTTTTTTTTTGAAAGAAAACATATAAACTAGTTAAAAATCATTTTTTTAAAAAGTGATTTTTTAAATATTTGTGTGGAATATTTGTAGTACCCAATAACATGGCTATTTTATTCCCTAAAAAAATGTCTATTTTATTATTAAAAAAAACATGACTAATTTATATTTGTCAAAAAAAAACATGGCTAATTTATTTTTTTATACAATGTTTTAATAATTAAATTAAAATCAAAATTAAAGTTAATTGCAATTCCCAACCCTTCCGTTAACTGCAATTGAACGTGCAATTTTGATTTTACAAATATGTCATCCGTCCACTTTTTTCTCCTTTTAAAACTAAACCAAAAAATTGAAAAGTAAAATTTCTCTGAACGGCTTTCCCCTAACACCAGAAACTAGTTTTCAAAACAATTATCGTAAAATTTTCAAAATTAGTTGTAAAAATCCATCATCAACTAGTTAATAATGCATCCACGGTGGTCATGAATTGTGCATTATTTCCACATTATCATCCAAATGAGAAAAATGGGCACCACATATTCCAAATGAGCAATTAAGTCAAGTCTTTCCATTTTGTCTTATTTCACATACAATGATCTAATGCTTATAAAAAAATGCAATGATCTAAAAATAAGTTCCACTAGTTAATAATAATTTGAGTTTTATTACTTGAACAAAGATGAAGATGACGAGTAGTGTTGTTGTACGTGCTATCAAGTTAGTTGGAGCAATCTTTGTTGTGTTGCAGTTCGACCTTCTTTTCTCCAACTACTATGGAGTTGTAGCTGATGCAAAACATGTTGGTTGCATAGAGAAGGAGAGACATGCTCTCCTTGAGTTGAAGGCAAGCCTTGTCGCGGAAGATACTTACCTTTTGCCTACCTGGGACAGTAAGAGTGATGGTTGCTGTGCATGGGAACGAGTCGGTTGTAGCAATCAAACTGGCCATGTTGAAATGCTTCATCTAAATGGCGGTCAGTTTGGTCCTTTTCCAGGCAAGATCAACGCATCATTGATAGATTTGCAGTATTTGAAGTATTTGTCCCTCCATGATTCATTCTCTGGTGGAAGAATTCCAAATGATCTTGCTCGTCTTTCGCACTTGCAATATCTTGATCTTTCATGGAATGGCCTGAGGGTACAATCCCTCATCAACTTGGAAATCTCTCTCAATTGCAGCATCTTGATCTCAGTTGGAATGCCCTTAGTGGAACAATTCCTCATAGAATTGGAAATCTCTCTCTTTTGAAGTACCTTGGTCTAAGTTCAAATATTCTTGTTGGAACAATTCCTCATCAACTTGGAAGCCTTTCAAATTTGCAGGAGCTTCATCTTAGAAACAATTACAGACTCAAAATTCAAGGCAAGAATAATTATGTTGGAGGTAATTGGCTTTCTAATCTCACTCTTTTAACCCATCTTGACTTGAGTGGCACACCCAATCTCAATTCTTCTCATGTCTGGTTGCAAGCGGTTGCTAAGCTTTCAAAAATACAAGAACTGTTTCTATATGGTTGTGATCTTTCTGATCTTTACCTTCTTTCAATTCCCCATTCATTATTGAACTTTTCTACTTCTCTTGCAATTCTTGATCTTTCTGGGAATTCCTTCTCATCATCCAAAATATTTGAATGGGTGTTTACATCTTCAAAGGTACCATTACATATGATTTTGGCAACATCAGAAATACTCTTGAAAAGCTTGATTTGTCTGGTAATGAATTACAGGGTGGAACTAGTTTGGAATCCTTTAGTGACATATGTAGCTTACAATCATTGCGATTCGATTATAGCAATTTGAATGAAGACATTTCAACAATTCTTCTCAAATTGTCTGGTTGTGCTAGATACTCACTGCAAGATTTAAGTTTACAGCACAACCAACTTACTGGCACATTGCCTAATCTTTCAATGTTCCCATCCCTAATAACAATCGACCTTTCAAGTAATCTGTTCAGTGGGAAGGTGCCAGATGGTGACAGGTTTTTTCCATCTAAATTGGAGTCCTTGATATTTGAATCAAATTCTATAGAAGGTGGAATTCCAAAATCATTTGGTAAGTTATGTTCGTTATGGTCACTAGACCTTTCAAATAACAGTTTGAGTGAAGATCTTTCTGCGATGCTTCATAATTTATCTGTTGGGTGTGCAAAGTACTCCCTGCTAGGATTAGATTTGTCTAGAAACCAAATTATTGGCACGGTACCTGACATGTCAGGGTTCTTATCTTTAGAAAGTTTGTCATTATCTGACAATCTTTTAAATGGTAGGATACTAAAAAATTCTACATTCCCCTATCAATTAGAGAGCCTCTACTTGGATTCCAATAACTTGGAAGGTGTGATCAGTGACTCTCGTTTTGGAAACATGTCCATGCTAATGGTTGTAGACTTAAGTCACAATTCATTGGTTCTGAAATTCAGTGAAGATTGGGTACCACCTTTTCAATTGTCTTATGTATTCTTAAGCTCTTGTATTTTAGGGCCTAGTTTTCCAAAATGGTTGGAGAGTCAAAAACATCTTCAAATGTTGGACATTTCTGATGCTGGAATCTCAGATGTAGTTCCAGTGTGGTTTTGGACTCAAGCAACAAATCTAGACTTTATGAATATATCATACAACAATCTCACTGGCATAATTCCAAATTTGCCTATAAGACTAAATGAACGTTGTCATGTAATTCTGGATTCAAATCAATTTGAAGGTTCAATTCCACCATTTTTTCAAAGTGCAGAATTGCTACAGATTTCCAAGAACAAGTTTTCAGAAACTCACTTGCTGTTATGTACGAACAGTACAAATGATAAACTGCGCATATTGGATTTATCAATGAATCAATTATCAAGCAAGCTCCATGATTGTTGGAGTCGTTTGAAAACATTGGAATTTCTAGATTTGAGTGACAATACTTTGTCTGGTAAAGTACCATCCTCCATGGGATCATTACTTGAACTTAAGGTATTGATATTGCGAAACAATAGCTTAACAGGGAAGTTACCTTTCTCCTTAAAAAATTGCACAAACCTGGTCATGCTAGATCTTGGAGATAATCGATTCTCAGGACCAATACCATATTGGTTAGGACAACAATTGCAAATGTTAAGCTTACGAAGGAATCAATTCTATGGAAGTCTTCCGCAGAGTCTTTGTTACTTAAAAAACATTCAGCTGTTGGATCTCTCAGAAAACAATCTATCAGGACGAATTTTCAAGTGCTTGAAGAATTTTTCCGCAATGTCTCAAAATGTTTCCTCAATGAGCATCATAGATTCTATTTTAGTTTACACAATTCAATTTAGGTATAGCTCTGACCACGTTGATTTGATTGTATTGTTGACGTGGAAAGGTGTGGAACGACAATTCAAGAATAATAAGCTCATTTTGAGGAGTATTGATCTTTCAAGCAATCAATTGACAGGAAACATTCCAGAAGAAATAGGAAATTTGATAGAGTTGGTGTCATTGAATTTATCAAGAAACAATTTGACTGGAGAAATTACTTCAAAGATTGGACCGTTAACATCACTTGATTCTCTTGACTTGTCAAGAAACCATTTCTTTGGTCCAATTCCTAACTCACTAGCTCAAATTGATCGCCTGTCCGTGTTGAATCTATCTCATAACAATCTCTCTGGAAGAATTCCAACTGGCACCTAGTTACAAAGTTTCGATGCTTCAAGTTATGAAGGGAATGTTGACCTTTGTGGGAAACCACTTGACACGAAATGTTCAGGAGATGAAGAAGTTGCCATACACCAGAAACCAGAAAAACATGAAGAAAGTAGTCAAGAAGATAAAAAACAAATTTATTGGAGTGTGACATTGGGATTTATCACAGGATTTTGGGGCCTCTGGGGATCATTGTTTCTTATCCGTAATTGGAGACATACATATGTGTTGTTTTTGAACTACATAATTGACACAGTGTATGTGTTTATGGTGCTCAATGCAACTAAATTTCAAACGTAGCTGAGAGGATTGCTGGTAACCTTTTCTTTCCCTTCTTTCACCATTTCCTTTATATATTGTTGTCAGACATGTAACCACTTTGTTATCGCGATTTTCGGGTGTCAAGTCATTAATTAGGCTTGAACCTTTCAATCATTGATATCTCTATTTTTTTTTTGGGGAAGGGCAAAATCGAGAAAAACCCTTAGAAATTCTAAGTTCGGGGGCAATTTTCGCTACGGGAAGGTGTTAGGCACCCATAACGACTATAGTACTCTATAGGAACCGTTTTTCTAGATTTATGTCTACGCTTTATTTTTAATGCTATTTATCGAAAAAGGATTGTTGATTTTAAGAATGGGGGAATAAGTGTTTGAGTTTTATTTTTATTGGACTTGGAGAGGTTTTGACCTCTTGCCTACATACCCTTTTAATTTTTGAAAGTAGTTTTGAAGAAAAGAAAAGAAGCCGTAAAGGCTTTGAGAAAGAAAATAGTGAGGTTGGTTCAATTATTAAAGAAAATGGTAGTCTAAGTAGGGATTAGTTCGCATTTGAATTTTTGATTAAGAAAATAAAAGGAAAAAATACAATGGAGTTTTGACTCCAAAGTTTATTGGAAAAAATTGTTTTTCAAATGGTGAGATGGCTAATTTTTGGAAAATGGATTTTTCTAAGTTTCGCGTTTCCTAAACATACATCTAACGGTAAATCATACAACGTGTGTGCGTGTCGGTGTACATCATAATAGAGTTCATTGTCCTTTACATTGGCCCTAGTTTACATTCTATGGTCTTGCAAGAAATAAAAGAAGGAAGAAGTAACTACCTAAGAATTAGAAATTGAATAAAACCTAGGCCAAAGGATAAAGATGAGATGGTGGAATGCTCACAATATGTATGAAACATGAAATGAAATGGTTAGTAAAACAAGATATAAAATGATAGTAAAAAAAAAAAAATGTTAACAAATTGACAAAAAAACAATAGCAAGATGCAATAATGCAAAGAAAATGCAAAAAAAAAAAAAAAAAACTAGTCACAAGATTTTAAGCAAGCACATGACCTATAATTCTCTCATCCAATGCAATTTTCAAGGGGTTTATTCCAAGCACAATATGAGAATTATAAGACCCGTTCAAACCCAAAATTTTCATACATTCACACGCATATTTCACACTTTATTTTCAAACAAAGAATTCACATTACTTGAAAAACAAGAAGCTAACAATTAAACTAACAAACAAGAAACTAACAATTAAACTTGCAAAACAAGAAACTAACAACCAAACTTGCAAAATAAGAAACTAACAACTAAACTTGCAAAACAAGAAACTAACAACCAAACTTGCAAAATAAGAAACTAACAACTAAACTTGCAAAATTGTAAGAATTAGCATGAACTCAGAAGTAAACACATCACAAAGTCATGTATCAAATACCAACATCATATGGCAAAGATTAGATCAAAAGTCATGCAAGAAACTTCACAAAAGATACACCAAGTACACAAATCAATAGAAAAATTAACATATATTTTTAATCGATTTTAAACATGTAAAAATATCACAAAACAATCACAAATGCATCAAGAAACACATAGCAATTTTTTAGGAATTTTTGCAAGAAAACTAAAGCGCACAGGGGTTCAGGTAGCAAGAACAGAGGTGTGCATAGCAGGAAACTCGAAAAAAAATAAAGGAAAGCAAAGGCCCACGGTTACGAAGCCCAAACCCACGTAGCTTGGTGGATCCGGATCCTCAGGGCGCCTCAGAGGCGTTGGATTGATCCGGATTCACCAAGACCTAGATCTAATGGCCAAGGGCGCAGGAAGGGCGGATCGGGTCTGAACCGACCCGGTCCAGCGCCTATATAAAAGGATTTGGCCCGGTTCAGGCCATTTCTTTCTTTCGTTTCTCTTTCTTCTCTCACCGGTCTCTCTTCTTCTCTTGTCTTCTCCGTCGAAGCCCTAACCCTAATCCGACCTAAGCTACCCAGAATCCGTTCAAACATGCTTCAATCGATTCGTTTTGTTGTTCTAAACACAAATCCACCACTGAAATTCACATGCAAACCCTAAATCGATGTAGATCTTGGAAAGTTTTTCACGGTTTTCAAACTGTTTTTGTCCTTCTGTTCAAATCTTTTTCTGAATGAAATCGTTTATGGATTCGTAGATCTACAACGGTTGATATTCGTTGTAGATTGTGGAATCTTTACGGTTTTCAAAAGTTTTTAGGGTTTCACAGTTTTTTGAATGAAATTCTTTGAACTTTCACGGATCTACATCGATTCGAACCTGTTGATGTTCTTGAGCAAGGAAAAGGTATGTTTATGTATTTACCTGTGTTTTAATCGGAGATTCGAACCGGAATCTTCAAGAACTCTTGAATTTTGATTCTGTTTGTTGATTTCTTGGCTTGAATCCGAAAATAAATCGGTAATTTCTTCTTCTTCTTCTTCACCGGTTCAAATCCTTTGAATCTTCTTTCCTTCTTCTTCTCAATCTTCCTCTGCGATCGCGCTTGAGTTCGCCGCTTCCAGTGGTGAATTCGCGCTTGAATTGTAGAGGAAATTGGCTCGATGATGAAGATTCAGCATTGAATCTCTGAGAGCTACCACAATTTTCACTGAATTTCACTTGAATTTGATTCTGGAAAAAATTAGGGTTCGTAAAAATTGCTCTGTGCTCTTGTGATTTTCTGGGTTTTTGGTGATTTTGATCGTAACTGAATGGAGAGAGAGAGTTCTGAAGTGTTTGTGATGTGGCACTGATTCTGTGGCTCCTTTTCTGACTGTGACAGTGGCCGGCCTTTTATAGGCTGCCATGTGTACCTTGGACCAATGAGACGGTAACATCTGGCCTTGATTGCTTGCGTGGCTTTTTGGACTAAAAATTGACTTAAGGACCTTTCTGCAAAATTGTAAAACTAAAGGACTAACCTGCAAAAAAGCAAAAATGGACCAATCTGCAAAAAAAAGTAAAACTAAAGGACCAATCTGCAAAAAGTAAAATTAAAGGACCAATCTGCAAAAAAGTCAAATTGAACTGATTTGCAAAATAAAAAATAAAATTGGTAAAAAAAATGTAATTTTGAAAATAACGTAAAGTGAAACAGTTAAAAAACGACAAAACGGACTAAAACGAACAAATTACCAAAATGAGGTATTTTAAAATACCTCTCTGTCAAAATTTTTGATGTGAAAAGACCAAAATGCCCTTAAGGACTAAAACGACTCAAACTGACTCAGATGGAATGCTAAAATGATTTTTAGACAGAGTTTGATAGATGATTTGTACAGACAAGTTGAAAAGACTCAGAGACAAATGTAGGGACTAAAATGGGTTCCATTGCGGGAAATGACCAAAATACCCTTTTTGTATGATTTTATGCAAAAATTTGGAATAAAATGCAAGAAAATGTACAATTGGTTTAGAAATTTCCTAATGATTGGTAATGCAAGAAAAGCACTTTAGATGGCTTTATATGCAAGAAGATTAGAGATAGAAATAGTAAAAATATGCAGTTGAAGCACGGTAGAAAATTGCAGAGTAAAACATTGTGAATTGGAAAAGTACCAGTAACAGAAAAGAAATTTGAATGAGTATTTTTAGGTCCAAAATGAGGGTATGACAGCTGCCCCTATTTAAGTTTCTTTGTCTGGAGGGTCAAGAGACAGAGTCTTTGGCTTGACCGGACGAAGATACTTAAATATTGACATTGCACTGATTTTGGGCGTAAAAATACATTTGTGAATGTCATGTATGCCATGCAACATTTAGATTATGAATGCAAGACAAACTGAGAGTTAAGTTTAACAAAGTATGTCGTATCCATTGCGGGATTGGTAGACATTGACAAGATGGCGAATAAGAGGGTATGTCGTATCCACTGCGGGATTGGTAGACATTAACAAGACGGCAAATAACAGAGTTTACTGGGGAAACAAACAACAAATTGACAAGTACAAGTTGTTCTTTTGGCTCGAACTGGGAACTTGACCAAGAATACTGACAGGTAGATAGGCACAAGCTGTTCTTGTATTTGAACTAGCCGCTTGGCTGATAACAGAAGCAAATCGACAAGCACAAGCTGTTCTTGTATTTGAACTAGCCACTTGGCTGATAACAGAAATAAATTGAAAGGCACAAGCTATTCTTGGATGCGAACTAGCCACTTGGCTGATAATAGCAGGAAATTGACAGGCACAAGCTGTTCTTGGATGCGAATTGTAACGCCCGCTTTGAACTATTTTATTTATTTAATTATTTGATTGAGTTTAGAGTCTTTTTAAATAATTTATTTGATTTATGGTGATGTGTGTTATTTTTGTGTTATATGTTGGTGTTTTAGTAGCATGTTATATTATAATATATATGTTATTTGGTGTAGAAATATATATGTTATTTTGTGTAAAAATATATTGTGTTATTTATTATAGAAATATGTTTGTTATGTAGATATATATTTGTTATAGAAATATGTTTGTTATGTAGAGATATATTTGTTATAGAACGCAACTTGATTCAGGAGACCAAATTAAGGTAAGGGTGAGCCTAGCTTTCATTATATTAAACTGTAATTCAATTCAATTATGATTAACAAGAGATGGATGAGTTTTTGAGAGAATTAAGAACTAGGTTAAGGTGAATGAATTAAAAGATGAAGTTGAAAGGTGAGAATTAAGGAAAACTAGTTTAGCTTTCGAATTGAGTTTCTAGTCTTAAAAAGAGTGGATAATCTAGTAGGTTAATGAATAATTAATGTTCTAATGATAGGATAATCATAAGGTGATGTTTAAGGTCATGTTTTGAGGGTATTGGATCGAAAACGGAGTAGAAAAGGTTTCCCCAAGGCGAAATCGCAACTGAACTGCGATTTTGCTGTTGCTGTGCAAAACACGTTACTTGTTGTCTCAGTTTGACAAGTTTAAGTTCCGAAATGGGTTTAGGTGTCTTCATGAAAGTTGTAGATATAGATGTTAGCTTTCACTAGCCTTTGGAGTGACTCAATTTAAGATTTTAGAACTCTAGATATGATTAAAATACTACAAAGGGGTCAACAGGCTCGTTCTCTTTTCGATTTTCTGTAACCGAAAAACTAAAATAAAAACTGGGACTTTTCTGTTCATAATTAGCTTTTGATGTCTTCACGAAAGTTGTAGATAATTGAGTTAACTTTTTAATGGATTCAGAGTGACTCAAAAATGTTTTGTGAATCTTGAGTTATGATAAAAACACTCCAAGTAGGTCTTGGAAAAAACAACATTCTCTGTTTTGCGTTCTTGTGTCTTTTTCATACATTTCTGTTCCGAACTGGGTCTTGGTGTAAACATGAAAGTTGTAGATAATTGAGTTAGATTTCTAATGGCTCTAGAGTGACTAGAAAATTATTTGTAGATTTTGAGTTATGATGAAAATAGTCCAAGTAGGTCCTGAGAAAACTTTAAGAAAACTTAGCATAACTAATCCCAAGTTAGTCCAAAGACTTAGAGTTGGTTTCCAAACTTCAAACTTAGGTATTAGGGATTTAGTTGAGGTGTTTTATGAGTATTTGGCTTATGTCTTATTTAATCATACTTGATTACTTTTGAAGAATGTTATTGCTTATGAATTATGAATGATGAGTGCATAATGTGCTATACTTGTAAAGTTAATGTGATGATTTGATGTTGTTGATAATGATTATGAATCATATGTGCATTATGTGAACTATATTGTAATATATGTGATGCCTAAATGATGAATTTTTGATGTTGTTATATGATTGATGATTTGCTGCCATGTTGTTGTTATTATTTAATTAAAGCTGCATGAGTCGGTCTATGATGTGAGATGTTGTCTAATTTGTTGGAGTCATATGAGAAGTGTCGTGATGTCTAAGACGTAAGTGATTGAGTCTCATGCATACTCATTCAGAGATGAGGGCTTATGCCCTGGAGTTTTTACTCACCAGCGACGAGGGCTTATGCCCTGGAGCTTTTGCTCACTAGCGACGAGGGCTTATGCCCTAGGAGTATATTTATGCTCAAAGCGACGAGGGCTTATGCCCTGGATTGGTACCACATGCATATAAGATGTCTAAGATGTTTAAGATGTTAGAGTTGCATAGTCGAGTTGCATTGTCGAGTCGAGTTGTTTAAGATGTTTTGTGATGATGTTTAAGATGTTTTGTGATGATGTTTTGTGATGATGTTTAAGATGTTTTGTGATGATGTTCTTTGATGATGTTTAAGATGTTTTGTGATGATGTTCTTTGATGATGATTAAGATGTTTTGTGATGATATTCTTTGATGATGTCTAAGATGTTTAGTGATGATATTCTTGATGTTGCTTAAGATGTTATGAGATAAATATTTGAGACGTGCTTATATGTTAATTGTTGTTAAACTTAATTGTTGGATTATCTGTTTATTATATTGTTTGTGAATCTCACCCCTTCTGTTGGAATTGCCGCCTTGTGGGCAAGTGCAGATTTCCAGGACTAACTGTTGATGTGAGTGGACTCCTCACGTGTCTAGGTGCTTTGATACGTAACGGGATGGGGAACTTTGCTTATGTTTTCTATTCTTTACGTATTTAACTATGGGATTTTATGAACATGATATTAAAGAATTTGATGAGATTTTACGTTGAGGCCTTCGTGCCAAAGTTGTTTTTAAGATTTTTGAAATAAATTCCGCTGTGAAGTGATTTAAGATTTTATTGAAATATTTTGAAGGATAAATTATTATTTATTCCATTGTGATTTTTAAGAAATGTAGCATTCCGTTTAAGTTGTGAAACTCTGATTATTATTTTGAGAAATTTTTATGCTGGAAAAACGGGGTGTTACACGAACTAGCCACTTGGCTGATAATAGCAGGAAATTGACAGGCACAAGCTGTTCTTGGATGCGAACTAGCCACTTGGCCGAACATATAGCAAACTGCTTTGGGAATATAGATTAAAATTGACTTGACATGACCGCAGGAGTTTGAAATTGACATGACTGTAGAAGTTAGAAATCGACATGATTGTAGAAGTTGGAAATTGACATGATTGTAGAAATTTTGACAGAGATTAACATGGAATTGAAAATGCAATGTGCATGGATAGTATAACAGTCTTATCAGATGCATGAGCATATAGGATGCATGATTATGCATGTATGAATGCTTGAAGCGCATGATGGTTGGCAATTGGCAGACACAATTTCACAGAGATAGACAAAACATTGGAATATTGGGCACGTAATGGCTCGTGCTCTAACACATGCTTGTGGGAATCCCTTTTGGAGGTGCCGTCGTTGGAAGACGCATCGAGACCATGGCTGAGGGCAGGGAGCTGTATCTCATTCATAAACTTGTATAGGGCATAATGTAACACCCCGTTTCCCAAAACAACGTTTAATAAAGAATATATAATCAGAGTTCAACAAATACGGGCATGTCACACTACTTTTCAAAAATTGTTAAATAGAAAATATACTATTTATTCAACAACATAAATTAATCTCGTAATATTTTGCAGCGGAAAAGTCTTTTTTTTTAAAAATATAATCAACTTCAACAAAATCTTGGCACAAAGGCCTCAACAATAAAATGATATCCAACATAGGTAAGGTTCAACAACATTATTTAAAAATTCAATACATAAAGGAATGAAAGAATCAAGACAACGTTTCCCATCCCGTTACGTATCAGAGCCCTAGGACACTTGAGCCGACATCCTACAAGCCTTGGAAATCTGCACTTGCCCACAAGGCGACAATTCCAACAGAAGGGGTGAGAAACACATTCAATAATAATAATATATAATTCATCAAATCGATGAAACAACAACAAATTATACCACAAGTATCAACAAGTTCATATATGTATGTATACATATATATATATAGCAATAGCAACGCTATCAACATCAACGACATTTAGCAAGATACAACAACAATAAACAATCAACAACAACAATATCAACAACATCAACAAATCATCACATATAACGAAAATATCTCAAACATTCACAAGTACATCATAACATCACAAATACTTCAACACGTCATAAATACATCAACAAGTCACAATTACACCATCACGAATACATCATCACTTTGCGAATTCCATCATCACTTCACAATTACATCATCACTTCACAAACGACACGACACGACTATGCAACAACGACTCCGACAATGCACCGACGACAATAACTAATGCAATATGCATGTGGTACCATTTTACGCGCGTTGAATGACAAGCATTCCAGGGCATGAGCCCTCAACAATTGGATGGTTAAAGCATCCCAGGGCATAAGCCCTCAACGGGTGAATGACTAGCATTCCAGGGCATAAGCCCTCAACAGTTGAATGATAAACATTCCAGGGCATGAGCCCCCAACAATGCATATGAGTATGAAATGAACTCAATGGTGTATATCAGCATACAACCCAACGACTCAATGGTGTATATCAGCATACAACCAGACAACAACGACAACAACATCTACTACGACATCAACATCTGTGTCTAAATACTTATGACACACTCCCCAACTTGTCTAATGTGACACCACAACGACAACAACGGAAATCAACAATATGGCATATATAATTATATTTATTTATATATACTAGTATTCGCCTAGCTTCACTTCCATTTATAATATTTGATACATAAACAAGGTCACATTTTTCACAAGGGAATCAAATTTGATTAAACAAGACATAAGTTAAATACTCATAAAACACTTCAATTTAACCTCTCATACTTAAGTTTGAAGTTTGGGAACTAACCATAGGTTTTGGACTAACTTGGAATAAGTTATGCTAAGTTTTCTTAAAGTTTTCTGAAGACCTACTTGGACTATTTTTATCATAACTCGAGATTTACAAAACATTTTCGAGTCAAACCAGTGTCATTAGAAAGATAACTCAATTATCTACAACTTTCATGTTTACACCTAAGACCAATTATGTACCAATCAATACCAGTTTTCATTTCAAATTCGGACAAAGTTGTGCTGAAATTCATAAAAATTCACTGTGACCTACGTTCGGTAATTTAACCATAACTCAAGTTCTATAAATCATTTTGACGTCAGACCAACGGCATTAGAAAGATAACATTCATACCTACAACTTTCGTGTTTACACCGAAAGCTAGTTCGAAACAGAAACTGATGCAAAAGACGCAACAACATGAAACAAGGTATGCTGTCAAAGGTAACTCTCGGGAAAACTCTATTTTTCACTCAAAAACCCAAATTTCATCTACCCAAATCCCAAATTTGATAGAGAACAATGTTTACAGGTTCTATATACAACATAACAATCGAAACAACACAAAAACATGCATTAAACAACACAATTCATCACATCATATCAATTATCATAAACTTTCTAAACCCTACACCTAGAACACAATTTCATCAACAATCAAAATTATATATACATATTATTGAAGGAATCCCACCCTTACCTTAGATTATGACTCATGAATTAAGCTGCGTTCTTCTCTCTTCTTCTAGCCTCTTCTCTTGGTTCTAGGTTTTCTCCTCTTCTTCTCTCAAAAACTCACTTTTTTTTTTTTTTTTCAATTGTACATAAAACTCTTTCTGACTCTCCTTTTCTTTTTATTGTAAACTATAACCCCCTCTTATTTCCTTAACTTCCACTTATTCCTCATAATTATACTTAATTCCCTTTAAACCAAATAATACTATTTTCTACCTTTTTATTAAATAAATAAAATAATCAAACAACATTTATTTAAATAAAACACAACACCATAAATCATATAATAAATTATCATCACACCAAATATCACACAATTCATACCAAGTCATATATTTCACATAAAATCATATCTAAATCATATATGTCAAATATAGTCATATAAAATCATATAAAAATACTCAAACATCAACTAAAAATAATTAAATAAAAATGGGGCGTTACACATAACCTTTCCGATGACACTGTCACTGTTGGGTGCTTTAATGCTGAGCACGTCTTGGATATCGCATCTGTGGTCAATGCTCTTTGCATGTTTACTTTTGTTTTGTTTTTTTTGTTGTTTTTTTTTCATCATCCCATTTTTGCCTGGACCGCCCTTTTGAGTTTTCGATCCACCGGGGAATAAATTCTTTTCATTGCCCCTGTTTTTGCCTGAATTGCCTCTGTAGGTTGTCAATCCAGCGGGGTGCTCATTTTTGCCTAAGCCGCCCTTTCGGGTTTTCAGCTTAGCGAGCTTATTCATTTTCTCATGCTTTTCATTCTGTTAATAAGATCGATATACTGCACATGACACTGATTTGTTCTGATATTCTATATGGAAGATTATAACATAGTATAATGCTAAAATAAGAAAAATTTGACACTTCCTTGACTACTTTCCTTATGACAGATCCTTTCAGAGCTCTCCAAAGAAAGAACTCTGATATACTTTAGAATTCTAGCCTTTCAGAATATATACAGTGACACAAAAAGGAAGACCTTTGCCTTGACTACCTTTCTATGTAGTTTTTGGATTATTTTGTATTACTTTTAGCCTTTTTCATTTATTCTTCTCACTATCAGTTTCTATTTCTCCACTAGAGATGAATAGTTTGTCACAAGGGATCCATTTTTGTAGAGGGTACATGTCATGTTCAGAATTTCGTGTTTTCCTTCTCACCTTTTTTCATTTTTTACTAAAACTTTTGGAGCTCATTAGGATCCATATTATATGTGTAAGCATGTGTGAGAGAGATGGTGCTCTTGCTGATAGACATAAACTGAAAAGAAGAAAAAAAACACAACAGAAACATTCAGGATGAACGTTTCCAATAAAGAATGCAAAATTATCACATACCTGTAAGATATTATGAAATTCAAAGATGTCATAATAAGAAAACCAAGGAATTTGCTTCCTCAATTCCCATAAGCATAACCTTTTGGGTTGGATTCATACAAACATTGGCTAAAGATCAAATGGCTCGTATTTTGACTTCACCAAATGAGCTTTAAATTAACTCGAAACACGCGAGTTAATTATATAGCACGAGTGAATGCCGCTACTCACTCCTGGAAATCTAATTCCAACCTTTGGTTGATTATATAGCATGAGTGTAGTAAAGAGGCTTAGTCTCATTCTAAATGGCACAAAATGGAAACATTTTTCCGGCAAACTTGGTGCATTAAAAAAACTATATAGTCATTGAAGTCAATAAATTGAAACCATTATATAAAGATCAAACACCTCACACTTTTATTGAATAAATTGTTTTCAAAACAAAGAACCCTATATGTGAGTCATCTAGTCTGTTTTCCAATGATATTAATTATAATAGGCAAGTTATGGTTGAAGCTATTTTGGATCATGTCTAGTTAAGCAGAAGTTTATAGGCAAACTCTATTTTGTTTGAGAGTTACGAAACACACATATATTTTTTACTAAAATCACATTTGACATAAGACTTATTAATTAGGTTTTTTTTTCTTTCTAAATTGCCTTTGAAAATTGGTGTGCAATTTACCCAAACCAATAAAAAAGCCATCATTATAAAAATAAAATTTATTATTTTATTCCACAATTTAGCATGTATTTTATTATTTGCATATTCATCTCATTTTAAATTATGCCATTTTACAATTTAAACCATCAAATTAATTAAATTTTACCTTCAATCCAATCACTCTCCAATTTTTTTTCTTTTCGAATCTGGGTTCATCCTTTACAAAAAATCATCAAAAATAAAAAACATTATCCATGGGAATCGAACTATGGCACACACATTCATGATCATATAACATTACCACTTGACCAATACATCTTTTATGCAACGGAATGGAATGAAAATTATATGTTATTACTTATTAGTGAGCAACTTATAATCCAAGCTATAGTAAAAAAAAATCAATTTATATGTGTATATTTTTTTTGGTTAGAATATGTGCATATATATATATATATGAAATAACAAATATTTCTAAAATAAAAATAATATGAATTCATTCATTTCATTTTTTTTATATTTTAAATATTATTCTTTTTTTATAAACTCATACTATTTATCTAGATTCGATGAACTACAACAATGTTTTATTTGTGATCAACCGAATTGTGATTTATTTTAGGTCCAACATTTCTTTTGAATCAAATAAACTATTTAAATGCATTAAATGAAAATTGTCAATATGAATGTAATGTTTTTATTAAATATTATTTCCTTTTAAAAAAATCTGTTAAATATTTGCATTGCGTTCGCTGAGGATTTTATTTGCTTATATCTGACGATGTAAATTTTTATGTATTCATATGAGAAAGTTAATATGACAAAATTTTGAAAACTAATAACTATTTTTAAAATATCAATGTTAATGAAGTGTTTTTATTAAATATTTTTTTTATTTGCAAAACATGGGTAAATAATTGCACTACACTCGTCGCAAAATTTATGTGCTTATATTGCGGAAGCAAATCTTCATGTATCGATAATAATTTTCCTTTCATTATTGCTTAAGGTCTCAGCTTCGATTCTCCATAATGCCAATTTGGATGGGGTATAATTTACCTTCTTAAAAAAAAATAAAACCTTTTATTATTGTTTATATTTATCTATACTATATATAAAGGAAACTACCCCTTTCAGCACACTTTTGGGTTGGACTTTTCTTACCAAAAATACTCTTAAGATTAAATACAAGTAACACATGTAAAAAATAAATAAGAATAAATTTAATTTAATTTAATTTAAAAAGAAAAATTACACATAGTTCCTTATAAAATAACACGTGCATTACTAATTCATGTCACTAATCTTCCCCGTTCACCCTCTTTTACCTTCGTTAACCACCAATCAAACTCACAAAAACTCATGTTACTTTTTTATCAGCCGCTTTTATGTTGTACATCTGTGTTGTTTCCCTCAATTTCAAAGACAAAGATTGTCAAGTATTTTCATATCTCTTCCACAAAAAACAGTATTTCCATATTATTTTATTATTTTATTTTATTAATATAAGTTACTCTTCCTTAGCCTTTGATCAATTGTAACAAACGTGGGGAAAAAGTAATGTTAAACATTGGACTTTAAATCATTTAAAAAAAGATTAGTAACAAACGTAAGCAAAAAATAATGTTAAAGATTAGACTTTAAATCCTAAAAAAAAATAAAAAATAGTAACAAACGTGAGCAAAAAATAAGGTTAAAGATTGAAGTTTAAATCCTCTAAAAAAATTAGTAACAAATGTGAGCAAAAAATATTGTTAAAGACTGAACTTTAAATTCTCTAAAAAAAAATTAGTAACAAACATGAGCAAAAAATTTATACTATATATAAAGAAAACTACCCCTTTCAACACTTTTGGGTTGGGTTTTTCTTTCCAAAAATACCTTTAATTTTCAATACAAATAACACATGTAACAAATAGATAAGAATAAATTTAAATATTAAAACAAATGTAACAAACACGATATGAATATATGTATATCTGTTTTTATTTCTTTATCATTTAAAAAGTCTAAAAAACTAGATGAGTATATTTATACTTACTTTTTAATTATTCCAATTATACTCTTAAACAACTTTTTCTATAACAAAGATTCTTGTTTGTGTCATTAAAAAAAACAACAAACATTTACATTTTTACTTTTAATCAAAACCAAAATTTCATAAAAAAATACCGTTCATAATTTTAATACATTAGCGTAATAAAAAGAGCGGAAAGACGGGCACGGAGTGCCCGTCTTTTCGCTAGTATTTATAGTGACATGACATATACTTCATATAGTTTGTTACACTTTGCTTAAGGATAAAAGAAAAAAAAGGACATATCGTGTCTGTTACACGATATATATTGTGTGGTAACCAAAAATAAAATAATGTGTTTGTTAAACTTTTTTTAATATTTAAATTTACTATCATCCGTTATCTTTTTTAAATGGTAAGGAAAAAAATCGGACATATACAATTTGTTACATTTTGTTTTAATATTGAATTTACTTTTTTTAATATTTAAATTTACTCTCATTCGTTGTCTTTTTTAAATGATAAGGAAAAAAATCATACATATACAATATGTTACATTTTGTTTTAATATTGAATTTACTCTTATCTATTTTTTATATGTGTTATTTATATTGAAATTTGAGGGTAATTATGAAAGTAAAAAAAGCCAACTCAAAATAGGCTATGAGTCTTGTTAATGAGTGCTCACGGGGGATTCTTTAAGAAGTATAGATAACGAGTGCCCCCACCAGTTATGTATATCGGATGTAAATGGGTTATATCGGCGAATCACATTCGGGATATGATAGAATCCTTGACGCGACTTACACATTCACACCAAGCGTATCGGCAATGGTAGTTTACAAAATAAAGTTATGTCAATTTCCCTCGTGCACTAGTGAAAAGAAAGAATGATTATTATAATTTTCGACAGAATTTAGACTCACAAGAATGTGATTTTCTATGTCTGTTTCTGACTTTTTTTCACGCCTCCAAAGTGTCTATATTTAAAGAGAAACTTATGTCATATGGTGAAGAGAAACAACTCTTTGGAAGAGTTTTGTTCATGAATGGTTACATTGCTTCAATAGTCAAGTATTACACATTTTATCTACAATGTCTCTATTTAACCACTGCAACTTTCCAAATATATTTTGGAAATTTCTCTCACAATCAATAAAAAAAAGAGAATTTTTTTTTTGAAGTAGCTAAATTATAGGTCACCCAAATTAGTATCAGGAAGAATCGAACCTGAGACCTTAAGGAATAATTATCATTGATACATTGAGCTTAAATATTTTCAAAGGAGCAATTATAGAGTAAAATAGTGACTCTTATCATATGTGAGTCCTCTTAACATATGTGAGATAAAATATTTATTCTTGGATCATTGATTATGAAATCACGTTGCCAAAACACATTTTCGTTTATCTTTTCACTAATTCACGTTCTCACGATCACTGTAATCATAAAATCTCAAAAAAACAAAAAATTATTTTATTTTGGAAATTTTATGGAGTCATTCATATTTGTTTTATTTAGTTTATTTCACAATATATATATATATATATATATATATATATATATATATATATATATCGTCCATACTATTTGGGTCATTGAGATTTGTCCATTTTTTCTGCTCCAAATAGTGTGGACCAGAAAATAATCTCTTTTGGATCTTTTGAGCTGACTTTTTCTTATTCCAAAATTACTTTCAATGACCCAAAAATAGCGGACAGACGAGTCAGGTAATCCCTTGTCTTTCTGCTAGTGAAAATAATAAAGATATGAAACTATTAATCAATTTTTTGCTACTTGTTCCAGAAGTGAAAAGAGTTTCATTTGCTCCTGAATAACATCTTTCTGAAGGATTCCCGTTTCCGCAGTGAATGTCTTGGTAGAAGATATGATTTCATTGAATTCAAGTTTATTTGTTTTTAAATACGCCTGTATCTCAACAAGAAAATAATCACGAGCTTTTCCTTAAAAAAAACATGAGTTTTGAAAATTTTATCACATTAACTTTCTCATATCAATACAAAAAAACTTGCTTCCGCAATATAAGCACATACATTTTGTGACGAGTGTAGTGCAATTATTTAACAATGTTTTGCAAATAAAATAAAAAATATTTAATAAAAACACTACATTAACGTTGATATTTTAAAAATAGTCAGTAGTTTTCAAAATTTTGTCATATTAACTTTCTCATATAAATACATAAAAATTTAAATCGGCATATATAAGCAAATAAAATCCTCAGCGAACGCAAAGCAAATATTTAACAGATTTTTTTACATATAAAAGGCAAAAATATTTATTAGAAACATTACATTTATCTTGACAATTTTCATTTAATACCTTTAAATAGCTCATCTGATTCAAAAGATATAAAAGATTTGATCATTCACAACAATACTTCTATCTTGCACACCCTTCATGAGGAAAATAATTTCGTTGATTTTCTAGCAAAGATGGGAGCTGCTTCTGCTTCAGACAGACTATGTGATGACTAATCATTCTTCTCCTTCTAAAGGATTATTACTGCTTATTAGGGATGATGCTTGGGGAACCTACTTTCCCAGATGCTAGCTAGCTTCGTCCTTTTCCTGTTCTTTTTACTTTCTATTTTTTTTCCTTGTAACAAAAAAATATAGTTCATCTGATTCAAAAGAAATTTTGGACATAAAATAAATCACAATTCGGTTGATCACAAATAAAACATTGTTGTAGTTCATCAAATATAAATAAATAGTATAAATTTATATAAAAGAATAATATTTAAAATATAAAAAAAATCAAATGAATGAATTCATATTTGTTTTTTATTTTAGAAATATTTATTATATATATATATATATATATATATATATATATATATATATATATATATATATATATATAATATACACACACATATGCCCTAAAAAAAAGATACACATATAAATTGATATTTTCTTACTAAAACTTGAATTATAAGACGCTGTAAAAAAAATATTGCTCACTAATAACATAAATTTCGCATTCCAAATCATTTCAAGAAAGATGCATTGGACAAGTGGTTAAGGTATGTGATCAAGATTGTGTGTGGGTGCCTCAGTTAAATTCTCAGGGGTGATATTTTTTATTTTGAATGATTTTAGGTTGGAGAGTGATTGAATTAAGGGAAAATCTAATTAATTTGATGGTTTAAATTGTAAAATGTCATAAATTTGAAATGAGGTGACTTTGCTAAAATTGTAAAATAAAATAATAAATGTTATTTTTATAATGGAGGACACATGGCTGTTTTTAATTGATTTGAGTAAATTGCCCACCAATTTTCCAAGGCAACCTAAGTCTCACCTATTAATTATAACTAGATTGAGTCCACACCATATAAACTAAACATGCCCTCTCAATAATGTTTAATTCAAACCAACTCCAATACTCTCCCACTTGCAGGAAGTAAACAAACCCAATAATGGAAAAACTAATTAATAATGCACCAAAATTCAAACTTTGACCAACCAATGAAAAGTAGGAACAATTAAATGCTACAGTACGTGACAGAAAAGAAGCTACAGTCGAACATTATTTGTAGAGAATAATAACAACGAGTCCATTTTAACATAGGAGGCTAGAGGGTTCCAAAGTATAAATATTAAAGGTACAAAGGACTCATTTTAATCTCTGAACAAAACTTTGAGACTCTGTTCAGTTTCTAAAAACTAATAAGAACTTTTAATCACTAAGAAAAATAAATCAAAACAAATTTAATCTCTATCTTCTTTAAAGAGGTGGGGACAAAGTTTTTCATGTAAGAACTAAATTGTTCTTGTTTAAATGTAAGAACTAAATTGTTCCTGTTTATTTTTCTCATAGACAAAATGTTAAATTTTATACTAAGAAACTAAAATGAGTTTTTCACTCTTATATTTATTTATTTGTAGGTATATAGACAGAGTGGCACACACCATCTGAAAACTCACACCAAAGGGAGCTCTTGGATTCAAACCTCGATAACCATGAAAAGTGTTATGTCAAACAATTTCGGCATTGTCAGTTGAACTGAGTCTTATAGAGATCTTGGATTGGCTAGCTCAACTAATTTAAGCTAAGTGATAAAAGAATAGGAGGTTCCAGATTCATACCTGAACGAAGGAGAAAAAAGTAATTAACAATTAATTACTAACATGAGTCTTTCCTTAAAAAAAAATAAAAATAAAAACAAAGTACTTTGAACAAAAATGTCAAATTATATCCTTCATGTATTCGTTACATCCGTATGAAATCTTACCTTAATTAGAGAATTGTCTTGTAAAGTGTCAATAGTCCATATTTTTTTATCTTTTAAATCTAAAAACAAAAATTGAAAAACAAAATTACTCTGAACTGTTTTTCCCTAAAACAAGAAACTAGGCTTCAAAACTATTGTTGTAAAAATAGTTAACTCATACAATTTTTTTTTAAAAAAAATTGATAACTATTTTTTGAAACGTTAATGCACCCATGGCTATGATATGCGTTTTTTCAACATTATCTGTGAGAGAAAAACTAGGACCGCATATTCCAAATGAGTCTTCCCATCAAGTCTTTCCATTTTGTCTTCATCTAGTTAAGTCTTCCTCTCATTTGTATCTTGTTTATGAATGTGACAAGTAATAATAAGTTGAGTTTTTATTACTTTGGCAGAAAGCAAAATTGAAGATGATGACTAATGTTGTATCTATTCTCAAGTTAGTTGGATCAATCTTTATTGTGTTGCAGTTGGAGATTCTTTTCTCCAACTATTTTGGAGTTGTAGCTGATGCAAAACATGTTGGTTGCATAGAGAAGGAGAGACATGCTCTCCTTGAGTTGAAGGCAAGCCTTGTCGCGGAAGATACTTACCTTTTGGCTACCTGGGACAGTAAAAGTGATGGTTGCTGTGCATGGGAAGGAATCACATGTAGCAATCAAACTGGCCATGTTGAAATGCTTCATCTAAACGGCGATCAGTTTGGTCCTTTTCGAGGCGAGGTCAACATATCATTGATTGATTTGCAGCATTTAAAGTATTTGAACCTCTCTTGGAATTTGTTAACAAACACTGACATCCCAGAATTATTTGGTTCTCTAAGCAACTTGAGATTCCTTGACCTCAAAGCTTCATACTCTGGCGGAAGAATTCCAAATGATCTTGCCCGTCTTTCGCATTTGCAATATCTTGATCTTTCAAGGAATGGCCTCGAGGGTACTATCCCACCTCAACTTGGAAATCTCTCTCATTTGCAGCATCTTGATCTCAGTTTGAATTATGGTCTTGTCGGAACAATCCCTCATCAGCTTGGAAATATTTCGCATTTGCAGTACCTTGATCTTAGTTCAAATGTTCTTGTTGGAACCATTCCTCATCAACTTGGAAGCCTTTCAGATTTACAGGAGCTTCACCTTGAAGACAACATGGAAGGACTCAAAGTTCATGACGAGAATAATCATGTTGGAGGTGAGTGGCTTTCTAATCTCACTCTTTTAACTCACCTTGACTTGAGTGGGGTACAAAATCTTGATTCTACTCGTGTTTGGTTGCAAATGATTGCTAAGCTTCCAAAAATAGAAGAATTGAAGCTATCTGGATGTTATCTTTCTGATATTTCTTTGTCCAGTTCCTTTAATTTTTCTAAATCTCTTGCAATCCTTGATCTTTCGTTGAATGAATTCTCATCATTCAAAATATTTGAATGGGTGTTTAATGCTACCATGAACCTAATCGAGCTTGATCTTAGCAATAACTTCTTCAAAGGCACCATTCCATTTGATTTTGGAAACATAAGAAATCCTCTTGAACGACTTGATGTGTCTGGTAATGAACTACCAGGTGGAATTCCAGAATCCTTTGGAGACATATGTACCTTACACTCCTTGCATCTTGATTATAACAATTTGAATGAAGATATTTCATCAATTCTTCTCAAATTGTTTGGTTGTGCAAGTTACTCACTACAAGACTTGTCGTTAGAAGGAAACCAAATTACTGGCACATTTCCAGACCTTTCAATATTCCCTTCTTTAATAGAAATCGACCTTTCACATAATATGTTAAGTGGGAAGGTGCTAGATGGTGATATATTTCTTCCATCTAAATTGGAGTCTTTGAAATTTGGATCCAACTTGTTAAAGGGTGGAATTCCAATATCATTTGGTAACCTATGTTCATTAAGGTTACTTGACCTGTCAAGTAACAAGCTCATCGAAGGTCTTGCAGTCATACTTCATAATTTATCTGTGGGATGTGCAAAGTACTCTCTCAAAGAATTAGATTTGTCTAGAAACCAAATTACTGGCACGTTACCTGACATATCAGGGTTCTCATCTTTAGTGACTTTGCACTTAGATGCCAATAATTTGGAAGGTGTGATCTCTGAGTCTAGTTTTAGAAACATTTCCATGTTAAAGCATTTAAACTTGAGTTCCAATTCATTGGCTCTGATATTCAGTGAAATGTGGGTGCCACCTTTTCAATTATTTTATTTATACTTGAGCTCCTGTAATTTAGGACCTAGTTTTCCTAAATGGTTGCAGAGTCAAAAACAACTTCAAGCATTGGACATTTCTAATGCTGGAATTTCAGATGTAGTTCCAATGTGGTTTTGGAGTCAAGCAACAAATATAAGTTTTATGAATATTTCATACAATAATCTCACTGGCACAATTCCAAATTTACCCATAAGATTTATTCAAGGTTGTGAATTAATTCTTGAATCAAATCAATTTGAAGGTTCAATTCCAACATTCTTTCAACGTGCATCATTGCTACGGTTGTCTGAGAACAAATTTTCCGAAACTCGTTTGTTGTTATGTACTAAGACTATGCTTGATAGATTGCAACTATTGGATTTATCAAAGAATCAATTATCAAGGAAGCTTCCTGATTGTTGGAGTCATTTGAAAGCATTGGAATTTCTAGATTTGAGTGACAATACTTTGTCTGGTGAATTGCCATCCTCAATGGGATCATTACTTGAACTTCAGGTGTTGATATTGCGCAACAATAGCTTAACAGGGAAGTTGCCTCTCTCCTTGAAAAATTGCACAAAACTAATCATGCTGGATCTAGGAGAGAATAGATTCTCAGGACCAATACCGTATTGGTTAGGACAACAATTACAAATGCTAAGCTTACGAAGGAACCGATTCTCTGGAAGTCTTCCGCTGAGTCTTTGTGACTTAACAGACATTCAGTTGTTGGATCTCTCAGAAAACAATCTTTCAGGACGAATTTTCAAATGCTTGAAGAATTTTTCAGCAATGTCTCAAAATGTTTCCTTTACTAGAAACGGACGAACTTATTTAATTTACCCAGATGGATATGGAAGCTACTTTGTATATGACGGATACGATTTGCTTGCATTGTTGATGTGGAAAGGGTCAGAACGGCTATTCAAGAATAATAAGCTCATTTTGAGGAGTATTGATCTATCAAGCAATCAATTGATAGGTGACATTCCAGAAGAAATAGGAAACTTGATAGAGTTGGTGTCATTGAATTTATCAAGCAACAAGTTGACAGGAGAAATTCCTTCGAAGATTGGAAGGTTAACATCACTTGATTCCCTTGACTTGTCAAGAAACCATTTATCTGGTCCAATTCCTCCTTCTCTAGCTCAAATTGATCGCCTGTCCGTGTTGAATCTATCTGATAACAATCTCTCTGGAAGAATTCCAATTGGCACGCAGTTACAGAGTTTCGATGCTTCAAGTTATCAAGGCAATGTTGATCTTTGTGGGAAACCACTTGAAAAAATTTGTCCAGGAGAGGAAGAAGTTGCACATCATAAACCAGAAACACATGAAGAAAGTAGTAAAGAAGATAAAAAGCCAATTTATTTGAGTGTAACATTGGGATTTATCACAGGATTTTGGGGACTATGGGGATCATTATTTCTTAGCCATACTTGGAGACATACATATGTCTTGTTTTTGAACTACATAGTTGACACCGTGTATGTGTTTATGGTGCTGAATGCAACTGAATTTCAAATGTGGCTGAGAGGATTGCTGGTAACCTTTTCTTTCACTCTTTCCTTTATATACTGTTGTTAGACGTGATCAATATCATGATCTCAATTTGTTTATGGTTTTTTGTTAAATTAGCAGAGCTTGAGATTACAACAAAACTGTTACCTCAAAATTATAGACCATCGTTGATAAGTTTTGGATCTAAACAAAACATTTGTGTAGGATTATTTAGATTTGCGGATATTGAAGATTTGAAGCATATTTTTACTCATAAAATCTTATTTAAAAATCATGGTTTATGAAGACTTATGAATAGCATATGTGTGGTGTTACCTTTCATACTATTTTCAAACTCAAACATGTTTTCTATTTATTTCTTTGTTTAATTTATTTCACTCAGACTCAATCATGTTCTTTGATGACTTTGTACTTTCCACAGGAAAAGTTTGATTAAGCATCTCCTATTGAGATTACAACCAAAGATTTGTGTAAATTTTTCTAAATTTAAAGATGATTATAGACTTCAAGCATTTTACTCAAAAAATTTAAAAAGGAATAATGAAAGTTCATACATGTGAATAGCCGATATATGGTGTTACCTTTCTTATTATTTTCATGCCGCACAAACATATCTTTTATTTATTTCTTTGTTTATTTTATTTCACTAAAACTCAAGCATGTCCCATGATTGTTTTGTACTTTCCACAGGAAAAGTTTGTCTAAGCATCTCAGACAATCTGCAACTTTGTTGAAGAAAGGTGCAAGAATTAGTTGTAACTCTGATCAGAGAGTAAAAAGGAGTTCAAAGTTCTCAGTTATGTAACAATAGTTTAACTAATCAATTTGTGAAGTATATATGTTGTGTGATTGTTATTTTAAGAATAAGTAGAATTGGAAGTTTCCCAATTACTGAATTGGACGAAATGGTTTAGAAATGACAAGTAGTAGCATTGGAAATGATAAAACTTTTTATGAATTCATTGCAGGTTTTTGTTTGCATTTGTTATATTTTTTGCTTAAAATTTGAGTCTCACTCTTCTTGCATCTATAATAATGGCTTTTATAGCACCTATTGATTCCGAGTCTGGTATATCAGAGGTGAAGGCTTACCTAAACGGTGTTGATGTCCCTGGAGTATTTATTGTACCAACTATGTTTGTTAAGGTATGTATATGCATTACAATGCTCCTTCGAATGTTGAGGTTTTGTCCCTTTTTATTGTGACAAAGATAACCGTGTGAGCCCGTTAATAAGATGGAAATTGCATATGACACTGATTTGTTCTGATATTCTATGTGAGCCACATAAGCAAATTATAATATAGTACAATGCTAAAATGATAAAAATTTGACACTACCTCGAGTGCTTTCCTTATGAAATGAGAAGTAGTAGCATTGTTCCCTGCATGATCAAAATCATAACAGAGCTCTCGGAAGAAAGAACTCCGATATACTTTACAATTCTAGCCTTTCAAAATACATGCAGTGACACAAAAAGGAAGAGCTTTGCTTTGACTACCTTTCTATGTAGTTTTTGGATTACTTTTAGCCTTTTTCGTTTATTCTTCTCACTATCAGTTTCTATTTCTCCACTAGAGATGAATGGTTTGTCACAAGGGATCCATTTTTGCAGAGGGTACATGTCATGTTCAGAATTTGGTGCTTTCCTTCACACCTTTTTAATTTTTTACTTAACCTTTCTGAGCTCATTAGGATCCATATTATATGTGTAAATCTGTGTGACTTGCTGATAGACATAAATCGACAAAAAAAAAAAAAAGCATTCAGGATGAATGTTTCTTATAAAGGATACAAAAATATCACAAACTAGATATAAGTCCGCACGTTGCGCAGATATCTTGAATATTTGTTTTTTTATAAAAGAATATCTTGAATAATTAGTTTGTGAATAGTTTACGAAAAAAATAACGACTAATTACACATGGACTATAGTTGTTCATAACCTATGAAATTGAATATAAGGATAAAAAAACATAGGTTGACATTGATTGAAAAGCATGCAAGTAAATAGTTACAACTGAGTGTAACTTATTGTGTAGGAAAGGTAGTTAGAGCAAGAGGTGAAGCCGAAAGTGAAAATATTGCTTTTATGGACAATAATAGAACAATTTGTTGTCATGTCATCCCAAAACCTTTTCTTCCATTTAGACTAACGACGGTTTTATTCGATTAAGGACCGACATTGTTCATACTAGGATTTAAAATAGGAATAATTGCGATACTAGAAAGAAGTTTGCTGGGATAAAGGTAATACGAGCTATTCTGATTCTTCGTTGTATCCAAATTTGTGCATTGGAATGTGTTTTCCCTGTCAAAATTGGCGGGTTCAGACGGATATCTACATGGTCGAATTCCATTGCCATAGCTACTCATATTTGCCACTTTTGGAAGCAAAAGAGTGATAATTTTTTGCAATGGCGAAGTAACAACTTCTTGATATGATATTTTTTTCTTCCCAATTTTTCCTAATAATAGAACAGATTCCTAACAAACTCAAGCATCATTTGATAGCACTTGTATTTCCATATTTGTGGGATAAACAATGTGGCATTGCTGAAATTTTTCCCTAGATATGTTGCTTGACTTGACATTCCTTTTGTTTTCATGGGGTGTATTGCCCCATTTCTTAGCGTCTTTAGGAGGATATGAAGTGACACAAAAGCCATCACTTCCTCTCTAATTTTTGAATTCAAGGGAACACTCTTATCTCTGATTCGTTGTGTTGAAATATTTTGTCAAACTAACCGTCATTTCAAACATGTACTAAATTGTCAACACCAAGAATGAAAAAATTTAAAATTCTTAAAGGGAGTTAGGCTTTAAATGTTGTTTCAATATTTTGTCTTTCATGTACTGCTAATTTTATTTTTTTTTAACTTCTGCTAATACTTATGTTTTTCTGCTTTGGTTGTTTCAATATTTTCTATTTCTTTGATGAAGGATAACAAAACCATAATTGTTGTCAAAACAATCAATTTGATTGTTTTTTTATTTTATTTTTTACAATATCAATTAATTATGACTATAATTACAAGGGATCATAGTCTATTAGATAGGATGTCTCACGTTGTTCTTCTTCATATATCATCATAGGATCTCTAGAACGATTTGTGTATTTGTGGGCAAAAAGCAACCATCCTCATAGAGGAATAGATGTTGGATCGAAGAAAATTGTAATATCATTTGAGGCCCATTTGGATATGGCCCATATATGATAATCTGATATTTTACTTAATCAAAACTCATTTAGTTATTGTCGGTGTGGATATCATAATGGATTATAAAATGTCAGTTCTAATGCGACAAAAGCGTATGATGTGTAAGAAAACTTGACTCTTAAACAAAATAATGGAAAATAACATGCCAGGTACTACAATTACTAACAGAAGCATGATTCAATTCGACGACTTTATTTTAGTGGACTACTGTAGCTACCTCTAAATATATGAATCTCTTGATACTTTTTTTTTATCCTTTTTATTAGACCACTTTTAAATTTTTAATTATATTAATTATTTATTTAGCAACATATCTCTTTAATTATAGTATTATAACTTTTCTTCGACCCCTTGCAAAAAAAATAATACTTTTTTTTCAACCTATAATAGATATTAGGCTTAATTACACTTTTGGTCCTCGTGTTTTGGCCTACTCACGAAACTGGTCCTGCCCTTTTAAAACAGAACAAAATTGTCCTTCAATTATTATTTTTATTGCATTTTTCGTCCTACCCCCCATTTTATTCTCAAAAAACGTAGAGAAAAAACAGTTTTAGACCTACCCTCTATGCTCAACCATGAAATAAACAAGGAATAAAGCATCTGAGTATAAAGAATCAACTTTATTCAACACACTAACCAAAAAAACCCTAATTTCTAAGATATGTTTCAAATTAGGTTTTCTTTTGTTAGTGTGCTGAATAGAGTTGATTCCTTGTACCCACATGCTTTATTCCTTGTTGATTTCATGGTTGAGCATAGGGGTAGGTCTAAACTTGCATAAAACTGTCATTTCTCTGCGTTTCTGGAGTTTGAAAATAAGAGGTAGGACTAAAACTGCAAAAACATGATAGTTTAGGGACGATTTTGTTCAATTTAAAAGAGGCATGACCATTTTCGTGAGTTGGTCAAAATGCGAGGACCAAAAGTGTAATTAAGCCTAGATATTATAATTGGAAAATAAACTAATTCCCTTTGTTGAAGAATATACTTGGAACACAATATCATTAGTCGATAAACTTGATGTAATTGCCAACTTTTTTAATTTTGATAATTTAGGCATTTTTTAGGTGTTTGTTCCGAATTTTGCTCTTGAGTTTGCTCATAAACACTCCAAAAGTACTTTACCTTTAATGATAATTAACTACCGCTCACTATCAACAGTAACTACCGTTGGTGTTACAGAAGTTAACAACCGCTAGTAGCGAGCGGCAGTTGGATTCTGGTATGCATGCATACATCATTTATTACCTATACACTAGGACACAAATAGCATGTAACTTATAACCACAATAAACAGAAGTAGTGCAACTAATTCACCTATAATACTCAAACATAACCAACACCATTATGTAATCATTGATAATTCACAGACCAAAAAAGTAAAAGCAACAAAATATGACATATTGGTAGAAGTGAGACCAACTATCTCAAATAAAGACGTTTTTTACAAGTTGGTTTTTTAGGTGGAGTCTATGATCGAAATAGTTGAAAAAGTGCTAATCAACTTAATAGATTCAGGATTAGCGAAAAATATGACCTGAAGAATAGTAGCCTTACAATTTGTTCTGATGAAATGGACATGTTTGTGCTCCTCCAACTTTGTAACCAGATGTTGCATCTCTGTCTTGTAATCTCTTATAGCCTTTCTAAATCTACAACATGCATTTTATACTTGTTTTATATTTTTCAAATTTTCTTTATTTTTTCCTTCAAATTCATCAAAATATTCCTAGGATGCACAAGCTCTTTTTCAGGTCAGCAACTTTCTTCTTGTCCTCCTCTTTTAATCTACCTGCAAGTAGATGCCCTTCTAACACCGGCTCCAAGTTATGGTTATGGTTATGAATTACATTAAGAATAGCCAACCACCGTTCATTTGTCATGTTGTCTTAGTAACCACACATTCAAGCTTCGTTTTCGTTTTCCTCTTTGATGGTTTGTATTCGCCACTCATTTCACAACGCAACGTTAACATTGGATTTTTGAGATTTGATTTCTTTATAGATACAGTAAATCCTTCCTTTTCTATTTGCAGACGAACCCAATTAATCATATCATCTCGGACTAGCCATCTATCTTTGGTGAAAAAAATGGCGCGATGTTTACTTCATTGTCGCGAATCTTGAAAACACTAGAAGGTCTCACTTCAACTAAAGCTTCAATAGAAGGTTTCACTTCAATTGAATCTTCAATGGAAGGTTTGACATCAACGAAAGCTTCAACATTAGATGGTTTAGACTCAACAATATCATCTACCTCATTTTCAATCATAACTATCAACAAAGAATAAAAAGTGGCAAAATAAAATTATCAATAACTTATCCAATGCAAAAAAAAAAAAAAACGCAAAAATTCAAAAATTAGACAGCCACGACGGTTAATAACCATTGGCCCAATGACAATTAACAATCGCTGCCCTTCAGCGGCAGTTAACTGCTGTTACATTTACCTCTCAGACAAAACGAAAACATGGCAGAAATTTTGAACAATGTAAATAGTTTAAAGGATGCATTACCTGTTGACATCAAGTGACTGATATTTCTAAATTGGTTCATTTTGAAATTGGTTCTTCTAGTATGTAGAATATTTGATTGTAGTACCTCAAAATAATAATTGAAATGAATATTTTGAGGACCAATTTCAATATTAATATATTTTAGGGTTAAATATGATCCTGGTCCCTATAAATATATTAACTTTTCGTTTTAGTCTCTCTAAAAAATTTCTTCAAATTTTAGTCCCTATAAAATTTTCCATCTTCATTTTTGGTCCCTCTTTTAAAGTAAACTCATATGTAGAATTCATATTTTTTAATAAAATTTTGCAAAAAAATTCATAATATTATAACAAATCTCTCCAAAAAAAAATTAGAATTTTTTAACAAAACATGAATTTAATATGAATTTTAATATTTTTGACGGATAAAAATTCATATTTAATTTATGTTTTGTTGAAAAATTCTAATTTTTTTTAGGAAATATTTTTACAATATCCTACACATTTATGCACAATTTCATTAAAAAATACTAAAATTAAATTTAAAATAGGGACCAAAAGTAGTGATTGAAAATTTTATAGGGACTAAAAGTTGAAGGAAAATTTTAGTGGGACTAAAACGAAAAGTTGGTATATTTATGCGGACCAAAAACATATTTAACCCTATATTTTACAATGACTAAACAAAATACCGTTGATCAAAACAAAAGATTCTATATTTACAACAACTAAAATAAAATAAAAAATAATTTTAAGACTAAAATGAAACTGCTTGATATTTACGATGACCATTTGCATATTTAAATCCTTAAATTTATAATTGGGAAACACACTTAAATTTTTATCTCCCCCTATATCATCTATACTATATACAAAGAAGTAGACTATTTTGAACTGACTTTTCAGCTTCTAATTATACCCTTAAGTAAATTTGACCTTACAAAAATTGTTTTGTTGGTGTCATTTAAAAAGATAAGAATTAATATTATATTTGTTATATTTTTTTTAAAGATATCATATATTTTTTATTGTTGGTATCATTGAAAAAAGACAAGTTTAGTTTGTTAGTGTAACTCCCTATTTCTACTAAGCGATAAACGCGAGAATACATCAGACATATTCAAGAAATAGATGCTACGTCACCAAACAAAATCCAGCATACATGTATAAATTATCAAATTACATAAGCATAGCAGCGGAATATATGTAAACCATATAAGCAACATCTCCAAAATCTCATGATAATAAATACATGATCTCAAACTCAAAATAACAATGTCTCAACTCCATAAAACAACATAGTCATAAAAGAAATAACATGCAAGGACACCCTAGATCAGAGCCCTAATCTAGACACTTGCACATAAAAGAGGAACTCCCGCTCCTCGGCAACATCAAAGCAAAACAACTAAGCACCCTGCACTCCATCTACCCGTCCATACGGAAAGGCAGGTGGTAAACCACTGAGGGTTAGCATTACATCATCATAATCCATAAACAGATAAGCAAGAACATTGAAATAATGGTCATATATCCAAGAATGATAAACAACAATGCCAAACCTATACTCATAGTATTTCCACATTTATCTTATTCAATATCATTCATAGGCATCATTTCAAGTTCACATAACTCAAGTGTATCACACACATATCACAATTCAACCAAGTCAAATATCAATCTCCAAACACAAACACCATGCATAGTTCAAATGCAATACAACTCACAACAATTCATGCAATGTCTCTAGACTCATCTAGATGCATGTGGTACCAAGTCACCTCAAGGTCGTCACCTCCGATGCAACAAACACATTGAGTGTAAGGTTCACACCTGCCTTACACTTTGGACATACGTCCGCCACCTCCGATGCAACAAACACATCGAGTGTAAGGTTCACACCTGCCTTACACTTTGGACATACGTCCGCCACCTCAACAATGAATGCATGAACATATGACTTGACTCAATACATATGCTCATACACAATTCTCCAAAACATGCATATACAACTATGCAATCATCACCAAAACCATGCATACAATTATGCAATCATCACCAAACCATGCATATACAATTATGCAATCATCACCAAAGCCATGCATATACAATTAGGCAATCATCACCAAACCATACATATACAAGTATGCAATTATCACCAATGTCATTTAATCAAGTATGCACACATCAACAATTGCACATACATACAACATACATATATTCATCACCTTTGAACATGTATACATTCAACATTATCACCTTCTTCACATAGTTCATCATGAACCAGCAACACTTCATATATTTCAAGTAAAGAAGATAACATGCGAGGTCATGATATTTCACATTATCATTATCCAACTTCATTCACAAGCATACAATTAACCGTAGGAATCCATATCTAAAAAGGTTCACCATCAAATAAACTTCAAGGTAAGAATTACACAAGTTCGTCTCATATTCACAACCTTGAAAATATTTGAAGTTAAGAACCAAAGACCAAATAACAAGTTCAATTGCCTATGCCATGTATCCTCACAAGTCACATATGTGTACAGTAGAGGTTTCAAAAGCATTTCATCGGCCACATATGAAGAATACACAAAATTCATGAAGTTCGTCTCACTTTTGCCACTTTTCCAAAATTATAAGTTTTCAAAGTAAAACCAAGTTAGAATCAAGCTATGATACTCTTAGAAGCTTAATTATAAATTGATTGAATAAGGTTAGGCATTTGGAATCCATTGGCATACTTGAAAGTACACAAAAATACGAAAAACAAGGTTTCAGAATTCTGCAGAACTGACACGGTCGCGCAGTCAGGGCGCACGGTCGCGTCATCCCTTACAGGAGAATATGACACGGTCGCGCAACCAGGACGCACGGTCGCGTCATCCCTTACAGGAGAATATGACACGGTCGCGCAATCAGGACGCACGGTCGTGTCACCTCACCAGTACAACAAAATGCATTTTTACGTTTTCGCGCATAAAATCTAGTTTTCAAATCCGTTTTCGATTCCGTTTTCGCCAATGTATCCCTAACACTTAGACAATACAAACCACACTTGAAAACTTGATATTTCAACATTAAAACAACTTAATCATCCTTATCCCAAAAATCATTTTTCAAAATCTCACATAATCACTTAATTGCAAAAACACTTAAACGCCAACATTTCACACGAAAGATCCATTTTCTCCCAAACGACTCGACTAACATAACCACAACATGAAAACAGAAATTCTACTAAGTTTAATTCATCAAATTATCATCACTTTCTCAACTTTCAACAACAACACAAAATCTCTCCATCAATTCATCAATCTTAATACCCAAAGCATCATTTCAACAACAACATGTTCCAAATCAATAACAACAACTAATCAACATGAATTCTTACACAACCCAACCACAACAACCCATAATTCAACAATTCCACTCAATAACACAATATATTCACATACACGAAATTTGACATACAAATTCAACAACAACTTAGTTATCAATTCATTTATGTATATGAACATATTATCAACATCTAGAACGAAATTCAACATCAAAATTCCCAATAAGCTCTTATTCACAAAATCAATTATATCAATAAGCACTTAAGAGAAAGTAGAAAAAGATAGGAGATTATGAGTAAAAACTATCCCCCTTACCTCTAGTACCAAGAATCTACAACCCAAGCTTCAATTTAGCTCCTAGGTGTGAAACCCTCTTCTAGCTCTTCAACCCTTTCTCTTGTTCTTCTCTCTAGTCTCCAAGTTCTCTACTCTTGTGTTTGTGTGAAAATGAACAAAGTTTCTAACCTAGTTACTAAAAACTAAGCTTATATACTCCCTCTCCCTTAATGGGCCTTAAACACACAAAAGAATAAATGAATGGGCTCACACTAGTCTACTAAATACACACCAACGATAACTAATTAATTAACGCGCTCCGACAACTTAATTAATAAAACGGTCCTATCTTAGAAAAACGATAAAACGCTATCCTCCCAAATTACTAATTACCCCTCTAATGCACAAACATAAGAAAATGCACACAATTAAAATAACACACGAAATAAAATAATTAAAATAAAACAAACGCGAAAAACGGGCTGTTACAGTTAGAATATGAAAGTACAAAATATATATTAACTATACCTATAATTGTAATAAAAATAAAATAATTTTAATCAAAATTTTATAAAAACTACATTTCGTAATTTATACACATTAACACAATAAAAATTTATACACATAGGCAGACACGGAGTGCCAATCTAAATGCTAGTTTATTATAATGACAATTATGTAAAAGTAACCCACATTTTTTATAATTTATCTTTACAAACATTTTTTTGTATATTCGTAAGATTTGTAGGAAGCTTGAACTACAGTTTTTCTGAATATATTAGACAAATCAACGTAATTAATCACCGTGGTTTGTGATATAATTTGTTCTTCTAATTTTCTACTACAATTTTAGATGAAATTGATATATTTATTTGTGTTGAAATAAATTTGCTTTGGAAACTAAACTTGCGCCACTTTTGATTTTTCTTTGGTGCACTCTAAAAAATGCAAAAGTATAAGAAAAATAAAGTTTTAATTTTAAATTTTAAACGCGGTTGATAATACTCAATTGCTTGATTAAGTCTTTGATTTTGTTTTCAAATAACAAGGTCGTTTTCTAAAAGAAAATAAAAAATAGTTACATCAACAACAAGGTCGTTTTCTAAAATTTCTTTGAATCGTAATTTAAAAATATGTAAATTTGAATAAGTAGCTCATCTTCAATCATTCAAACAAAAATATTAGTAATAGTAACAATAACAGTCAATGACTCATAAAACGGTTAATTTAGGCATTAAAATAGAAAATAATCGTTTACTTAGTCTAAGTCTCATCTCATTTTGTTAGTCGATGATTTTACTGTGTCTTCTTCTATTCAAGTCTTCCCACAAAGTCCTACTCTTAAATATTTTGTTTATGAATGTGAGAAGTAATAAGTTGATTTATTACTTAGGCTGAACAAGATGAAGATGATGAGTACCTTTGTTTCTATCAAGTTAGTTGGAGCAATCTTTATTGTGTCGCAATTTTTGATTCTTTTGTCCAACTATACTGGAGCTGTAGCTGCTGCAAAAAATGTTTCTTCTGTTTCTGGTGGTTGCAAAGAGAATGAGAGACATGCTCTCCTTGAGCTGAAGGCAAGCATGGTGTTAGATAACACTTCTCTTTTGCCTACTTGGGACAGTAAGAGTGATGGTTGCTGTGCATGGGAAGGAATCGTCTGTAGCAATCAAACTGGTCATGTTGAAATGCTTGATCTAAACGGCGATCAGTTTGGTCCTTTTAGAGGCAAGATCAACGCATCATTGATGGAGTTGCGGCATTTAAAGTATTTGAACCTCAGTTTGAATATGTTTTCAAAAAGTAATATCCCAGAATTATTTGGTTCTCTAAGTAACTTGAGATTCCTCGACCTCCGAAGTTCACTATATCGAGGAAGATTTCCAAATGATCTTGCTCATCTTTGGCATTTACAGTATCTTGATCTTTCATGGAATTACCTCGAGGGTACAATCCCTCATCAACTTGGAAATCTCTCTCATTTGCAGCATCTTGATCTTGGTTTTAATAGCTTTGTTGGAACCATTCCTCATTCAATTGGAAATCTCTCTCATTTGCAGCATCTTGATCTCAGTTCAACTTATGCCCTTGCTGGAAAAATCCCTCATCAACTTGGAAATCTCTCTCATTTGCAGTACCTTGATCTTAGTTCAAACGATCTTGAGGGTACAATCCCTCATCAACTTGGAAATCTCTCTCATTTGCAGCATCTTGATCTTAGTTCAAATTTTGGCCTTGCTGGAACAATCCCTGATCAACTTGGAAATCTCTCTCATTTGCAGTACCTTGGTCTTAGGTCAAATCTTCTTGCTGGAACCATTCCTCATCAACTTGGAAGCCTTTCAAATTTGCAGGAGCTTCATCTTGGATGGAATGAAGGACTGAAAGTTCACGACAAAGATAATCAAGTTGGAAGTGAGTGGCTTTCTAATCTCACTCTTTTAACCCATCTTGACTTGAGTAGGGTACAAAATCTCAATTCTTCTCATGTCTGGCTGCAAATGATTGGTAAGCTTAAAAAATTAGAAGAATTGAAGCTATCTCGATGTGAGCTATCTCTCTCCCATTCAATATTAAATTTATCTAATTCTCTTAGAATCCTTGACTTGTCTAGTAATAATCTACATGTTGGAACTCTGGAATCTTTTAGAGATATGTGTACCTTACACTCACTACGCCTTGCTAATAGCAATTTGAATGAAGACATTTCAACAATTCTTCTCAAATTATCTGGTTGTGCTAGAAACTCATTGCAAGATTTAAGTTTATATGGCAACCAAATTATAGGCACCTTTCCAGACCTTTCAATATTCCCATCTCTAATAGAAATTGACCTTTCAAAAAATTTGTTAAGTTGGAAGGTGCTTGATGGTGACAAATTTCTTCCATCTAAATTGGAGACTTTGATAGTTCAATTCAACTCTTTAGAAGGTGGAATTCCAAAATCATTTGCTAACCTGTGTTCGTTAAGGTCACTTGACCTGTCAAGTAACAAGTTGAGTGAATATCTTTCAGTGATACTTGAAAATTTATCTGCTGGGTGTGCAAAGTATTCCCTGCAAGATTTAAATTTGGGTAGCAACCAAATTATTGGCACGTTACCTGACATGTCAAGGTTTTCATCTTTGAGATATTTGCTCCTATCTGACAATCGATTACATGGGAGGATACTAAAAAATTCTACATTCCCTTATCAATTAGAGAGCCTCTACTTGGATTCCAATAAATTGGAAGGTGTGATCACCGACTCTCACTTTGGAAACATGTCCATGTTAATGCAATTAAACTTGAGTTCCAATTCATTGACTCTGAAATTCAGTGAAAATTGGGTGCCCCCTTTTCAATTGTATACCTTATATTTAAGGTCTTGTACTCTGGGGCCTAGTTTTCCAAAATGGTTACGGAGTCAAAAATATCTTGAACTGGTGGACATTTCTAATGCTGGAATCGAAGATGTAGTTCCTGCATGGTTTTGGAATCAAACAAGATATAAAATGTTTATGAATATTTCTTACAATACTCTCAAGGGCACAATTCCAAATTTGTCGATAAGATTTTCTGAATACTCTCAAGTAATTCTGGATTCAAATCAATTTGAAGGTTCAATCCCAACATTTTTTCGAAGTGCAATATTGCTACAGATGTCCAAGAACAGGTTTTCAGAAACTGATCTGTTGTTGTGTACCAACACTACGGTTAATAGATTGCGTATATTGGATCTATCAATGAATAGATTATCAAGCCAACTCCCTGATTGTTGGAGTCATTTGAAAGCATTGGAATTTATAGATTTGAGTGACAATACTTTGTCTGGTGAAGTTCCATCCTCAATAGGATCATTACTTGAACTTAAGGTATTGATATTGAGAAACAATAGCTTAACAGGGAAGTTACCTTTCTCCTTAAAAAATTGCACAAACCTGGTCATGCTAGATCTCGGAGATAATCGATTCTCAGGACCAATACCATATTGGTTAGGACAACAATTACAAATGTTAAGCTTAAGAAGGAACCAATTCAATGGAACTCTTCCACAGAGTCTTTGTGACATAACGAACATTCAGTTGTTGGATCTCTCAGAAAACAATCTAACAGGTCAAATTTTCAAATGCTTGACAAAATTTTCAGCAATGTCTCAAAGCATTTTCCCAAATAGAACCACAAATTCTGATTTATTTTACCCAATTGGACATGGAGCTCGCCTTGGCTATGAAGGCTATGATTTGGTTGCATTGTTGATGTGGAAAGGTTCAGAACGATTATTTAAGAATAATGAACTAGTTTTGAGAAGTATTGATCTATCAAGCAATCAATTGACAGGAGACGTACCAGAAGAAATAGGAAACTTGGTAAAATTGGTGTCGTTGAATTTATCAAGCAACAATTTGACCGGAGAAATTACTTCAAAGATCGGAAGGTTAACATCACTTGAATTTCTTGACTTGTCAAGAAACCATTTCTATGGTGTAATTCCTCCTTCTCTAGCTCAAATTGATCGCCTGTCAATGTTGAATCTGTCTGATAACAATCTCTCTGGAAGAATTCCAATTGGCACGCAGTTGCAGAGTTTCGAAGCCTCAAGTTATGAAGGGAATGTTGATCTTTGTGGGAAACCACTTGAGGAAAAATGTCCAGGGGATGAAGAAGTTGCAAATCAGAATCCAGAAACACATGAAGAAAGTAGTCGAGAAGATAAAAAACCAATTTATTTGAGTGTGACATTGGGATTTATCACAGGATTTTGGGGACACTGGGGATCATTGCTGCTTGGACGGAATTGGAGACATAAATATGTCTTGTTCTTGAACAACATAATTGACACAATGTATTTTTTTTTGGTGCTGAATGCAACTAAATTTCAAAGGTGGCTTAAAGGCTTACTGGTAATCTTTTCTTTTCCCTCTTCCACTCTTTCCTTCATATATTTTAGTTAGAAGTTTAGCTACTTCAACCATGAAAATACAAATATATAGCACCATTTGTTGATTATCTGAAAATTTATTTAGGCCTACAGACCAATATCATCATGATCTCAAATTGTTTATAGTTTTTTTGTAAAATAAGTTAAGCCTGGGCATAAAAATAACTGTTACATCAGAATTATTGATCCTCTTTGATATATTTTGTTTCTACAAAAATTATTTGTGTGCAATTATTTAGATTTAAGGATAGTTAGACAGGAAGCATTTTACTCAGAAAATTCAAAGTTCAAAAGAATAAAGAGAATTCGTGTTTTATGAAGACATGTGAGTAGCTTATATATGATGTTACCTTCATATTATTTTGAAGGTCAAACATATCATTTATTTATTTCTTTGTTTATTTCATTTCACTCAAACAGGTCCTTTGATCACTTTGTAATTTCCACAGGAAAAGTTTGTTTAAGAATCTCCAATGCAACCTATTTGCAACTTTGTTGAAGAAAGGTAGCAGAACAAAGCTTCTACGATCACATGGAAATAAAAGAGTTCAAAGTTCTCTGTTATGTATCAATAATTTCAATAAACATCTTTGTATAGTTGTATTAATGTTATTTGAAGAATAGGTAGATGCCACTCTTAATTCTGATTCAGTTTTCTAGTAATGTTGTATGAATGTTCTTTGAATAATAAGTAGAACTGTAATTTTCTCAATACTGGATTGGAGGAAATGGTTGAGAAAAAAAATATGATTGTAGCGAACCACCGTTTTATAAATTTGAGGAATAAGTAGAATTGTTTCTTGACATGTACCAAAATGCTCTGCTAGTTTATAAATTTCAGTTTTGCAGCAAGCCAATAGTTATATAGTCCTTGTTTTCTGCTGAGAAAATTGGTCAATGTAATTTAGCTTCCATGATATTTTTGTTGTTTTGCTAATATATGAGTTATGGAAGCTTGGCTAAGAATTGAAACCAGCTTAATTAATTATAAGTAAATAATAATGTGAGATATGATTACAACTATTATTTTGTATGGTAATTCAAATGGGGCAGATGAATTATGCTGACTAACATGTATATCATTCAAACTGATAAATTGTGTTGAGTGTCACAAGTGAAGACATTGATATTAGACACTTGACTTATTCATTTGACAGAAGTTCCACCAAATCTGGTTTCTTTGGGTGACAAGTCCTCAAGTAATATAAACCACTGTATTCTCGAAAACTATACGTTCTTGATACAGACCATTGAACCAGAGCCCAACTTCAAACAACTTCAGATACCGAAATAAGTCTCCTGCAACAAATTGCATGAAACGTTTGCTCCCTTCAGGAACAACTCTCACTTGACTTTCTGAAACTTCTTGAAACAATGTTGACAAGAGAATAGGTGAAGGTGGGTCTTGTCAACAAGTTTGGCATGCATGTTAACTTTTTATACCCAAAAGTGATTCACTTGTTGAATATCACAAATCTGCAAAATGTTATGAAATTCAATGATATCATAAGAAAGCAAAATATTACAATGTTTGAGATGTTAAAGAACATTTTTTGAAGTGTAATGAGCAAGATTCTTATTATACATATAGCCTGTTTGGTTACACGACAGAAAAGTTAAACGCGCATCTAGAGTAGCTTTCACCGCAATTTTTAAAAGCTCCAATTCTAAGCTTCTGTGGCAACACGGTTTCGGAATGTGAGTTTGGTAAATTCAACGCTAAAGCAAACACACTAATGGTGCAATACTTACTCCATATCAAATTGTTGATGGGTGGGAAGGAAAGCAATGACAGTAAGTTTATTTTTGTCCTAAGATGTTAGTTGAGGGGTAAATATTTAATATTATAACTTCAAAGAACAAAATCTAATATCAACAAAAATCATAAAACGACCATTAGTATCTTCATCTTCAACATCACTGTTTTACCGTATTTATCCAAACACATCCTAAGTCTACTCTCTTCCCTTTCGGAAGAATCCATACACTATTCAAACATAAATACAATCCTTGTGAGAAACTAATAGTTGTCACTCAACTTATCCTTGATAGGAAGAAGGCTTCTTCATACCACCACCTTAATTTGTGCTCATACGAGTCTCTAACTTGCCAACATGGCTAATATTCATTTGAAGACTGATATAAATATTTCTCTGAGTAAAACAATTTATTTTCTTTTTAACACGTATTTGTTTATTTTAGAATTAGCCCTAAGGAGGGATGGTGGTGGTGAGGTTTGGGAATTTGGAGAAGAAGCTCACGCGCTTCTCTCTTTAACTCATTTTAACTATAATAACAATGCATTGTGACATTTTGATCTATTTTAAATTCCGAAAATATATAGTTGGCGAACTTAGTAGATTAAAATTGAGATTTTGCAAAAGGGGTGAAAAGTGCGTTTAAATCTTTAATATATGATGGAGGAATGTTTCCATTCCATACTTTAAGAATCCAGACAATGATGAAGTGTGCTTCTCATAGGCTTTGTTTGCAAGTTTGGAGTAGAAGGGAGGAAAGAGGTTTGAAAAGAAAAAGAAAAAAAAGAAGAAGTGGAAGAAATAGATGACATTGAGAGGGGAAAGTTTTGGGTTAGTTTTTTTTTTTTTTTTCATAATACAAAATCCTCCTCATTTTTGTAACTCAAAAATTGTATTCGAAGAGGGTTTGAAGGGTTTCAGAAATATAATCTATGTAATTATAACATTCTTAAAATTAAAAATATATTAATTTTTTTATTAGAGTCAAATATGTTTTTGATCCTTATAATTATACAAACTTTTCGTTTTGGTCCCTCTAAAATTCATATTCAATTCATGTTTTGTTAAAAAATTCTAATTTTTTTTTTGAGAGATTCTTATAATATTATAAATTTTTCTACAAAATTTTATTCAAAAATATGAATTATATATATGAGTTTATTTAAAAGATGGATAAAAAGTGAAGATGAAAAACTTTTGAAGGACTAAAAATTGAAGAAATTTTTTAGAGGGACTAACAAAATATTGACATATTTATAGGGACCAAAAACATATTTAACTATTAATTATAAGCATCAATTTCTCATTCTACTTCAGTTTGCCGACGATACTTTGTTGATAGGTAGTAAAAGCTGGGCTAATGTTCGGACCCTGCGGGCGACTCATGTCATTTTTGAGGCGTTGTCAGGGTTGAAGGTGAATTTTCATAAAAGTCTGTTAGTGGGAATTAATATTCCGGATTCGTGGTTAGCTGAGGCAGCTTTGGTGTTGGGCTGTAAAGTGGGTAAGGAGCCTTTCATGTACCTCGGTTTACCTATTGGGGTTAATCCTCGTAGACTTTCGTTTTGGGACTCTGTGGTGAATCGTATTAAATCTAGACTGACAGGTTGGAATAGTCGGTTTCTCTCTTTTGGTGGTCGCTTGATCCTTCTCAAATCAGTTTTGACTTCTTTGCCTGTCTATACACTTTCTTTCTTTAAAGCTCCATCAGGTATAATCACTTCTATTGAATCTTTGTTGAATAATTTTTTCTGGGGGGGGAGTGAGGACCGTAGGAAAATTTCTTGGATAGGTTGGAATACTGTGTGTTCGTCAAAGGAGCTTGTAGGGTTGGGGGTGCGGAGGTTGAAGGAGTTTAATGTGTCTTTGTTAGGTAAATGGTGTTGGAGGATGCTAATGGATAGAGATGGTCTGTGGTACCAGGTGTCAGTCGCCCGCTATGGTGAATTAGGTGGTCGGTTGGAGGTTGGGGGCCGGAGTTGTTCTTCTTGGTGGAGGGAGGTAGGGAGGATTTGGGATGGTGTTAGTGGGTTAGGTGGAGGTTGGTTTGGTGATAGTGTGTTGAGGAAGGTGGGGGATGGGACCGATACGATGTTTTGGTCCCAAAGATGGTGTGGTGGTGTGCCCCTTTGTGAGAGGTTCCCGAGGTTGTTTGACTTGGCGGAGAACAAAACAGTCACTTTGGCTGAGATGTTCTCCATTGATCTGGTGCAGGGTGTTGAGGGGTGGAGATGGCGGCGTAGGCTTTGGGCGTGGGAGGAGGAGTTAGTAGAGGAGTGTAGGGCTTTACTGCTTGATGTTTCCCTGTGTTATAATGTTTCAGATACTTGGGTGTGACTTCCTGACCCTATAGGAGGTTACTCAGCTCGTGGTGCTTATGATTTACTACCAACTGTTGACATTCCTTATGTGGGGAGCGCGTTGGATTTAGTTTGGCATCGACAGGTTCCTTTGAAGGTCTCTATTTTTGCTTGGCGGCTCATTCGGGATCGTCTTCCTACCAAAGCGAATTTGGCAGCTCGTGGTATGCTGCAGTCAGAAGCGACATTGTGTGTTTCAGGATGTGGTCTTGTTGAAACGGCCGACCATTTGTTTTTGTCTTGTTCTTCTTTTGCACCATTATGGGAGCAGGTGCGCCTTTGGATTGGGTTTGTAGGAGTTGACTCCAACAACATAGCCGATCACTTGTTGCAGTTCACTTTTATGACAGGTGCGGGGAAAGCAAAGAGCTAGTTTCTACAGTTAGTTTGGTTGCTGTGCACTTGGGTTTTGTGGATTGAACGCAATAATAGACTGTTTAATAATGTTGTAACTGAGGTTCCTAGGTTACTTGATAAGATCAAAGTGTTATCGTTAGCATGACTGAAAGCTAAAAAAGCCACTTTTGTTTTTGGCACTCATATGTGGTGGTCAAGTCCTTTGGCTTGTTTGGGCATTGGCTAAACACTTTTGATGCTTTTTATCTGATAAAACGTTGTCCCTGTTGTATTTGGTAGTGGATCTTAGGCACACCTTGTACTTGGGTTCTACTATTTTGTGGTAATATAATTTCATTTTGGCTTGTTAAATTTTTTTTTTTTATCATTCTACTCATCTAAAAAAAAATGTTAAGGATTTTACAATTTTTCCTTATATTTACAACCATCCAAAATTTTCTCCTCTTGTCTCCTCCAAACTCAAAAACAAAACCTTAAAGTCTCAGCAAATTTCGGTAGGCATTTATTGGTTTAGTAACCCAAACAATGAAACCTCAAGTCTAAGGGTAAACCCATTTTGCATGTGTTGGTTTAATAATCAGCATGTGATTCAAACTGAGTTTATTCACTTCGCTTCTCTTTCAATCATAATCAATCAATGGCTGAAACCACTCAATTGTCTCGTCACATTGAGTCCTACATTCACTCCTCTTCCACTTCAACTCACCAGGTTCTATAACCGCTTAATTAAGTACTAATTATGTTTAATATTAGTTATACTCTATGTCATTTTAGCTTTTTAAGCTTGAGAGTTGTATTTAAACTTGGCCTTGGACTTCATTTGCAATGGATCGACATTTCAACAAGTAATCTTGGGTAAATAGTCATTTTCGGCATTGTATGTGTAATGAGTAGGCATAATAGTCTTCCAATCTAGCGAAATTACAAAATAGTTCATGACTTTGCAATGTGGTAGTCAAAATAATAGTCTTCCACGTCCCTGAATATGAGGGACTATTTCGACTAACAGAGTGCCTAATGAAGACTATTTTAGAATTTCACTACATTGAAGAACTATCGTGCTACACATTGTACATGACGGTTATCTTCTTCTTTCCAAAACTCTTACTCCCTCCATCTCAAATATAATATATAAAAAAAGTCAAACAAAGTTAATGTATTTGACTAAAAATTTGAAATTTATTATTTGTGTCGGATTCTATACTAAATCATTAGAATCCCTACTAGTGAGGCTTGGACTATATCGGTTTTTCTGTCTCTATCAGTCTGTTACTACACCCCCAATTCATCAATGATTACTTTTAAACTTCCTAGTCCTTTAATTTCAATTTTTTCTTCATTTTACTGTTTCTCTGCAGGTTTCAAGCTTGGATGCAATTGGGTTATTGATAAAGACCAATGCTTTAACTCTAGAAGCACTTGTATGTGTTTCAAATTTACAAGCAAAAAGTTTTTTTTTTCCCATATGTTTATGCTTGCTTAATTTTTTATTTTTTTTATTGACTTGACTTGTTTTTTCATGTTTCAAAATTTAGGTTAAAGAGCTGGATATGTATTTGACTTCAACAGATACCATAATTCGGTCAAGAGGTGTGTTTTGTAAACTTTTATTGTACATAAAAATCTCTGTTAGATCGTCAATAGGGTGCAAAACTAAAGTTATGGTGAATTACCTACATATCTGTGCCGACCCCACCTAGTGGGATAATGCTTTGTTGTTCTTTGTTACATACATATATGTAGCCTTTAGGAAGTTATTTTATTCGAACCCCGTCACATAACCGATGTGGCATTCGATTGAATTCTCTTTAGCCTGATTTGTATGCTAAAAGTTTGTACTAGTTGATAATTTATATGTACTTGTGAAAATGTGCACGGGTACTATTGATATGTGCATACAGATAGCATACTGATGCCATTCACATGGCTATTTGTGTATCGGTGTATTTTGCTTTGGATTATGTTCTTGTAATCTTGTTACTGAATATCTACTGGATAAACTTTTTCAGGAATTCTTCTTCTGGCGGAGGTGCTTACTCGCATCAATTCAATATCTCTTGACAGTAAAACTATACATAGCTTGGTTGGGTTCTTCAAGGATAGACTGGTCAGTATATATACTTATTTATTCTGCAACATGGCTTACTTTTCTAAGTTCTTGTATGGAGAATTTATAAGAAATTTTCTAGTTTGTATCTGTTGACGGCTTTCTTATTCCATCTGTTCATTCTGACAATTACTTTTCCAAAATCCATGTCACTGAGATTTCCTTCATGTTCCAAAGTTTGCCTGGGTTGCAATTTAGTTGAATTTATTGTCCAGATCGATAGATTTTATGCTATGTTTATAAGCTTTATAGTTACTACAACCCTTCCATGCACAAAATATACTGAGTCTGTGTGTTGTGATGCTCAATCCTAAATCTATCCCATTTATCATTTTGAAAAGAAAAAAAATACGGAATCTCTGTTGCATTACATCAAGTCTGGTAGTTTTCTTAATTGTCCAAAGTTTTCATATTTTATGAAATTCTTGAGCTTGAATTTTCAGCATTGCTGAATAAATTGGATTGTGGATTGTTGTTCATTTTGAGTTCACTAAGTGTTGGGATTGATGATCTATAAGGAGGCAGATTGTGGATTGTTGTTCATTTTGAGTTCACGAACTGTAAACTGGATTGCCTTTAATTAACTATAATTTTCCGATGATATTTCTAATATTATTTATAATCAGGCAGATTGGGAAGCAGTACGAGGTGCACTTGTGGGTTGCTTGGAACTTATAAGGAGGAAAAGGGATGTGGGTATGGTAACCGGTAGTGATGCCAAAGCCATTGCTCAATATTTTTTACAACATTTGCATTTTCAATCTTTAGGACCATATGACAAGAAGGTAAATTATTTTTTTTTCTTCGAAAAGGCGATAAAATTTTATGCTTCTGCTGTAAAGTAGAATTGTTCAAATTTGAAAAGACATTAAAGGACTATGCTTTGAACTGTTGGGGGGGGGGGGGGGGGGGGGGGGTGTTGAAGGACTATGTAAAGTAGAATTGTTCAAATTTGTTCAAATATTTTTATGCAGTTATGTTTCTTTTTATGAAATAGCAAATGTAAGTTGTTATTCATGTTAGTGGGGGGAGTTCAACCCGTGATTCAGTTATGATGTAGTTATCCTCCCTAAACTATATTCACCAAACATCTCATCTCACCCTTAATTTCTCTGTTTGAATACTGCAGCTATGCTTTGAACTGCTTGATTGCCTGCTAGAACATCATGCCGATTCAGTTGCCTCATTGGTAGTCCTTGCTTCGCTAAACTTCTATACACCAATCAATAAAGCAAAACGAAAATAAATTTCTTGAATATACTATTATTATGGCCGATGATATTAATGTTTTGTTTGACATATAAGTACCATTCCCTTTTTCCTCAGACATCCACTTCTCTGTATATACAATTTATTACCAATCAGTTTCTCAGTATGGCTTTAACTGAAGAAAACGTAGTTATGATTATGAAGCAAATATAAGCTGGATTACAGGACAGCCTGTTCATTAGTGGCGTGGAATCTCATAGTTTGTTGTATTAATATATATAACTATTATATAATATGTACATTGTCTATGATGAGTAAAAAATCTTATCCTCTTCAATTAATATATATAACTATTATATAATATGTACATGTTCATAATTTTTTTTGGAAATCTAATAACACATTTGTTCTTGACTTTCTTGTAGGAGGAGGACCTTATTTTTGGAATTTGTGCAGCTATAGATGGAGAAAGGGATCCAGAATGTTTAATGTTTGCTTTTCATATTGTCGAGTCTTTGGCACGATTATATCCTGATCCATCTGGTCTATTTGCAAGCTTTGCTAGAGATGTTTTTGATCTTTTAGAACCTTACTTTCCCATTCAGTTTACACATGTAAGCTCAACGTTTCACATATATTTCTCCATTGAACATCATCCATTTATGCATTCTGATTGCTATACATCACTTAGCCAATGATCATATATGATCCACACACTAACAATCTGATTTGTATGAATGCATCTCCCTGTTTTTCACCTATATGTGGCTATGTCATTAATTATATATTGAATACTGATGCTGGAAGACTATGAAATAAGGAGATTTTCTTTGAAAATATCCATTTTCACTCTGTTATTTATTTTGAATCTTTGTTTCTTAAGCAGACAACCAGTGGGGATGCTCCTGTGCAAAGAGATGACCTATCAAGGACGCTGATGGTACGTGGAACTTCTGTCCAGACTTTGTGGTACTTAAGTCTTTCAGTCATTGATGAGAACGTTGTTATAGTCGTTGTACTTTCTTATAGTCAGTCATTCAGTCATATGTGGATAGAGACGAACAGTCAGGATATAAATAGTAGAAGGTTAGAGCAGAACAGTTTTATGGTTTCTTTGCTCTTCATTTCTTTTTGAACGTAGAAAGTAGTTAGCTGATAACCTCACAGTTCTGGAGATAGACAGAAATTGCTGGGATTCAAGTTGAATGTTTCTTTTAAGTGCTTTTCCCTGATGAAACTTCATGTCCTGGATTGCATTTTTTTGTGTTTTTGAGGAAGATAGATGGGGAGAAACAAGCAATATGGTGAAGTGAGTACCACTAATTAGCAATGTCCAGTATCACTAATTAGCCAAGCTTTTAAACCTACGTTTTTTTTTGTATGTACAAGTTTTGTATAGTGTAAGTAAGCAGCTGCTACACATGTTTCATATGGTGTAGTGAGTACTCTGGGAAATTTCAAATATCAGTAGTCGTGGGCGTTTCTTTGATGGAAAGGTGCATTGATTTAGAAGAAACCGTGCAACCAATAGTTAGTCAGCTGTTGAGCATATTGCAACTTAAACTTGTTAACTTCTGAACCACCTAGATTTAGAAGTGACATATACTCTATTAGATAGATGTGCTTGGATTGAATAACTTCACTGCTTATTGTTGTCTTTTTTAGGCTGATCCATTCTCGTTCTATTCTGCTTCCTTTACCTTATAAAGGAAGCAAAATGAAAATATACATATACATATGTGTGCATGGGATTCAATTCATGCTGTTTGGGCTTTCTATCATCTGCAAATGGAAAAGTATATTCGATATTTCTCAAATGAAATTGAAATCTGATAGAATATTATATATTTTACATATAAAAAATCACGAGTATATGTTATTCAAGCTCCATTTCATAATATGATCCAACTATTTTGATTTTCTGCAGAATGCATTCTCTTCTACACCTCTTTTTGAGCCATTTGTTATTCCTCTCCTTCTTCAGAAACTATCTTCTTCACTGCATTCAGCAAAGGTTGGTTTACTTTATATTTCATTCTAAATATTCGCATAACAATCATCGTACCTTTTTTTAAAAAAAAAAAAAAAACCTTAACCATTTATAGTTTCCTGTGTGTCGATTTTCTATGCATTCAGATTTATTCCTTACAGTATCTTAGAGTGTGCTCTTCCAAGTATGGAGCAGAGAAAATTGCAAAATATGTTGGGGCTATTTGGTCTTCATTAAAAGACACCATAAATACCTATTTGGTGGAGCCAGATTTCTCTTTTATTCTAGCACCCACAGATGGTATTGACTTTCCAAAGAATGAAGTTGTAATTGAAGCTCTGTCCCTCCTTCAGCAGCTTATTGTGCAAAATAGTAGTCAGTTAGTTAGCTTGATAGTCGGTGACGAGGATGTCAACTTTATTATCAACAGCATTGCATCTTATGAGAAGTACGACACTATTTCTGTGCAAGAAAAGAAAAAACTACATGTTATTGGTCGCATTCTCTATATTTTTGCCAAGACTTCCATTCCTTCCTGCAATGCCGTGTTTCATAGTCTTTTACTAAGAATGATGGACAGTTTGGGATTTTCTGTTAGTAACATTGATGGCTCGCAAAATGCTGGTATTTTAGCCTCACGAAGTGTCAACTTTGGGTTCCTTTATCTCTGTATAGAACTACTAGCAGGATGCAGGGAATTAGTTATTTTGTCTGAGGAAAAGCCTGGGACATATTTCACCATACTTCATAGTTCCTCAGCTTTCTTATTTAATTCCTTCTGTTCAATCTTAGCTGTAAGTGCTGACAGATGCCCCCCTGATCCTGATATATACATTGGAGGTGATTGCTCTTTTTTAATTTAGTATAACATTTTATTCTAAATACACTGTTTTTGTTTCTTTTTGATAATTTTAATTGTGCTTTGTTAAGTGGTACTCCTCTTAAATAGACGTATCATGAGCTTGTGACGTGCATATTTATTTTGATAAAAGAAAAAAACTTTTTAGTAAAAAGGGGAGGGAAGCACCTTTGGGGGAAATCCGTCTGATAGAGTAAAGAGAAAAAAGAACCAGCAAGGCAATGTGGCTCGAAAATGAAGCAAATGTTTTTAATCTGGCCATCAGTAATAGAAGTATCCTTGAAACAACCAAGAGATGTGTACGAAAGAGAAATTGGTATCCTTTTTATGATCGTTTTGTCTTGTGCTAGTAAATATTAAACATGGAATAACTTTTATATCCTATCTAGTCTCTCATTTTAAACAAATCATCAAATCTGTTTGATTCACTTCCTTGTGACTTTATTATTATGTCTTCACATTGCTGATTTCTTTTTTGCTTTTGGTGCTGATATACAGTGAAGGGCTTGCAGATTCTGGCAGTGTTTAATTTAGATGTTTTTCCAATACCAAAATCAACATTTGAGAATATTTTGAAGAAACTCATGTCAATCATCATAGAGGATTTCAACAAAACAATACTATGGAATTCCACATTGAAATCATTATTTCATATTGGCTCATTGTTTCAAAACTTCAGCGAGTCTGAAAAAGCTACGAGCTACAAGAGCTTTGTTGTAGACAAAACTATGGAACTGCTGTCTCTTGATGATATTGCTCTGCCTTTTTCACTCAAAGTAGAAGTATTATCTGATATTGGCATGACTGGCATGAAAAATATGCTAAAAATTCTTCAAAGGCTGGAAGTAACTATATTTGCCAATCTTTCTGAGGTCTTATTTCTGTATATATAATAACTTCATTATCTTATCTTTCACATTCAAGGCATCATCAAATATGTTATCTTACTTTTAGAAAGTTCTGGGGCTTATTTTGTCATCGCCTGCCTTTTGTTCTTACTATAATATTGTGTTTTTACTTATTTGGATATTATTTTAAATTTCTGGTATTTGTACATCTAGGTCCATAGAAATTTAACGTCTTATGAAACTGCTGTTCAGCTTTTGGAGTGCTATTCATGCAAGCTACTTCCGTGGTATTTGGCTTTTCAGGGCTTTACATATTATTGTCACTTTGTTGTGACTATGTGAACTTTCTTTATTATGATATCATTGTTGAAATAATGGATAGACTAATATTGCTTTCAGATACTGAACTATTCACAACATTATGCTAATCAGCAACTGACAAAATTTCTAATGTATCTGATATTTTGAGTTGAATCTGGGCAGGATCCTTGAAAATGGAGGTGCAGAGGAATTCATAGTGCAATTTTCTGTTGATATTTGGAACCAGGCAGGAAATTGCATGGATTTTAATTCTCCATTTAAGGAAAAGGTAAATCTAACTTCACACTTATGTATTATTCTTCCCTATTTATTTTATGAACATTGTTTGAACCCTTTTCCCTTAGCTCAAACCAGTTGAGCTACCCAACCACCACAAAATCTCATCATCATCATCATCATCGTCGTCGTTGTCGAACTAAATAGATAATCCAAGAAGAAATGGTGATTTTTACTGCTTGTTCTGCAGGGTCTACTTGATGCAACGGTGAAAGCGATGAAATTTTCTGTTGGATGTTGCTCTGTAGAGAGTCAAAATGTTATAATTCAGAAAGCTTACTGAAACGCACCGTTTCATTAGTCTACTTTCAAAAAAAAAAAAAAAAAAAAATTAAAATGAAAATATAAACTAAAGACCACCAAACCCCACCCCACCCTCATTCTTTTCTCTCTCTCGAACTTTCCTTCCCTTTCTTCCAGCTTCTACTTCCATTGTCATCATTAACCCATACCATAACCCATTCTTCTTCTCTCTTTCGATCCCCAAATTTCTTCAGCATGCCAAGCACTCTTGAATTCAATTACACATTTAATAAAGGCTATCACAAGTACAAAGGCTATTAAGTAGGATTTTGAGTGAGGGTTTGTGCTTTAAGGAAGGAGAAGGATACCCATACCATGAAAGTTGCTAATTGGAACTCTTTGAGGTAAATATACAATCTTTAAGTCAAATAATATATAGTTGGACATATGTAGTATGGTTTGAAAATTTATTTTGGGGATTAGAGGTTATATTGTAGAATTTTAAGGTTACTGGCGGTTAGTAGTAATGCTCCATACTGATCTTCTAAATATTGAATTTGTGATTGATGCTCAGATTGAACAATTGTAACCCTACTTGCTCTCCGGGAGTGTTTGAAGAGAAAATGCAGTCGATTCATCAGAGCTGTGAGTTGATAACGATCATTATCACATATTTTCACTATTAATATTATTGATATTTTGATAATTTTCTATGTTAAAGTGTTTATAAAAAATGGGGACCACACCCTTTGAACATTTTTCTTCTCATTGATACTTATGTTTAAAGTCATCGATATTATTACGGTCTCTAATTGGATTTATCTATGACTTATTGGGCAAAGGATTTGACATTGAGATTTGGTTACATATACTATGATATGAGTTTTGAGAAATGACGAAATACGGTTTTGACATATATGTTTTTTTGGAATTTTCGATATTAATATGCGGTCCATTTGGATTTGGATTTTACCTGGTATTTATAAAGTAGAGAAATTGAAACGTGGAATTTCATTGTATGTATTTTCGAGGTTGTTTTGATGTGTTGTTAAATATGGTTTTGAAATATGCGATTTGAAGGTTTTGATATTAATTTGTACGCAATTTGGATTTTGATTTGGATTTACTTATGATTATAAGTAGTAGATTTTCGATTGAGTATTGATGATACGTATTTTGAAATAAGTTTCGTTATGTTGTGAAATATGGTTTTAGCATTGTATTTTAAGAATGGTATTTTGAAAATTACGGTTATAATGACGACGACCTAGGTGCACCTAGTATGTGATTTCAATTAGCTAGAGTTACCCCGTTAGATGGAGCCGCCCCTATGGAAAGGCCGCCATTAGGAGGAGAGGGCTATCAATGAGAGGTAAACTCCCTAATTGAATATGTTTTACACTTTGTTTTGAGTCGAGAGAAAAGAGCTATCCGTTAGATGGAGCCGCCCCATGGAAAGGCCACCATTAGGAGGAGAGGGCTATCAACGAGATGGAGCTAGTTCTCGGTTCACCCATTTTGGTTATTTCACTAAATGAAGTTTTCTATATTTTTTTAAAAGGCGTTTATTATGATTTTCGGCAATATATTTTCTAAAGGCTTGTAATCTTATTTTCACCTCTTTACGACATTGGAATTAGAAATATTCTTATTTGATTTTGGATTAATAGAATTTTATACGGTTACTAGTTTTATAAATGAACATTAGATTTTTGAGAAACTTAACTACTCGTGCCCATGTGTGTTTCCCTTCTAGTTGATGGTGGTTGTTGTCTGCTCACTAAGTCTTTGTGACTTACCCCTTCTTTTTTACATTTTTTCAGATTTAAAGTCAAGTGCGTAGAAAGCTTGTAGCAGAGTTAAAGATATGTCAATGTCATGCTTTTGGTAGGTCTCCTATATGTATAAACTAAATGGTCGATGTATCTGCAGCTATTGGTAGTCTAGAAATGTTTTGATTTGAATTGTACAAACATCTAGTTATGTCACTTTGAGATTCTGTTGATAATACAAGTATATAGACAGGATTCATATCTTGGAAAATATTCAAAATACAGAGGATACTCTGTCGAAATTTCATTGGATATTATTTTAAGTGAAAGTCAATTTGAAAATTATTTAAACTATAGTTTGTCAAGTGTTGTCATTAGGCTTGCCGGACTAGGATGTTCTAGTTCGTGCGCCGGTCACGATTGTGAATTTTGGGGTCGTGACACTTACAGTATACTATCGTCACATACCAACTTTCAGCTTAATGATGTAGGAAGATTGCCATTAGATTTTGGAAAATATGACATCTCCCTTAGGGATGAAGGGATACTTTTATTATTTGCATCAGTAATTATTGCACTTCGCCCCAAAGCACATGTTCCAAATATAAGAGGGCTTCTGCATCTTTTTATAATAACCCTCCTCAAGGGTGTTGTTCCAGTTGCACAGGCTTTGGGCTCTATGGTCAACAAACTCATTTCAAAATCCAATGGTGCAGAGAAGTCCGATGAACTTACCTTGGAAGAAGCTCTTCATATTATATTCAACACAAAAATATGCTTTTCTTCTAATAATATGTTGCAGATATGTGATGGATCAAGTAATGGGAATGGAATTGTTCTTACTGAAGTATGTCTCGGTATGACAAATGATAGACTACTTCAAACCAATGCAGTTTGTGGGCTCTCATGGATTGGAAAAGGTTTACTGTTGTGTGGTCATGAAAAGATTAAAGACATCACTATGATACTTACAGAGTGCTTAATATCAGACAGAAATAGTTCCTTGGCTTTGATTGAAGGTTTACATGAAAATACTGAAGAGCATAAATGGGATCTTTTGGCAAGAAAATGTGTCGCAGAAGCTTTTCATGTTCTTATGAGTGATGCTGAAGATTGTTTGAACCGAAAATTTCATGCCATGATACGGCCTCTATATAAGCAGAGGTTTTTCTCTTCCATGATGCCCATCTTTCTGCAGTTGATCTCAAGATCTGATTCTTCATTGTCCAGGTAGATGTAATGTGCTCTCTCAAACAAAAACTATTTTCCCTTGTAGTGGCATTTGTGAGTAGCTTTTTTTATATACAACTCTGATTGATACCTTTTTAACTGGAACTAGTCTGTGTCCATTGCCTTAAGTCCCTGTACATTCAAACAATGAAGCACTAGTAAACTATTTTGACTTGGAGTTGTGCTATATATTGTCTCCCTTCACCTCAAAAGTACCTAAACTTCTATTTTTTAAAATTTCAGATGTTTATTGTTACGAGCCTTTGCACATGTCATGTCTGTCACTCCACTGATTGTTTTACTGAATGAAGCTAAAAAGGTTAGTTTGAGAAATTTTAAACTATCAGTAGTTACTTATCTTAAACTTGTCTTAATTTTGTTTTTCTATTGAAATTTTTTGTTCACTTGTAAATTTTGCAGCTCATACCTGTTCTTCTGGATTGCTTGTCTATGTTGACAGAAGATATCCAAGATAAAGATATCTTGTATGGTCTGTTGTTAGTTTTATCTGGGATGTTGACAGAGAAAAATGGTAATTACGATGGCTGAAGTATTTAACTTACTGGTTTTTAAGGATGTAGTTTGTTGTGAATTTGAAGTTTTCATACTGCGATTCTATTTATTTTTTCTTTTTAGTTTCGGTTATAATTTCCTTGCGTGAAAGAAACTGAGACATTAGAAGGATCAGTTTCAAGTTAGTACGAATTTTCACAATTATTTGCCATTGCATCTCTGTCTAGATTCTGGTGCATGTTTTGTTATTTGCAAATACTAGTGTGTTTTCTTTGATGGCACACTTTCTACTTTATGTAGATTCTACTTGTATTTCCACAAAGTATTTGCATGCTAGTCATAATTGTGTTGGGATGAAGATGATGTAATTTTTGGCAAGAAGAAAGAATGTCCTGTAAATGCTGTCTTATGTAAACCATGTTCATGCATGCAGGACAAGAAGCAGTCATTGAGAATGCACACATTATCATCAATTGTGTAATTAAGCTTGTGGACTACTCTCATAAGACGGTATAATTTATTTACTGATAAAACATGCTGACTTTAGTTGTGTCATAAAGGAACTTCATTGCCTCTTAAAACATTTTGCCATTTTGAATAATCTAGACAAATTTGCTGTTCTGAGCTACATTAGGGCCAGAAAGACATGCATAAACCCATGGTTATTTTTGGATGTAACTTACAGTACACTTGTCTCAATTAAATGACAAGCAGCTTCAAAAGAGCTTAGGTTTCTCAAACTTATTCAGTGATGGTTTTGTGCTCAAGAATTCCTGCCAAAACCTTTAAATCCCTCCTAACTTTGTTGCAATCCTAGTTGTTTAAAGCGATCAAAATTAAAAATGATGTTAATGGTTGGTTTCTTTTTCTCCCCATTGTGCAGCTTGTTCGGGAGACAGCTATTCAATGTCTTGTTGCATTGTCTAAGCTTCCCCATGTGTGTATCTATCCGTTGAGAACACAGGTTTGTCAAGCTTTTAGTTGCATTCATTCTCACACTTTATTCATTTTCCAATCTGTGCTAATTTGCTCAATGCTTTGAATAGACATTTTCATAAATATTTTTCATATTATGAACCTATTTGTATTATAACTTTTGGAAACATTTGAGTGCCTATTTGTTATTCTTCATACTATTCACGTTGCATATATTAGGTTCTAGAAGCAATATCAAAACGTCTTGATGATACAAAGAGATCTGTTCGCAATGAAGCTGTCAAATGTCGGCAAGCATGGTTAGTATTTCAGATTTTTCAGGAACCTTTATGATTCTATGTGTTGCAGTTAACTGTTATGTTTTTTTTTTTTTTAATTCATATTTGCACGACCATTTGACAGGGCATCAATTGCATCATCCAGGAGTCTTCGATTCTGATGTTTTGAACCAGCTTCTCGGTTGGTCCCAAGATTAAGTTATCAAATTTGTGTTATTAGTAATGATAATGAATATACCCCAAAATTATCGTTCAATCTAGTTAGAGAATATTAACTGCTACAAAACATACATATGTATCGTTAAGATTCTCAAACACGATGCGCCACAAAATGAGAGACCTATATAAAAATCTTTATATTAGTGAGTGTTAACGTGTACAAACTTTTGTCATGACTAAGATCAGTATATTTTAGCAGTTTTAATTTCTGGACCACATACGGCTGTAATATTATTGTTGTGGCAGAGTTTGCAACAACATCAGCCCGCAATTGTGCTATGATTATAAACCACAACAAAGCACCTATCCAACAACAATTTACCGTTGCATCAATGCTCCCCGCTCATTGTAATTCATTATCTATAAATACAAGTATCTTAAATTCCAATAACACACATAAGAGCAACTTTAACGCTAGTTGGTTAATGTACAAATTTCTTAGAGTTGTGTTATTTGAACATCTTTTATATGACAACCAAAATTTTACAAAGAAAATGAGTAATTGGCACAAAAACCAAAGCAATAGAGAGAGAAAGTAAAAACATAATGTGAGTATGAGAGAGAAAGTTGTCACAAAAGTTGTCAAAAAATGGTTGTTCAAATATCATTTCTCTTTGTGATAATGTGCGTGAACTACCGTTGCAGTAAAGCTGATCTTGAAAGTGGATAGATGCATCAAAAACATTATAGTTTTAATGTGTGTACAATAGATGCTTATCAACGACTATCTATACATGTGACCATGATGGTCAAATACATTCATGAGACTATCCTAAATGTTTCATTCTTTTCAATCTTGGCACTCTTTATTCTGTGATTGAGTTGTTTCTTTTTTCTTTTTTTTTGGTTACATGTGATTGAGTTGTTTCAATATATTATATTTTTGATTTGACCTTTTCAAAAAAATTAATACATTAGCTTTTGAAATGAAACTTGCGCAAACTTATTTTTTGTAATAAGGCAATACCGTGTGGACTTTTAAGAAGCTAATCCTACAGATATGTATAACCTTCGTCACACTTCCAATTGAACGCAGATTTTCAAAGGACAGCTAACAGATTACTTGAACGTACTTTTAAAATATTTATGTACATTGAAATTTGACTAACTAACTCATCATCAATCACTCATGATAAATAATACTAACAATAATTATATATATGAATTTAAAGTTTATGCATTGTCAATGACATTTATCTACTATTTTGTCACATCACTCTACTGTTGTTGTGTAACTGCATTTTAATAATTATTAATTAATGGTCAACTTTGAAATCCAAACCCCTTCTTGGGACAGCAATTTTCAGGTTATATGCATTTTGTTGGTCTAGGCTTTAATTATTTCTTACTCCAAGTATTTTGTTTATATATGTGAGAAGTGATATGTTGAGCAAGATGAAGATGGTGAGTACTGTTGTTTCTATGAAATTAGTTGGAGCAATCTTTGTGGTGTTGCAGTTGGAGCTTCTTATGTCCAACTATTGTGGAGCTGTAACTAACAAAAATGTTGGTTCTGTTTCCGGTGGTTGCATAGAGAAAGAGAGACATGCCCTCCTTGAGTTCAAGGTAGGCTTGGTGGCAGATGACACTTACCTTTTGTCTTCTTGGGACACAAAGAGTGATGATTGTTGTGAATGGGAAGGAATCACATGTAGCAATCAAACTGGCCATGTTGAAATGCTTCATCTAAATGGTGATCAGTTTGGTCCTTTTCGAGGAGAGATCAAAACATCATTGATTGAGTTGCAACATTTAAAGTATTTGAACCTCAGTTTCAACATATTCTCAAAAAGTAATATCCCAGAATTATTTGGTTCTCTAAGAAACTTGAGATTCCTTGACCTCCAAGATTCACATTTTGGCGGAAGAATTCCAAATGATCTGTCTTGTCTTTCGCACTTGAAATATCTTGATCTTTCGGCCAATGGTCTCAATGGTAGAATCCCTCCTCAACTTGGAAATCTGTCTCATTTACAGTACCTTAATCTTAGTCAGAATTTTCTTTTTGGAACCATTCCTCACCAACTTGGAAGCCTTTCAAATTTACAAGAGCTTCATCTTGGATACAATTACAGACTCAAATTTCATGGCAAGAATAATCGTATTGGAGGTGAGTGGCTTTCTAATCTCACTCTTTTAACCCATCTTGACTTAAGTGACTTACCCAATCTCAGTTCGTCTCATGTCTGGATGCAAATGATTGGTAAGCTTCCGAAAATAGAAGAATTGCGGCTATCTCGATGTGATCTTTCAGATCTTTACCTTCTTCCTTTGTCCCGTTCTCCATTGAATTTTTCTACTTCTCTAGCAATCTTTGATCTTTCGGCGAATACCTTCGCATCATCCAAAATATTTGAGTGGGTGTTTACTAGCACCTCCAACTTAACCGAGCTTGATCTCAGCAAGAACAATTTAGAAGGCTCCATTCCTTATGATTCTGTCAACATCGGAAAACCCCTTGAACGACTTGACTTGTCTTATAATTTTCTAAATGGCAGCACTTTGGAATCCTTTAGAGACATATGTACCTTACACTCATTACAACTTGATTTTAACAATTTGAATGAAGACATTTCAATGATTCTTCTCAAATTGTCTGGTTGTGCTAGATACTCAGTGAAATATTTGAGTTTACGTTTCAACCGAATTAGTGGCACATTTCCAGACCTTACAATATTCCCATCTCTAATAGAAATTGACCTTTCAGATAATCTGTTAAGTGGGAAGGTATCGGATGGAATACCAAAATCACTGCAGTCTTTGAGAATTGAATATAATTCTTTAGAAGGTGGAATTCCAAAATCAATTGGCAACCTGTGTTCATTAAGGTCACTAGACCTGTCAAATAACAAGTTGAATGAAGATCTTTCGGTGATACTTCAAAATTTATCTGTTGGGTGTGCAAAGTACTCACTGAAAAAACTATACTTGGCTAGCAACCAAATTATTGGCACAGTACCAGACATGTCAGGGTTCTCATCTTTAGAAAATCTAGACCTATCTGACAATCTATTAAGTGGGAGGATACTGAAAAATTCTTTATTCCCCTATCAATTAGTGAGTCTTGACTTGGATTTCAATAATTTGAGTGGGGTATTCACTGACTCTCATTTCAGCAACATGTCCATGTTAAAGTATTTAAGTTTGAATTCCAATTCATTGACTCTGAAATTCAGTGAAAATTGGGTTCCACCTTTTCAATTGTCTACCGTATATTTAAGGTCTTGTGTCGTAGGTCCTAGTTTTCCAAAATGGTTGCAGAGTCAAAAACATCTTCATGAATTGGAAATGTCTGATGCTAGAATCTCAGATGTAGTTCCGGTATGGTTTTGGAATCAAACAAGAAATCTAATCTTCATGAATATTTCACACAATAATCTCAGTGGTACGATTCCAAATTTGCCCATTAGATTTTTTGAAGGTTGTGACGTAATTCTTGAATCAAATCAGTTTGAAGGTTCAGTCCCTCTGTTTTTTCAAAGTGCAACATTGCTACTGTTGTCAGATAACAAATTTTCAGAAACTCACTCTTTCTTATGTACTAACACTACCGTTGATAGACTCCAAATATTGGATTTATCAAAGAATCAATTAAAAAGTCAGCTCCCTGATTGTTGGAGTCATTTGAAAGTATTGGAATTTCTAGATTTGAGTGACAATACTTTGTCTGGTGAAGTTCCATCTTCAATGGGATCATTAATTGAACTTATGGTATTGGTATTGCGCAACAATAGCTTAAGAGGGAAGTTGCCTGTCTCCTTGAAAAATTGCGCAGAATTGATTATGCTTGATGTTGGTGATAATAGATTATCTGGACCAATACCGCATTGGCTAGGACCAAAATTGCAAATATTAAGCTTACAAAGGAACCAATTCCATGGAAGACTTCCGCAAAGTCTTTGTTTCTTAACAGACATTCAATTGTTGGATCTGTCAGAAAACAATCTATTAGGACATATTTTCAAATGCTTGAAGAATTTTTCCGCAATGTCTCAAGATGTTCCCCCAACTAGAACCATAAACTCTAATCTTTACGTCCCAATTGGATCTGGGGTTTCCATTTTAACTCAAGGCTATGATTTGGTTTCCTTGTTGATGTGGAAAGGTGCACAACGACTATTTAGGAATAATGGGCTCAATATATTGAGGAGTATTGATCTATCAAGCAATCAATTGACAGGTGACATTCCAGAAGATATAGGAAACTTGATAGCATTGGTGTCATTGAATTTATCAAGAAACAATTTGACTGGAGAAATTACTTCAAAGATTGGACGGTTAACATCACTTGATTCTCTTGACTTGTCAAGAAACCACTTCTTTGGTCCAATTCCTAATTCTCTAGTTCAAATTGATCGCCTGTCCATGTTGGACCTGTCTAATAACAATCTGTCTGGAAAAATTCCAATTGGCACACAGTTACAGAGTTTTGATGTGTCAAGTTACGAAGGAAATGCTGATCTTTGTGGGAAACCACTTGACAAAAAATGCCCAGGAGATGAAGAAGTTACACATCAGAAACCAGAAAAACATGAAGAAAGTAATCAAGAAGATAAAAAACCAATTTATTTGAGTGTGGCAACGGGATTTATCACAGGATTTTCGGGACTTTGGGGATCATTGTTTCTTAGCCGTAATTGGAGACATGCATATGTGATGTTTTTGAACAAAATAAGCGACACATTGTATGTGTTTATGGTACTGAATGCAAAAAAATGTCAAAGGCGGCTTAGAGGCTTGCTGGTAATATTTTCTTTTCCCTCTTTCACTCTTGCCTTTATATATTGTAGTTATAATTTTGTCTACTTAAACCGTGAAATTGCAAATATATAGTGCCATTTATTAATTACCTTACAATTTAATTAGGCCTACAATCCAATATCATGATCTCAATGTTTTATAACATTTCTGTTAAATGAATTAAGCCTGAGCTTAAAAATAACTGTTACATCAGAATTATAGACCCTCTTTGATATTTTTTTTTTAAAAATAATTATTTGTGTGCATTAGTCTTAAAGAGGATTAAAGAATTTAAGCATTTTACTCAAAAATTTCAAATATCAAAGGATTAAAGAAAATTCGTGTTTGATGAATACATAGGAATAGTTTATATATATGGTGTAACCTTTCATATTATTTTCAAGCTCAAACATATCTTTTATTTAATTCTGTTTATTTCATTTCACTGGAACATGTCCTTTGATCACTTTCCACAGGAAAAGTTTGTTTAAGCATCTCCAATAGCTCCATTTGCAACTTTGTTGAAGAAAGGTAGCAGAACAAAGCCTCTCTGATTATATCACATAGAAATAAAAGAGTTCAAAGTTCTCTGTTATGTATCAATAAATAATCAGTTGTGAAGCAAATATGTTGTGAGATTAATTAATATTGTTATTTTGAAGAAGAAAAAAAACATGTTTTGAAAGCAACATGTTTTGAAAGGATACTTACTTTTCATTATTCCAATTATACTCTGTCATCGCGATTTTCGGGTGTCAAATCATTAATTGGATTTGAACCTTTCGATCATTGATGTCTCTATTTTTTTTGGGGAAGGTAAAATCGAGAAAAAACCTTTAGAAATCCTAAGTTCGGGGCTGATTTCATTACGGGAAGGTGTTAGGCACCCATAATGACTATAGTATCCTATAGGAACCGTTTTACTATGCTTTACGTTTATGCGTTGCTTTTATCGCTACTTGTAAAAGAGATTAGTTTTAAGAATGAGAGGGAGAAGATGGGATTTTATTTTATTGGACTTGGAGAGATTTTGAGTCTCTTGCCTACATACCCTTTTAAGGGATCAAAATTCCATGTAGTTCTCTTCCAAAATATTTTTGTGGGTTAGTTCAATTTTAGTTTTGAAAATGGTTTTGAAGAAAGAGATAAGAGGCCGTGTAGGCATTAGAATTGAAAACAAGTGAGGTTAGTCCAATTTATTTACAAAGAACGGTTAAAGTTGGAAATTACTTGCATTTTGATTTGATTAAGAAAATAAAGGGAAAATCCTTTGGAGTTTTGACTCCAAGGTTTATTTGGAAAATATTTGAAGTGATGGAAGTTATTTGTTTTTCAAAAAGGGTTAATTTTCTCTAAGCATCGCGCATCCTAAACATACACCTAAACGATAAACATACAACGTGTGTGCGTGTGTCGGTGCATGTGTCGGTGTACATCATTATAGTCCATAGTCCGTTACATCGGGTCCTATTTTACATTCTATAGTCTTGCATGAAATTAAAGGAAAGTAAACTACCTAAACATTGCATGAGAATTAGTTGAACGTTCCATGAAAGGGTCAAAGGGAGAAATGGGGATGAGATGAGATGCTTAGTATGCATGAAACATAGAGTAAAGTGGTTAGTAAAACAAGATGAAATGATAATGAAACATTAATCCTAAACAAAATGGTAAACTATCACAAAAATTGGCATAAAATCACACTAAACAAAAATTGCAAAGTACCACAAAATTGGCATCAAAACTCTAACTAAACAAGATTGCAAAGTATCACACAATTAGTATCAAGAATCAAATTTAACAAGATTGCAAAATATCACAAAATTAGTATCAAAAATCAAATTTAACATAGTTGCAAAATATCACAAAATTGGTATCAAGAATCAAATTTACCAAAAAAATGGAATCATCACAAAATAGTAATCAAGAATCAAACGTAACAAAATAGTAAAAATATCGCATAATTAGTATCAAGAATCCAGCTTAACAAAATTGCAAAATATCACACAAAACGCGCATTAAGTACCAGAGACACATGACACAAAATTGGCACGAACATCGCATGCGGAACGCCGAGAAAACAACGAAACGGACACAAATTAGCACAAAAAGAGCAAACGCACATTTTTCGTCCAATTTTCACGTGTAAAATATCACAACCCATCAAGAAAATAGTAAAAACCATACAGTAAAAAACTTGGGATTTTTTAATGAAATTTGGCATGCAGCAGGTCCAATTAGCAAGTATTGCAGTGCAAAAAGCAAGAAAATTCAAGAAAACTGAAAGAAAGACCAAACCCGCGGGTAAAGGGCCCAAACCCAACACACAGATGGATCCGGATCTCCAGAACGCCTCTGGGGCGTTGGATTGATCCGGATCCACTAAACCTAGATCAAACGGCCACAAACAAAGGAGAATGGGTCGGGTTTGAACCGACCCGGTTTAGGGCTTACATAAAAAGATCACGAACCGGTTCCCCTCATTTCTTTCATTCTTTCTCTCTCTTCTCTCCCCTCTTCTCTCTTCTCACGCCGGCGCTACTATGAACCCTAAACCCTAGCTTTCAAAATCCAACCCAGAAACATGTAATCTATGGCTCAAAAGTTCCATCTAGTTGCTCTAGTCATGAATCCATGGCTGGAATTCACATGCATTCACTGAATCAACGCAGATCTTGACTTTTTCTCGCGGAATCCGTACGGTTTTGGTTCGCTTTCTTGGTTCGAATCTTTTTTCTATGTGTTTTTATCTGTTGATTCGTTGGTTTACAACGATGAATCAACGTTGTAAACCTTGGAATCTTGAAAAATTTTCCAGAAAAAGTTAGGGTTTATGGTTCCGAACCAAAACTTCACGGATTCGCACGGTTCTACGTTGTTTCAGAGTTCGTTGTGGGCTTTTGAACGAAACAAAGGGGTAAGTTTTGCGATTTTACCTGGCTTTATCCGGAATTTTGATTTGATTCTTCAGAAATCCTTGGATTGATTCTGTTTTGTATTGATTCTCTTTGAAATCCGGAAATAAACCGGTAATTGCTTCTTCTCCTTCTTGAATGGTTCGGAATCCGTGAATTCTTCGTTTTCCTTCTTCTTTTCTTCTCTGAACCGGTTCGGAACCCTTGGAATTCTTTCCCTCTTCTTCTCAATTCCAATTCTGTGATCGTATTCGGGATTTGTTGCTTCCAGCGACGAATCCGATGCTTGAATTGCAGAAAAAGGGATTCAATGATGATGATTCAGCCTTGAATCTCTGAGAATCCACAAAACTCCATGGAATTTGCTTGAATTTCGGTTCTGGAACTTAGGGTTCGTGTGTTTGTTCTTGAGCTTTTCTGAGTTTGTTATGATTTTGATCCTAACTGCCAAGAGAGAGAAAATGGAATCTGTTTGTGATGTGGCGCGTGATTCCGATTCTGACTTGTACAGTGGTGGCCTTTTATAGGCTGCCACATGTGCATTTGGACCAATTGGAATGTGCCACGTGGACCTGGAACTGCTTGCGTGGCCTTGGACTGAATCTGAAAAAAAAGGACTAAAGTGCAAATTTGTAAAATTTGGGACTGAAATGCAATTAAACATTTGGACTGTTTTGAAAATAATAAAACTGAAACTGGACTGTTTTGAAAATTGGAATTGGACACTTCTGCAATAAAATGTAAAATTTGGACTGAATTGCAATTTTGAAAATATTAGGACTAAAATGCAAAAAAAAAGTAAAATTGGTTAAAAATGTAATCTGACTGCAATGTAAAGTGAAACGTTTTAAAAACGACAAAATGGACTAAAACGAACAAACTACCAAAAATGAGGTATTTTAAAATACCTCTCTGCCCAAAATTCAAATAATGTGAAAAGACTAAAATGCCCCTGGGGCAAAATCGACTCAGACTGACTCAGATGCAAAACTAGATGATTTTGTGCAAATTTTGATTAATGATTCATGCAAACAAATTGAAAAGACTCAGGGACAAATTGTAGGGACTGAAAATGGGTTCCTTTGTAGGAAATGACCAAAATACCCTTTTGTATGATTTTATGCAGAAATTAAAAGACTGAAGCAGTAATGTATGCAGTTGAAGCACAGTAGGAAACACGGTGGATTTGAAAGTATTAGAAAATAGCAGAGAAATTTGAGTGAGTATTTTTAGGTCCAAAATGAGGGTATGACAGCTGCCCCTATTTAAGTTTCTTTGTCTGGAGAGTCAAGAGACGGAGTCTTTGGCTTGACACGACGAAGATACTTAAATATCGACATTAGCACTGATTTTGGGCGTAAAAATACATTTGCAAATGTTATGTATGCCATGCAACATTTGTGTTATGAATGCAAGACAGACTGAGAATCGAATTTAACCAGATATGTCGTATCCATTGCGGGATTGGTAGACATTAACAGAATAGCAAAAAAGAATATGTCGCATCCATTGCGGGACTGATTGACATTAACAGAATAGCAAAAAGAAGTATGTCGCATCCATTGCGGGACTGATTGACATTAACAGAATAGCAGATAACAAGACTCACTGGGGAGACTCGAAAGCAAATTGACAGGTACAAGCTGTTCTTGGATGCGAACTAGCCACTTGACCGGGAATATTGACAACAAAGGCGCAAGCTGCTCTTGTATTTGAGCTGGTTACTTGGCTGAAAGAAAACAAAATAGAAAGCACAAGCCGTTCTTGGACACGAACTGGTTACTTGGCTGAAAGGAACAACATAGAAAGCACGAGCTGTTCTTGGACCTGAACTAGTCGCTCGGCGGGTATCAAGAGGGTAGGTACAAGCTGTTCTTGGATGCGAACTGGCCGCTTGACCGATAACAGAAACAAATTGACAGGCACAAGCTGTTCTTGGGTGCGAACTAGCTACTTGGCCGTTAACAGAGACAAATTGAATTTGAAAAAGAATTGAATTTGATTGACATAACTGCAGGGGCTTGAATTTGAAAGGAATGTTGACAAGACTGTTGAACTTTGAAATTGACATGACAGTAGACATTTGTTGTTGACAGAAGAAATTTGAAGGTTGACAAGATTGATTTTGATTGAGATTAACATAGGAATTGAGAATGCGAATATGTATGAATGACATGACAATTTTATCAAATGCATGAACATATAGGATGCATGATTACGCATGTATGAATGCTTGGGAATGCATGATGATTGGCAATTTGTAGATACAATTTCGCAGAGACAGACAAAACATTGGAATATTGGGCACGTAATGGCTCGCGCTCGGACATATATTTGCAAAGGTTCCTCTTCTGGGGATGCCGTCGTTTGAAGATACATCGAGACCATCGCTTGAATGCAGGAAGCTGTAAAATTGTAGAGAAAAATAGTCTGAATGGTATTGCCGCTTGTTGGAATGGTCATGCAAGTGCTTTGGACATCGCATCTGTGGTCAATGCTTTTGCATGTTTGTTTTTTTTTTTCATCTCATTTTTCATTTTTTCTTTCATCATCCCATTTTTGCCTGGATCGCCCTTTCGGGTTTTCGACCCCCCGGGGAATAGTTTTTTCGTGTTGCCCCTGTTTTTGCCTGAATTGCCTTTGAAGGTTGTCAATCCATCGGGGTGCTCATTTTTGCCTAAGCCGCCCTTTCGGGTTTTCAACTTAGCGAGCGTATTCATTTTTTCCATGCTTTTCATTCTGTTTTTTCATTCTTGCCATTGACCACAGACCGTTACTGGGAGGAAGGCTAGTAACTTGAATTGGAACTGATATCAATGTAGATTTGGTCATGCATGTTCATTTGAATGTACCTAGCTGTTCAGGCTTGTTTTCAAAATACTTAAAAATTTCAATTTTCATAATGTTTATTCCAGACACATCATTATTAACATAGAAGAAATCTTTTGTACAAAGCTTTGAAAATAGAATAGAAAAATGAGTGCCAAACAAAGGCATAGGCTCAAATCGATGTATAAGGGTGGTAGTCGGCCAAAGGCGCGACCCCACAGATTTACAAATCTTGGAAAATGGTAATTTTATTGGTTGGTGGTACATTGAACACAGTAACTGTTATGGTATCTGAAACTCTTGAACCCACAGGCGTCGGAACCTCGGATGAGAACAGCCAAACATCAACTGCAAAGACCCCAAGGGGAATAGTAATTTGCCAAATATAGTCAATTGTCTTTTATTTCGATCTCATTTTTGCATGAACCGCCCTTTCGGGTTTTCGGCTCATCGAGACGCTCATTTTTGCCTGAGTTACATGTAATCTCAGCGAGCTTTTACATTTTTGTTTCTTGTCCCTTATTTTGCCTGGACCGCCCTTTCGGGTTTTCGATCCACCGGGAAGCGCATTTTTGCCTAGGCCGCCCTTTCGGGTTTTCGACCTACCACGCTGTTCTTTTCATATCTAGACAAAGTATTTCTTGACTATATCGGCATTCACAGGATTCGGAAGTTCTACACCATCCATGTGTGTGAGAATCAAGGCACCGCCAGAGAAAGCCTTCTTGACAACATAAGGTCCCTCGTAGTTAGGCGTCCACTTGCCCCTTGGGTCGGGTTGCTGACTCATTCTTCTCTTCAATACGAGTTCACCCTCTTTGAATTCCCGAGGACGAACTTTCTTGTCAAAAGCAGCTTTCATCCTTGTTTGATACATCTGACCGTCAGCCAAAGCATCCAGGCGTCTTTCCTCAATCAAATTCAACTGGTCGTACCGACTCTGGCACCACTCAGCCTCAGACAACTTTGCTTCCATAATCACACGGAGAGACGGGATCTCCACTTCCAACGGGAGAACTGCTTCCATGCCATACACCAGAGAAAAAGGCGTTGCCCCGGTTGAACTACGGACTGTAGTGCGGTAGCCGTGTAAAGCATAGGGCAACATCTCATGCCAGTCTTTGTATGTTGTTACCATCTTCTGCACAATCTTCTTGATGTTCTTATTAGCAGCCTCAACTGCACCATTCATCTGAGGTCTGTAAGGAGAAGAATTGTGGTGTTCAATCTTGAATTTCTCGCATAAGGCTTGCACCATGTCATTGTTCAGGTTGGTACCGTTGTCAGTGATAATCTTGCTAGGGACACCATACCGACAGATGATATTGTTCTTGATGAATTTGACTACCACTTGCTTAGTCACGTTGGCATATGATGCAGCTTCGACCCATTTGGTGAAATAATCGATTGCTACCAGGATAAAACGATGGCCGTTTGATGCTTTTGGTTCAATTCTTCCGATCATGTCAATGCCCCACATAGAGAAAGGCCACGGAGAAGACATAACATGGAGAGCGTGCGGAGGCACGTGGATCTTATCAGCATATACTTGACATTTGTGGCACTTTCTGGCGTATTGATAGCAATCGCGCTCCATGGTAATCCAGTAGTAACCAGCTCTCAACAGCTTCCTAGACATAACATGCCCCGATGCATGGGTCCCAAAGGTGCCATCGTGCACATCGTGCATTAGCTGTTCTGCCTCACATTCATCAACACATCTCAACAAAACCATATCGAAATTCCTTTTGTACAGGACATCACCATCCAGCAGGAACTTGCTAGCCAACCTGCGCAATGCCTTCTTGTCTTTATTGGAAGCATCCGGTGGGTACTCACGGCTTTGCAGAAATTGCTTGATATCATAATACCAGGGTTTGACGTCGGCTCCACCTGAACCTGTCTGTACAATTGCATCACTGACAGTAAACACATGGGCAGGCCGGTCTAAGCGTTGTACTTTGATCATCGGCACGTGATTCCAATGGTTTACTTGAAGCATAGAAGATAAGGTAGCAAGAGCATCGGCCATTTGGTTCTCCTCTCGGGGAATATGGTGCAACTCGACCTTTGTAAAATACGTTAACAGACGTCTCGCATAGTCACGGTAAGGGATCAGATTAGCATGATGGGTCTCCCATTCTCCCTTTATCTGGTTGATGACTAGTGCAGAGTCTCCATAGATGTCAAGATGCTTGATCCTCATATCGATGGCTTCTTCAATTCCCAAGATACATGCTTCGTATTCGGCCACATTGTTGGTGCACTCGAACACAATCCGGGCTATAAAAGGAATGTGATGCCCCTGCGGAGCCACAATTACTGCGCCAATTCCTCGGCCATAAGCATTAACAGCACCATCAAAGACCAATCCCCACTTGCTATCAGGGTCTGGACCTTCACCGATCAGTGGTTCTTCACAGTCTCTTGATTTTAAAAACATGACCTCTTCGTCGGGGAAATCGAACTTCAAAGGTTGATAATCATCAAGTGGTTGGCAAGCGAGATGGTCAGCCAGGATACTCCCTCTAATGGCTTTCTGAACTTTAAACACAATATCATATTCTGACAGTAACATTTGCCAACGTGCTATTTTTCCAGTGACAGCCGGTTTCTCAAAGATGTACTTGATTGGATCCTTCCGGGATATCAACCAAGTGGTGTGGTTTATCAAGTAATGACGCAGGCGTTTGGCAGCCCAAGCTAGTGCACAACAGGTCTTCTCGAGCATTGTATACCGAGTCTCACAATCGGTGAATTTCTTGCTCAAATAGTAGATAGCATGCTCTTTCTTTCCAGTTTCATCTTGCTGACCGAGCACACATCCCATGGATTCATCCAACACTGACAGATACATAATCAATGGCCTTCCCTCCACCGGCGGAACGAGGATAGGAGGTTCTAGCAAGTAACTCTTAATGTTGTCGAAAGCTTCTTGGCATTCATCATTCCATACCACAGGCTGATTCTTCCTGAGTAACTTGAAAATTGGCCCACAGGTCGCAGTCATGTGAGATATAAATCTAGAGATGTAGTTCAAGCGCCCGAGGAACCCTCTGACCTGCTTCTCGGTTTGCGGGGCCGGCATCTCGCGGATAGCCCGGACTTTATTAGGATCTACTTCAATGCCCTTCTGGCTGACAATGAAGCCTAGCAACTTCCCTGATCTAACACCGAACGTACATTTGTTTGGGTTCAGCCGAAGCTTGTACTTCCTCAACCTTTCAAACATCTTAGCCAGGTATTCGACGTGTTGTTCTTCATTGCTCGACTTGACAATCATATCATCTACATACACTTCAACCTCCTTGTGAATCATGTCGTGGAACAAAGTGGTCATCCCCCTTTGGTAGGTAGCACCAGCATTTATTAGGCCGAACGACATTGCTTTACAACAGAAAGTCCCCCACGGAGTGATGAACGACGTCTTCTCCCTGTCCTTGGGTGACATTTTGATTTGGTTATAGCCAGAAAAACCGTCCATGAAGGAGCACACCTTGCACTGGGCAGTATTGTCAACAAGCACATCGATGTGAGGCAGTGGGAAATTGTCCTTCAAGCTTGCTCTGTTCAAATCTCTGTAGTCAACACACATCCGAACCTTACCATCTTTCTTCGGCACTGGCACGATGTTAGCAACCCACTCGGGATATTCAACCGTCATGAGAAAACCCGCATCGATCTGTTTCTGCACTTCCGCTTTGATCTTCAGAGCCATGTCCGGCCGAGTCCGTCTCAACTTTTGCCTGACAGGAGGACAGTCTGGCTTCGTCGGTATCCGATGTTCCACAATCTGAGGATCCAAACCTGGCATGTCTTCATACGACCATGCAAAAATGTCCGAGTACTCCCGGAGAAGCTGGAATATCCTCTTCTTGACCCCTTCCTCCAGTGCAGCACCGACTTTGATCTCTCTTTTGTTATCCTCGGTACCCAAGTTGATTAGCTCGATCTCTTCTTGATGAGCCCGAATGGTCTTCTCTTCTTGCTCAAGCAATCGGGCAATCTCATCTGGTATGTCATCACCATCCTCATCTTCGGTCTCGAATACCGGGGATTCAACAGTTTGGAGAAACATAGAGTTACTGTGTTCAACGGGCTTATTTTGGTTCGATCTGCGTGACATGATTGGATGATTTTTAGAAAATAGTTTTCATGCAGATCTTTGAAATTAATAAGAAAACACAGATGTTTTGGTTTTTTCTGGCATTACCATTATTTCCAAGGGAAAAGCTTTTAAAGAAAGAAAAAGAGTCGTGAAAGAAACGACGTTTTTTATTGATAATGGTGATGTCGGAACAAACATGCCCTTTACAAAAGAGTCACTTCCGCCTCGGGCAAGACGGAAGGATTGTTATTTTGAAAATAAAGCCTAAACAGCAAGACATATTACTTAGAATCATGCACAAACACAGGGAGATTGATAACGTTCCAGTTTTTCGCCATGCCTCCTGGTACAACAAACATGGGCCTAGACCCACTGAGCACGAGCCATTTTTTAAACTGCGGCAGAAGAACCAGGAGACAATGAGCACTTGGAAGTTCTTTTGTGACCGATGCATGATGCATATGATGCATGATATGCAGATGCAGATGCAAAAAATGACTCTTTTATTACCAAAGGGTTTTTTAGACAAATTAGAATTTTTGCAAACATTTTTTGGACTAACAAATTATTCAAAGCAAATTGTTTTGATACATTGAGCCAAGGGAGTAAGCTTCTGAAACATAAGCTGAACAAACAACATAACCAATAGCAATATAACCGATAGCAGTCCTATCATCCAGAACTAAGGAGTGACTGGGTAGTATTCGGAATCCGAGTCTGAAGCTGAGCCACAATAACTGGCGAAGAAATCTCGACGACCTCTGACTCTCCTGGAGTCTCTCCTCAATAGATCATCCTTCTCCTCAAGCTCTTTCCTAACTCTGGCTAGCTCATTCTTCAGCATTCGGTTCTCATGATCCTTCTGCTCGTCTCTGCCGTCCAAAGTCATGATCAAGTTCTCAGCCTCACTGTAACGGGCTTTCCATGCTCGCTTCTCCTCACTCTCCATAGCTAGATGCTCCTGATACATCTCCTGAGTCGCGGGAAGCAATGGTAATGGTCTAGACGGAGTAGATGCAGATACATGCCTCATAGCAGGGTAAGGCATGCCAATCTCTTCGGCTCGGTCTATCACCCACTGAGTATAGGCCTCATGAGCTACGCCGGATCTCACACCCAAATGCTTCACATCTTTCTTACGAACCTTAGACCAAGCGTCTGAAAAAGCTTTCCTTTGCCCGGTGGGAGCATCGGAATAGTAGAAGAATTCCTGTGATGTAGCAAGGTTGATGGGCTTCGTTCTCATAGGAAAACCAAACTGCCTCATGGCTAACTCGGGATTGTAGTTGATTCCCCCCCGGGTACCGAGAAGAGGTACGTTGAGGAAATCCCCACAACCAGTGATGATCTCCTTGACGCGAGCTGCTGGAGTGATCCAAACCACCTCATCGGGAGTAAGAGCCATAATCTGCTGTGAATAAGACCAATTCTCTGTGTTGGTATGGAAAGAACCCGGGAGGTGAGAAATAAACCACCTATATAGAAGAGGTATGCAGCAAAGGATGAATCCACGACCCTTGAGAGTCCGATCATGGATGGCATGGTATGTGTCAGCTAACAAAGTAGGAACCGGATTCCTGGAATGGAAGATCTCAATAGCATTCATGTCTACGAAATTGTCAAGATTCGGAAAAAGAACGAGCCCATAGATGAGTAGTGCAAGAATAGCCTCAAGGGTGTCCTGACAAGTGGATTCGAGATTAGCCTGCTCAAGTAAGTACTTTGAAGTGAAACCCTGGATGTGAGACTTGGTGATAAGATTCTTAGACACCTCGGAAGTCTTGAGATAAAGATCCTTTGCAATAATCAGAGGAGTAAGAGAAGACTCTGGGCCTGTGAAAGGTACCCTCTCAGCTATAGGTAGACCCAATAAGCAAGAATAAGCCTCAAGCGTAGGAACCAACTGAAAATCCGGGAAAGTGAAGCAACGGAAGACTGGGTCATAGAATTGTACCAGAGTGTGTACCAGCTTCTCTTCTACATTAGTCCGGAGAATACCAAGCAAACCACCGTATCGGAGACGAAACCCAGTCGGATTCTTAACCTTGAGTGCCAACTCCCTTAGGCTAGCCAAATCAACTTTTTTGAACTTGTAAGATTTAGTCCTCTTCATGCCTGATCATATTTGCAAAGAATTTTAGTTTGTCTATACCCTTTGATAAATGCATGTAGAAAATTTATGCATGAATGCATGTATGCATGGTTTTAATAAAGAAAGCACGGTGGGCTAAGGTAACAAGTGGACACGGTGTCCGGTGAAGCTAAGGCTTTGACAGTAGTAACCAAGGTTCTACAAAGTTTCCCAAACCACAACCTCTCTTGCGTATATCATGGTAGTACAAAGCAACGCTTGTCCATGATTATCCGTAAGAAGGTCTAGTTTGGGTGTAGTATCGCGTGACGACTAAATTTCGAGACAACGCTCGGTTTAGCCACCGCACTACGTCCTAAGAAAGGCCAAGGATGGGTTTGGTAACTACGGTTCATAGCCTTCATCGGTCAATTGGAAGTGAAGTGTCTAAGCATGACAACACACGCCGACAACATCACCTCCAAAATGCCTCAGCTATGTGAGATTGATCGCGTAATCCAATGCACGAGGCAACCCTCGGAATGGATTGTCGATTATATCTCCCCTAATCTTAAGTTCACTCAGCCCGGGTATAGGGCTTTTGATATTCTCACCCCACACGTACACAAGAAAATTTTACATGTAACAATAAAGCAAAGCATAAACATAAAGCATGAAAAACTAGGTGTAGCCCTAACATTCCCCAGTGAAGTCGCCAGTTCTGTCATCGCGATTTTCGGGTGTCAAATCATTAATTGGATTTGAACCTTTCGATCATTGATGTCTCTATTTTTTTTGGGGAAGGTAAAATCGAGAAAAAACCTTTAGAAATCCTAAGTTCGGGGCTGATTTCATTACGGGAAGGTGTTAGGCACCCATAATGACTATAGTATCCTATAGGAACCGTTTTACTATGCTTTACGTTTATGCGTTGCTTTTATCGCTACTTGTAAAAGAGATTAGTTTTAAGAATGAGAGGGAGAAGATGGGATTTTATTTTATTGGACTTGGAGAGATTTTGAGTCTCTTGCCTACATACCCTTTTAAGGGATCAAAATTCCATGTAGTTCTCTTCCAAAATATTTTTGTGGGTTAGTTCAATTTTAGTTTTGAAAATGGTTTTGAAGAAAGAGATAAGAGGCCGTGTAGGCATTAGAATTGAAAACAAGTGAGGTTAGTCCAATTTATTTACAAAGAACGGTTAAAGTTGGAAATTACTTGCATTTTGATTTGATTAAGAAAATAAAGGGAAAATCCTTTGGAGTTTTGACTCCAAGGTTTATTTGGAAAATATTTGAAGTGATGGAAGTTATTTGTTTTTCAAAAAGGGTTAATTTTCTCTAAGCATCGCGCATCCTAAACATACACCTAAACGATAAACATACAACGTGTGTGCGTGTGTCGGTGCATGTGTCGGTGTACATCATTATAGTCCATAGTCCGTTACATCGGGTCCTATTTTACATTCTATAGTCTTGCATGAAATTAAAGGAAAGTAAACTACCTAAACATTGCATGAGAATTAGTTGAACGTTCCATGAAAGGGTCAAAGGGAGAAATGGGGATGAGATGAGATGCTTAGTATGCATGAAACATAGAGTAAAGTGGTTAGTAAAACAAGATGAAATGATAATGAAACATTAATCCTAAACAAAATGGTAAACTATCACAAAAATTGGCATAAAATCACACTAAACAAAAATTGCAAAGTACCACAAAATTGGCATCAAAACTCTAACTAAACAAGATTGCAAAGTATCACACAATTAGTATCAAGAATCAAATTTAACAAGATTGCAAAATATCACAAAATTAGTATCAAAAATCAAATTTAACATAGTTGCAAAATATCACAAAATTGGTATCAAGAATCAAATTTACCAAAAAAATGGAATCATCACAAAATAGTAATCAAGAATCAAACGTAACAAAATAGTAAAAATATCGCATAATTAGTATCAAGAATCCAGCTTAACAAAATTGCAAAATATCACACAAAACGCGCATTAAGTACCAGAGACACATGACACAAAATTGGCACGAACATCGCATGCGGAACGCCGAGAAAACAACGAAACGGACACAAATTAGCACAAAAAGAGCAAACGCACATTTTTCGTCCAATTTTCACGTGTAAAATATCACAACCCATCAAGAAAATAGTAAAAACCATACAGTAAAAAACTTGGGATTTTTTAATGAAATTTGGCATGCAGCAGGTCCAATTAGCAAGTATTGCAGTGCAAAAAGCAAGAAAATTCAAGAAAACTGAAAGAAAGACCAAACCCGCGGGTAAAGGGCCCAAACCCAACACACAGATGGATCCGGATCTCCAGAACGCCTCTGGGGCGTTGGATTGATCCGGATCCACTAAACCTAGATCAAACGGCCACAAACAAAGGAGAATGGGTCGGGTTTGAACCGACCCGGTTTAGGGCTTACATAAAAAGATCACGAACCGGTTCCCCTCATTTCTTTCATTCTTTCTCTCTCTTCTCTCCCCTCTTCTCTCTTCTCACGCCGGCGCTACTATGAACCCTAAACCCTAGCTTTCAAAATCCAACCCAGAAACATGTAATCTATGGCTCAAAAGTTCCATCTAGTTGCTCTAGTCATGAATCCATGGCTGGAATTCACATGCATTCACTGAATCAACGCAGATCTTGACTTTTTCTCGCGGAATCCGTACGGTTTTGGTTCGCTTTCTTGGTTTGAATCTTTTTTCTATGTGTTTTTATCTGTTGATTCGTTGGTTTACAACGATGAATCAACGTTGTAAACCTTGGAATCTTGAAAAATTTTCCAGAAAAAGTTAGGGTTTATGGTTCCGAACCAAAACTTCACGGATTCGCACGGTTCTACGTTGTTTCAGAGTTCGTTGTGGGCTTTTGAACGAAACAAAGGGGTAAGTTTTGCGATTTTACCTGGCTTTATCCGGAATTTTGATTTGATTCTTCAGAAATCCTTGGATTGATTCTGTTTTGTATTGATTCTCTTTGAAATCCGGAAATAAACCGGTAATTGCTTCTTCTCCTTCTTGAATGGTTCGGAATCCGTGAATTCTTCGTTTTCCTTCTTCTTTTCTTCTCTGAACCGGTTCGGAACCCTTGGAATTCTTTCCCTCTTCTTCTCAATTCCAATTCTGTGATCGTATTCGGGATTTGTTGCTTCCAGCGACGAATCCGATGCTTGAATTGCAGAAAAAGGGATTCAATGATGATGATTCAGCCTTGAATCTCTGAGAATCCACAAAACTCCATGGAATTTGCTTGAATTTCGGTTCTGGAACTTAGGGTTCGTGTGTTTGTTCTTGAGCTTTTCTGAGTTTGTTATGATTTTGATCCTAACTGCCAAGAGAGAGAAAATGTAATCTGTTTGTGATGTGGCGCGTGATTCCGATTCTGACTTGTACAGTGGTGGCCTTTTATAGGCTGCCACATGTGCATTTGGACCAATTGGAATGTGCCACGTGGACCTGGAACTGCTTGCGTGGCCTTGGACTGAATCTGAAAAAAAAGGACTAAAGTGCAAATTTGTAAAATTTGGGACTGAAATGCAATTAAACATTTGGACTGTTTTGAAAATAATAAAACTGAAACTGGACTGTTTTGAAAATTGGAATTGGACACTTCTGCAATAAAATGTAAAATTTGGACTGAATTGCAATTTTGAAAATATTAGGACTAAAATGCAAAAAAAAAGTAAAATTGGTTAAAAATGTAATCTGACTGCAATGTAAAGTGAAACGTTTTAAAAACGACAAAATGGACTAAAACGAACAAACTACCAAAAATGAGGTATTTTAAAATACCTCTCTGCCCAAAATTCAAATAATGTGAAAAGACTAAAATGCCCCTGGGGCAAAAACGACTCAGACTGACTCAGATGCAAAACTAGATGATTTTGTGCAAATTTTGATTAATGATTCATGCAAACAAATTGAAAAGACTCAGGGACAAATTGTAGGGACTGAAAATGGGTTCCTTTGTAGGAAATGACCAAAATACCCTTTTGTATGATTTTATGCAGAAATTAAAAGACTGAAGCAGTAATGTATGCAGTTGAAGCACAGTGGGAAACACGGTGGATTTGAAAGTATTAGAAAATAGCAGAGAAATTTGAGTGAGTATTTTTAGGTCCAAAATGAGGGTATGACATACTCTTAAACAATTTTCTCTATAATAAAGATTGTTGTTCATGTCATTAATAAAAAGCAACAAAAATTTATATTTTTACTTTTAATCAAAACCAAAATTTCATAAAAAAAAATACTGTTCTTAATTTTCAAACGTTAGTGCCCGTATTTTCGCTAGTCATAATAATAATGATTAGAATGTACCCAAAAAAAATAATGATTAGAAGGAAATGTTCACGACACCTGACGGTGGCAGCTAGATCCGATAAATGACTATACGGTTCGGGGATTTTATCAGTTCATTACTAGCACATGTGATTTGGTGGACATAATTTAGGTTGCTGATGTATGGCTTAAGCGCGTTCCTTCTAAGGTTTCCCTGTTGGTGTGGCGGATGTTTCGTAATAGACTTCCTACGAAAAACAACTTAGCGTATCGTGGTATTCTTCATGCGAATGATTCGGCTTGCGGAGATGGGTGTTGACACAACCAAAAATGTGGTTCATCTTTTTCTACAATGCAAGTTCTCAGGCGACCTATGGTCTCATGTTTTTAATTGGTTAGGAATCTGTTTTGTGTCCGCCGGTGAGCTTCGACAACATTTTACTCACTTTACCAAGATGGCGGGCATGCCGTTATTTTCACATTTATTCTTCAGGATTATTTGGTTTGCAACTGTTTGGGTGATTTGGAAGGAGAGGAACAACCAGACATTTCAAAACACGGTATCCACTCCCTTTACTCTCATTGAAAAAGTAAAGATCAATTCATTCTTATGGTTGAAATCAAAACAGGTGGCTCTTGCTTATAGTTATCAGGACTGGTGGCGACACCCTATTCTTTGTATGGGTGTTCATTTGTAATTTTTTATCTTCGCCGTTGGCGGGTGCTTTAATAGTGGCACCTTGGCTTTGTAAATATTTCTTGGGGTAGCCTCCTTTGTACACCTCGTGTGGATGGTTTTCCATTTTGGTTTGCAATATATCTCATTTTCATTTGTTCAAATTTTTTTTTTACTCCGTACATTTTTAAGCATCATTTTATAATAATACATTTAAATTAAAGAAGTGGATTTTGAGATATTTTTTTTCCTATTAGTCTACCTTTAAATTCCTATTTCTACACACGCTCTCTTATCAATAAATTTGATGTTCTATCTTTCTATCATAATAAAAAATGGGTTTTTCTATCATGTGCAAATTTGCACATGTTAAAAGTTTAAAATAGTATGTTGGTATTGAAACTTGTGCATTTTTTATTAAATATATAACTTTTCAATAAATAATTGTTTTTTTTAATAAATTGTTTCTATTTTTAGTTACCTTAACATATGCAATATTGCACATGTTAGATAAACCCATAAAAAAATTACTAGTTAAACTCTTTCTCCAACAATTTTTTGTTTTTGTTTTGCAATATTCTCTAAGATATGTATTGAATTTGAGCTATTGCTCTTTTTCATTTTACAAATTTTCACTAATTACGAAAAGAGTGCTGCCTAACATCGTTTCACTTTATCTTTTCTTTCTCTTTTTACAAATCTTCACTAATTACAAATCAAAACATGTCACTTGTCCACTTTTTTCTCTTTTTAATCTTTAAAAATTGGGATTGGCTAACACAATCCATAAAATTGGTTTGTAAAGCAAAGATTACTCCATATACGTGGGACATTTAACACACCTTCTCATGTCTAATGTAATTGGACCGGTTTGTAAAGTCAGTATTGCCTCCACATATTTTATTTAATATTGGACTTTTGACACACATGTTTAGGTCATATTTTAATAGTAAATTAAAAACTAAAACCAACAATTAAAAACTAAATTTGCTCTTCCCCTAAACATGAAAATTAAAACTCTTTTCAAAAGTAGTTTACCGACCCATTTTTTCAAAAGTTAAAAAAGTAAAATTGAAATGTTAATAATGCATGAATCCACGGTCATGAGTTGTAGCAAGTCTTCCCATTTGTATCTTGTTTCTCAATGCGAAAAGAAATAATAAATAAGTTGAAAGCAAAGATGAAGATGATGAAAGTAATTTAGAGAAATTTTGTGAAAGATTTTAGTGAAAATGATAACTATTACCTTATCATTCTCTAAAAAAAATTACTTTGTCAAAAAAAAGAGAAAGATTTCTTCACTTTTTCTATTAAAAAATTATATTATCTCAAAACAGTTTTCTCATCCAAACACACTTAACATCTCCATTAGATTTATGGATTCATCTTTACTCATACTCACATACTAGTGTATTATTTCCTTACATTCTTTGTTAACACAAAGTTCAGGTTCTGACACACGCATTTAAGGTTTTGGTCGGAAATTTCATATTGCGTGTGGAATCTTTCTCCATTCATGTACTATATATCTTTGCCGTAGATATGTACATGTATTGAGGTATTGGTGTCTTATCATAGATACAAATGTTTCACTAATCACGGAAAGAATCGTGTCAAATCTTATCATAGATACAAGAAAACGTGTCACTTGTTCACTTTTTTCTCTTTTCACACAAAGCTTTTGAATCGTCGTTAATAATGCATCATTATGAATCATGATGTACATTTTTGAGTCTTTGTAGCAAGTCTTTCTATTTGGCAGTACTGCCTTATTAACAAGTCTTCCTCTTCTAGTTAAGTCTTCCCATTTGTATCTTGTTTCCGAAATAACAATAAGTTGAAAGCAAAGATGAAGATGATGAATAGTGTTGTGTCTATGAAGTTAGTTGGAGCAATCTTTGTTGTGTTGCTGTTGGAGATTCTTTTGTCCAACTGCTGTGGAGCTGTAGCTGATGAAAAACATGTTGGTTGCATAGAGAAGGAGAGACATGCTCTCCTTGAGTTGAAGGCAAGCCTCGTTATGTATGACTCTAACCTTTTGCGTTCTTGGGACAGTAAGAGTGAATGTTGTGCATGGGAAGAAGTCGGTTGTAGCAACCAAACTGGCCATGTTGAAATGCTTGACCTAAATGGCAATCAGTTTGGTCCTTTTCGAGGCAGGATCAACGCATCATTAATGGAGTTGCAAAATTTGAAGTATTTGAACCTCAGTTTGAATATGTTTTCAAAAAGTAATATTCCAGAAGAATTATTTGGTTCTCTAAGCAACTTGAGATTCCTTGACCTCCAAGGTTCATTTTATGAAGGAAGAATTCCAAATGATCTTGCTCGTCTTTCGCACTTGCAATATCTTGATCTTTCACGGAATGGCCTCGAGGGTACAATCCCTCATCAACTTGGAAATCTTTCTCAATTGCAGCATCTTGATCTCAGTTCGAATGACCTTAGTGGAACAATTCCTCACAGAATTGGAAATCTCTCTCTTTTGAAGTACCTTGGTCTAAGTTCAAATATTCTTGTTGGAACAATTCCTCATCAACTTGGAAGCCTTTCAAATTTGCAGGAACTTCATCTTGAATACAACCAAGGACTCAAAGTTCATGTTGGAGGTGAGTGGCTTTCTAATCTCACTCTTTTAACCCATCTTGACTTGAGTGGCTTACCCAATCTCAATTCTTCTCATGTCTGGCTGCAAATGATTGCTAAGCTTCCAAAAATACAAGAATTGACGCTATCTGGTTGTGATCTTTCTGATCTTTACCTTCTTTCTCTGTCCCCTTCAATATTGAATTTTTCTACTTCTCTTGCAATCCTTGATCTTTCGGATAATTCCTTCTCATCATCCAAAATATTTGAATGGGTGTTTAATGCCACCATCAACTTAATCGAGCTTAATCTTAGGTATAACCTCTTGGGGGGAACAATTTCATATGATTTTGGAAACACCAGAAATCCTCTTGAACGACTTGACTTGTCTGGCAATGAACTACATGGTACAATTCTAGACTCACTTGGAGATGTATGCACCTTACACTCATTGAACCTTGATAGTAACAATTTGAATGAAGACATTTCAACAATTCTTCTCAGATTGTCTGGTTGTGCTAGATACTCACTGCAAGATTTGAGTTTATCTAGCAACCAAATTACTGGAACATTACCTAACCTTTCAATATTCCCATCTCTAAGATCAATCAACCTTGCATTGAATCAGTTAAGTGGGAAGTTGTCAGATGGTGACAAATTTTTCCCCTCTAAATTTGTATTTTCCATTCAACTCTTTAGAAGGTGGAGTTCCAAAATCATTTGGTAACCTATGTTCGTTAAGGATACTAGACATGTCAGACAACAAGTTGAGTGAAGATCTTTCATTGATAGTTCAAAACTTATCTGCTGGGTGTGCAAAGTACTCGCTACAAGAAATAAATTTGGCTAAAAACCGAATTAATGGCACAGTACCTGGCCTGTCATGCTTCTCATCTTTGGATAGTCTGTACTTGGATTCCAATAATTTTGAAGGTGAGATCACGGAATCTCATTTTGGCAACTTGTCCATGTTAAAGTATTTAAATTTAAGTGACAATTCCTTGACACTGAAATTCAGTGAAAATTGGTTGCCACCCTTTCAATTGTTTACTATAGGTTTAAGGTCTTGTAATTTAGGTCCTAACTTTCCAAAGTGGTTGCGGAATCAAAAACATCTTCAAGAGTTGGACATCTCCCATGCTAGAATCTCAGATGTAGTTCCAGTATGGTTTTGGAAAGGAGCAACAAATATACGGTTCCTGAATATTTCATACAACAATCTCACTGGCATAATTCGAAATTTGCCCATAAGATTTTCTCAAGTTTCTCAATTAATTATGGATTCAAATCAATTTGAAGGTTCAATCCCTCCATTTTTTCAAAGTGCAACATTGTTACGGTCTTCAAAGAACAAATTTTCAGAAACTAGATTGTTGTTATGTACCAACACTTCGGTTAATAGATTGCGCATTTTGGATTTATCAATGAATCAATTAACAAGGAAGCTACCAGATTGTTGGAGTCATTTTCAAGCATTGGAATTTCTAGATTTGAGTGACAATACTTTGTCTGGTGAAGTTCCATTATCAATGGGATCATTGTTTAAACTTAAGGCATTAATATTGCGCAACAATAGCTTAACAGGGAAATTGCCTGTGTCTTTGAAACATTGCTCAAAACTGATCATGCTAGATCTGGGAGGTAATAGATTCTCCGGACCAATACCATATTGGTTAGGACAAGAGTTACAAATGTTAAGCTTACGAAGAAACCAATTCAATGGAACTCTTCTGCGAAGTCTTTGTGACTTAACCAAAATTCAGTTGTTGGATCTCTCAGAAAACAATCTATCTGGACGAATTTTTAAATGCTTGAAGAATTTTTCTGTAATGTCTGGAAGATTAAATTTCGAAGAAACCCCTAGATCCATAGACTCTATTTTATTTTACCCAGTTATGAATAGAGGTTACTCTAGTTATGAAGGCTATGATTTGGTTACATTGTTGATGTGGAAAGGTACAGAACGGTTGTTCAAGAATAATAAGCTCATTTTGAGGAGCATTGATCTATCAAGCAATCAATTGACAGGAGACATTCCAGAAGAAATAGGTAACTTGGTAAAATTGGTGTCATTGAACTTATCAAGCAACAATTTGACCGGAGAAATTACTTCAAAGATAGGAAGGTTAACATCACTTGATTTTCTTGACTTGTCTAGAAACCATTTCTTTGGTTCAATTCCTCCTTCTTTGTCTCAAATAAGTTTTCTGTCCATGTTGAATTTGTCTGATAACAACCTGTCTGGAAGAATTCCAATTGGAACGCAGTTGCAGGGTTTCGATGCCTCAAGTTATGAAGGGAATGTTGATCTTTGTGGGAAACCACTTGACAAAAAATGTCCAAGTGATGAAGAAGTTGCACATCAGAAACCAGAAACACATGAAGATAAAAGGTCAATTTATTTGAGTGTGGCATTGGGATTTATCACAGGATTTTGGGGGCTCTGGGGATCATTGTTTCTTAGCCGTAATTGGAGACATACATATGTCTTGTTCTTGAACAACATAGTTGACACAATGTATGTGTTTATGGCGCTGAATGCAGCTAAATTTCAAAGGTGGCTTAGAGGCTTAATGGTAACCTTTTTTTTCCATTCTTGCCAATATATACTGTAGTAAGAAATTTACCTACTTAAACAATGAAAATACAAATATACAACTCCATTTGTTAATTACTTGACAAGTTAATTAGTTCTAGAAGCCAATATCATGATCTCAATTTGTTGATAGGTTTTTTTGTCGATAGGTTAAGCTTGAGCTTACAACAAACTGTTATATGAAAAGTATAGACCTCTTTGATACATTTTGCTTCTAAACAAAATATTTGTGTAAACTTACTTAGATTTAAGGATGATTAAAGATTTGAAGCATTTTCCTCGGGAAATATTAATTTAAAAAGAATAATGAAAATTCATGATTTTTGAAGACATATGAATAGCTTATATACGGTGTTTTGCTTATTTTAGTTCACTCAAACTCAAGCATGTTCTTTTATGACTTTGTACTTTCTACAGGAAAAGTTTGTTTAAGCATCTTCAACTGAACCATTTGCAACTTTGTTGAAGAAAGGTAGCAGAACAAAGCTTCTCCGATGACATAGAAATAAAAGAGTTCAAAGCTCTCTGTTATGTATCAATAATTTAAGTAATCGATTTTTGAAACATATATGTTGTGAGATTAATGTTGTTATTCTAAACAAACATGTTTTATAATCTAATTATTGGGATACTGTAATGAAGCCACTCTTAATCCTGCTTCACTTTTCTAGTATAGTTGTATGAATGTTATTTGAAGAATAAGTAGAATTGGAATTTTTCCAATACTGGATTGGAGGAAATGGTTGAAAAAAATCATGATTGTTGTGAACAACCATTCCATTTTATCTGTGTTTCTTGACATGTACTAAAATGTTATGCTACTTCATAAATTTCAGTGTTACACAGCCCTCATGAGTCATAGTTACGCAGACCTTTTTTTGTGAGAAAATTGGCCAATGGAATTTTTAGTTTCCTTCATGTCTTTATTGTTTTGCACAACAACCCTTTTGAATGTGGTTCATTTAACCAAAATATTGAAAAGATTTGTAAAGTAAAGTATTGTGAAACAAATTTTTGTCACAAAGCAATAGATAGAAATCTCAAACCATTATAACAAGATCAACAGTTACATGTGTATCCACAACCATGTATCATTAAGATCCAGAAGAATTTAGATACCTATTAAATTTTTATCAGCAGAAAGAAAGAACCAGTGTTTTTTTTTTTTTTTTTAACGAAGAAAGAACCAGTGTTTTATAAGTGAGGTACACTCACAAAGTGAGGTGTATCGGTACTCTTTTTTTAAAATTTTATTAATAAATGATTTTTTTTAATAAATAGCTATTTGTCAATATTTATATTTTATAGAACATCATTTTATAAGAAAAAACATCATTTCATTGTTTATAAAAATTATTGTAATTTTTTCACATATTATCGTTAAAAATAATCAATGTTCTCAATTATGAGTGATAAAGATTTAAAAAAAAAAAATATTTCGTTGACACTTTTGATGAATAAGATTTAGTTATTATAATTATAAGTGATAAAAAAAATATTTTTCTTCAAAAAAACAACTCATTTAGTTATTAATTTAAAGAATAAGTGTACCAATACACTCAAATATATTGGGTGTACTATAGAATTTGCCGTTTTATAAACCGGGAAAACAGTTCAATAGATTGAGGGTCCGTTTCTCATAGTTTTTTTTAAATAGATTTTTATAGTGTAATATTTTTTTGCTATAATTTTTTTAACAAAGAAATTTTTAAAAAAAGTTTCGAATGAAAAATCCGTTTGAATAACTTATCTTAAAATGTAATTTTAAATATTTCATCATTTTGTTATAATTTTTTTTTGGATACTAAAATTAAAAAGTCATTAAAAAAAATTATTTCAAATAGTTTTTCATAAAAATCATTTTTGGAAGATATCATTTTGAAAAAATATGTGACTTTTATTTTGTAAAATCACTAACCATGAATATTTAAGTTAGTGAATATCAAAATCTCATTTTTAACTTATGTCAAAGAGTTTGAAATAACTTCTACTACTTTTGAGTAAATTTCTAAAAAATCCATTTTTAGATCTAGGATCTTCAACTGGCCTGTACTTTTGTTTGCGTTGAGGGGGTTTAAGATGGTTGAACTATGACCTAGAAATTTCACCGGTTCTATGTGTAATTGATTTTAAAAACACATATAGCTAAAAACTAGAGACAACGGGTAATAACAAAAAAAAAAAAAACACAACAAAAATGGAAGTAATTAATGTTTTATCACTTTTTTTTTTTTACAGAATGTTTTATCACATTTTAGAAAGTATCTTCTATATAACAGAGTGGTTTTCAATTTTGTTTATTTAAAACACCGAGCAATGGTAGCTAGCATACTTTGAGCAATGAAAGTTTATAGTAACAATGCTCTTGGTATGTTTAGGCATGCTTTTGAATTCTACTGAAACTTTTTTCTCTCTATTTATATTTAGGCTTTGTTTGTAAATTTGGAGGGAGGGAAAGGAAATATTTTAATGGGTGGAAAATATGAGGAAAAATGAAGAAATATTTTAAAATTTTTAAATGAGTGGTTTTTTTGGAGAATGATAAATTAATGCATATGATTGCTATATTTTTTATTTTAAAAATAATATAGATTAAATTTGAAGAATTCATATAAACCCTTCAAAATCCCCTAAAACCCTCCTCCAATACAATTTTTTAGTTCCTTTAAACAAGGAGAATTTAGTATTATGAAAAAAAGTTAAACCTACAAAGTCTTCCCCTATCATTTTTCTCTATTTCTTCCACTTGCTCATTCCTTTTTTTTCTAAGCCTTTCCCTTCCTTCCCTTTCAAACTCGCAAACAAAACATTACGAAAGAACATGGGTCTATTCCTCATTCCTATTTGTAAATGTTAATAATATTGTAAACAGTAACTTGTATTTAATTATGATTCTTAACTAAGAGTTGGCATATAGATATTTTCGAGAGACTTATCTCAATGGTCTGGCAGATATCTTGTACACATTATGTGGATCTCAAGCTAGAGTTAGCAAATGATGATTAATTAGTTGTTAATCATTTGTTTTTTGAATGTAACTTTGGCCTAATGTATCGCTTATGTTTTTAGTTCATGATAACAACCATAGGTTTGTTTCATGGCCAATATCTACACTAAAAGTTGGTCTTTTTTGTGGACCACCTATTATCGTGGCCTTACCGTAGGCGGAGCCCACGAAAAATCATAAAAGTATCAAGTGTTCCCACTGAGTCTTGCTATAAGTCAAGTCTTCCCATTAGGTTTTTTTTTTTTGGTTTCCCATTAGTTTTATTACATAGGCAGAGCAAGATGAAGATGACGAGTAAAATAAATTTGGGGGAGTTTATCAAAATAGCTTATGACATTTTATAAAGGGTTAATACATGTTCAATATTAGCGATTTTCGGTTTAGTTTTTGTAAAAAAAAAATTGTTTAGATTTCAACCTTGTAATATGAAGATTTTTTGGTTTTAGACCTTTAAGGCATGAAATTACAAAATTTAAGGTGCTTTCGCTCCATGTAATTTGAGAGAATTTCGATTAACCCTTTGTCATATCATCGATTTTGTACGGTCAAAATTCATGAAGGTTCAAAACCAAAAAACCTTCAAATTACAGGGTTGGAATCTAAACAAGTATTTTTTTTTTTAGAGGAAGTAAACCGAAAATCGTTAATATTACAGGAGGTAAACATGTATTAACCTTTTTATAAATTGTATTCAGCTTATTTTTATAAATTCTATAGGATAACTATAAAATAACATACAACATGTCCATAAACTGTTTTAAACTAATTTACATAAGTTTTCTAGGATATTTTGTGAAAATAGCTTATAACTTATTTATATTAAAACAGTTTGGCTTTATTTTGTATTTTTTAATAAAACTGTTTTTCCAAAAAGAACCTAATGCATCAATTGCTGGTATATGTTATGCCACCTTGTTTTTCTTGGTATCAAGTCCAAATAAAAAATATGGTGTTTTGTTTTTGTTTTTGTTTTTAATAGAGGAAAATACAGTGTTTCAGTGTGTGGAGATGGTGGAGCATACTCATATGAAGCTTTGAAAAGATTAGACCAGTACTGAATTAAAATAATACTATTGGCAGATTAACAATTACTTTTATTATTTCAAAGATTAACAACTAATCTTTGATATTTAAAAAATGAATATTAAAACCATTTTCTACCCATTAAGTCTTGCTTTAAGTCAAGTCTTGCTCTAGCCAAGTCTTCCTCTCATTCATATTTCGTTTCTTATCGTGAGAAGTAAGAATAAGTTGGGTTTCTTGCTTTGGCAGAGCAGAGATGAAGATGATGAGTAGTGTTGTATGTATTCTCAAGTTAGTTGGAGCAATCTTTGTTCTGTTGCAGTTCGGCCTTCTTTTGGCCAACTATTATGGAGCTGTAGTTGATGCAAAACATGTTGCTTCTGTTTCTGGTGGGTGTATAGAGAAGGAGAGACATGCTCTCCTTGAGTTGAAGGCCAGCCTTGTGTTGAATGATACCAATCTTTTGTCTACTTGGGACAGTAAGAGTGAATGTTGTGCATGGGAAGAAGTCGGTTGTAGCAACCAAACTGGCCATGTTGAAATGCTTCATCTAAACGGTTTTCAGTTTGGTCCTTTTCGAGGCAAGATCAACACATCATTGATGGAGTTGCGACATTTAAAGTATTTGAACCTCGGATGGAGTATGTTTTCAAACAGTGATTTCCCAGAATTTTTAATCTCACCCTTTTAACCCATCTTGACTTGAGTGACTTACCCAATCTCAATTCTTCACATATCTGGATGCAAATGATTGGTAAGCTTCCAAAAATACAAGAATTGAAGCTATCTGCTTGTGATCTTTCAGATCATTACCTTCTTTCTCTTTCCTGTTCACCATTGAATTTTTCTACTTCTCTTGCAATCCTTGATCTTTCGGGGAATACCTTCTCATCATCCAAAATATTTGAATGGGTGTTTACTAGCACCTCCAACTTAACTGAGCTCGATCTTAGCAACAACAATTTTGAAGGCTCCATTCCTTATGATTCTGTCAACATCGGAAAACCTCTTGAACGACTTGACTTGTCTAATAATAATCTAAGCGGTAGCACTTTGGAATCGTTTAGAGACATATGTAGCTTACATTCATTACAACTTGATAATAGCAATTTGAATGAAGACATTTCAACAATTCTTCTCAAATTGTCTGGTTGTGCAAGTTACTCACTGCAATATTTAAGTTTATGGAACAACCAACTTACTGGCACATTGCCTAATCTTTCAACGTTCCCATCTCTAATAACAATCGACCTTTCACGTAATCTGTTAAGTGGTAAGGTGCCAAATGGTGAAATATTTCTTCCAAATAAATTGGAGTCTTTGAGAATTCGATCCAACTCTTTGGAAGGTGGAATCCCAGATTCATTTGGTAAGCTATGTTCATTAAAGTCACTAGACCTGTCAAGTAACAAGTTGAGCGAAGATCTTTCTGTGATACTTCATAATCTATCTGTTGGGTGTGCAAAGTACTCGCTGCAAGAATTAGATTTGTCTAGAAACCAAATTATTGGCACAGTACCTGACATGTCAGGGCTCTCATCTTTAGAAAGTTTGTTATTATCTGACAATCTTTTGAATGGGAGGATACCAAAAATTTGTAAATTCCCCTATCGATTAGAGAGCCTCTACTTGGATTCCAATAAATTGGAAGGAGTGATCACTGACTCTCATTTTGGCAACATGTCCATGCTAATGAATGTAGACTTAAGTCACAATTCATTGGTTCTGAAATTCAGTGAAGATTGGGTGCCACCTTTTCAATTGAATACCATAGATTTAAGCTCTTGTTCTTTGGGGCCTAGTTTTCCTAAATGGTTACAGAGTCAAAAACATCTTTATGAATTGGACATTTCTGATGCAGGAATCTCGGATGTAGTTCCAGTGTGGTTTTGGACTAAATCAACAAATATATGGTTCATGAATATTTCATACAATAATCTTACTGGCACAATTCCAAATTTGCCTATAAGACTAAATGAAGGTTGTCAAGTTTTTCTGGATGCAAATCAATTTGAAGGTTCCATTCCACCATTTTTTCGAAGCGCAGAATTGCTACAGATGTCCAAGAACAAGTTTTCAGAAACTCACTTGTTGTTATGTACGAACAGTACAATTGATAAACTGCACATATTGGATTTATCAAAGAATCAATTATCAAGGAAGCTCCATGATTGTTGGAGTCATTTGAAAGCATTGGAATTTCTAGATTTGAGTGACAATACTTTGTCAGGTGAAGTACCATCGTCAATGGGATCGTTACTTGAACTTAAGGTATTGATGCTGCGCAATAATAGTTTCTATGGGAAGTTGCCTGTCTCCTTGAAAAATTGCAAAAACCTAATCATGCTAGATCTTGGCGATAATAGATTCACAGGACCAATACCGTATTGGTTAGGACAACAATTGCAAATGTTAAGCTTACGAAGGAATCAATTCTATGGAAGTCTTCCGCAGAGTCTTTGTTACTTAATAAACATTCAGCTGTTGGATCTTTCAGAAAACAATCTATCAGGAAGAATTCTCAACTGCTTGAAGAATTTTTCCGCAATGTCTCAAAATGTTTCCTCAACGAGCACCATATATTCTGTTTTACTTTACACAGTTCAATTAAGAGATAGCTCTGAAGGCTTTGATTTGATTGTATTGTTGACGTGGAAAGGTGTGGAACGACAATTCAAGAATAATAAGCTCCTTTTAAGGAGTATTGATCTTTCAAGCAATCAATTGACAGGAAACATTCCAGAAGAAATAGGAAATTTGATAGAATTGGTGTCATTGAATTTATCAAGAAACATTTTGACTGGGGAAATTACTTCAAAGATTGGAAGGTTAACATCACTTGATTCTCTTGACTTGTCAAGAAACCATTTCTTTGGTCCAATTCCTCCTTCTCTAGCTCAAATTGATCGCCTTTCCATGTTGAATCTGTCCTATAACAACCTGTCCGGGAGAATTCCAACTGGCACGCAGTTGCAGAGTTTCGATGCTTCAAGTTATGAAGGGAATGTTGACCTTTGTGGGAAACCACTTGACACACAATGTTCAGGAGATGAAGAAGCTGCCGTTCACCAGAAACCAGAAAAACATGAAGAAAGCAGTCAAGAAGATAAAAAACCAATTTATTGGAGTGTGACATTGGGATTTATCACAGGATTTTGGGGCCTCTGGGGATCATTGTTTCTTATCCGTAATTGGAGACATACGTATGTGTTGTTTTTGAACTACATAATTGACACTGTGTATGTGTTTATGGTGCTCAATGCAACTAAATTTCAAATCTGGCTGAGTGGATTGCTGGTAACCTTTTCTTTCCCTTCTTTCACCGTTTCCTTTATATATTGTTGTCAGACATGTAACCACTTAAACCATGAAAACAAATATACAGTTCGATTTGTTAATTACTTGATATGTTAGTTAGGCCGACGGACCAATATCTTGATCTGAATTTGTTTATAGTATTTTTTGTTAAATAAGCCGAGCTTGAGATTACAACAAAACTGTTACATCAAATTCATAGACCATCGTTGATAAGTTTTGGATCTAAACAAAACATTTGTGTAGAATTATTTAGATTTGAGGATGATTAAAGATTTGAAGCTTTTTTTTACTCAGAAAATCTTATTTAAAAAGAATAATGAAAATTCATGGTTTATTAAGAGATTTGAATAGCTTATATAAGGTGTTACCTTTCATATTATTTTCATGCTGCTCAAACATATCTTTTATTTATTTCCTTGTTTATTTTATTTCACTCAAACTCAATCATGTCCTATGATTATTTTGTACTTTCTACAGGAAAAGTTTCTCTAAGCATCTCCAATTGAACCATATGTAACTTTGTTGAAGGAAGGTACAAGAACTAGTAGATTCTCTGATCAGACAAAAATAAAGGAGTTCAAAGTTCTCTGTTATGTATCAATACTTTAAATAATCAATTTGTGAAGCATATATGTTTTGTGATTTATATTGTTATTCTGAAAGAAAAAAAAAACATGTTGTGTAATCTAGTTATTGGAACACTGTAATGATGCCACTGTTAGGGTTTTTTTCACTTTTCTAGTATAGTTGTATGAATGTGATTTGAAGAATAAGTAGAATTGTATTTTCCCAATACTGAATTGGAGGAAATGACTGAGAAATGACAAGTAGCAGCATTTGAAATGTTAAAGCTTATTATAAATCTATTGCAGGTTTATGTTTGCCTATATTTTTTGCTTCAAATTTGAGTCTCAAGCTTTCTGTATCTATAATAATGGCTTTTATAGCACCTATTGATTCCAAGTTCCGAGTCAGGTATATTAGAGGCGAAGGCTTACCTAAACGGTGTTGATGTCCCTGGAGTATTTATTGTACTAACTATGTTTGTTAAGGTATGTATATGCATTACAATGCTCCTTTGAATGTTGAGGTTGTCTCTTTTTACTGTGACAAAGATAACTGTGTGAGCCCGTTAATAAGATGGAAATACTGCATATGACTCTGAGCTCATTAGGATCCATATTATATGTGTAAGTCTGTGTGACTTGCTGATAGACATAAATTGACAAGAAAAAAAATAAGCATTCAGGATGAACGTTTCTTATAAAGGATACAAAATTATCACAAACTAGATGAAAGTCCGTGCGTTGCGCGGATATCTTGAATATTTGATTTTTATAAGAGAATATCTTGAACAGTTAGTTTGTGAATAGTTTACGAAAAAAAAATTAACGACTAATTACACATAGACTATAGTTGTTCATAGCCTATAAAATTGAATATCTACCGGATATCTACTGAATATCATCGGATTATGTTCTTGTAATCTTGTTACTGAATATCTACTGGATAAACTTTTTCAGGAATTCTTCTTCTGGCGGAGGTGCTTACTCGCATCAATTCAATATCTCTTGACAGTAAAACTATACATAGCTTGGTTGGGTTCTTCAAGGATAGACTGGTCAGTATATATACTTATTTATTCTGCAACATGGCTTACTTTTCTAAGTTCTTGTATGGAGAATTTATAAGAAATTTTCTAGTTTGTATCTGTTGACGGCTTTCTTATTCCATCTGTTCATTCTGACAATTACTTTTCCAAAATCCATGTCACTGAGATTCCTTCATGTTCCAAAGTTTGCCTGGGTTGCAATTCAGTTGAATTTATTGTCAAGATCGATAGATTTTATGCTATGTTTATAAGCTTTATAGTTACTACAACCCTTCCATGCACAAAATATACTGAGTCTGTGTGTTGTGATGCTCAATCCTAAATCTATCCCATTTATCATTTTGAAAGGAAAAAAAATACGGAATCTCTGTTGCATTACATCAAGTCTGGTAGTTTTCTTAATTGTCCAAAGTTTTCATATTTTATGAAATTCTTGTGCTTGAATTTTCAGCATTGCTGAATAAATTGGATTGTGGATTGTTGTTCATTTTGAGTTCACTAAGTGTTGGGATTGATGATCTATAAGGAGGCAGATTGTGGATTGTTGTTCATTTTGAGTTCACGAACTGTAAACTGGATTGCCTTTAATTAACTATAATTTTCCGATGATATTTCTAATATTATTTATAATCAGGCAGATTGGGAAGCAGTACGAGGTGCACTTGTGGGTTGCTTGGAACTTATAAGGAGGAAAAGGGATGTGGGTATGGTAACCGGTAGTGATGCCAAAGCCATTGCTCAATATTTTTTTTACAACATTTGCATTTTCAATCTTTAGGACCGTATGACAAGAAGGTAAATTATTATTTTTTCTTCGAAAAGGCAATAAAATTTTATGCTTCTGCTGTAAAGTAGAATTGTTCAAATTTGAAAAGACATTAAAGGACTATGCTTTGAACTGTGGGGGGGTGTTGAAGGACTATGCATTAAAGGACTATGTAAAGTAGAAATTTCAAATATCAGTAGTCGTGGGCGTTTCTTTGATGGAAAGGTGCATTGATTTAGAAGAAACCGTGCAACCAATAGTTAGTCAGCTGTTGAGCATATTGCAACTTAAACTTGTTAACTTCTGAACCACCTAGATTTAGAAATGACATATACTCTATTAGATAAATGTGCTTGGATTGAATAACTTCGCTGCTTATTGTTGTCTTTTTTAGGCTGATCCATTCTCGTTCTATTCTGCTTCCTTTACCTTATAAAGGAAGCAAAATGAAAATATACATATACATATGTGTGCATGGGATTCAATTCATGCTGTTTGGGCTTTCTATCATCTGCAAATGGAAAAGTATATTCAATATTTCTCAAATGAAATTGAAATCTGATAGAATATTATATATTTTACATATAAAAAATCACGAGTATATGTTATTCAAGCTCCATTTGATAATATGATCCAACTATTTTGATTTTCTGCAGAATGCATTCTCTTCTACACCTCTTTTTGAGCCATTTGTTATTCCTCTCCTTCTTCAGAAACTTTCTTCTTCACTACATTCAGCAAAGGTTGGTTTTACTTTATATTTCATTCTAAATATTTTCATAACAACCATCGTACCTTTTTTAAAAAAAAAAAAAAACCTTAACCATTTATAGTTTCCTGTGTGTCGATTTTCTATGCATTCAGATTTATTCCTTACAGTATCTTAGAGTGTGCTCTTCCAAGTATGGAGCAGAGAGAATTGCAAAGTATGTTGGGGATATTTGGTCTTAACTAAAAGGCACCATAAATACCCATTTGGTGGAGCCAGATTTCTCTTTTATTCTAGCACCCACAGATGGTATTGACTTTCCAAAGAAGGAAGTTGTAATTGAATCTCTGTCCCTCCTTCAGCAGCTTATAGTGCAAAATAGTAGTCAGTTAGTTAGCTTGATAGTCGGTGACGAGGATGTCAACTTTATTATCAACAGCATTGCATCTTATGAGAAGTACGACACTATTTCTGTGCAAGAAAAGAGAAAACTACATGTTATTGGTCGCATTCTCTATATTTTTGCCAAGACTTCCATTCCTTCCGGCAATGCCGTGTTTCAAAGTCTTTTACTAAGAATGATGGACAGTTTGGGATTTTCTGTTAGTAACATTGATGGCTCGCAAAATGCTGGTATTTTAGCCTCACGAAGTGTCAACTTTGGGTTCCTTTATCTCTGTATAGAACTACTAGCGGGATGCAGGGAATTAGTTATTTTGTCTGAGGAAAAGTCTGGGACATATTTCACCGTACTTCATAGTTCCTTTATCTCAGCTTTCTTATTTAATTCTTTCTGTTCAATCTTAGCTGTAAGTGCTGACAGATGCCCCCCTGATCCTGATATATACATTGGAGGTGATTGCTCTTTTTTAATTTAGTATAACATTTTCTTCTAAATACACTGTCTTGGTTTCTTTTTGATAATTTTAATTGTGCTTTGTTAAGTGGTACTCCTCTTAAATAGACGTATCATGAACTTGTGACGTGCATATTTATTTTGTTAAAAGAAAAAAACTTTTTAGTAAGAAGGGGAGGGAAGCACCTTTGGGGGAAATCCGTCTGATAGAGTAAAGAGAAAAAAGAACCAGCAAGGCAATGTGGCTCGAAAATGAACAAGACAAAACGATCATAAAAAGGATACCAATTTCTCTTTCGTACACATCTCTTGGTTGTTTCATATTAGCTCATTGTTTCAAAACTTCAGCGAGTCTGAAAAAGCTATGAGCTACAAGAGTTTTGTTGTAGACAAAACTATGGAACTGCTGTCTCTTGATGATATTGCTCTGCCTTTTTCACTCAAAGTAGAAGTATTATCTGATATTGGCATGACTGGCATGAAAAATATGCTAAAAATTCTTCAAGGGCTGGAAGTAACTATATTTACCAATCTTTCTGAGGTCTTATTTCTGTATATATAATAACTTCATTATCTTATCTTTCACATTCAAGGCATCATCAAATATGTTATCTTACTTTTAGAAAAATCTGGGGCTTATTTTGTCATCGCCTGCCTTTTGTTCTTACTATAATATTGTGTTTTTACTTATTTGGATATTATTTTAAATCTCTGGTATTTGTACATCTAGGTCCATAGAAATTTAACGTCTTATGAAACTGCTGTTCAGCTTTTGGAGTGCTATTCATGCAAGCTACTTCCGTGGTATTTGGCTTTTCAGGGCTTTACATATTATTGTCACTTTGTTGTGACTATGTGAACTTTCTTTATTATGATATCATTGTTGAAATAATGGATAGACTAATATTGCTTTCAGATACTGAACTATTCACAACATTATGCTAATCAGCAACTGACAAAATTTCTAATGTATCTGATATTTTGAGTTGAATCTGGGAAGGATCCTTGAAAATGGAGGTGCAGAGGAATTCATAGTGCAATTTTCTGTCGATATTTGGAACCAGGCAGGAAATTGCATGGATTTTAATTCTCCATTTAAGGAAAAGGTAAAGCTAACTTCACACTTATGTATTATTCTTCCCTATTTATTTTATGAACATTGTTTGAACCCTTTTCCCTTAGCTCAAACCAGTTGAGCTACCCAACCACCACAAAATCTCATCATCATCATCATCGTCGTCGTCGTCGTTGAACTAAATAGATAATCCAAGCAGAAATGGTGATTTTTACTGCTTGTTCTGCAGGGTCTACTTGATGCAACGGTGAAAGCGATGAAATTTTCTGTTGGATGTTGCTCTGTAGAGAGTCAAAATGTTATAATTCAGAAAGCTTACAGTATACTATCGTCACATACCAACTTTCAGCTTAATGATGTAGGAAGATTGCCATTAGATTTTGGAAAATATGACATCTCCCTTAGGGATGAAGGGATACTTTTATTATTTGCATCAGTAATTATTGCACTTTGCCCCAAAGCACATGTTCCAAATATAAGAGGGCTTCTGCATCTTTTTATAATAACCCTCCTCAAGGGTGTTGTTCCAGTTGCACAGGCTTTGGGCTCTATGGTCAACAAACTCATTTCAAAATCCAATGGTGCAGAGAAGTCCGATGAACTTACCTTGGAAGAAGCTCTTCATATTATATTCAACACAAAAATATGCTTTTCATCTAATAATATGTTGCAGATATGTGATGGATCAAGTAATGGGAATGAAATTGTTCTTACTGACGTATGTCTCGGCATGACAAATGATAGACTACTTCAAACCAATTCAGTTTGTGGGCTCTCATGGATTGGAAAAGGTTTACTGTTGCGTGGTCATGAAAAGATTAAAGACATCACTATGATACTTACAGAGTGCTTAATATCAGACAGAAATAGTTCCTTGCCTTTGATTGAAGGTTCACATGAAAATACTGAAGAGCATAAATGGGATCTTTTGGCAAGAAAATGTGCCGCGGAAGCTTTTCATGTTCTTATGAGTGATGCTGAAGATTGTTTGAACCAAAAATTTCATGCCACAATATGGCCTCTATATAAGCAGAGGTTTTTCTCTTCCATGATGCCCATCTTTCTGCAGTTGATCTCAAGATCTGATTCTTCATTGTCCAGGTAGATGTAATGTGCTCTCTCAAACAAAAACTATTTTCCCTTGTAGTGGCATTTGTGAGTAGATTTTTTTATATATATAACTCTGATTGATACCTTTTTAACTGGAACTAGTCTGTATCCATTGCCTTAAGTCCCTGTACATTCAAACAATGAAGCACTAGTAAACTATTTTGACTTGGATTTGTGCTATATATTGTCTCCATTCACCTCACAAATACCTAAACTTCTATTTTTTACAATTTCAGATGTTTATTGTTACGAGCCTTTGCACATGTCATGTCTGTCACTCCACTGATTGTTATACTGAATGAAGCTAAAGAGGTTAGTTTGAGAAATTTTAAACTATCAGTAGTTACTTATCTTAAACCTGTCTTAATTTTGTTTTTCTATTGAAATTTTTTGTTAACTTGTAAATTTTCCAGCTCATACCAGTTCTTCTGGATTGCTTGTCTATGTTGACAGAAGATATCCAAGATAAAGATATCTTGTATGGTCTGTTGCTAGTTTTATCTGGGATGTTGACAGAGAAAAATGGTAATTACGATGGCTGTAGTATTTAACTTATCTGGTTTTTAAGGATGTAGTTTGATGTGAATTTGAAGTTTTCATACTGAGATTCTATTTATTATTTCTTTTTAGTTTCGGTTATAGTTTCCTTGCGCGAAAGAAACTGAGCCATTAGAAGGACCGGTTTCAAGTTAGTATGAATTTTCACAATCATTTGCCATTGCATCTCTGTCTAGATTCTGGTGCAATTTTTGTTATTTGCAAATACTGGCGTGTTTTCCTTGCTGGCACACTTGCTACTTTATGTAGATTCTTGTGTTTCCACAAAGTATTAGCATGCTAGTCATAATTGTGTTGGGATGAAGATGATGACAATCACGTAATTTTTGGCAAGAAGAAAGAATGTCCTGTAAATGCTGTCTTATGTAAACCATGTGCATGCATGCAGGGCAAGAAGCAGTCATTGAGAATGCACATTTTATCATCAATTGTCTAATTAAGCTTGTGGACTACTCGCATAAGACGGTATAATTTATTTACTGCTAAAACATGCCGACTTTAGTTGTGTCATAGAGGAACTTCATTGCCTCTTAAAACATTTTGCCAGTTTGAATAATCTAGACAAATTTGCTGTTCTGAGCTACATTAGGGCCAGAAAAACATGCATGAACTCATGGTTATTTTTGGCTGTAACTTACAGTACAAAAAATTGTCTCAATTAAAAGACAAGCAGCTTCAAAAGAGCTTAGATTTCTCAAACTTATTCAGTGATGGTTTTGTGCTCAAGAATTCCTGCCAAAACCTTTAAGTCCCCCCTAAATTTGTTGCAATCCTAGTTGTTTAAAGCGATCAAAATTAAAAATGATTTTAATGGTTGATTTCTTTTTCTCCCCATTGTGCAGCTTGTTCGGGAGACAGCTATTCAATGTCTTGTTGCATTGTCTAAGCTTCCCCATGTGCGTATCTATCCGTTGAGAACACAGGTTTGTCAAGCTTTTAGTTGCATTCATTCTCACACTTTATTCACTTTCAAATCCGTGCTAATTTGCTCAATGCTTTGAACAGACATGCTTTATTCAATGCTTTCTTCATACTATTCACATTGAATATATTAGGTTCTAGAAGCAATATCAAAGCGTCTTGACGATACAAAGAGATCTGTTCGCAATGAAGCTGTCAAATGTCGGAAAGCATAGTTAGTATTTCAGATTTTTCAGGAACCTTTATGATTCTATGTGTTGCAGTTAACTGTTATGTTTGCTTCTTTTTTTTTTTTTTTGATTCATATTTGCACGACCATTTGACAGGGCATCAATTGCATCATCCAGGAGTCTTCGATTCTGATGTTTTGAACCAGCTTCTTGGTCGGTCCCAAGATTAAGTTATCAAATTTGTGTTATTAGTAATGATAATGAATATACCCCAAAATTATCGTTCAATCTAGTTAGAGAATATTAACTGCTACAAGACATACATATGTATCGTTAAGATTCTCAAACACGATCTGCCACAAAATGAGAGACCTATATAAAAATCTTTACTTTTGTCATGACTGAGATCAATATATTTTTAGCAGTTTTAATTTCTGGACCACATACGGCTGCAATATTATTGTTGTGGCAGAGTTTGCAACAACATCAGCCCGCAATTGTGCTATGATTATAAATCACAACAAAGCACCTATCCAACAACAATTTACCGTTGTATCAATGCTCCCGCTCATCGTAATTCATTATCTATAAATACAAGTATCTTAAACTCCAATAACACACATAAGAGCAACTTTAACGCTTGTTGGTTAATGTACAAATTTTCTTATAATGTGCGTGAACTATAGTTGACCACCGTTGCAGTAAAGCTGATCTTGAAAGTGGATAGATGCATCAAAAACATTATAGTTTTAATGTGTGTACAATAGATGCTTATCAACGACTATCTATACATGTGACCATGATGGTCAAATACATTCATGAGACTATCCTAAATGTTTCATTCTTTTCAATCTTGGCACTCTTTATTCTGTGATTGAGTTGTTTCTTTTTTTTGGTTACATGTGATTGAGTTGTTTCAATATATTATATTTTTGACCTTTTCAATTTTTTTTTTAATAAATTAGCTTTTGAAATGAAACATGTGCAAACTTAATTTTTGTAATGAGACAAACCGTGTGGACTTTTAAGAAGCTAATCTTTCAGCTAACAGATTACTTGAACGTACTTTTAAAATATTTATGTACATTGAAATTTGACTAAGTAACTCATCTTCAATCATTCATGATAAATAATATACCAACAATAATAAAATATATGAATTTAAAGGATATGCATTGTCAATGACATTTATCTACTATTTTGTCACATCACTCTACAATTGTCGTGTAACTGCATTTTCAAAATATAAAACTCAATTGGTGTAAAACTAATTTACACCGTGAGAGTGTATGTCCATTAAACTCGTAAAGATATTTAATAATTATTATAATTTATAACTCAACGGTCCACTTTTACATCTTTGAACTCCAAACTTGTTTCCTTGGGACAGCAATTTTCAGGTTATTTTTGCATTTTCGAAGTCTCAGTCTTCTCATTTTGTTGGTCTTGGCTTTTATTATTTCTTCCTCTAAGTAAGTCTTACTCTAAATATTTTGTTTATGTATGTGAGAAGTGATAAGTTTAGTTTTATTACTTAGGCAGAGCAAGATGAAGATGATGAGTGTTGTTGTGTTTATGAAGCTAGTTGGAGCAATCTTTGTGGTGTTGCAGTTGGAGGTTCTTTTGTCCAACTATTCTGGAGCCGTGGTTGCTGCAAAAAATGTTGATTGCGTAGAGAAGGAAAGACATGCTCTCCTTGAGTTGAAGGCAAGCATCGTGTTAGATGACACTTACCTTTTGCCTTCTTGGGACAGCAAGAGTGATGGTTGTTGTGCATGGAAAGGAATCGGTTGTAGCAATCAAACTGGTCATGTTGAAATGCTTGATCTAAATGGTGATCAGTTTGGTCCTTTCCGAGGCGAGATCAACGCGTCATTGATGGAGTTGCGGCATTTAAAGTATTTGAACCTCAGTTGGAGTCTGTTTTCAAAGAGAAATATACCAGAATTTTTTGGTTCTCTAAGCAACTTAAGATTCCTTGATCTGAAAGCTTCATACTCTGGTGGAAGAATTCCAAATGATCTTGCACGTCTTTCTCACTTGAAATATCTTGATCTTTCGGTCAATGGCCTCAACGGTAGAATCCCTCATCAACTTGGAAATCTCTCTCATTTGCAGTACCTTGATCTTAGTCAGAATTATCTTTTTGGCACCATTCCTCATCAACTAGGAAGCCTTTCAAATTTACAAGAGATTAATCTTGGATACAATTACAGACTCAAAGTTCATGACAAGAATAATCGTATCGGAGGTGAGTGGCTTTCTAATCTCACTCTTTTAACCCATCTTGACTTCAGTGGCTTACCAAATCTCAATTCTTCACATATCTGGATGCAAATGATTGGTAAGCTTCCAAAAATACAAGAATTGCGACTATCTCAATGTGATCTTTCAGATCTTTACCTTCTTCCTTTGTCCCGCTCTCCATTGAATTTTTCTACTTCTCTAGCAATCCTTGATCTTTCGGAGAATACCTTCGCATCATCCAAAATATTTGAATGGGTGTTTACTAGCACCTCCAGCTTAACCGAGCTTGACCTTAGCATGAACAATTTGGAAGGCTCCATTCCTTATGATTATGTCAACTTCGGAAAATCTCTTGAACGACTTTACTTGTCTTATAATCATTTAAATGGTAGCACTTTGGAATCCTTTAGAGACATATGTACCTTACACTCATTACAACTTGATAGTAACAATTTGAATGAAGACATTTCAACAATTCTCAAATTGTCTGGTTGTGCGAGATACTCAATTAAAAAATTGCGTTTACGTTTCAATCGAATTACTGGCACATTTCCAGACCTTTCAATATTCCCATCTCTAATAGAAATTGACCTTTCAGATAATCTGTTAAGTGGGTTAAGTGGGAAGGTATCAGATGGAATTCCAAAATCACTGGAGTCTTTGAGATTTCAATATAATTCTTTAGAAGGTGGAATTCCAAAATCATTTGGCAACCTGTGTTCATTAAGGTCACTAGACCTGTCAGATAACAAGTTGAGTGAAGATCTTTCGGCGATGCTTCATAATTTATCTGTTGGGTGTGCAAAGTACTCGCTGCAAATATTAGATTTGTCTGGCAACCAAATTATTGGCACAGTACCAGACATGTCAGGGTTCTCATCTTTAGAGAATCTAGACCTATCTGACAATCTATTAAGTGGGAGGATACTGAAAAATTCTTTATTCCCCTATCAATTAGTGAGTCTTAACTTGGATTTCAATAATTTGAGTGGGGTAATCACTGACTCTCATTTCAGCAACGTGTCCATGTTAAAGTATTTAAGTTTGAATTCCAATTCATTGGCTCTGAAATTCAGTGAAAATTGGGTGCCACCTTTTCAATTGTCTACCATCTATTTAAGGTCTTGTATCTTAGGGCCTAGTTTTCCAAAATGGTTGCAGAGTCAAAAACATCTTCATGAATTGGAAATGTCTGATGCTAGAATCTCAGATGATGTTCCGGTATGGTTTTGGAATCAAACAACAAATCTAATCTTCATGAACATTTCACACAATAATCTCAGTGGTACGATTCCAAATTTGCCCATTAGATTTTTTGAAGGTTGTGACGTAATTCTTGAATCAAATCAATTTGAAGGTTCCGTCCCTCTGTTTTTTCAAAGTGCAACATTGCTACTGTTGTCGGATAACAAATTTTCAGAAACTCACTCTTTCTTATGTACTAACACTACCGTTGATAGACTCCAAATATTGGATTTATCAAAGAATCAATTAAAAAGTCAGCTCCCTGATTGTTGGAGTCATTTGAAAGTATTGGAATTTCTAGATTTGAGTGACAATTCTTTGTCTGGTGAAGTTCCATCTTCAATGGGATCATTAATTGAACTTATGGTATTGGTATTGCGCAACAATAGCTTAAGAGGGAAGTTGCCTGTCTCCTTGAAAAATTGCGCAGAATTGATTATGCTTGATGTTGGTGATAATAGATTATCTGGACCAATACCGCATTGGCTAGGACCAAAATTGCAAATATTAAGCTTACGAAGGAACCAAATCCATGGAAGACTTCCGCAAAGTCTTTGTTTCTTAACAGACATTCAATTGTTGGATCTGTCAGAAAACAATCTATTAGGACATATTTTCAAATGCTTGAAGAATTTTTCCGCAATGTCTCAAGATGTTCCCCCAACTAGAACCATAAACTCTAATCTTTACGTCCCAATTGGATCTGGAGTTTCCATTTTAACTCAAGGCTATGATTTGGTTTCCTTGTTGATGTGGAAAGGTGCACAACGACTATTTAGGAATAATGGGCTCAATATATTGAGGAGTATTGATCTATCAAGCAATCAATTGACAGGTGACATTCCAGAAGATATAGGAAACTTGATAGCATTGGTGTCATTGAATTTATCAAGAAACAATTTGACTGGAGAAATTACTTCAAAGATTGGATGGTTAACATCACTTGATTCTCTTGACTTGTCAAGAAACCACTTCTTTGGTCCAATTCCTAATTCTCTAGTTCAAATTGATCGCCTGTCCATGTTGGACCTGTCTAACAACAATCTGTCTGGAAAAATTCCAATTGGCACACAGTTACAGAGTTTTGATGTGTCAAGTTACAAAGGAAATGCTGATCTTTGTGGAAAACCACTTGACAAAAAATGCCTAGGAGATGAAGAAGTTGCACAGCAGAAACCAGAAAAACATGAAGAAAGTAGTCAAGAAGATAAAAAACCAATTTATTTTAGTGTAGCATTGGGATTTATCACAGGATTTTGGGGACTTTGGGGTTCATTGTTTCTTAGCCGTAATTGGAGATATGCATATGTCATGTTTTTGAACAAAATAAGCGACACAACGTATGTGTTTATGGTGATGAATGCAACTAAATGTCAAAGGTGGCTTAGAGGCTTGCTGGTAATATTTTCTTTTCCCTCTTTCACTCTTGCCTTTATATATTTTAGTTATAATTTTGTCTACTTAAACCATGAAATTGGAAATATATAGTGCCATTTATTAATTACCTTACAATTTAATTAGGCCTACAAACCAATATCATAATGATCTCAATTTTTTATAACATTTCTGTTAAATGAATTAAGCCTGAGCTTAAAAATAACTGTTACATCAGAATTATAGACCCTCTTTGATATATTTTCTTTTTAAAATAATTATTTGTGTGCAATTAATTAGTCTTAAAGATGATTAAAGAATTTAAGCATTTTACTCAAAAATTTCAAATTTCAATGGATTAAAGAAAATTCTTGTTTGGTGAATACATAGGAATAGCTTATATATGGTGTTACCTTTCATATTATTTTCAAGCTCAAACATATTCTTTATTTAATTCTGTTTATTTCATTTCACTGGAACATGTCCTTTGATCACTTTCCACAGGAAAAGTTTGTTTAAGCATCTCCAATAGCTCCATTTGCAACTTTGTTGAAGAAAGGTAGCAGAACAAAGCCTCTCTGATCATATCACATAGAAATAAAAGAGTTCAAAGTTCTCTGTTATGTATCAATAAATAATCAGTTGTGAAGCAAATATGTTGTGAGATTAATTAATATTGTTATTTTGAAGAAGAAAAAAAAACATGTTTTATAGTCTAGTTATTAGGATACTGTAATGATACGACTCTTAGTCCTGCTTCCCCTTTTGAGTTTCCTTGATGTCTATTGTTTTGCCAATATGGATTATGGAATCTTGAATAGGAAATGTAATATGCTTGATTATAAGTTAATGATATAATATATGATTGGAAGGTCTTTTTATGGTAACTCAAATGGGGCAGATGTAGTATGGTCACAGATGTAGTCCGGCTTTTTGCAACAATTGAAGACATTTATTTGACACATGACTTGAACAAAATACTATATGTCAAAAAAAGGAATATTTTTGGCACTAATTTTGTTGATGAGGTCTGTTGTGGTAAGATGGTGACTAGAGTGAAAGCTCTGCAGAGGCACAGTTTTGAAGTTGAAAAGTAAATTTAAAGATAATTGTGGTAATAAAAAGGCATTGATTAGTTTCAAATTGAATGAAATTATTACTTTCTCTATGTAATGAAATGAGAAGAAGTAGCCTTGGATCCATTTAGAAGTTGGACTGATCGATTTAATTCAATTAAGGACCGGCATTGGTCCCTATGTAGGATCAATATTGCGTGCTGCAGAGACCTGGCCTGAGCTTGATAATTGTTTCCGCTAGAATTCAAAAGCTGAATAATTTCAATTCTAGAAGGACCTTTGATGGGATAAAGGTAGAGCAAGCTATTCTTATTCTATGTTGGATTGGATATCACAAATCTGCAAGATGTTAAGAAATTCCAACACTTCATAAGAAACAGAAAGTCACACAATCAAGGGATCTCCGACTTTGGTTAAAGATGAAATTGCGCATTTTGACTTCATTAAATCAGCTTTAAATTAACTCAAAATATGAATTATCCGATATTTATTAAATAGTCGATATTTGCAATTGCGTGACTTATGAAAATCCACTTTCAACCCTTTGCTGATTTTATAGTGTAAATGTAGTGAAGCTGCTTATTCTCCTTTTTCCTAATATAGGTATTGATATGTCTATTTCCATCTAAATGGCCCTAAAAGGAAACAAATTCCCAGCAGACTCACTGCAGTATAAAAACCATATAGTCACTGCAGTCAATAATACTAAAACATTAGATAAAGGTCAAACACACACATTTTGATTTCAACAAATTGAATTAAAAACAAAGAACTTGTGAGTTATCGAATGGTTTCAATTTGGAAACCATCGTGACTGCATTATTCTTTGACAACAGAAAATCTGAAGCCAATTTTCTAATTTTCTGTCTTGATATTTTTAGAAGCCTATAACACAGAATATCATAAGGGAAAACAATAGGCATGACCTAAAAGCAAGTGACCTAAGGAAGGGCGAGGCTTGGCTAGTAGTAGTACTGCCTCTATATCATATTATGTCTTACATTTGGAAATATTAACTTGTCTTGTGTTATTTTCAATTTGTTATGTCATTGCTTCATTTTCAACCCATCAATGGAATATCGAATCTTCTTTTCATGACGACTCCATTCACACATAAGAAATCAGAAATGTGGCAGAAAAACATTTTTTGAGACCACAAGCTGTTCCTTCCATGGCCCAGGTACTAAACTATTACTAATTCTTAAATTGCTAATATATATGCTATGTCCAAATAAAGATTAGACCAGATATGGTAAAGTAGTTTCTCACCTCAACAAGGTCCATACCATTCAATGACACCGTATTCTATATGAAGCACTCATACTATTAGAATATGACTTAGAAGCAGTTAAATGCAGTTTAATTATGACTTAGAGGTCTCAACTGGTTCGATTTTTAAAACATTGAATAGAAGAAGCAAGATGGTGTAAATGACACAAATAGCAAGATGGTGTATATGTACAAAACAGCAAATATCATCATTTAGTCGCAAATTGAGACTATGGTTTAAAATACAATAACTATTTACTAATTGGCACATATGTGCTAACATCAAAGTGTATTTACCAAAGACATATTTTCAGTTTCCCCTCTCCTTTGTTTATCTGATTTGTTTATTCAACACTGAGCAATGGTTGCTAGCATACTTTGAGCAATAGCAGTTTATAGTATCCATGCAAGTTCTTAAATCTAAACAAACTTTTCTACTCTCTCGCTAACACTTCTATAACTTTTTATGTTTTTCTTGAGCATTGAATTAAATCTAACTTGTTGAGTTCGTTTCTCTGTCTTATGCTACATTTGTGTCATCTTTCCCTTCACCATCGGTCCGAAATGTTCAGTATCTACAGTTTAACTGTCTAGGACTAATCTGAACTTAGATGTTACTTCAGATTTGTGTATTGTTTAGTTTTGAACTCAAATGTGAACTGGTTGCTTATAATATTAATGAATAAATTGCTTGAGGCGAATTTAACTATCACATTTCCTCTCTGTTAATATATCTTGTCCATAAATTTTAACCTTTAAAACAAAAGTTAAACAACTACTACCTGTTAAAGTTAATTTTCGAGGTGTTCATAGACCGGTCTAATCAAATCTAACGTTGAAAATCAAAAAATAGATTTTATTTTACTAGATTGGATTGATTTTTGGATCTCGTCTTGAAAATCAATCTAATCAAATTCAAATTGAGCTTAAGAGTTAAGTGTTTTAGATATCCGGGTCTGGACAAAGGAAAAAAGAAAGACTAAACTTAGTTTTAACTAACAACTAATATTTGGCCATTTCAAAAAACTAAAACACATAATTTTGTTTATAAAATAATCATAAAACTTATGTAATTGTATATATTTAAAGTACATGTATTATTATTATTATTAACCTATGTCCTATACTACTAAATGGTGATAAGTTGCCTCTAACTCGTATACAACGTACTCCATATACAAAGGGACATACAGAAAAGCAATATAAAGAAGAAGAAGAAAAAAATATAATAATAAAGTTTTGACTTGGGATAGATACAGAATAGAGCACTCCATTTACAAAGGGACGAACACAAGATTATAAGATATGTAAAAGGAGTTTTGTAAACAAAAGTGATTCTTTTATTGGTAAATTTTCAAAGCCGGTGTAATTATCAAATAATAATGTCGTCTTCTCAAGAAGAAGAAAAAAAGGTAGTGCCGTCCATGACATTAAACTACTAATTTGATTAAAAATCAGCTAGTTGTATAATAATTTTTTGTAGGAATAGTTTTTTTCAAAAAAGCCAAAGGGAACAATATATTAACAATCAAAATCCAGTCACTTCAGCACAAGGGAGAAATTTTATCTTGGATACAACCCTAAATCAATTTTATTTAGACACATACTCAAAAATTGAAAAACTTAAAAAGATAAAAGATTTAAATAATGTGACTAATAACTTCTCTTTTTCCTTAAAAAAAAAACTTCTCTTTTAATTTTTTACAATTGTTTACCTGGTTGTTCCTCTCAATCAAAAGAACCCACGCACAAGCAAACTATTTCACATACAATAAATTCGGTGTTGTTTCTAGAAACCTGCCAAATCAATTATTTGAATTGTTACAATTTTCATCTGATTTAAGTGGTTTAAACAAGCTATGGTATGTTTAGTTTTTGCCATGATGAAAATTGAGTTCGAGAAAATTTATTTTAATTAAAAATAAATTGAAGGTACGCTGATTTATATTTGGATAAATTCAAGTAAAATTGATTTTTATTAATTCATGTTTTTTTAATATTTGTTGATTATAATTGCTTTTGGATGGGAAATTAGCAAAATGAGATCTAATTGTATTTAAACTACAGTATTAGTCTTGACCAAGATATAAAAAAAAAAAAAAAAAAAAAAACTAGAGTATTAGTATAAGCAATTTCAAAGGGCATAATTGCTTTGCTTTTGAGGAACCAAACATATAGAAGGGACAAATCACGTTAAATATTGGAAACGTTGAAGTTACTCGAAGTAGATCCAAACATACAACTAGATCATAATTTACTACATGTTCCGTTGAATTTATGTTCAACCGAGTATTAAAAGTTGGTCCAAACACGAAAATAAAAAATTTGGAAATTATTTTGGTTATAAAGAAATTCCAAAATAGGTGAATTGGTCAAATAAAATACATGCAACTAGAACGAAAAAAACGCCGCCTGTGCCAGACCACTTCCTATTAAAACCCCATCTCCCCTTAACACAGTCTCAACCAAAATCTGAAACATCATAGATAAACAAAAATATGAAGGACAAGAATATGGCTGCATCCATCACCTCAATCACTGTGGAGAATCTTGAATACCCAGCGGTGGTTACATCTCCGGTCACCGGCAAATCATATTTCAATTATAGAGAATCTTGAAGAAGAAAAAAAAAAACATGTTTTGAAAGCAACATGTTTTGAAAAGATACTTACTTTTTCATTATTCCAATTATACTCTTAAAAAACTTTCTCTATAATAAAGATGGTTGTTCGTGTCATTAATAAAAAACAACAAAAATTTATATTTTTACTTTTAATCAAAACCAAAATTTCATAAAAAAAATACCGTTCTTAATTTTCAAATGTTAGTGCCCGTATTTTCGCTAGTCATAATAATAATGATTAGAATGTACCCAAAAAAAAATGATTAGAAGGAAATGTTCACGACACCTGACGGTGGCAGCTAGATCCGATAAATGGCTATACGATTCGGGGATTTTATCAGTTCATTACTAGCACAAGTGATTTGGTGGACAGAAGTTACGTTGCTAATGTATGGCTTAAGCACGTTCCTTCTAAGGTTTCCCTGTTGATGTGGCGGATGTTTTGTAATAGACTTCCTACAAAAAACAACTTAGCGTATCGTGATATTCTTCATGCGAATGATTCGGCTTGCGGAGATGGGTGTTGACACAACCGAAAATGTGGTTCATCTTTTTCTACAATGCAAGTTCTCAGGCGACCTATGGTCTCATGTTTTTAATTGGTTAGGAATCTGTTTTGTGTCCGCCGGTGAGCTTCGACAACATTTTACTCACTTTACCAAGATGGCGGGCATGCCGTTATTTTCACATTTATTCTTCATGATTATTTGGTTTGCAACTTTTTGGGTGATTTGGAAGGAGAGGAACAACCGGACATTTCAAAACACAATATCCACTCCCTTTACTCTCATTGAAAAAGTAAAGATCATTTCATTCTTATGGTTGAAATCAAAACAGGTGGCTCTTGCTTATAGTTATCAGGACTAGTGGCGACACTCTATTCTTTGTATGGGTGTTCATTTGTAATTTTTTATCTTCGCCGTTGGCGGGTGCTTTAATAGTGTGGCACCTTGACTTTGTAAATATTTTTTAGGGTAGCCTCCTTTGCACACCTTCTGCGGGTGGTTTTTCCTTTTGGTTTGCAATATATCTCATTTTCATTTGTTCAAAAAAAAAAAATTTACTCCGTACATTTTTAAGCATCATTTTATAATAATACATCTAAATTAAAGAAGTGGATTTTGAGATATTTTTTTTTCCTATTAGTCTACCTTTAAATTCCTATTTTTACACACGCTCTCTTATCAATAAATTTAATGTTCTATCTTTCTATCATAATAAAAAATGGGTTTTTCTATCATGTGCAAATTTACACATGTGGAGAAGTTTAAAGTAGTATGTTGGTATTGGAACTTACGCATTTTTTATTAAATATATAACTCTTCAATAAATAATTGTTTTTTGGGTTAAATATGTTTTTGGTCCCTATAAATATACCAACTTTTCGTTTTAGTCCCTCTAAATTTTTCATTCAACTTTTAGTACCTATAAAATTTTCTATAACTACTTTTGATCCCTATTTTTGAGTTAACTTTAGTATTTTTTAATGAAATTGTGCAGAAATGTGTATAATATTGTAAAAATCCTTGCAAAAAAAAAAAATAGAATTTTTTAGCAAAACATAAATTTAATATGAATTTTTAACCATAAAAAATATAAAAATTCATATTAAATTCATGAGTTAAAAAAGTAAAATTGAAATGTTAATAATGCATGAATCCACCACGGTCATGAGTTGTAGCAAGTCTTCCCATTTGTATCTTGTTTCTCAATGCGAAAAGAAATAATAAATAAGTTGAAAGCAAAGATGAAGATGATGAAAGTAATTTAGAGAAATTTTGTGAAATATTTTAGTGAAAATGATAAGTATTACCTTATCATTCTCTAAAAAAAAATTACTTTGTCAAAAAAAAAAAGAAAGATTTCTTCACTTTTTCTATTAAAAAATTATATTATCTCAAAACAGTTTTCTCATCCAAACACACTTAACATTAGATTTATGGATTCATCTTTACTCATACTCATATACTAGTGTATTATTTCCTTACATTCTTTGTTAACACAAAGTTCAGGTTCTGACACACGCATTTAAGGTTTTGGTCGGAAATTTCATATTGCGTGTGGAATCTTTCTCCATTCATGTACTATATATCTTTGCCGTAGATATATAATGTATTGAGGCATTGGTGTCTTATCATAGATACAAATGTTTCACTAATCACGGAAAGAATCGTGTCAAATCTTATCATAGATACAAGAAAACGTGTCACTTGTTCACTTTTTTCTCTTTTCACACAAAGCTTTTGAATCGTCGTTAATAATGCATCATTATGAATCATGATGTACATTTTTGAGTCTTTGTAGCAAGTCTTTCTATTTGGCAGTACTGCCTTATTAACAAGTCTTCCTCTTCTAGTTAAGTCTTCCCATTTGTATCTTGTTTGCAAAAAAACAATAAGTTGAAAGCAAAGATGAAGATGATGAATAGTGTTGTGTCTATGAAGTTAGTTGGAGCAATCTTTGTTGTGTTGCTGTTGGAAATTCTTTTGTCCAACTGCTGTGGAGCTGTAGCTGATGAAAAACATGTTGGTTGCATAGAGAAGGAGAGACATGCTCTCCTTGATTTGAAGGCCAGCCTTGTGATGGATGATACCAATTTTTTGTCCACTTGGGACAGTAAGAGTGAATGTTGTGCATGGGAAGAAGTCGGTTGTAGCAATCAAACTGGCCATGTTGAAATGCTTTATCTAAATGGCGGTCAGTTTGGTCCTTTTCCAGGCAAGATCAACGCATCATTGATAGATTTGCAGTATTTGAAGTATTTGTCCCTCCAGGATTCATTCTCTGGCGGAAGAATTCCAAATGATCTTGCTCGTCTTTCGCACTTGCAATATCTTGATCTTTCAAACAACGACCTCGAGGGTACAATCCCTCATCAACTTGGAAATCTTTCTCAATTGCAGCATCTTGATCTCAGTTTGAATGCCCTTAGTGGAACAATTCCTCACAGAATTGGAAATCTCTCTCATTTACAACATCTTCATCTCAATCATAATTACCTTGATGGAACAATTCCTCATCAACTTGGAAGCCTTTCAAATTTGCAGAAGCTTCACCTTGGAGACAATCGAGGACTCAAAGTTCATGACAAGAATAATGATGTTGGAGGTGAGTGGCTTTCTAATCTCACTCTTTTAACCCATCTTGACTTGAGTGGCTTACCCAATCTCAATTCTTCTCATGTCTGGCTGCAAATGATTGCTAAGCTTCCAAAAATACAAGAATTGACGCTATCTGGTTGTGATCTTTCTGATCTTTACCTTCTTTCTCTGTCCCCTTCAATATTGAATTTTTCTACTTCTCTTGCAATCCTTGATCTTACGGATAATTCCTTCTCATCATCCAAAATATTTGAATGGGTGTTTAATGCCACCACCAACTTAATCGAGCTTGATCTTAGGCATAACCTCTTGGGGGGAACAATTTCATATGATTTTGGAAACACCAGAAATCCTCTTGAACGACTTGACTTGTCTGGCAATGAACTACATGGTACAATTCTAGACTCACTTGGAGATATATGTACCTTACACTCATTGAACCTTCGTAGTAACAATTTGAATGAAGACATTTCAACAATTCTTCTCAGATTGTCTGGTTGTGCTAGATACTCACTGCAAGATTTGAGTTTATCTAGCAACCAAATTACTGGAACATTACCTAACCTTTCAATATTCCCATCTCTAAGATCAATCAACCTTGCATTGAATCTGTTAAGTGGGAAGTTGTCAGATGGTGACAAATTTTTCCCCTCTAAATTAGAATCTTTGTATTTTCAATTTAACTCTTTAGAAGGTGGAGTTCCAAAATCATTTGGTAACCTATGTTCGTTAAGGATACTAGACATGTCAGACAACAAGTTGAGTGAAGATCTTTCGTTGATAGTTCAAAACTTATCTGCTGGGTGTGCAAAGTACTCGCTACAAAAAATAAATTTGGCTAAAAACCGAATCAATGGCACAGTACCTGGCCTGTCATGCTTCTCATCTTTGGATAGTCTGTACTTGGATTCCAATAATTTTGAAGGTGTGATCACGGAATCTCATTTTGGCAACTTGTCCATGTTAAAGAATTTAAATTTAAGTGACAATTCCTTGACACTGAAATTCAGTGAAAATTGGTTGCCACCCTTTCAATTGTTTACTATAGGTTTAAGGTCTTGTAATTTAGGTCCTAACTTTCCAAAGTGGTTGCGGAATCAAAAACATCTTCAAGAGTTGGACATCTCCCATGCTAGAATCTCAGATCTAGTTCCAGCATGGTTTTGGAAAGGAGCAAAAAATATAGGGTTCCTGAATATTTCATACAACAATCTCACTGGCATAATTCCAAATTTGCCCATAAGATTTTCTCAAGTTTCTCAATTAATTATGGATTCAAATCAATTTGAAGGTTCAATCCCTCCATTTTTTCAAAGTGCGACATTGTTACGGTCTTCAAAGAACAAATTTTCAGAAACTAGATTGTTGTTATGTACCAACACTTCGGTTAATAGATTGCGCATTTTGGATTTATCAATGAATCAATTAACAAGGAAGCTACCAGATTGTTGGAGTCATTTTCAAGCATTGGAATTTCTAGATTTGAGTGACAATACTTTGTCTGGTGAAGTTCCATTATCAATGGGATCATTGCTTAAACTTAAGGCATTAATATTGCGCAACAATAGCTTAACAGGGAAATTGCCTGTGTCTTTGAAACATTGCTCAAAACTGATCATGCTAGATCTTGGAGGTAATAGATTCTCCGGACCAATACCATATTGGTTAGGACAACAGTTACAAATGTTAAGCTTACGAAGAAACCAATTCAATGGAACTCTTCTGCGAAGTCTTTGTGACTTAACCAAAATTCAGTTGTTGGATCTCTCAGAAAACAATCTATCTGGACGAATTTTTAAATGCTTGAAGAATTTTTCTGTAATGTCTGGAAGAACCATAGACTTAAATTTCGAAGAAATCCCTAGATCCATACACTCTATTTTATTTTACCCAGATATGGATGGAGTTGGCTCTAGTTATGAAGGCTATGATTTGGTTACATTGTTGATGTGGAAAGGTACAGAACGGTTGTTCAAGAATAATAAGCTCATTTTGAGGAGCATTGATCTATCAAGCAATCAATTGACAGGAGACATTCCAGAAGAAATAGGTAACTTGGTAAAATTGGTGTCATTGAACTTATCAAGCAACAATTTGACCGGAGAAATTACTTCAAAGATAGGAAGGTTAACATCACTTGAATTTCTTGACTTGTCAAGAAACCATTTCACTGGTTTAATTCCTCCTTCTCTAGCTCAAATTGATCGCCTTTCCATGTTGAATCTGTCCAATAACAACCTGTCCGGAAGAATTCCAACTGGCACGCAGTTACAGAGTTTCGATGCCTCGAGTTATGAAGGGAATGCTGATCTTTGTGGCAAACAACTTGACAAAAAATGTCCAGGAGATGAAGAAATTGCACCTCAGAAACCAGAAACACATGAAGAAAGTAGTCAAGAAGACAAAAAGCCAATTCATTTGAGTGTGGCATTAGGATTTATCACAGGATTTTGGGGACTCTGGGGATCATTGTTTCTTAGCCGTAACTGGAGACATGCATATGTCCTGTTTTTGAACTACATAATTGACTCAGTGTATGTGTTTATGATGCTGAATGTAAATAAATTTCAAAGGCGTCTTAGAGGCTTTCTGGTAATCTTTTCTTTTCCCTCTTTCACTCATGCGTTTGTATTTTAGTTAAAAGTTTAACTACTTAAACCATGTAAATACAAAAATTTCAATGACAACATCAAGATTGTTGTATTTACATGGTAAGTTGTTATGCTTGAAAAGTACTTTTATTAAACATTTTTGTAATCAACAAGTATTAGCCCCTCAATATCATCAAGATCTCAATTTGTTTATAGCTTTTTTGTTAAATAATTTAAGCTTACATAAGGTGTTTTATGAAGACATAGGAATATCTTACATATGGTGTTACCTTTCATATTATTTTCAAGATCAAAAATATCTTTTATTTAATTCTGTGTTTATTTCATTTCACTCAAACTCAAACATGTCCTTTGATCACTTTCCACAGGAAAACTTTGTTTAAGCATCTCCAATAGCACCATGTGCAACTTTGTTGAAGAAGGGTAGTAGAACAAAGCTTCTCTCATCACAGTAGAAATAAAAGAGCTCAAAATTCTCTATTATGTAATCAATAATTTAAATAATCAATTTGTGATGCATATATGCTGTGAAATTAATATTACTATTCTGAAAGAAGAAAAAAACATGTGTAATCTAATTATTGGAATATTGTAATGATGTCACTCTTAGTCCTCCTTCACTTTTCTAGTATAGCTGTATGAATGTTATTTGAAGAGTAAGTAGAATATGTTTGAAAGAAAAATATGATTGTTGTGAATCACCATTTTAACTTTGTATTTCTTGACATGTACTAAAATGCTCTGCTACTTCATAAATTTAAGTTTTGAAGCGCGACAGTAGTTTATAGACCTTGTTTTCTGCTGAGAAAATTGGCCATTGTCGTTTTAAGTTTCCATGATATCTTTATTGTTTTTCCAATATGGGTTATGGAAGCTTGATAAATGATAAGAATTGAAATCTGCTTGATTATAAGTAAATAGGGTGAGATATGATTACAACTATTATTTGTTATAGTAACTCAAATGGGGCAAATGAATTATAGTAACTCACATGTGGTAGTGACACTGGTTCAATCTCAAGTGTCGGTGCTACTACTCATTAGAAAATGAGACAACTGTATATGTCTTCTAAATTAGTAATCTTCTTAGATGATGATATGTACATATTGCAGTTGATCAACAACATCTGCAAGTTGTGTCTACAATGCCAAGCTTGTTTACCTCAGCTGGTCTTGCTGACAATTGGAGGGACTCTTGGAATTTTCATAACCACAGGCCGCCTTATGTGCTCGGGGTCTTTAAGTGGCCATTGTGGAATGGAATGTAGGGGTAATTTTAGACGGATTGAGACATCAAATCGTAGAAAGAGAAGAGTTAAAAAAAGTTTTCAAATGATTAAATTAGCTTTTGAGTTGTTTATTGTTGATTAGGGAGAACAAGAATGGATATCAAGAAAGGAGCTTTTGAAACTCGTAGAAGTTGGAATCTTTGAAGATGACATTGAAAGAGTCACAGCAGCAAACTTTAATCCTGTAATGACTGGACTAATAAATTAATTACACTTTGAATATACTGGTTAGTTCACATGCCTAAACACACTTTAAATACACTTTCACGGCTTAATGCCAAGTTAGATTTAGTAACTAGTGGAAAAGTTGAACCAGATAACTTCTGTTTAAAATTGAAGCATAGGTTATTTCAACTAATATTTTAAGGGTTTTTTTTTAACAACTTATATTTGAAGATATTAGATATAAAAACTCATTATAAGTTTTTTTAACTACATCTTTGAAAAAGAAAAGTTGCTTGTATTGAAAGGCCATCCCAATGTATAATATGCCCACACGTATATGCATGTGTGTGTGTGTCCAAATTTACATTATTGAATATTTCTGAAATGTGTGTTATAACCTTGCATAAATACACATAAACTGTATTATCTCACATTGCCAGGTACCATCTTATTGCAATAAATTGTGGTATTCAAAATCTTACAGCAGGTCTGAAAGAACAAAGGAATTGTTGAATTAACCAAAACAACAATTATGTTATTTACTACATCTACACTACAGCCACAACAACAGCCAGAGGCACACTACATTCATATTATCTACATATTTATCATAAGACTATTTTCAGTGCAAATTGAAAATGGAAAACAAGTAAAACTGTAAATCTCATTATGATTATTTAGAACCCAAAATTTTAGATAGATCTTTTACAATAGCCTTCTGTTTGACATCTTCCCTTTCCAAATGCCACTTTCTTGACATATTCTCAGCCTATAAATCAAAATTTTGGGATGTGAGTTATGAATTATCAATTGAAATATTCAAAAGTATAAAGAAATGGAATTTAAAGCTTACCCATATTTTCATGGGAACAAAATAGTTTTTGATATTCTCAAGTTGTGGCTCAACAACATCTTTTCCTTTAGTTTTGAGGTCACCCATCTGTTAAAACAGAAGAAGTTCAAGATTAAGAAGCCAATAAACTGGATTAATTTTGCAATTTATATGGCAACAAATAAATTTATTGATACAATTAAACTGAAAGAACATAAGAAAAAGTAAGAAGAAACAATACTATGGTTTGCAAAATAGTTCAATAAACATAATGAATGCATAATAGTAAATATAATTCTAGGTCAACATGTAACTCAAATCACTTACATTATGCAGCTCTAACTTGGAGGCCACCATACCAATTACCATTGCAGCACCACCAAATACAACTGCAGTGGCAATAGCAAAAGCCTTTCCAACTATAAAATTGAAAACAAAATAGGGAATTAGAAATCATGGGTATCATCTCCAAAGCATTCGTTGGATCCTTATTCTTTTCTCAACACTATTAGTTGCTAATCTACTCATCTAATTAAGGTAAATAACTGCCTGAATTTGAAGCACAACATAAGCCATTTGAATAGAAATTTGTGAGGTTATTCCATGTACTAAATATCCCAAAATGGCAGGACATCATTGCACATGCCTTAATACCTAAAGAGTATAGTGTGTATAAACTTCACTACTACACAAAGATATACATATGAATACTGCAACTTCATCTGGTGATATTCATAGCAGTATAGCACGCTCTATTGCATGCTATTACTACCTTCGGTCTTGTATATAAGAACATTTTTGGAGTTTATGTTATATTTGTAAGCAGAAGTCACAAATTACTTTGATATCCTTAGAAATGCATTTATTTCACATATGAGCATGTATGAAAACATTTAAAGTCAGAGTTATATTATGAAAAAAAATTCAAAATTAAGACATTAAATGAACCTCCTCGGACTTGATTATTATATTTTTTTTTCCTCTTTCTATAGGACAAGAGGGAGTAATGACTATGACCGTCATATGTTTCACCATGAGTTCTAAAAGCTCAAAGCACTCTTCCCATGGGACCCAAGGTGTTTTTAACAGTTTCATGCAGCATGCCCTACTGAAAAGCATATATGCTATGATTGTATTGATGACCATTGCCACACACAATCTGACTTATAACAGAGAAGTAACTTCTGCCCAAATAACACCCAACTGCAATTTCCCCTGTTTAAACCTCACATTTATCTTAGTTCCCTTTCCTCTGCCTTATTTAAAAGTTGTCTTGGTTTGTCATGTGATGCTTGTACACCCTGTTTTGTTATATATATATATATATATATATATATATGAAAGACCTTAGCAATAATTCCAAACTAGCAGATTCCCCTTACTGTAACATTGACAAGGAACGCTAAAATATTCCTTTGACAGCCTATAGAGACACCGTAAGCATAAATTTAAAATGATTGCTGATTTGAAATCATAACTACGAGTTTCTCTCCTGTTACCGGGAACCTGCAAAGGTTTAATTTTAGCTTGTGTAAGTGATGAAAAACTCTAAATAACAACTTCCCTCATCCAAATTAATGGAACAGTCTCGTTAGACCCAATAAGTTATCCCCCTCATATAACCTCAACATTTATACCACTACATCAACTCAATTTGTTTCCGCCAAGTTGGTTAGTAGAAACACATGATGCTCAATACATTGCAATTGCAAATTTCATGTATCTAATCACAGTTAAACATAGAGCAACACATTATAGTGTAATGGTATAGGATTATCAAAGGTTATAGTAGACTTGTCTACACCATTAGTTTTCCATCAACTTTTAGCTGGTATAGATTATAAATTCCATAAAGATGTAATGTGAAGTTTGATGGTACCATAGCTAATATGCATAATTTTTGTCAAGTAAATAATTTGTCAGAGGTAACATCCATACTATGTCAGAAGTTATTTCAACTTGTCAGATATAACATCATTTGCAATTGCATACTATAGTAAGTACGTGTATTTAGTTGTGTAAGTATTTGGAAGAGCGCCTATGGATATCATACCATAAGCTATTTTCAGCTTATCTTTACGAATTAGCTTATAAAAACAACTTAAACAGAACTTACATTAAGTCCTCCTTATTCCCTATTCAATCGTCGAAACAGTTTACACTTAACAGATAACCACATGCCCATTAAACCAGTATTGAATAAGTGTTTAACTAAACGGTTGACTAAAACACCCCCTTACACCTTGTTTTGTCGAGAATTGCTTACAGCCTTAACCTACAATAAGAAAATGAGAGCATTCATCGCAAACAAATTAACACGAGAAGAATGATACATACGATTTGCAAGCCCTTCAGATGCTGCTTTCAACTTCTCCGGGTTAACATGAATGTCATACCGATCCTGACGCAATTCATTAGCAGTAGAGGCTGAAACCCCATGTTTTGCTTCAGGCAATTCCCACCTGAAACACATAAAAACAAAAAATTTCCATAGTTTAGAAACTACAAACAACTTCAATTCCCTCTTAATACCCAATTTACTAACAAATGCAGCTTTGAATCAAAAGTAATTGTATTTAAAAATTAAAATTTATTTTGGTATTTTTTGGTTCTCTAGATTTGATTCTAACTTGGAAATAATTTTTCACCATAGTAGAACAACCAATCACACGCAAAATCAATAACCTAGAAATTGAATTGAAAAAAAAAATGAAAAATTGAGAGAATAAAAATGAACCTTCTAGCGCCAAAGGTGACTTGTGGAAGAGAAACGAAAGCGCGAAGAGGATTAATAGCATCAGGAGATACAGAAGATCGAAGTTTGGGATCAGATTGAAGAACCCATTTCGATGCAGAGAATGATGAAGACGACGCCGTTTCGTCTCTGAATAGTTTGGAAGGAAGAGAGTGTCGTAGAACCTCTGGAAGCACGTCGGCGTTATCCTGAACGACGTGTTCATCAACAACGTTGGTTTTTGAGATTGGATTATTCTTTTGAGCTAATTTTGTTACGGCTTGTTTGGATTCTTGGAAGAAATAAGCTGCTTCTTTTCCTGCTAACCTTCCCGCTAGAAAACTCATTTCCAGATTATTACTACTGTTTGTTTGTTTTTGTCTATCTTTTGCAACTGGTGTTATCCAATTACATATCTACGTCTATATATAGTTTATTAGGATTAAATAAAAAACTATATTCTTATCCAAAACGACAAAAGAATTTTGTTTTTATTTTTAATAATGTTCCAAATTAATGTTTGTCTTTTTATCACATTTTTTTCTTAACAAGTCGAAGTCGAAATGAGATATATTAAAATGACAAAAGTGGCCAAAAATAAAAGTAGTAATCTTTACTTTCAACTATAAGAATGATTGTAGCTTGACTTTATCTAACAACTGATGCAAATCTACTTCTTTGTTATTAAAAATCATATTATTCATTTCCTTCCGAATTGTCTAAATATAAGAAAACTAGATCAACTTCAAGAGAGAATGAATTGAACGAGGAAAACTACTTGTTTGACCAAACTTCACAAAATGATATTTTACTCAAAATATGTCATCGGAAGAAATCCTTAAAAAAAAATCGAATAAGATGTTGCAATCCTCCAAAGTAATTACAACATAAAAGAGATTATCAGACGTCTCCTCTGAGCCGCACCCACCGACACAAACATTAGTTTATGTTTGTATAATACCCTTGTCGCGTAAGATTATCTTTTGTTGGTAAATAGTTGCGGAATAAGCGGTCAAACAAATAATGAAACCTTTAAAAAAACCTGCTTTTGACAAATTTTATCAACTAAAACCCGACCAACAGACTCTTCTACAACTGTGAACAACTAATAAACTCCACTGACAAAATAACCTTTAATTGGATCAATTAGCCATTTCTAGCAATCAGAAACATTTTCCTGCAAAACAATATTATAGAGCAAAAAACAACATTTTCTAACTAGGTCCTCCTCCAATGCAAACAACCTCCAATTCCACGCCTCTCCTCCCGGCCTAACTGACTCGTATCAGCCACAAACAAATCTGGTTCTCAGCCAAGTCACAAATATATTTTGATTGTCTCTTAAGATATTGTATTCACAAATAGTTTTTTTTACAAGAAACTTTAGTTTCTTTTTATAAGCATTACGGTTTTAGTTTTAAAAAAATTAATGAGCAAAGAATATTATTATAAAATGAATACAAAATCATGGGGACAAAGAACTAAAACCTGTAAAAAGTCAAGTTTAGATCTAATTCATGTGAATTCCCGATCACATTCTATTATAGGATTGGTGTCATTATTTAAAGGTGACATAAAAAGTCTCCAATTTCATCAATTGTATCACCCTCAATTTCATTGCTCTAGTAATTGCTCATAATGTCTATATTATTCCTAACAGTATGCGTGTAGTTGTTGTGATTCTATTATCTCATTGTCAATCTCAAGCTCAACATTTACATTGGTTTAATTATTAATCCGGACTATATGAAAAGGAAAAAGAGCACTAAAAAAATATATTATGAAATTGCTTGGGAAACAAGAATTATGTTCATCTCCGTTGTTTTAATATTAATTATTGAATTGATCTTGACCATACACGCATAGACAAAAGAGCACTAAAAAATATTATCCAGTAGCTTGGGATACAAGAATTATGTTTATCTCCATAGTTTGACCGATATCCAATACTTGGAGAGAAAGAATCCCTTTGTATTTGATGAGGTGAAACAATTTATGTATGGAATTTAGGTGTAAAATTGGCATAAGAGACTAATCTCTTTGATCGGGTAGAATGGTAACGAGTACAAAACTTTTTCTAAAAGATTTAAGAATCCTTAAAACTTACTTTAATTTATATATGGATTTAAAATAAGTTTCAAAATGAGTTTTTATAAAACATTTATATTATTATTGTGTTTTTTTAATGGTAAATATTAGTATGTTAGTTGTTATATTATTTTTTTCTCTTTTGTCAGGATTTTAATCATGAACATTTACTCATTACCTCCTTTAATGGTGAGCTACACACCCCTCATACTAGTTTTGTGTATCTATTTAACATAGACGTTTAAACTCAATTTAACAGCAAAATTTGATCTACATCGCATAAACATCATCAATATAATAAAAGTTATTATAATTTTCAATGTGTTGCATTTGTTGGTCAATCATTAGATAGATATTAAAGGAAGAGTGTTGTAACTTGCAACAATAATACACTGAATAAACAATAATAAAATATATGGAATAGTCAAAGTAAACAAAAATTAGCACTCAACACAGGATAAATCCAAGTAATAACACCACATCCTCCTAAATATTAAAGATTTTTTTTTGCATTTTTAAATCTCAGAAATTGAGCACTAAAAGAATCACGCAATTTAAAGAATGTTAAAAGTAACTATTGAGAACTAAGCTACTAAAATAAACGTAGTTCGCCATTGTATTGATATAGATTTAAGAAATGAAACCTATTGTGAGATATAAACTTTTGTTTTTACTTGTTATCTATTATCGAACTAGAAATTTAGCTGAGGTATAAGCTTATAGTCTTTAAATGTGATTATTTTCTCCAAGCGATTAATGTTGATGAAAAAATATTGTCAATCAACCGTAAGTTCCTTAACGACTATAATAGGACGTTAAGTACGGTATGTTTGAGTTTTTTAAACACTAGACTAAGAAATAGATGTAAATAAAGATAAAGAGGGAAAGTTAAAAGATAAAATAGTGTAAATAGTTTATGCTTCATTAATTGTGTGTTAAACACATATAGTACATAATGAGTTTTCACATGCAAAACTAATTCTATTGATCAAAATGACATAAACTACATTGTTTAGACTTGTTTGGCTATTTTCATGTTTAATGCATTAGTTTTCCATTTGTTGAGAAGGTTTGTGGCGATCCAAATTCGGATGACAGCTTCCTAATTCATGGTGTGTTTCATAATTCATTTATAAGGTTCAATATGTGCAAGTGCAACCTTCATCAAAATTTGTCTCCCCTATCTTTCATTGATTGTAAATTTCATTGAGTTATTTTATAAAATAATAATTTCTAAATTTCATTTATTGTGATAAAATAATACTTTTTTTTAGTTTATTTTTATTATATCATGTTTTTTGTTATTTATGTCATTTTATAAATACACTTATTTCTTTTCTATCATATTTCCTATCATTTTCTCTCATACCCAATTTCTTAACAATCTTTTTTTTTCTTTCACTTTCTTTTTCTCTCCCCTATCTTTCTTTTCTCGAGGACTATAGTTGCTTCTATTTTTCCAAAGAACTTAATTGAATCTTGCAAAAAATTTATAAGTTAAAATGGATCTTCACTCTTTGTTTTATTTCACCATGTTAATAGTTACATGTACACTTCTTTGTCGTATGTGCTGCCATGGTTCTCCCTTTCTTCTGAAGTAATAATATTGTCTCTTTAGAAATGTCAATTTGTGATTTTAGGGTATGCAGTGTTGCTTGCGGTCTTTAATGCTGATTCAATTCAAATGGAAATAAATGGTTGCGAATTCTCCTCCTTTTTCTACCCTCCATTAGTCGAATTCGGACAGTTTGTAAAGAGTGTAGTCACAACCCTTTGATCGCACCCACACCCGTATTTTTAGATCGTTTTATTTAGATGGAACGATTTAGAATTTAAGTTTGATATTTTAAATTTATAAAGATAAAATCAAGACGCACTTCATAATTCAATTATGTCTTTCCGACTGAATCTTTGACAAAAGAAATAATACATAGCCCTCTCATTCCATTTAATCTATTTAACAGCTTTATAGTTTGTTTAGTTACTGAAAATGATAACATTTTCTATTTTTATGAATTTTTTGTTAATCTTATTCGATAACAAAGAGATAAAGAGACACTTGAATGAACAATTGTATGCATTTCATGGAAACCATGAAAATATATAATAAAAAAAACTTTTTCATTATTTCTACGAATTTGTTATCCCTAACTAACTAGCATCTATTTTTTTTTATTTTCTACAAATTTGTTATCCCTACTAACTAGCATCTATATTTTTTTTATAGATAGACTCTAACAAATAATCATTGAAACTTACACATATATAAGTAGTGAAGTTAGGGTTTAAACTCCGATTACGTCATTCAACCTAACAATTTCAACTTTTTGTTAGTTGAAATATGACTTATAGACTAGTTTATAATCTTTTATCATAAAATTAACAAAAATGAGAATAGGAAATGTTTAAATGTATCCTTAGTTTTCTTTTAATTATTACAAGATTGTAAAAACCATTTTTGTTAGTCATGTGGCCATCATAGACTACTCATCAATGCCATTGCCAATTGAATATATTTTCTAGCAATTGAACATATTTTCATTTCTTTAAGTAATGATTATTCACAAATCTACAGTACATAACATGTGCTCTTAATGATCACATCTACAAATCATAAAACAAAAAGTCTATTAATTATCACAAGATTGTTGAATGATAGGCTTCCAAATGTAAAATGAGGATGATTTCTTAAATCCTCCTCCTCAAAAGTTCTAGATCTGCAATTTTTTCTTGAGTATTTTCAATACCCAATAGTTTATGAATTGATTATATATCCATTACCAAATAGTTTATGGTACATCACTTTTATTTATTTTTCAACTACACAATTATTTCCCTCAACCATAGTATTAAAAACAAATCAACACGCGCACATTAAAAAGGCTATAGTTGGAGGTGGTGGTGCCTTGGTGGGTACCCTGTAACCAAAATTAGTATTTTGGCACTTATTCCTCACACTGTGTGGACCACAACAAACCCTACCTTCCAATTTCACAAACCAATACCAAACAATTTGTTACCTCTTTATTAGGGAAATTTAGTTCATTCAAATGGTCCCAAATTAAATCAATTATGAAAATTATTTGAACATAATTTGATGTATTTGGTTTTTAGTGATAAAAAGTTGATTCTCTGATTCTAGGTAAAAGTGACCTGAAGTGATTTATGTTTATATACATTTATATAAATGTAAATTGAACAATAAATTTGAATAAAATTAATTGTAGATAAAAAAACTTTAAATTCTAACTTCAATTTAAAAACAATTATTAAGACAAAATTAGTTCTAATCGAAATCAAACAAACATGTCAACATCAATTATGCTCATTTTGATCAGTTTTGGTTCTACCTAAAGTGTAACAAAATATATACTTGATTGATGCTCATTTTGATCAGTTTTGGTTCTACCTAAAGTGTAACAAAATATATACTTGATAAAAGTATAATATAAGTTCACATAAAAAAAGTGTAAAATGGGTTGGCTGATCTCAAATCAATGGTCGAGATATTTCATGTAATTACATTGGGTTGCATGAAAGTGAGAGATTTTAATTTTGTACCTTTTTCATTGTAACTAACTTGCCTTGCCATTTTGGAGAACAACAATTTTTTAGTAACTTGAAGGTAAAATTTAAAGAGGCAAAGAGGTACAACCTTAATGTTATGTAGGTAAGATGAGAGCATGTGGATTCTATAAGTGTATCATCTGCCAACAAATATTCTTCTCTGTGCACAAGATACGGTGGAGTTATATATATCTAAATTATTTGCATGGTTGTTGTGTGAAGTAATGGGTATTTAACACTGTGCATTCATGGTTTGGGGCCTATGATAGCAGAGGGGGTATAATGAGTGAACTGTGAGATGATTCATGACTCAATTTATGTTATTTCATTTTCATAATATTTTGAACTCAATCAAAGTTAGGTCCCCCCACCCCCTTTTTCTTTCTACCAAAAACAAAAGCTAATTATTGCTAATTTGGTTGAACTAGTACTAATTTTGTAGAAATTAGTGTGTTCAATAATGCGGTAACAAAAATCAATTTTAAATAAATTGATTATGTAAAATGATTAAGGTTAAAGTGAATTGAATATAAGCAAAATCTTCAAATTCTAGCTTTGTTAAAATCAATTCTAGAGACAAAATCAGACCGGATAACATCAAAATATTTTAACCACTAAGAAAGAAAAACAGAATGGAAAATATTTACACGTATGTAATTTTAGCCACCAAAGATTAAATATTAAAAATTCATATTCTAAAGTCAACACCAAGAAATAGATAAAACCTTCAAAGTGATTTGACATGAACAAAATTGTCAATTATGGCAACCCTTTAAAAGAATTGAGCCATGGAAAGAAGAAAACTGATGGCATGAAGCATAAAATTGCAATGAAACAGGAAACAATTGTTAAGGTAGAGAAATTAAATTCATAATTCTTTCATATATCAAAAAATTCAAAATCCTATTTACCTTCTGTACAAGACTCTCTTAGTTTCTACAAATCTAACTAACTAATACTATTTCTAATTAATATCACAAATAAATGCAACCTAAATTATGCTACCATACATCATATAAATAGTTATACTTTGTTAATATATGACAAATAAATAAACATATATGTGACTATACTACTAAACAATGGATTCTTCCACCAAAAACCTGATGAGAAATCAAACTATCTCTTGTTGTGTAAAGGGTTGGATCCTGTAGGCACTTTGCGTTTTTGAGACTTGAATTCTTTACCTTTGCTTCTGCTTGGAGAATTGAAAAATGGAATATGAAAAGCATGATGACTTGAAGTAGAAGAAGGGCTTGAAAATTTGATCCTTGTTGCATAAACTCTTGGTGTGAGGAATAGAAGAGAAAGGAGGAGAAAGAAATGGAAGTGTTTCATATTGAAAAGTTATTATAAGATAAAAACAAATGGATGGAAATGAAAATGAATAATTTTGTGCAAAGTAGTCTTGTGTTATGTTGTGTATTTATATGGACATGGTTAGGTATCAACATGTGAATACTAAATGTGGTGTTATTTATGAAACACTTGTCAAGTCTTTGTGTGAATTTAGAGTGGTAGGTCATGGACTCATTGGCGTTTGATTTTGATCAAATGGTCAATGATAGCTGTATATCAATGGTGTGAGTAGGGACTAGCATGGGATCAGGGGTGGTGGGGTGGCAATATTTAATGGTAGATAGTGACAAAGAAAGTAAACATCAACACAGACTCTTAGGAGTTTTATAGTCCCTCTGTCCCATATTATAAGCAAAAAAAAAAATCACACTTATTAAGAAAACTAAAATATACTCCCTCCGTCCCTTAATATAACCTCCTATTACTTTTTTCACATTTCTTAAGAAATGTTGTTGGTGTAGTTAATGTGTCTGTTTTATAGTACAATTTTACAAAATTAACCTCATTAAAGAGATAAAGTGAAAAGTCAATTTATTGTACTTTTAGAATTAGTAGTAGTATTAAATAAGGGTATCTATGGAAAAAAATAATTAATGTGTGTTGTAATTTGAAAAGGGGGTTATATTTAGGGACAAAAAGAAAAACAAAAGGGGGGTTATATTAAGGGACGGAGGGAGTAGTAGTTTGTAACATAGTTTTTTGTGTTATTTTTGAAATAAGTTTTATAGGAAGATGTAAAAACAATTTTCATTGGTTGTTGGTTATTGAGAAAATGAAAGAGAGAGCAAATTGAATGCATTTTGCATTTAATTTTCCTTTGGAAAAGATAATTGTTGGTCTTTTTTGCTTATAATTTGGGACAAAGAAAATGAGTTTTTTTTCTTATAATTTGGGACGGAGGAAGTATATACTTACAAGTAAATAACTTGGTTGGTGAGCCGAGGGACATCGAAGATATTCTAACTTGAAGAAATATAGTTGAAACTTGAAAACTAACATAACCGACTAACTTAGAAGTTTCATATATAGGTACAAGCCAAAAACTTAGTTGATGGGTTAAAGGACGTTGATGGATTAAGTACTTGCATTTTGTGACTGCATGTATTCATGCGTATTTCGACCGTTTGATTAAGATTGGACAATCCAAATTTTAAACTTGACTTTTTTAATTTATAAAAAACAAAATTACTTAAAATTTTGTGATTAGAAAGCCGAGATGCGTGTAATTGTATGCAATCCCTCGCAATGCATCTAATCCAAATCTGAAAGCAAAAGGAAGAGAATCGAATTGTGAATAGTTTGATTAGGCAAAGTCTTTGAACTTTATGTGAGGACTAATATGCCCCTACTGATTCAATATGTTGAGTCAAAACATGTAAAGTATGTTAGGGGCTTTTTGGTCATGAAAAGTCAAACATAGCCGACACACTCAATTGGCCTTATAGAAACAGTTTACAATGAGGGGCATGCGGTATTTAATAGTACTACTAGTACTATATAATAAACCAAATACAATTAATTAAGAAAATAAACATATAGAAAGGGACAGTACATGGCTGTATTAAGGCTAATAATCATACACATCCCCATGAGTTAGGTTAAGTAGATCCGAATTTAATGGGTCTATGCTAAGACGTGGAGTTTATAAATTGGTCAATTTTCACGGATTTTGGTTCCTCTATTCAATGAAAGCTTTGTATTCTGTCCCCTTTAGGGCCTTAGGTATATATTTTAATCAAGACTTTCAAATATTAATATAACACCTACGTAATATTTTTAGAATTTAGTAAACAAATTTTTGGTATATGTCCAACTGTGATGTAAGTATATTTTTAAAAAGTAATATTGTGATGTGGTTAAATGATCAAACATGATTAAATGTTTCTATTTTGTTTATATATTACTGAATTGTTTAGATTTATTTTTTAAATGATTGGTGTAATCATTTAGTTTTCTCTAATAAACAAAATATGTTTTTTACGAAAAATATGTATTTATCTTGAGTCACACTATTTTAACTTTTTACATGAAATGGAAAGAAATGTCAAACATTGAACTTTCACTTACCATTTTAAAATTTTATTTTAGGACTGTTTATTGAGCTATCATCACACCAATGGAAAATGGAAAGCTCTTTTTCTCAAGATCCAAGATCTAATAGATTATTATGGTCTCGTAATGTGAATAGTCATGTGTAAAATCATTGAGAGTATCACATATCTAATTAAAATAATATATTAAGACCCACATACTAAGAAATTTGTAAAACAAAGGAGGGCACAAATAGTCAATGACAAATCTAGTGGATGATATATTTTCTTGCACGGGTGAGAATTAATTGGAAAGACCAACAGGCTTCATCCTTAAGCATCTTCGTGAAAACTTGTTAATTTCATTTTTAACTTTTGATTAATGAAGAAAATTAAAGATTAAACCATTTATAATGCGAAGATGAACACCACATTATTATAATTCGAAGTACTTTTGAGCTCAAAACGGTAAACGTTCCTCAAAAGGGTTATGTGGTAGTTGAATTGAAGCTGTTAGGTGTGTTAATTAAGGTTCACATTTTGATGTAAGATTATATTCAATAATTATTAAAGGCAAAATCAGGTGGTAGAAAATTAGTAGCTTAGAGGGAAAGGGATTGATGTGAAGAGTAGAGATAGAAAATTCCTTGGCGGAAAGTTATATTTTGGATCATATAACAGCTAACGAACAAAAAGGCAATATCCCTCTCTCTTTTTCTTTTAGGAAGAAATATCCCTCTCTTTTATTAGGCTTAGATTGATTTGTTATAGTATAGAAAGACCGACCAAATGTAATTGGGTCATAGAAGGGATTAATCATCTCCAATGTGATAAATTATGATTTGAATACACAATATAAATATACTTTTTTTAAGGATTTAATTTATATACACAATCAATTCAATGTACAAAATAGAGGAATCTATCGGAAAAAGATGGAATAATTTGGCTTTAACATAATGTGTATTGTGTGGATGGATAGTCAACCTCGTCGGATTGTCTTTCCGAGACTTTTTGCATTGTCCCAACAAACAAAAAATCTTATTAAAGAGATGGGGAAGTGGGTTAATGGGGTGTGGAAGTGAGTCTTGAATTGACGAAGGGAGCATTTTGAGTAGGAGGTAACTCTTCTAGACAACCTTCAGATTATTATTGATGTGGTTAATTACTAATTCTTATTTCAATGATCGTTGGGTAATTTTGTATAAGGGAGGATGTAACCTTCCCGTTAAAGCTTTTTTACTTTGTCATAGTAACTCTTCTCTCCTTTTTTGGTGGGGTCAACCGAGGGGTTGTTGGGTCATCTTTAGAAGAGTTATGCTCTAAAAAATCATCGTCTTTTTATGGCAAACCCTATTTAGACGTCTCCCGACAAGAGGGAATCTTCATTGTAGACGGATAAATGTGAACAAAAGGTATTCTAGTTGCTTGTGGTGTCTAGAGATGTCGGAGTTGGAAGATCATCTTCATCTCAAGTGCCACTTTCCAGGTGAAATTTGGTACAAAATCTTTAAGTTATACGGAGTGGTGTTAGTGTTGCCTGAAAATGTCTTTACCTTGTTTTAAATTTGGTGCTTGTGATTACGTATACATCTATTAATAAATTTGTGTTAGATTTTTTTTTTAATCTCTCTAATAGAAGAGGACATACAAGTTCAACAAGAAAGAATTTTGAGGTCAATAGAGGCACTTTTGTAGCTTGTACGGCAAGGCTATAACTTTCTAATCCAACAAAATAAGAAATTATGAATGTTGTTGAATTTTTTTGAATAAATGAATGTTGTTGAATGTTGACACTGAAATTCCATGGTCCGCCAACAAAATGCATATTAACTTTCAAACATGTCTTCATGTAAGCATTTTATTCTTTGTAACCGACTTTATGGTATTATATCTCTTTTCCTTTACCACTCTATACAATATACAATAATCTATACTTTATTATAAAAAATCAAAATTAACTATTAATTATAGATATTTTAAAGTAACTATGATAAAATGATAATCATTTTTCCCAAAAAAATAACAACTATTCTTGTGTAAGGACCTTAAATGATTTTTTTTTTGTTATTGTTAAGAATGCTAACAAATACCAAGTGGTTTCATGTAGTTTGAAAGTATTACTTTTATTTTTATACAGTAGTTGTCACATGGAGACGATTTCAACATACATTAAGAACTTATCAATAGCAATCAAATGGACCGTTGACTATTAGAAAATATAATTAAACTTATGTCTCCTATTGAGCGTCACCGTCAAATAAAGTAAATTTTGCAATTATGCATATATAGAACAAAATGTTAATCAATCTTTGAAGACAATTATTGAAGATTTTCGATTTACTTTTTATTGGTGGGGGTAAGATTTTCAATTTATAAGTTTAAAGTTATAGTATCTTATTCCCACATGCAAGGTTTGTCAAGTATCGATATTAATTTCTTTCTTAAAAAGGAAAGGACGTGTTTGGCGTATATATTTCAACCTTCACAGAAGAGCATATCCAACAAGGTTTTGTTTCATCATTGAGTTTCATACACTATGTAACAATTTTATAATTTTTGTTTTCATTTGAGCACATCTATGTGGCAATCCAAGTTGCAAAACAATTGCAGGTACCTTATTTAAGTTATTGTCTACTAGAATATATAATTAATTATCCTTACAATCAACAAACAAAAAAAATTAATTAAGCTATCATACCTTATGAGTTTCTTAAATATGCACCATTAAAATAAACATATATAGTGTGAATTGTATAAATATGACATGGCACAATGAAACCCGTTGTATGAGATATAAGCTACACAAATTGAGTTACTTAATCATATCCATTAGAGATGCTCTCAGGATCAAATTTTATATTGAATAAATTTTGGTGTATACATGTAGTTTAGTTCTAGTATGAAAAGTCTATAACAATATGTTTGGATTGGTGAGTTTTTAAATGGAGATGATATCATTTAATATAAAGTGGTACTAATTTAAAAACATTTTACAAAACTACATGTTGGAGCAGCCATCTAAATTAAGTTCTTAGTTCTTACTGCTGAGTAGCCATCTAGAAGATTTTCCTATGCATTTACCAAAATATTGTCCACACATATTTTAGATTTTTCATGTTGATGTTATTTTGCAATGAACGTTTCATAAGGTTGAATGGTGATTTTAGGGGGTTGAATGGTGGTGATTTTAATTGACTTAATTTAAAATCATACCATTATTTTATCTATTTATATATTAAATAGTCATTTTAATTTCTGGATACATAGCGAATAATCACAGTTTAAAATTTTAAAATAATATCTAATTATATAAACGTTATTCAAATAGTATATGGCATAAAATAATCTTTCAAAACTAACTATAAATCTTTTCATCTAGGGATTGATAGGATAGTATGTTAATACTTATAAACAAGAAGTGAATATATAGATGAATTAATATGATAATATTAACGAAGTATTTTAATGTTATAGACTAATTTGAGAAACGAAGTGTATAATTAAAGACTATTTTGAAATTTTAATACATTGAAATATTATTATGAATACTCGTTATATATTCAAAGGCCAAAATGACTATTAATGGTCGTAAATAAATGTGTCCGTTAACATATGAGAATGTTATTTAGATTGAGTGTGGAAGGGTCAACAATGGACTAAGATTTGCTGGGCATGGGTGGATTTATATTGCTTGTGTGGCAAAACAAGGTTGGGTGTGGTGTGGCTTCATGTCCATTAGACCTAAAACGCACATCTTTTACTTTTTTGGGATAATTTTTCTTCTTACTCGATTGGTTATTGAACATTTGAACGAAGTTTCAATTCATTAGTTGTTTCTATGATCTTTAAGTCAAACCACTCAGAATATAATGGCTTATTCATATTGTAAGTTGCTTAGGCTATAAATTGCCGACCACGATCTTTACATTAATTTTGTGCATTAGAAAGTAGCTAGCCATATACGCAACCAATAAGAATGAAAGACAGTACATAATGTTGGTGACATTAATTATTTAGTTTTCTCAAAAGTACATATATGTGCAATATTCTCTCAATCGGCCTCTAAAGCAGCATACTAGGACTATAATGGATTGAAGAAAAAATAGTACGAAATTAGCTAATTAAGATACATTATTTGGTCATGTACGAGCTAAAGATAAAATTTCTTACTCAATTGAATGGGTGTATTATTTTATACTAAAAATCGATAGCCAATCCAAAAACTGGTGAAATTGAATGGATGTTGATTAACTATTGGCATAGAATCCCTTACCATTAATTTGGGTTGCTTTAGTGGTATTGGTTTAGGATTTTGGAGTGTGTTCCTCTTTGAGGTTTCATGTTTGATTATCTTCAGTGTCAATTTTGGTGGGCTAATCGAATGAAAAATGGAACATGTAAAAGAAATGTTGCACAGTTAACTAATCTTATAGTATAAATTATGAGAAACACCTGTGTAACTCGAAGTTTCCCATTTTTATTTGATGAGAGAAACCCAACGTCGTTCCTAACATTTTATGAGTCTTAGCAAATTGAAGGGGGAGGAGGGTAAACTAAACCCAACAAAGTTAAGTAAAACAATATGTAAGCATAACAAACGTATCTAAAAAGATCAACCATTAGAAAACCAACATATATTGATCACCATTGAGAATGTACAATTGTTTTACAAAATATCAACAAAAAAAACCCCTCACTTTTATCCGAGAGTTAAAAGATTACGGCTTCTTCAAGCATTTTGAGATGCATAATTATTTTAAATGTCTTATATTCCTCAACTTTATTTTTTCACAAAAGTAATTGTCATATAAACCACAATAAGAAAATAGTCTATTCTTATGAATTCTTGATCAAATAATTTTTCGTAATAAATATTATGTTAATTTAAATGTATTATAAATTCTTGATCAAATAATAAAATGTGTTCGATTCTTGACAATTTGTATTATGTCTCTTTAAATTGTCATTTTCAATTATGTCATTTTAATAATTTATTTCATTGTTTTGAAAAAACTATTTAATCACAATTCGGATCATAAAATACGAAATAAAACAAATAAACTTCGAATTATAAAATTCAAACTGAATAAAATGATCAATTTGAAGGAGCTTGAAAAAGTGAGTAGGGTGAGAAACCTCGTCAAATTAATTTTTACGACCATGTTAGTATTAATTCTAAGAAGACATCGGTCATAAATCCTAAAAAGAATCTCCATCATCACAATGCATGGCACATAAAAAAAACGCAGATGTCTTTCCACCTCCGGGAGTTATCTCCCTGAACAAAGCGAATTGTATATAGCTCCCAAACTTTCTGAAAGATATATAACAAATGTTTAAAACATGGGGTAAAAAGGGATGTTTGGGGGCCCTAAAAGATATTGAGGGGGCCTAAAAATCATCCTTAAAAAAAAGTGAAGTACTGTTGGGCTTAAGACTGTTGAAGCATTTTTATACATTTTACTATATATATCCCCATCAAATGATACCTTACTATGTACACCCCCTCCCTACAAAATTCTATTTTGAACCCCCTAAAGGGTTGGGCCCTAGGCCATTGCACCCCTGGCCTATGCCTAGGGCTGGCCCTCAGAAACCTTACCCACTCATGTGTTAAGAAACAGTGATTGCAATATGCACTTTTGATTTTAAAAAATCCAAGAATGTGTCGCTAGACTGAAATGTTGTAGTTTTTTTTTGTTTTGTTAAGAAATGTTACAGAAATTTAATAGTATTCGGGTTAAGCTTGATCATGTTACCTTAAATAAATTAATTTTCTGAAATGAAAATAGTCATTTTTTGATAGAAAAAAAAAATTCAGGTGACATGGACTTTGGCATCAGAGGTTAGACATTAACCGATCACGAATCAAAAAGGTTTTCACACTAGAAACCGGAATAACTCGAGGCAACTTTGTTGACAAATGAAAATAGTCTCCGAAAGATTACAAGGAAATTGATGGATATTACAATATTTATATCGGTTAATACAACATGATGTTTCTAAGACATGATGACAAAAAGGTAATAATGCACAAGTCATTTATCACGAACAAGTTTTGTAAGATCACTTTACATTTTGTAACTTAGATAATAGTGATGTATTGTTAGATATCATTCATTGTTTATAATATTAAATATAAGAATTAATATTATTGTTAACGTGACAAAAACATACATGGTCACACACAAAAGACCAGTTAAATGAGAGAAATAAGTAAGACTTACTACTTAGGGGTATGTTCAGTAAGTGGAGCTAATTGCTTAGCAAATATGCGAATGAGTTATTAGGCTTGAACAAGTCCAATAATGTTTGACTTGTTGAGCACACAAGTGGTTCTATAAATAGAACCCTTTCTGACATTGCATTGATATAATTCTGACGTGTTATAGCGAGTGTACACCGAAAAACTTGATACCACATTCATAAACCCTAGATTTATGAGTGGAGGAAGCTAGCATTGTGAGTGCAGAAAGTTGTTCGTGTGGAATGAGAAGAGACGCTTCTGATTGAGTGGTGCTCGTGATCGTCCAGAGAAAATCAACATCAAAGGAACTACACTACAAAAGGTAATACTTCGATCTCTGATCATGTTCATTCGTAAGGATCCATTAAATGGAATTTTTTTATTGTTTTATCGGCTGCGTATAGTCTCTTAATTAAGCCATTTCCCTTTACATTCCCCACGAACAAGCCTTCTATTTGACTAGTATGTTTGGACTAGAGAAAGCATTATGGCTAGGCCAAATGATACCGTATCACATCATCTCACCTACTTGTTTCTCAATCTTAGGTTTATGGTGATGAAGGTATTTGTATGGATGTACATTCACCACCTCGATTCCTTCAAATAGATGAATAACATTTTCTCTTCACCTTTCTGGGGTAAACGTCGCGGTTCCCTAAAAACTTCTCAAACTCTCTCATAAGATGCTCTAAGTCTTGACCTTGAGATGGGCTAACCTCCAGTTGGTGCAACCCCTGATAACATTTTTATTTATCCTGCAAAGCATAATGTTTACCATCCACATAATCTTGAATTTTGCACAATGGTTCCATAACTTCCATGATCCCCTTAATATCCACCCATTTATCTCTATAATCGAAAACATAAGCCTTTCATTCTAGTCGAACAACGTACACCCAATGCACGACAACCATGTCATTCCCAACACCATGTCTATGTCATTAAAAAATTGTAGCATTCAACTTAAATTTCAATCCTTGTATACCCACATGCTTTGGCATTTACCTATACACTTGGGTGGATCCTTATGAATGGTCATGATCAAGGATTAAAGGATTACCTCTTGTAGCACGCATAACCTATGAAGTCAAACTAAGAGAGAGATCACCAACACCGCGTGATTACCGCCATCTTTAATCGGTGCTTACGAACATATTTTCTTTAGTCACACTGCTAGCTGATTCGAATGAAGACTTATCGAGAAATGGTGCGATTTTGGTTTTAAAACATTAGTGTTTCTCAAAAGTGAATTAGGTTAAGAATATTTTGCTTCAACACAAGAGTTCTATTTGTGTCGGTCATAAATAAAAAAATAAATTGTCATTCATAAAATACAAAAGCTAAATAATCCGTCAAAATAGCTAAACAATTTGTAAGAAAAAAAATACCATGACTTTATTTTTACTTAGAAAAGAAAAAAAATCTATAACTAAATAAACAAAGGCTTAATTGCAGTTTTAACCCCCTTTGCGATTTTGGCCCCCTAAGAATAAAAACAACAAAACGGCCCCCTAAGTTTTGCATTTGTAGCAGTTTTGGCCCCCCAAGGCCAAAAAAAATTAAAAAAAATAACACGTGGCACCTCACTTAGGGTGCCACGTCAGCGTAGACCGAGTCAAAATTGACATTGGGGGCCAAAACTGTCATATATGAAAAACATAAGGGGCTGTTTTGTAGTTTTTTTTCTTAGGGGGCCAAAATCGCAACTTTGTGAAAGTTAGGGGGTTAAAACTGCAATTAAGCCATAAACAAACAATCAGAACTTTTGCCACCATGAGAAAAAAAAAATTGTATACAAAAAGGTATATATTTTTTCAAGTTAATTGACTGCTATTGCACTAAATAAAGATTTAGCCAAAGAAAAGAAAAAAAAAATCAAGAAGTCACGGTCATAATATAATAAGTCCTTCTACTTTTCTCTATAAAAGCAGACATACCCTAACCCTAAACATACTCACAGCACACTCGCTCTCTCTTTTTCTACACTTGTTTGTGTCCGACTTTTCTCTATCTCAAAATCGATATCGATCCATCATCAACTCTCTCTTTACTCTTCTGAATAATTTTGTAGTAACATAAAGGAAAAAAGATGAATCGTAGTCTGAATCCTGGAGGATTCATGATACCATGTTCCACCATAGACAATGTTCTTGTCCTTGATGATTCCTTGACTTCATCAACAAGAACAAGGCTTGTGAATCATCGTCCAAATGTTGCTGCTGCTTCTTTGAATCATATTAATGGAGGAGGCTTGATGCTAGATGATCTGCGTTGCACGAGTGCGGGTACGGTACGAGTACGGGTACGTTAGGATAATATATTTTTTTAATTTAAAATAACATAGCATGAGGAAATTATATTGCTCAAATGATGACAAAAATTCAACCGAAAAAAATTATGAAGCTAAAACATCCAAATTGAAAAACTAAAGTACGGGATAAAACTTACTATCTATGCATGAATAGGAAAAATTACACTCTAACAGTGTCAATATCATTATTTCCTTCCTCATCTTCAGTGAAAAGACTAGTATAGAATACGAAAAAAGAAAGGATTGGCTTTTATAGAATACAAAAAAGGAAGATAAGAAGATACAAGAAAAGGCTTGAATGCTAGACTTTTCTACTTTTGCCACTATCGGCAGACGACAAGAAAAAGTGGACATTAAGTAAGTAGCAGTTCTAGAGTCTAGTAAATGTTGTTGTGGCTCTTGAACTGTTTATAAAAAAATCTAATTGCTATTAATTCTCATAAAAAAACAAACAAAAAAAACTATAATTCCTATTAATTCTCATGAAAAGCCTCATTTTCTCAAGAAAAAAAATGGTTAGGCGTACCCTAAGAGTACCACCGCCGCACCGTAACAGTACCAAGGTTTAAAAACAAAACAAAAAATTGGTACGTCATGGGTGCGTACTGTACGTGTAGTGGTACGGGTACGTTTAGCAAATTGAAGTACCCGGGCTTCAGAGTAGATGATCATATTCTTCTCTTTGATTATTCTTCTCTCGACAGCAGCATGGGTCACCATCACCAATTTCTTGGCCGACATACACCTTTTGGATTTAGTCACGCTGCTCATCAAAATTCTATGCAACAACATCATGAAACAAGGTGGCTCAGGGACAAAAGAAGAGGTAGAGAAAATAGAGAAACTCTCTAATGTTCTCAAAGGAAGATATTATTATTAGAATGCTTTAATGCTTGAGTATATGAATGTTGCCTAAATATTTGGTGATAAGCCTTATTTATACTACTCTAGTAAGGCTCATAGAAAGATCTAGAAACATTTAATGCTACTGCTTAATTACAAGAACTATCTAGAGATGTTAATATCTAGTTCATGTTCCTAGAAAGTTCTAGAGATACTAAGATGATCCTAATCACTACGACTTTATTTTGTAATATTCTTGAAAGTTCTTTGACATCTTGAAAGTTCCGTAATGTTCTATATTATTCTCCGTAATTCTCCATCATTCTCCCCGGGTTGGAAGAGACTCGTCCTCGAGTCAAGAATTTCTTCTTCGTTCTTAAAAAAATCACCATGAATCTTCTGTTGCTGAGTCCAAAGTAATCCAATGGAAAAATCCATATTAACAACTTTCCAAGGTGGCTTAGGAATTGGACGAAGCAGATATTACTTTGTTTTATCCTTGAACGGTTCCTTTGTGACTAAAATTTCTAGTGACTTGCTGTAACGCCCGTTTATTTTATTTTTGGTAGAGTTTAGAGTCCTATTTAATTGATTTATGTGATTATGTGATTTGTTTATTTAATTAAATGGTTTTATTAATAGTTAGTAAGAATAAGATAGGAATTAGAATATTTTATAATTAAGGGGGCGGATGTGTAATTAAGAGGAAACAAAAGAATTAGTAGGAATTAATTAAAATTAATTAGAATGAAGGAGGTTAAGAAAAGGATAGTCAGAGAAAAGAAAAATCATTTTTCGTGAAAACAGATAAGTTTGAGAAAAAGGGGAAAAACCAAGAGCAAGAGAGAAGAGGCAAGAGAAGCTAGGACTTTTGTAATTCAATCAAACCAGGTAAGGGTGGGGTTTCACTTCTCTAATTAAGGGCTTAATTCTTCATGTTTGATTAGTGGTTCAGGAGAAAATGGGTAGAAATGAGTTTAGGGTTTAATTTGTGAATTCCCATGAAAACTGATGAATTGTGTGTTGCTACTGTTAATTTTAATGTATGGAATGCTGCTTGATTATTCTGTAATGATTGGTTTCAGAATTGTTGAGGATGATAGAGTTTAGAAAGAATAGGGTTGTTGGTAAAAAGAATAATTGATGACGAATAGAGCTAATTAATTGGAGTTGGATTGCTGTGTTTTGTGTTGTATTAAGTTAGGTTATGTAAGAGTGAACTATATGGTCAAGTTTGGTGAAAATCGGAGTTAAAACGAAGTTTTTGGGTGCAAAATGTCACTTTTCCCGAGAGCTGCACAGTGACAGCATCTCCTGTTTCATGTTCTTGCGCCTTTTTCACACGTTTCTGTTTTGAACTGGGTTTCGGTGTAAACATGAAAGTTGTAGATAATTGTGTTAGCTTTTTAATGGCTTTGGTTTGACTTCAAAATAATTCTTAGAACTTAAGTTATGGTCAAAATACTACACGTAGGTCACAATAATTTTCATGAGATTTCAGTACAACTTTTCGCTTCCACTTCTGTACCTGATTTTGAAATAAAAACTGGTACTGATAGGTACATAATTTGTCTTAGGTGTAAACACGAAAGTTGTATAAAAAAATGTTAACTTTTTAATGGCTTTGGTTTGACTTCAAAATCATTCTTAGAACTTAAGTTATCGTCAAATTACTACACGTAGGTCACAGTGAAATTTCAGTTTCTGTACCCGAATTTGAAATAAAAACTGGTATTGATCGGTACAGAATTGACCTTAGTTGTAAACGCGAAAGTTGTAGATAGTTGAATTGTCTTTCCAATGGCGTTGGTTTGACACAAAAATACCTTGCGAATAAGTTTATATGAATTTAGGAAGTTATGTGACGAATTAAGAATATTGTGGAGAGACGTCCTTGTCAACGTCAAGGTCATCGAGTCGTAAGACATTGTTTTCTATGTTGTAAACCACATTGGCCTAGTTTGGGCATTGAGATGTTGTTGTAAAGTTGTTGTTAGTCGTCGTGTCGCATATTGGACGTTGGGGGCTTGATGCTCCGTATTCTAAGATGGGGGCTTGATGCTCTGTTTTTAAGATGGGGGCTTGATGCACTGTAGCCGAATTAAGGCATTGGAAGTTGGGGGCTTGATGCTCCGTTTGGTACCACATGCATAAGAGTCTTGCATAGTCGAGTCGAGTCGTGTCGTTGCATTTGTTGAGTCGAGTCGAGTCGTGTCTTGAGATGAGAAGATGGATTTAATGAAGGATAAGATGATGAAGCTTAAAGTTAATTTTTTTTGATTTTGTTGAATAATGAATTATGAATTATTGATGAGATGATGATTATGTTGTTAAGTTGATTTATATGTTGCATGATTTATTATGCTTTTAATTATTGAATTGTGATCTCACCCCTTCTATTGAAATTGTCGCCTTGTGGGCAAGTGCAGATTTCCAGGACTAGCTGTTGATGTGAGTGGACTCCTCACGTGTCTAGGTGCTCTGATACGTAACGGGGCGGGCTTGATTTTTTTGGATTTTCCTTGTTACATATTAGTTTTATGATTTTATGTTGAAAAACAATTATGTTGATTTTAATCACTACTATGAACCACGTTGAGGCCTTAGTGCCAAACTTTGATGGAACAATTGTTGAATAAATATTGTTATATTTTCCGCTGCGATTTCAGTGAATATTGTTGACAGGATTGATTTAAATAAATAGAAATTTTCCTATTTATTACTTGAATGAAATAGAAGCGTAATACTCCGTTTTATGATGTTACTCTGATTTATCTTTTCCGTTGCGATTTTTGGGAAACGGGGTGTTACACTTGCATTCATCTTTTCCTTCATCGAATTCATCGAGTGGTAAATGTGCCAACTTGATTTTAATCATATCTTTCACAAAAGTGTAGATGTTGGCATAACCATCATATAAGGTATGACGATCATATTGCCAAGGTCTTCGAAGATGAATATAGCAAGTATCCATAACATCATACAACAACCTTTCTTTATAATTTTTGCTTATGGAAAATGGAGTGTTGAGATACGTTTATCTCATTATACTTGTTGAGCCATTGCAGCTTGTATGAATCTTGGTACTCAATTGGTTCATCCTTATCCTCCTTTTCAAAAACTTCATGGATGTCATCGGAACCATATTCATCATCATATATTGGATCTCCTTTTCCCTCTTCTTCAAACACTTCACAAAAGTCAACACCAACATATTCTTCATCATAGATTGGTTCTCCCATCGTTTCATCGTCAAATGATTCATCGATGTCTTCCTTTTCTTCTTAAAAAATATTGTTTATCTCCCCATTGACGATGGTGATTACCTTACAATTGACACAATCTAAGGCTATGTGTCCATAACCTTGACACGTGAAACATTTAGGTATATTGGTATTTCTCTCTTTGATTGTGTTATGTTGGGGTCTAAATGAGGAAATAGGTTGATGAATTAGAGGTTTGTGATAATCGATATGATTTTGGGTGGATGAAAGAGGTTGGTATGAAGATGTTTTGGATAACTGTAATTGTGTAAAATTCTCTTGATAATAGCGAGGTGGTAAATACTTACGGGTTAGTTTTTGACGCATTTTCTCCCACGTCTTGATCTTGCTTTTTCCTTCACGCTTGCGTTTCCTTTTAAGATTTTCCCACCAAATTAAAGTGTGTTGCTTCAGCTTGGCAGCAACGATCTTTACCTTTTGCTCTTCCGGTACCTTCTTATATTTAAATAAACGTTCAACACTTTGTAGCCAATCTAGAAAATCATTCGGTTCTAGATTCCCTTCAAATTCTGGAATGTCTACTTTAATATCATTCATCTGAAGTTGACGTCGCTGTGAGCGACTGCTTCTAGATGATGAAGAGTCACTACCAGAGCCATCATCTTCGAATCTCCTTTGTTGTGCTTCCAAAAGGGCTTGTTGGACGTTGACAGTCTCCTGTAGTAGCTTAATTTGCCACCTCATTCCTTCCATCTATATTTCATGCAAAGATCTTTCATTATGTTTTTTAGGTGGCTTTTTGACAATGGTGGTCGATGATCTTTTTTTGGTGAATATCGTGGTGGTGAGTGGTGGTGAAGACCTGTTAACCAAAGGTTTTCTTCACTTCTCAAACAAAATGGCGGTGTTAGTTTTGCGAAGAAAATGGCCGCAAAGTGAAGTTTTACAAAGGCAATTCCTTGCTCACTTGAAAACTCACTTTTCGTTGATTTTTCGCTCAAACTCAATCTGAGCTAGTTTCGCGAACAAATGGCCGCAAAGTGAAGTTTTAAGAAAGCAACTCCTTGCTCACTTGAAAACTCACTTTATGTTGATTTCTTCGCTCAAACTCAACTCCTAGGTATCGTAACCAGCTCTGATGCCAAATCTGGCTCAGAGACAAAAGGAAAGGTAGATAAAATAGAGAAAGTCTCAAATATTCTAAAAGAAAAGATATTATTATTAGAATGCTTTAATGCTTGAGTATATGAATGTTGCCTAAATACTTGGTGATGAGCCTTATTTATACTACTCTAGTAAGGCTCATAGAAAGATCTAGAAACATTTAATGCTACTACTTAGTTACAAGAACTATCTAGAGATGTTAATATCTAGTTCATGTTCCTAGAAAGTTCTAAAGATACTAAGATGATCCTAATCACTACGACTTTATTTTGTAATATTCTTGAAAGTTCGTTGACATCTTAAAAGTTCCGTAATGTTCTATATTATTCTCCGTAATTCTCCATCACAAGGTCTTCTGAGGTAGACTCGATGTGTTGTATATGTCTCACAAAATTGTCTAATGGTTCGAGTGTAGTTCGGATGCCTCAACGCTGCTGCTCACATGTGTTTCATAAAGATTGCATTCAGAAGTGGATTATTGTTCGAAGCACATGCCCTTTGTGTCCCTTTGTGTCGAAGAAATGTGTACTGATTTTAATTTATATGTCATAGCAATTTATCTAGGATAACTTCTTTATTTTGATAATGCACTTTTTAATTTTTCTTCTCTTTTTTTTTTGATTACAATATTTTTCTTCTCTTTATTTGATGGCCAAAGTAGTGCAGCTTGTTTCATATGAGTAGACATATATAACATTTCAATAATGGTTTTGTTGGTGTATGATCTGTTTTGCTATATTATGTTGGTTCTTTTGCAAGATCTTAAATTGAATTTTGTATCTATACTCATTGTTTCTGAAATAATGCACCTTATACACGATAGGTTCTTATAAGTTCATTTAAAAATTGCAAAACCATGGTTCATAACCAAAAAATACGCAATGAACCACAAGAGCAATTTAAATTCAAAACCTCAATGATATGAAGATTCTCAGTGTAGCAGGTCAAATAAGTAATGCATGTTAATAAATTACTTAATACCATAGTCACTTGATTTTTCTTAAAAGAACCATAGTCACAATTGATATTAGTAACTATAGTAATTATAGCAATAAAAAGACTATTGTGAAACAAGTACATTATCTTTAGCTTGAATAATTGTCTTTGTCACCATTGGTCTCAATTAAAGTTATTTTTTTTATAGAACATTACTATTTATCTTGAGAGTTTTTATCAAATAAAAGGTCTCTGTCAATTAAATTTGTTATTTGTCAGAAATTAAGGGAGGTAATGATGTGTAATTAAAGAAAGGTGTTAGCAAATACACTGTTGGAAATTTTCCTGATACATTTTGTCACTGTATCTATAATTTCCCTTTCTTATAATATTATGTTTGAATTAGAATACATTTTCTAATCAAATACTCCATAATAAATTTTCTAATCAAATACTCCATTGGTCTCAACTTTGATTTAGTTGACTGTTTCATCCATATCAATGCATAATTTTAATTTTTAATATCTTCAATTATCTATTAGCAACAATCATAAAAAAGTTTATATTTTAAAAATATTCATCAAGACAAATCCAATAAGATGTTATAAATTGCGTACCATTTGTCTTTATATAATTGTAAAAATTATGATTAAAGTATACTACATAAATAATGCATATTGTCAAACAAAGTAGTTATTTTAAAATAGAGAAAGTAAGTGTTATTTTTTTGGACAATTAGTGTTATAGCTAGCTAGACTCACATACCTCAAATTGAAGGAGTGGTGAATTCTGGATTTGAACTCATACCCTCGCATATCAACATCTAGTGGTGAGCCAGAAAAAATAGTTTGGATGGATCATTAAGACAACTATAATATATGAACATAAAATTTAAGTTGTAATAAGCATTAAGCATAAAGTTGAAGTGGCAGAGCTTGACTAGAAGCTCAGGAGGGTATTTTGAAAAAATGAATTACTAATAAGTGCTCAAAAGTAGTATATTTTATGTGATAATTCAGGCATTTTAGTGACTTGTTTTGCAAGTTGACTAAGGAAAAGCTATGATTTGTTGGAATTTTGCCTTTTATGCTTTACATGCCTTATTCTCCTCAATTTGTGCAGGAAGGAGACAAGCAAGGACCCGGAATTTGACTGAGTCAGGCAAATCTCGCTTGGAGCGACTTCAGCGAGATTCGGACAGAGAGCCCCATTGGATTTCGCTTTTTGCTCGCTGATATCTCGCTCCTGAAGAAAGGTGATCTCGCTTAAGCGAGATAATTTCGCTTAAGCGAGATTTGGACAGAGAGCACATGAACATCTCGCTCTTTGCTCGCGTACATCTCGCTCTCGAAGAAAGGCAATCTCGCTTAAGCGAGATAATTTCGCGTAAGCGAGATTGGGACAGAATGCAACCTGGGCATCTCGCTTTTATCTCGCGTCCACTGCGCTCATGAAAACACAGCATCTCGCTTGAAGCGACTTCATTTCGCTTAAGCGAGATTTGGACAGAATGCATCAGGAGTATCTCACTTTCATCACGCTTCCATCTCGCTTCAAGCGAATTTCATCTTGCAACAGGATAGGGGTCTTGTGTCGACTCTTCATTGGCCAGATTCAGATTTTTAAGCATTTCGCTTAAGCGAGATTGGACGAATTCAGACAATATAAATAGTTTTCGCTTTTCTTTCCAAGAACCAACTACTGTTTTATTGATAATTTTCTGGTTTTAGAGAGAGTTTAGGGTATTTCTAGAGAGAGAAACAAAGAGCAAGGTAGTTAGGAGTAGATTCAAGCCAAGATTTGTTGAGACATCATGGATCTTGTCATTGAATCTTCATCTCTTCTCCAACTTTTGCAAAGCTAGCATAGACATATCTAGCTACCTCTACTCTTGTGATTTTGAGGTATTCAAACAAGCTATTATGTAATCATTTGATCTTTTAATATATGGTTCTAGCTATTTATTCAATATTGTTGTTATTCTTGCTTTCAATGTTTATTGAGATTTAAAATGTTATGGATACATGCTTTTAAACCTAGAAATAGAATAACAATCTATCTTAAGTTATCACTCTAGACATAGATGTTAATATTTGATAATCACTTGTAATCTAGAACTTAATGCTTTTGGGTAATTTAATCGGTTGGGAAATCGTCGATTAAACTACCCAATCGACTTCGTGATCGTTCAAATATTTGGGAAATCGATGTTTAAACGGTTCCGTAGAAATAACAATATCATTTGGACACGAATGATATTAATGAGTGATTGTGATAATATCGTTTAAAGAGCTTGTCATACCCTCATTTTGGACCTAAAAATACTCACTCAAATTTCCCTGCTATTTTCCAATACTTTCAAATTCACCGTGTTTTCTACTGTGCTTCAACTGCATACATTACTGTTTCAGTCTTTTGAATTTTTTGCATAAAATCATACGAAAGGGTATTTTGGTCATTTCCTACAAAGGAACCCATTTTAGTCCCTACAATTTGTCCCTGAGTCTTTTCTGTTTGTTTGCATGAATCATATATCAAATTCTGTTTAAAAATCGTCTTAGTTTTGCATCTGAGTCAGTTTGAGTCGTTTTTGCCCCAGGGGCATTTTAGTCTTTTCACATTATTTGAATTTTGGGCAGAGAGGTATTTTAAAATACCTCATTTTCGGTAGTTTGTTCATTTTAGTCCGTTTTGTCGTTTTTATTTGTTTCACTTTACGTTGCATTTCAAATTACATTTTTTAGCCAATTTTATTATTTTTACATTTTAGTCCAGATACTTTTAAAAATTGCAATTCAGTCCAATTCTTTCATTTCTTTTGAAAACAGTCCAATTCTTTCATTTCTTTTAAAAGTAGCCCAATCTTTAATAAATTGCAGTTCAGTCCCAAATTTTTACATAATTGCATTTTGGTCCTTGAGTCAGAAATATTTCAGAATTGCTACGCAGGTGTTCAAGGTCCAGATGTCACGTTCCTATTGGGTCAGATGCACACTTGGCAGGCTATAAATGGCACACAGTGTAACAGAATCACATTGACGCGCCACATCATAAACAAAATCAACTTTCTCTCTCTGATTCAGTTGGATCAAAACAATAACCAATTCAGAAAATCCAAGAACACGAAGAACATCTCCATCAAACCCTAACTCAGAATCAAAGCCAATTCAACACAAATTTCACAGAAAGCTTCAATTCAGCCTCTGAATTCATCACGCAGAATCAAAACGGAAGCAAATTCATACAAATTTCCAGCAGTTCTCAGATATTCCGAAGAATCTTCATCATCGAACTAACTGCAATCCAAACGCGAGCACGCCACCGGAGGTAGCGCGCTGCAAGCGTGATCACAGCGCTAGAGCAGAGAAGAAGAAGAGAAGTGAAGGATTTCACAGCGTTGGATCGAAGAAGAAGAAAGAAAGCTCACCAGTGAGGATCCGGATCAAAGAATCAAAGAAGCGGACCAAAATCTCCGAATAACAAACTCAGGTAACTCTCAAACCTCCTCTAATCGCATGAAAAACCATTACAGAACCTCAAACGATGTGAATCCGTGGAACGTTCGAACTGTCCGATCCAAAACTCAAACCCTAACACGAAACAATTTGAAAGAAATCAAAGAAACATTTCCAAATCCACAACGAGTGTGAAGCGAAGCGAATACACGCTATATCGCAACGTTTTCACCAAAAAAAACGAAGAACGTGAACAGTTCGAACTTGAACCATCAAAATCCAAAAATTCACATCGTTTGGACGGCTAATCTTGCTTTCTTTCGTATGATTCGTGTTTAGATTGATTGTACGAAGCCTTTAAACCTCGAACAAGCCATTTCTGGGTAGAATTAGGATTTTTAGGGTTAGGGTTTCAGAGAACGGCGAGGAAGAGAAAGAGAAGAGAGAGAAACGTTCCAACCAGAATGAGTGAACCGGGTTGCTAACCCTTTTATACAAGCTCTTGGACCGGGTCGATCCAAACCCGGTCCATTCTCTCTTACTAGTAGCCGTTTGATCAAGATCCTGATGGATCTGGATCAATCCAACGCTTCTGAAGCGTTTTGGAGATCCAGATCCATCAGATCCGTGGGTTTGGGCCGGGTAGTGTAGGTTTTCTTGTTTTTTTTCAGTTTCTTGAAACTGCTTGCTATGTGCACCTGTATTTTTGCTACTTGAACTCCTGTGCGTGTTGATTTTCTTACAAAAATTTCCAAAAAATTACCATAGTTTCTTGATATGTTCTTGACTGTTTTGTGGTATTTTTACATGTTCAAAACTGATGGAAGTGATATGTGCTAATTCCTATCTTGATTTGTATATTTTGTGTTTTTGTGTGAATTTTCTTGTACGATTTTTGATCCAAAATGTGTCACGTGATGTTGATGCTTGGCGTTTAATTTTATGATGAGTTTACCTCTGATTTAGTGTTGATTCGTTCAATCGTGTTAGTAGATTTTTGTTTACAACTTTGCAATAGTTTCAATTGTTTTAGTTAGATTTTTGTTGGTATTTTTTGCAATACATTCAAAGTTGTTAGTTTGACACGTGTCTACCATTTCTCACAATCTTTGTTTACCACTTTTACAATATGTTCTATTTTGTTGAGTTGATCTTTGTTTGCAAGTTTTTATAATATGTTCAAATGTTGTTAGTTTGATGTGTGTTTACCATTTTTTCTTTTACAATTTTTCTTCAATCTTGTTAAATTGGCTTCTTGTTTACAAATCTTATAATATTTGCAATCCCGATTAGTATAATTGATTAGCTTTTGTCTTGCAAGTTTAGGTGCTAACTTCCAACTTTACAAAGTTTAGTTCTTAGTTTCTTGCTTCATAAGTCATGTTAGTTCGCATGCATTTTTTTCACATCTCTTCATATTTTGTTACTTTTCATTGCCTACCATTTTTTTTCATTATCATTTCCTATTGCTTCACTAACAATTTTATGTTTCATGCACATTGAGTACTCCGCTTCATCTCCATTCATTAAGTTCAGGTCCCATTCAATTTTTCAATGTTTTAGGTAGTTTACTCTTCTTTAATTTCATGCAAGATCATAGAATGTAAAATAGGACCCGATGTAAAGGACTATGGACTATAATGATGTACACCGACACATGCACCGACACACGCACACACGTTGTATGTCTTTCGTTAGGTGTATGTTTAGGATGCGCGATACTTAGAGAAAATTAACCTTTTTAAAAAAAACAAATAACTTCCATCACTTCAAATACTTTCCAAATAAGCCTTGGAGTCAAAACTCCAAAGGATTTTCCCTTTTTTTTCTTAATCAAATCAAAATGCAATTAATTTCCAACTTTAACCGTTTTTGTAAATAAATTGGACTAACCTCACTTGTTTCCAATTCTAATGCCTATACGGCCTCTTTCCTTGCTTCAAAACCATTTTCAAAACTAAAACAAATTAAACCAACAAAAATATTTTGGAAGAGAACTACATGGAATTTTGATCCCTTAAAAGGGTATGTAGGCAAGAGACTCAAAATCTCTCCAAGTCCAATAAAATAAAATCCAACTTTCTCCCTCTCATTCTTAAAACTAATCTCTTTTACAAGTAGCAATAAAAGCAACGCATATACGTGAAGCATAGTAAAACGGTTCCTATAGGATACTATAGTCACTACGGGTGCCTAACACCTTCCCGTAATGAAATCAGCCCCGAACTTAGGATTTCTAAGGTTTTCTCGATTTTACCTTCCCCAAAAAAAATAGAGACATCAATGATCGAAAGGTTCAAATCCAATTAATGATTTGACACCCGAAAATCGCGATGACAGAGCTAGAATCCGTTAATCGATCGGAAGATTGCAGTTGTTACGCTTGGTTGATATCTCTGATCACAAGCGAAATAACCCTATCTCTTCTCGTTTTACTTTTATGTCGAATAGAAAATAGTTTTACACAAACAAACAAATTATACCCAAACCCTTAACATGATAAATGGCGTTTAAATGGTTATGATATACGCAACTCTCTGTGAATACGACCCCATTATACTCACGTATAGTTAGGTAAATGACATGTAAAAATCTTACATCAATTACATATTTTATCACGACTATAAATTAAGTTTTTTTTTTTAAAGTACAACTATTAATTGAATGAATTTTTCGGTTGACATAACAATATAAAGGAAGTTTAAAACCTGCGGAAATTAGAAGGCATTTAAACCTCCGTTAACCAACCAAATATAAGTATGACACAACTTTGTGGGGTTTGAAACCGCCGAAAACTAAAAGTGCCGTAAATTTTTTACAAAATAGATCTATAGATTTGAATTTTTTCAATTGTGGGTCGTGGCCTACTCCATCCAACTACCAACTTTGTCGTGCTTCCAAGATAATTATTTAAGGTTTTGTTTGATATTAATTATTTTATTTACACAACTTGCATGTCTACATTAGAAATAAACTTGTTTTTTGAGTAACCATTCTAAATGGACTTGAAGAATAGACTAAGAGATGATAATTTTAAGTGTAATTAATCAGATGAATAAATAAGTAAGAACTTAACTTTTTTTTGAAAGAAAGTAAGAACTAAACTTATAAGGTCTTTATTTTATATGATTCAAACATATATTTAAATCTAAATTTTATTGTAAAATTAGAGATGAAAATTAGTTTTTATTAGAGTTGTTTTTTGGGAGGGCTGATCTGAGTCATCATGAAGAAATTTATGCTAGTCAAGGAGAGAAAAAGAAACATAAAGTAGGAAAAGTATTTTGTCAACATTCCACCAAAGAGAAAGAGGGGCAGCGTATTAATCATATCATGGACTCATTGGTGAACTTGTCGTGTGGATATTGTTTTAGTCCCAACAGGAAACATCGAGGGAGTTGCTTCCAACGTATTCGACATGTCAAATTATACCATTTTTTTTTTTGGCTTCTATTTAAAGTTATAATTTAATCCATCAACATTGATATTTAAAGATATCAAACCTAAAACCTTGAAAGGATTACATTCAAATGTTTCAATTCAACATTATTAGATCAACTCAAATGATTTTTATTATTGATCATTTATTTTCACTCAAAATTCACTTTCATCATCTATCTTTTAAAAAAATCATTTTGGTCTTATATTTTTGCATCGTTATACGAATTTGTCTATCCCTTAAGTGAGAACTAAGTTGACAATTAACTACAATATGTAATACCCGTGATATGTCAAAATATTTTTGATGTAGCTCTCTTATTTTCCAAAATCTCTAGTTCAAACTAGGATTCATCTTCTCCCCTACGACATCCATTCAACTTCTAAAAAAAAAAAATCATTAAATCTGAAATCAAATTCAAACATTGTTAGTGAATGTCAATTTCATGCTTGGGTTTGACCTTTGAACCGGAAAGAATGACCAATGTTGGACTCAAATTAAGCACAAACATCTAGAGTTTGCTAAACCCATCAGTCATACATTTTTTTCTTGTTCAAGGGGCTATCACTCACATGAGATTAGAAGTTTGAGATATTATTAATTATTTTTGGTTAAATATGAGATTTAGATTAACTAACATTATTTATTTATCATGAAAAATCAATCTTGTTACTGCTGCTAGCGCCATAAGTGGGACCGTACTCATTCACCCATTTGAAAAAGGGAGAAAAAGAGCACCACCCCAATGATAAGAGACATCATTAAGTTTTGCACTTGCTAGAGGAATGCCAAATGCCAGAATTGTCTTTTCTTGTGTTTAGAGACATGTTAAAGGAATGTGAAAGGAGTGAGTGGTTTTGTTATGGCGGAAAATCGGGTTGACTTTAGTGGAATTTTATGTTTTATGAAAGAAAAAAATGAAAGAAAAATAATAAAAGATGAAAGCGAGTAATATAAAAGAGAGATAAATACAAAATCATTCATTCTCAATTGTGGTCATGTGAGGAGGGAAGAGAGAGAAAGATGAGAGATAGGGAATCAACATGACATTATTTTACAAAAATATAAAAAAATATACTCATTTACGTATTATGAAAGTGTCTTGTCATTTATTTGTCGACTCGTATGAAAAATTTGTTACCAAACATGTCTATTTTGATTTTATAAGTTTATAAATTATAAATTTGAAATTTGGCCTTGTCAAACAAACAACAATAATGCACTTAAAAAATATTACTCCCTATAAATAAATAAATAAATAAATCCATTCCCTTTCAAAATAAATAAATCCATTTGAAAAATGCTCCCCTTAACCACCTTACCTACCAGATTAATTAATGCATCCAAATTAATCAGAGTTTATTTGATTTTATACAAACAATTCATAAGAAACATTAGTTTGATGGGAATATTATTCCAAATTATTTTAAAATATATACCTAGTTAGATGTATATAATAAATATTCCTAAGAATCTTTTATAAGAGTCAAATGCAGAGAAAGTGACAGAAGTGAAAATAAAACAAAAAAATAAAATAAATCTTACACATGAGATTTTATTCCCAACTTTATAAAAAATTAGTTTTACCATCAACCTCTTCTTTGAAATTTATCTATTTTTCCAAAGTCTTTCATATGAAAATAATTTTTTTCAATTCAATCATATTTCATTTTCCATAACATGTACTATTCCTAGCACACTATATATGATTCATCACACACCAAAATTCTTATCTTATGTTCCTATTATACTGTACACAATGAAACCAATCAAATTCATATTATCATTTTATTTTTTGTTACTAGCCTCTAAATCCTTCATAGCAGAATCAAAATGTAGCAAAACTTGTAACATAGCTTTAGCTTCTTATTATCTACAAAATGATACAAATCTGACATATGTTTCAAACATCATGCAATCAAACCTTGTTACAAAACCAGAAGATATTGTTAGTTACAACACAGACACAATAACAAACAAAGATTCTGTCCAATCTTTTACAAGAGTTAATGTTCCATTCCCTTGTGATTGCATCAATGATGAGTTTCTAGGCCATATATTTCACTACCAAGTTGCTACAGGAGATACTTATTTATCTGTTGCTGGTAACAATTATTCCAATTTGACTACTGCTGAATGGTTGCATAACTTCAATACATATCCATCAAATGATATTCCTGATACTGGAACTCTTAATGTTACTGTTAATTGTTCTTGTGGGAACAGTGATGTTTCCAAGGATTATGGTTTGTTTATTACTTACCCTCTTAGACCTGAGGATTCTTTGGAATTGATTTCTAATAAGACTGAAATTGATGCTGAGTTGCTGCGAAAGTATAACCCTGGTGTGAATTTTAGTCAAGGGAGTGGTTTGGTTTATATTCCTGGGAAAGGTACTTTCTTATTTTGGTTCTATATATGTTTTGGTCTTCTGATATCAATTTATGATGTTTTTGTACATACTGTGTGATTGGTTTTCAAATATGCATTAAATTGGTTAAAGGGTGATCAGTATTTGTTATTTTACTTTTGATTTTGGTGAATTTATAGATAGAATCATGGTTTTTGAAAAGGAGAAAATTTGAGTGCGTTTCTTTAGCGCTTTGTACCATTCTTCAATTTTTTTGGTTATAACAAACTTTGAGAAAATTAGAGTCGAGGAAATTGTTGGTAGTTATGAATTTTTCAAGTGAAGAACACAAAAAACACCTTACTTAAGTTTTGAAATGTCCAGAATCACAATTTCAGCCTTGACATCATGGTTTTTGTTGTCTTTCCAACTGCAATTATGCCATGATAGAGGTCACATTTGATCATGATTCTCTACAAAATCAGTGATCATAATGCAACCAAGATTTTGATTTAAAACCATGAATAGAACTAAAAAGTAGACTATTCCCATATAAATGAGAAAAAAAGTTTTAGCCCACATATTGCGAAATTAGTTTTTGATGGTTTTCTGATATGAATACATGATGTTATTGTACATATTGTGAAATTAGTTTTCTTATATGCATTAAATTGGTTAAAAGGTAATCAGTATCTGTTTTTTTACTTTTGATTTTGTGAATTTATAGATAGAACAGGGTGTTTGAAAAGGATAAAACTTGAGTGTATTTCTTTAGGTGCTTTTCGTAGTATTTGAGGAAATCATTGGTAGTTACGGACATTTTAAGTGAAGAACGAGAAAAGCACCTAACCTAAGATTTCAAATGTCCTGAATCACAATTTGAGCCATGACATCATTTTTTTTTTTGTCTTTCCGACTGCAATATGGCCATGATTGAAGTCACATTTGATCGTGATTCTCTACAAAAACAATGATCACGATGCGACCAAGACCTCGATTTAAAACCTTGAACAGTAATAAAAAATAGATTATCTCAGATAAATGAGAAATCTTGTTTTTTTTTTCTTTCTCTTAAACTTAAGCTTCCTAATTGCTTGTTATGGGTATAAATTTTAGTATAAAGAAATGCTAATGATTTCTGATAATCTGATTAGTGCTGCATTCAAAGTGTTTACATGATAAGAAATGCATTGAAGGTGTGTGTAACTTTTTAGCATTATGCTGCTTATAGTCGCGTGCTTTTATCTTCAACTTCATTATGGAGATCTATATGCTTTGAAACATTAGCCTCACATTTTATTTTCTCTTCAATTTCCAGACCAAAATCGCAACTATGTGCCTTTTCACACTAGGTAATTCCCATTTTGCTTTGTACATGAAGTTAAATAATTTTTCATACTCTTAATAACACGCTAATCTTGATGGCCTTGTTTTCATTTTCCTTTTCAGCACTGGAGGTTAGTTTCAACCTTCAAACTACACAGAAAGTTGTTTTGTTGATTATTGTTATACTCGAGTTTGGCCTTCATATCAGATGCAAGGTAAAAATATCCTTAAAAGTAGAATTATGATCTACTTCCATCTCATATTACATATATTTTTGTACATAACCAGGTCTATCAAGTGGAGTTATAACTGGAATATCTGTTGGAGCAGTAGCAGGACTAATGCTATTATCATTTTGTATTTATGTCACGTATTTCCGAAAGAAGAAGGTATGGAAGCAAGAATTTCTTTCAGAAGAATCCAGCGCAATCTTCGGTCAAGTTAAGAATGGTAAATAGAAAGATAGAAAATGAAAATATAGTTGATCATGATGGACTATAGTCTACAGTAACTCTTATTTATCATCTTTCTTTCAGATGAAGTCTCTGGTAATGCTACATATGGAACTTCAGATTCTGCGAGTCCTGCTAATATCATTGGCATTAGGGTAGAAAAATCAGGAGAGTTTTCATATGAAGAACTAGCCAATGCCACAAATAACTTCAATATGGCTAACAAAATCGGTCAAGGTGGTTTCGGTGAAGTCTATTACGCAGAGCTCAACGGCGAGGTTTGTAATCATAGGATTGTTAGCTTTAACTTTCGATAATACTCAAAGTCTCCCACCTTCACTTATTTTGTGCTTTTGATGTTTTATTGTCACTAAATAGATACTTCAAGCACCACAAATTAATGTTAGATATAATTATGCTGTAAGGATATATCTGCAATGATTCCTGTTTATAGCTTTCACATAAAGAAGTTAACTCTAATTACACAGAAAGCTGCAATAAAAAAGATGGACATGAAAGCAACAAAAGAATTTCTTGCTGAGTTGAAGGTGTTGACGCGTGTTCATCACGTGAACCTGGTAATATTTTAAACTTAATCCATAAGCTATCTAGGATAGCTAATGAAAACAATTTATAACTTAGATGGAAACAGTTCAATTTTATTTTATCTGTTGTTGTATAAATAGCTTATGCATAAGCACTTATATATGTTTGTCTATGGATCATATTTCGAGTATAGGTACGCTTGATCGGATATTGCGTTGAGGGATCCCTTTTTCTTGTCTATGAATACATTGATAATGGAAACTTAGGCCAACATCTACGCGGTTCAGGTGATATAATAACTTGTTAAATCAGTATTGTTGCATTAATATGATTATAACGATCAAGTCAAAATGTTTCCAGACGGAGAACCTTTGTCATGGTCTAGCAGGGTTAAAATTGCTCTGGATTCAGCTAGAGGTCTTGAATACATTCATGAACATACCGTCCCTGCATATATTCATCGCGACATAAAGTCAGAAAATATTTTATTAGACAAAAAATTCTGTGCAAAGGTACAATCTGTTTCAATAACTTTCTTCGGCTTGCTACTTTTCTTTTCGGATAATTCTGACAGACCTTATATTCTTTTGTTTTCAGGTTGCAGACTTCGGATTAACCAAGCTGATTGATGCTGGAATTTCATCAGTTCCCACTGTTAATATGGCTGGCACATTTGGCTACATGCCACCAGAGTATGATGCAAATTATGCTCGTCTTTTTATGTGATATAACCTTGTTTGAGGCCAATAAGTTTAACAGGACGTTCACGCAGCCACCACATCGGTGGCCATTAGGTTGAAATCGGGCGGTGCAAAAACCAAACATATTTTGGTTCTTTTAAAACTCTAAAATACTAACTCGAAATATAAATCGTACCATCTTAACCTAGCAGTCACCGATATGCTAACTGCGTGAGATTTGTGCTTGTAGAAAAAGTGCATTTGATTATTAAACCAAATGCACTTTTTCTAGACCAATTACTTTTTTGGTTTGTAGAATTTGGTTTATGACTTACTTGTTAGGTAGTGTATTTCATTATGTGAAACTCCTTGAAGATCTAATTGATAAACCCACCTCACTTTTCAACAAGACAAATTTAATGACACCATTTTCTTATATTGTAGATATGCATATGGCAGTGTTTCTTCAAAAATAGATGTATATGCTTTTGGAGTTGTTCTTTATGAACTAATTTCTGCTAAAGCAGCTGTGATAATGGGTGGTGATTCTGGTGCTGATTTAAAGGGCCTTGTAGTTTTGGTGATTCTTCACTCCCTACTATTAATAATATTTTCACAATGCAGCTTTGTGATTTTACATGAAAAAATATATTTAAAACTATGTAATTATGCATATTGTTAATATCTTATGTTTAATTTTTTTGATGATATGTGTGGCAGTTTGATGAAGTTTTTGATCAGCCACATCCTATAGAAGGTCTAAGAGAACTGGTGGATCCTAGGCTTGGAGATAACTATCCAATTGATCATGTTTTCAAGGTAGAAGATTATTCCATTTATTTAGTTTCGAATATAAACAACAAAAATCTCAAAATTCAATTAATTATATCATATTTAATGATATCATTCTTAAAATAGTAGTTATGTTAGAAAAAAAATTAGAATCATTGTAATTGTGATTGAAACAATAATATTGACCAATTTGTTTACTTGTAGATGGCACAACTTGGCAAAGTATGTACAAATAGTGATCCACAACAACGTCCAAATATGAGTTCTGTTGTTGTTGCTCTTACCACACTAACTTCAACTACTGAGGATTGGGATATCACTTCTATATTTAAAAATCCAAATCTTGTAAATCTAATGTCTGGAAGATAGGAGTGTGAATTTAGGATACAAATGTTACAAGGGACATCCCCTAATATTAAAATAACCAAATGGCTTTTCTTTAGAAAGTTTTTGGGTATTGTTATTTGCACCTATGTTTATTTATTTAAGGAAATATTCCTTTTTGGAAAATCAATCTCAAAATTTAGTTAGGATGAGTTCAAGAATTTGAATCCAAATTCATATTTTTTTTAAACTTTTTCTAGAAACATGTGTATATTTATTATGAAAATTTTGGTGTAAATTAAGTATTATTTACGCACAACTTCATATACTATTTTATCGAGTTCATGTAGGACCATAATGAAAAACAAAACCCTCCTTTAAAATTTTTAAAATTGTTGAATTCTTAACATTGCGTTTGAATCTTAGACCTTTATTTAAGTTGTAAGAAACTCAAATCATCTCATGCAAACATTGTTAACATATTTATTTTAAAAAGTTGATGAAATTTGGAAAATATATTGTATAGCACTCCATAATTTTTTTTTCTTTTTTTCGAAAGAGAACTCTTCTCCTACATTTTATCCATTATTTCATACAACATAAGGAATGATATGCAGGAAAAAGTGCTAGAAAAATATGTGTCTTTGTCCACAATTTTAAGTTTTAATTGGCGAAAATATCAAAATTGGTAGATATGCTCTAATCGAGATTTAAATCTCAACTCCTCCTCATATATATATATAAATTTTTAACGACTATTATCATTTTATATACACATAGAAATACTATTCAGACACAAATCCTAAAGAACAATACAACATCTTGCGCATTGTTCACCATATAAAGATTTTTTTAATTGCCAAATTTTTTTAGTATAAAATATTTTTTAAAAAATATAAAAGATTTCAACATTTATCACTCACTTCTCAAAGCCTCTTTCTTCCCTCTGAATTTCCAAATATAGTCTAAAATGTGGGCCATCAAAATATAGGATGGACCAGTGGTATCAAAGTCAACTCAAAGACGAAGTGGATGTATGGGTCCTTTTCCACACCAACATGTCAAGTTGCCAACATGAATGTCTAACACTACGCTGAAATTAGTAACCTCTTAAACAGATGCTTAACTTGTACATCCTCCGATCACTAATATAAGTAAAAATATATTTTTTAGATATATTTAATAAATGATGTATGTGACATATAATAAAGACTACATACATCATTAATTGAATGTATCTAAAAAGTGAATTTTTGTTTATATTAGTGACCGAATGATGTATTTACTTATCTTCTTTCCTACACTAATTGATTGGATTAACACTAAACTATCACTGACACCTATTAAAGTCAAAACCCACTCACTTAAACATCATAACAAAAAATAACACAACACTTCAACTTTTTCTTCTTCTCTTCAAAAACCATTTGTTACATTCAACTCAATGAAAACCAGTTTCAGTTTCTTACTTCTTATCTTGTTACTAGCTTCAACATTATTAACAACAGAATCAAAGTGTAACAAAGGTTGTAATCTAGCTCTAGCTTCATACACCTTAAACAATGTTTCCAACCTTACATATATTTCAAACATTATGAAATCCAACGTTCTTTCTAAACCTCAAGATATCATCATCATCACTAACAATAAAAACAAAAGGGTGAATGTTCCTTTCCCTTGTGATTGCATCAGTGGAGAGTTTCTTGCTTATACATTTCTCTATGAGCTTCAGCCAGGAGAAACATATACATCAGTTGCTGAAGAGAGTTTTTCAAATTTGACCACTGATGTTTGGATGCAAAACTTCAATGTTTATAGACCAACTAATATTCCTGATTTTGCAATGATTAATGTTACTGTTAATTGTTCTTGTGGGGATAGAGAGGTTTCTAAGGATTATGGATTGTTCATTACATATCCTCTTAGAAGTAAGGATACTTTGGAGTCTATTACTAAGGATAACAAGATTGAGGCTGAGTTGTTGCAGAGGTACAACCCTGGTGTTGATTTCAGCCAAGGAAGTGGTCTTGTTTTCATTCCAGGAAAAGGTTGGATTTTTAATTTTTCTGACATGGTTTAATTTATTTCTTGTATGAACTGAAAATGAGGATTTTGTACTTACTGTAGAGTTGGTTTATGGAACAGTACTTATTGTTGGATATTTTGATTTTAGATTTTAGATTTTGCTAATAAGTATATTTAGGACTGAATGTGTTGAGTATGTGCTCAAATTCGCTGATAAGTGGGCAAACACTTGTGCATAGCAAAGTGGAATGAGAGTGCCCCTGCCCTTTAGGCTTGGTCCATTTGTTACTTGGGTTATAGCTAGGAGGAATAGAGGGTGTGGGGTGCGACGGTTCAGGGTAAACTGTTAATTTTGACTATAGTATTTAAACAATGTTTCGAACTATGTAATCGTAAGCATTGCATAATAGAAAACTACAACGGTCACTCTGCGACTACTGTTCTAGATGTAGCACATGTAAAGATAGTTAAGTTTTTTTAGTGTTAGTTATTCAATTAGGAGTTAGTTACTCAATTAATTGGGCAATTAGGTTATATAAATAAGACGATACCTTTTATTTACCTCATGAGTATTCCTATGCTCTCTTATGAGTATGATTTATGGCCCTATCATCCCATGATTCTTCATAAAACAATCGGCCAAACTCTATAATCAATTGTTGTGTTCTTGTGCGTTAATTTAGTTCTTTACTTTAGAGTCGGGTGTGCTGTTCTAACAGAATGGGATGAAACAATCTTTTAGAGTTTTGCTTGTAAAGTCGAGCCTCCAAATTGTTGAGTTCAACAAGGCTCTCCTGATAATTTTTCTTTTTCTCTCTTAAAGCAAGAGTGGTATCTGCTGGGTCTTTTACCAAAGCTTAACTAATCTGCATGATGATTTATGCCTCACAATTTTTTTCCTTTAACATTACAGATCAAAATGGAAGCTATTTGCCCCTTCGCCCGAGGTATAAATTCTAGCGATATTCTCCATGTTAATTTACATAAAGTTTTAATTTTTTTTCATTATCTGAAAAAACATAATAAATTTTCATTTTCCCTTGCAGCACAGTAGGTTTGATCTTCTTATTCCCTCAAGAAGTTCGTTATTGGATTATTGTCTTCGCTGAAGTTTAATATCAATGTCTATATCTAATAAGCCAAGGTTAAAATGTCGTCAAAGTTATAATGCCAATGTTATTTTCATCTCATGTATTATAGTTTCTACATGAGCAGGTCTAGGAAGTGTGGCTATTTCTGGAATATCTGTTGGAGTACTAGCAGGGCTTTTATTATTGTTATTTTTTGTGTATATTAAATATTATCTAAAGAAGAAGAAGAAGGCATGTGAGAAAAATTTGATTTTGGATGATTCCAAGATGAACTCAGCTCAAATTAGTACCAACATTACAAGCATTATGGTGGAAAAATCAGAAGAGTTTTCCTACAAAGAACTATCCATTGCCACAAATAATTTCAGCATGGCTAATAAAATTGGTGAAGGTGGTTTTGGAGAAGTCTTCTATGCAGAGCTGAGAGGCCAGGTCTGTTATCCTATGCATGTTCTCCATTACATGTATATTCTTACCTATCAGTACTTTATGATATACATGCAGGTCGTAAGATGGTTCAATACAAAATTGGACTCAATCAGTGCGATATCTTATTGTGTATCGATCTATTTTGGACATGACCCTCATATTGAATCTTGATTTTTCCAAGGAATTCCAATGAGTTACTTTTTATTCCAACAATTATTTCCAAAACATAACGTAGTTAGCCACTCTTTTTTGTGAACTTTGCAAGCTCAACCACTTTTCTATTTTATTACAACACATGTAGCACATGAATGCAATTAATCCTACTATATAGCGTTTCAGAATGTTTCTATTTTGTTATTAAATAAGTCCTTTCCAATTTCACAGAAAGCCGCCATCAAGAAGATGAAGATGAAGGCATCAAAAGAATTTTGCGCTGAATTGAAAGTCTTAACTCTTGTTCATCATTTGAACCTGGTAATTAGTTTATCTTTCTATTACTAAATATCATTGTTGTTTTAGAAACTAGAATTGAAAAGAAAAAGTCCCAATCATGTGAGACTGTTTAACGTTTGCTCTATTTATGGATTATATTACACTGTTTTATATTATTATCTTTTACTTTCTTATTTTTATCAACCTATTTGTGACCATGTAGGTAGGTTTGATTGGATATTGTGTTGAAGGTTTTCTCTTCCTTGTCTATGAATACATTGACAATGGAAACTTAAGTCAAAATCTTCATGATTCAGGTGAGATAAACTCAATGAAAATATCTACGACTCACTGATGTGAATATGTGATTGTAAAGTTTCTGATCAAGTAAAAAATGTTACCAGAAAGAGAACCTTTGTCATGGTCTACAAGGCTGCAAATTGCGCTGGATTCAGCCAGAGGTCTTGAGTATATTCATGAACATACAGTACCTGTATATATCCATCGTGATATAAAGTCGGAAAATATTTTACTAGACAAAAGCTTTTGTGCAAAGGTAGAAGTCGTATTACAAATTTTTTATTTTTTTTTACTGTTTTTCTTACTGGGATTATGATGTGAATTCTTCATTATTCATTTTGCACCGCAGGTTGCAGATTTTGGATTATCCAAGCTTGCTGATGTTGGAAATTCAACTTCCTCAACTATAGTTGCGGAGGGTACTTTCGGTTACATGCCACCGGAGTATGATCAATTCTTTTTCTCTTCATTGGATTACAAACTTTGCCTTTGCCTTTAAAGATAGAATTTGAGAAAAAATGAGTTCATTTTTAATAAGTATAAGATTGATGATTCCATTTTCTTATTTACAGATACGCGTGTGGCACTGTCTCTCCTTCTCCCAAAGTAGATGTTTACGCCTTTGGTGTTGTTCTGTATGAACTTATTTCTGCTAAAGCAGCTGTAATCAATGATGGTCCTCAAATAAAAGGCCTTGTGGCTGTGGTGATTCTCCTTTATTCTTTTCAATTGGCATCCTAATAATTTTACATGAAGATAAATGATGTTTGTTAAGACTGTACAAAAGTTCCAAATCACTATTTATATTAATAGGAATTTTACTTACATAAATAATTAAGCATAATGAAACATTTCCCTTTCTTGCTTGTTAAGTTTTTTTTGTTAATTTATTTGGCAGTTTGATGAAGTGTTTGGCTATGACCAAGATCCAACAGAAGGTATAAAAAATCTGGTGGATCCTAGACTTGGAGATAACTACTCAATTGATTCAGTTTGCAAGGTACCGGTCGTGTAAGGAATTTTATTTTATTTTGGTGATATTGGTTTCAACATTCATAAAGGTTTGGCCATTTTTCAACTTTGCAGATGGCACAACTAGCCAAAGCATGTACAATGAGAGATCCACAACTACGTCCAAGTATGAGATCTATTGTGGTTGCTCTTATGACACTAACTTCTACAACTGAGGATTGGAATATTTCATCTTTTTTTGAAAATCCAGCTTTTGTAAATTTAATGTCCGGAAGATAGTAGATAAAATGAATACACAATGAAAGAGAAGAACACAATAATCTGAATTCTAATGAATATGAGTTGAAAAGAAATACATTCCTTAGTTGGTTGTTACTCTTTTTCGAATATAACGGGTAACGGCACCAAAATATTTACTCTTCATTCCATTAGAGAAACCACTACGGTGAAAAGTAACGCCTGAGCTTCGTCGCAGAACACTATATTATGCGATTTGGTTTGTGCGTAGCTACTGTTAGATTAGTGTTTGTACTTTGTTTCTTATCGATATGAATTGAAATGTCTTAAATGGTTGTATTGGTGTAGTTTCTTATCATGTAATAAGGACTTGACAGTTTTAAAAATAGCTAATCCAAGCTGGTTCAGTGCTTAGCCACATATCTTAATTTTATTTTCTTTTGCATTTTAAAGCTAATTTTATTTCTGAAACTTTTGTGAGATACAAATAGTGTATAAAAAAAATTCAAAAGTCAGAAAGTAGCAGAAAAGCAATTGATCACACTATAAATTCTTTATTTGTTCAACAACTTGAAATAAACACACTGGTATTAAAAGATATATATACTACATGTCTTACACTGGGAAGCTCAAATTAAATGCAAACAGTTGTATCATCAAATTAATTCATCCTTCTACCATTTGTGTTCACTCTGTTGTTTGTTCTTTTCAGTCGTATGTTAAACCTATGTTCAACATTGTTAGATAATAAACTGATTTCTGCTCTCCACCCTGCACATATTGCTCGCACTCTGCAGCCGTTCCAATTTTACCCTTGCGCAAGTTAGGCTTGCTTTAGATGATGGTATTAAGTGCCAACGAAATGAGGTCCATTCCTTCACACTTAATACCTTCATCTAAACCAACCTAACAAGAATTTAATCTTTTCAAAGGAAAAACATGAATGCAGAGAGAAATGCTTGAGTCCTCGCCGTTTGACAAGATTGAACTACCCCATTCAGTGGTAAGACAATTGTTGTAGTTGAATTACCCTAACTAATGACGATCTTCTGGCGGAATCAAGTTGTTGATGATATCTTCAGTTGATCTCAACAACGTTACCCGCATATCGATCCACTGGAACATGCTGTGCTCCCAAAACATGCTCGTCACGTTTTCGTCGTTCTTTAACTCCACCCAAGTGAATGATACCCTCCCTCGTCGAGCGTTGGACGTTTATACCGGACGTATTCCACCCTCCTTGTGTCTTTGGGGTTGACTCCTTGGTTGAATTCATTCAGGTGATCCTTGAGACCTCTTAACGTTACATCAAGGCACTGGACCTTCAACCTCTGAGGTTCTCCGCCGTTGAGTTCTGCATGAACGTCGATCCACCCCGCCATTGCTTCAAATTATACATAAACCCTAAAAATGATAAGTACAACATAAACATCTAAATAATTAAGCAATATTGCTCATTTGCATGTAACATTGTATAATATCTTGAAAAAAAAATCAAAATTTAAACAAACCCTAAATCTAAAATAATTCTCTAAAACTTAAAACTACAACATAAACATGCAAACATCTAAACATTTAAGCAACACAAGTCATTTACATGTAAACATTTTATGATTTCTTGCCAAAACACCAAAATTTAAAAAAACTCTAAATCTAAAAAATTTCTAATTTAAGAGAAAAAATCTAACATGCAAACATAAAAGGTTAATGGTGTTTCATCATGAAAACTTACTTGTTATTGGAGTGTTGTTTGATTTGAAGGAATTTTGGATTTGGGTGATTTGAGAGAGATTTTGGAGATTTTTTGAGATTTTAGATGAGAAGTGAGGAAATGAGGTGCTCTTTCTTGGTGAAGACAGCGCGTAGCGTGAGTTAACTAACGCTGCGCAACTTAACTCACCCGGCGTTAGTTAAGTGGCGCAATCATTAACACTTGTGCTAGTTAACTAGCGCAAGGGCATTTTCGGAATGCCTGCAGGGCACGAGCAAAATGTGCAGGATGGAGAGCAGTAATCTAATAAACTTGATTTGGTCAATTAGACTAATCAAGTGTTAGGCCCAATTAGATAATAAATGGTGTAGCCATAGAAAGTTCTAGAGTCATGTAGAATTAGGTTGGTAGAAATATAATTGAGAGAAGTGTGTAGAACTCTCATGATGTAGTTGATAGAAGTGTGTGGAACTTTCTATTGAAGTGTGTAGAGAGTTATCCTAGGATGTGTCTAGAACTCTCCCGTAGAGACTATAAAAAGGAGAGAGCTTGTCAATTGTAAATCAAGCAAGAAAACTAGAATCAAAGTATCCTCTCAAGTAATAGTAAGTATTTATATCGTCTCCTCAGGGATTAGTGCGATATCACGGACCGTTCGACACCAAATATCATTTTAAGTTGAAAGATATTTTGTTTGTTTATAACTACGAAAACTATTTTGCAAAGATAAAATTGAGATTAATAAGGCGTAAAACTTGTTAGGATTAGAGTTCCTTGATCAAGCATCACATATAACCTAATGATCGTATACGGATTCTAGCTTTTCTTTGATATTATCACGTATCCCTCGGCAATAACATTCGTGTCCAAATATTATCGTGACATCAATTATATCGTTCAATCGTCGATGTCTCAAACTATTGAACGATCCAAGAGTCGATCTTATCATTTAATCGATGATTTCTCAATCTATTTAATGATAAGAAAGCTTTAATTTTAGATACAAAAAGTGATTATCACAACATCGATTCTATGTCTAGAACTTATGTTTTGATAGATGATTATTCTAAACCTAGATTCAAAAGTATTTTTCAATCACTATTAAATCAAATCATAAGCATTAAAGTGCAAGAATAACATCAATATCAAATCAAATGTTAGAACCATATATTTATAGATCAAAATATTACATATTAAGCTAAGATCAAGTACCTCTAATCCCAACAAAGGAAATTTAGTTCATCATTGTCATGAGAACATTACAAAAGTGGAAAGAAAGATGAAGATCCATGCCAAGAACTTGATTTCTCCAAGAATCTTGATGAATCTACACTTAAACACCCTTGCTCTATGAAAACAGAAGAATTTCGCCTTATTCTCTCTCTAAAATTGTTGCAAGATCCCCTCTGAAATGAAGGAAATGGGCTTTTATACTTGCTGCAAAATTTGCACTTCCTGCCAGGCAGGCAACATGTCGCTGTGGTGACATACCTTTCTTTGCCAGTGGGTTTCTGCCACGTCATTATCCACTTGCCTTAAACCGCCTCTTCCTGCCAGGCAGAGCATTTGTCGCCATGGCGACATTGATCTATGACACTGGTCGCTGTGGCGACATGATGTGGCCATGGCGACATTTGGGCAGTAGCAAATTGGTTTTTTTCTTACCATTTCCCGCTATGGCGACAACATGTGGCTAAGGCGACAAATTTCTTCTTTTTGCTCCTTTTTGTGTTTCTTTCATTTGTTCAAGTCTTGATCACTCATTTTCTGCACAAATGGTTAAGTAAGATATAAAAAGCATAATAAGACATTTTCTTACATTTTCATGGCTTTTCCTCAAATAATTTGTGAAACAAATAATGATGAGTGCTTAAAATATATCATGGATTTAACACTTTCTAGCACTTATCACCCGGCGAGTAGTCCCAACTCGCCACAGCGAGCACCTTTCCTCGCCTAGCGAGCTGTTCAGTAGAAATTAGTGATTTTTGGGAAAAAGATGTTTTGGGTCAAGTTTTATATGACTTTGAGTGCCTTTTGATGTTTAAAAATTATTAGACTAATTACAGAATCACTTTTGGGCATTGGGGAGTTAAAATTGGGATTTTTGGTGAAAAATGGTCACAAAGCCGTAGCTACCCAGTTTTGCTCGCCTTAAGCGAGTAGCCTTCCTCGCCTCGCGAGTTGCTTTTGTTGTAAGCTCGCCACCGGGAGTAGATGTCCTCGCCTCGCGAGTTCTGCTGTGTCAGACTGCCATTGTTGAATTCTTGTACCGTTTTCAGTTGTTTCTGTTTTGAATTGAACTTTGTTATAAACATGTAAATTGTTGATATATGACTTATCTTTCCAGTAGTTTTGATTTGATATGCAAATCTCCTATGATTGATTTTATATGAAGTTATGATGAAGTTGTCTAAGATGTCAAGTTGTAAGAAGTTGTCTAAGATGTCAAGTTGTAAGAAGTTGTTTTAAGATGTCAAGTTATAAGATGTTGTCTAAGTTGTTGAGTTGCATTGGTTGATGAGTCCATGCATAATCATTAAAGATGAGGGCTCATGCCCTGAGAGCTTTGCTCTAAATGTTGAGGGCTTATGCCCTGAGAGTTATTACTCTAACTGTTGAGGGCTTATGCCTTGGGAGCTTGCTCCAATTGATGAGGGCTTATGCCCTGAGAGCTTTGCTCTAAATGATGAAGGTTTATTCCCTGAGAGTTATTACTCTAACACGTTGAGGGCTTATACCCTGATTGGTACCACATGCATATTAAAGTCGTTGTCGTTGCATTTGTCAAGTGTTGTGTCGTCGTTGATGCGTCGTCGTCGTCGTCGAGTTGTCAATGAATTAATAAGGGATTAATGAAGAATTATGTGAAGTATTAACATTGTTAATTGATGTTGTTCATGTTGTTAAATTCTTTCAATGAATTATATGCTTATTATTATTGAATGTGAATCTCACCCCTTCTGCTTGGAAACTATTGCCTTTGCATGAGTAACTTGCAGGTGACCAAGAATAGTTGCAGTCGTGAGTGGACTCTCTCACGTGTGTCTTAGGTGCTCTAATACGTAACGGGATGGGGATCTTTGCATTATTTTTCATTTGTTACATATTACTTTGAATTATGTTGTTGAACCGTTGGAATAAATTTTATGAGATTTTACGTTGAGGCCTTGTGCCAAAATTGTTTAAAAGTTGAATGATTTCCGCTGCGACTTAATTTGAAATTTTGATATGACATGTTTTAAATAAATAGTAATTCTATTCTATTTATGATTTTATGAAAAGAAGTGTGACATTCCGTATATGTTGAAATACTCTGATTTTATGTATTATTTTACATTGTTGGGAATACGGGTGTTACAGTAGCCACGTCCAAATTGTCCTCTACCACGACCTTGTCCTCGGCCTTTACCTTGACTTTGTTGGCTTCTCTCATTTCTATGACTTTCTTCTTTCTCTTTTAAATGCATCTTGAAGAGCTTCTCGGTGATCTCTTTCTTCTTCTTGTGCTTCTCCTCATAAGCTTGCAAAGATCCTTGAAGTTGGTCTATTGTCATAGTCTCTAAATCTTTGGTTTCCTCAATTGTCACACCAATATGCTCGAATTTGGGATCTAATGATCGGAGTATCTTCTCCATAATTCTCACATCTTCTAACTTTTCACCATTTCATTTTAATTGATTTGAAACAGTGATAACTCTAGAAAAATATTCTGAAATAGACTCTGACTCTTTCATATGCAAGGATTCAAACTCGCCTCTTAAAGTTTGGAGACGTACCTTCTTTACTTTTTCTTCTCCTTGGCAAGAGGTTTGAAGCTTCTCCCATGCCTCCTTAGTGGATGTTGCATTTCAGATTTTCTCGAACTCATCTCCATCCAATGCTTGGTAGATGAGGAAGAGAGCCTTTTTGTCTCTCTTTCTTGAATCCTTCAGAGTGTCTCTTTGCGCTTTAGTTAAGGAATCCTCATCTTGTGATTCCTTATAGCTTTTTTCAACAACCTCCCAAACATCATGTGCTCCAAGAAGAGCCATCATTTTGATGCACCAATTATCATCGGTACACCCTTTGAGAAGTGAAACTTGGAAGGATGCCTGGAGCGTCAATTGACCGCCATAATTATGGAACAATTTTTTTCTCAGAACCTAAGCTCTGATACCACTTTGTTGGAAAAGGAGAAGATTATAGTGAGAAATTTGTGAGGAATTTAGGAGAAGAAGAATATTTGAGAGAAGAATACTTTCTATTACTTGAGAGGATACTTTGATTATAGTTTTCTTGCTTGACTTTCCAATGACAAGCTCTCTCCTTTTTATAGTTTCTAAGGGAGAGTTCTAGACACATCATATGATAACTCTCTACACACTTCAATAGAAAGTTCTACACACTTCTATTAACTACATCATGAGAGTTCTACACACTTCTCTCAATGATATTTCTACCAACCTAGTTCTACATGACTCTAAAACTTTCTATGAGCTACACCATTTATTATCTAATTGGGCTTAACACTTGATTAGTCTAATTGACCAAATCAAGTTTATTATCCAACAACTGCTATATTACTTACAAATATCTGCCAATACTGAAGACAAACGTCATTTTAACCAACCTCTCTTAAAACCACAGTAGATAGTACTGATAAAAAGTTGTCCTTCTCTTGACAATCACAAACAATTGACATATTATTTTGTTCATGTTAACATTGGGAAGTCCCACATGTTAGCGAACGACGATTACCTGTTGATGGGTTATTTGTTATTGGTTAAAATATGGTTTTAGTCATTGCAAATATGTTTCGTTTTGGTTTTGGTCTCTGTAATTTTTTTTTTGTAGTTTTTGGTTCCTGCAAAATATTTTGTTTTTGAAAAATAGTCCCTCCAAGGACTATTTCTAAAAACAAATTATTTTGCAGGGACCTTTTTAAAAATCAAAATATTTTGCAGGGACTATTTTTCTACAAAATGGGTTCAGTCATCATGTGCCACATGTATAAATTACGACAAAAGTGAGGCCAAATACCAAAACCAAGATGAGGCATATTTGCACAGACAAACAACTACATTTTTTTTTACAAGGACTAAAACCAAAACAAGACATATATGCATGAACTAAAACCATATTTTAGCCTTTGGAGATCCATCCTTTTAAGTGTAAAGATCCATCTTTTTAACATAATGAAAGAGAAGAACAATATAATTTAAAATTTTAATAAATCTGACTTGAAAAACAAGTTGTTATAGTCAAATCCAATTCATAGTTTGAAGGCCTGGGGAACCAGATTTTGTATAATTCCTTAAAATTGTATCATTTGTGACTTAATATAATATAAACTACTGAGAATATCACCTTCATATAAATATTTTTCAATTACCACCTTTTTTCCTCTTTATTTCACTCTAGTCTAGAGTCAAAGTCAACGGTAAACCCTTTCCAAGCTGACGAATATATCCTCACACAACCGGCCTCTACAGGAATTAAAAAATAAACTTTGTTCTTACATATTTGGATTTATGTACATAAATTAGAACATATCACTCAAATGTGGCACGTATATTAATAATAAGAGTAAATTACACTCCCTTTTCCTCAAAGATGCTTGAATTACACTTCTCTCCTCTCTTATGTTAAAATATACATTCCCCTCCCCTCTTATTCAAAACATATTAGAAAAAATTCATTCCCCTCCCCTAAGAAAAGCTTGAATTACATTCCCCTCCCCTCTTATGTTAAAATCTACACTTTACTCCCTCAATATATATTTTTTTATTTTTAATACTCTAGCAAAAAAATAATAATCTAATACACTTAAAAAAAAAACAGTATTGAATACATATTTTAACATAATAAAAAATTGAATACATATTTTTTGCTATTTTTTATTCACAATTTCATTAACATGTAGTTTTAAACCCGATTATAAAATATGAAACAAGTCAAAATAAAATTTAAATATGTGAAAAATTACTAACGACAATAAACCATAGTTATTTAAAAGTTAATTTTAAACTCTAAATTATAAAATCAATAGCAAAATATTTAAATTTAATTATCACTAACATTTAAATTATAAAGAAATGAATTAATTTTTCTTAAAGGGTGGTTTAAAATTAATATATATCATAAAAATATTTATTTATGTTAAAATAGATTAAAGTGTAGTGCATATTTAATTATCAAGGGAGGGGGTTGTAATTCAAGCATCTTATAAGGAAGGGGAGTGTAAATTTTATTTTTCAAGGGAGGAAATTGTATATTTTAACATAAGAGGAGAGGAGAGTGTATTTCAATCATCTTTGAGGGGAGAGGAGTGTAATTTACTTTAAACATTGCCGCAGGCCGCAAAGACAAAGTTATCACTTGATTACAAGGACGGATCCATAAATTTTATTAAGTGGGTCAAGGTTGTATCATAAAATAAACAAGTGTTATTTTTATCAACGTAAATAATTACAACACATTTTTATACAAATAACTGGAGTCACATTACATAAATATTTAAGTATCAATTATAAAAAAAATACCAGTAGGGTCAGTTGACCCTATTGCCTCCACCTTTCATATGTACCTTCTCCGCTTCAATAATCTCTTACGTAAAAACAAGGTAAGACTACACTAAAAAAATGTTGGGGCCACTTCGCGAACCCTTGTATGCCGGTTATAAAATAGATTGATATGTTTAAATTTCATGAGTAGAGTTGGGACACAATTATACTCACTAAATTTTCTGAATAAATATATAGTCGCACCAAAAGCTTGGTCGTTTTAATATTTGCATGTGATCCTCTATCTATGGAACCAAAATCATCAAGATTATCAGTTTTTTTGTTGTGTATATTGTTCATAAATACTGCAGAATCAATGTGTAATATTGGTTGTGGCTTAGCTCTAGCTTCCTACTATTTATGGGATAGTTCCGACATTAGTTATAATAATATTTCAAACCTTATGAAATCCGAAGTTCTTTCAAAACCTCAAGATATTATCATCTACAACAAAGACAGAGATTCTGTCAAATTCTCCAAAAGGGTTAATGTTCCATTCCCTTGTGAATGCCTCAGTGGACTGTTTTTTGGTCACACATTTCTGTACGAGCTACAACCAGGAGATACATATGCTTCCATTGCTGAGTTGACTTTTAGTAATTTGACCACTGAGGAGTGGATGTTGAGAGTCAACTCTTATCCTCGAACCGATATTCCTGATTCTGCGAAGGTTAATGTTACTATTAACTGTTCGTGTGGGAACAGAGAGTCCAAGGATTATGGTTTGTTCATCACATATCCACTTAGACATGCGGACACTTTGGAGTCCATTGCTAAGGATACGATGCTTGAGGCTGAGTTGCTGCAGAGGTACAACCCAGATGTGAATTTCAGCCAAGGAAGTGGTCTTGTTTATATTCCAGGGAAAGGTTAGACTTTTATTTTTCTGTCATGCTTGAGGCTGAGTTGCTGCAGAGGTACAACCCAGAGCTGTGACCTGACATTCTAGTTTATCATGGTTGAGTCTCTTGGAAGAGGAGAATGTTATAATGAGAACTTTGTGTGGAATTTAGGAGGATAAAATATTTGAGAGAAGAACAATTTATATTACTTGAGAGGATCCTTTGATTCTAGTTTTCTTTCTTGGTTTACAAATGACAAACTCTCTCCTTTTTATAGTCTCTAAGGGAGAGTTCTAGACACATCCTAGGGAGATTTCTAGACACATCCTAGGATAATTCTATACACACTTCAATAGAGAGTTCTACACACTTCAAGAGAGAGTTCTACACACTTCTCTCAATGATATTTTTACCAACCTAGTTCTACATGACTCTAGAACTTTCTATGGGCTACACCATTTATTATCTAATTGGGCCTAACACTTTATTAGTCCAATAGATCAAATCAAGTTTATTATCCAACACCCCCCCTTAAAATTGATTTGTCATCCCAAGTAAACCTCTTAACTTAATAAAGTCTTCATGCTTGAGTGGCTTGGTGAAGATGTCAGCTACTTGATCTTGGGACTTCACGTATTCAACTTGTACATCCTTTCTTTCGATGCACTCCCTTATGTAATGGTAGCGAGTATCAATATGCTTGCTACGATCATGGAATACTGGATTCTTTGCAAGAGCGATGGATGACTTGTTGTCCACAAAAATCGAGGTCGGCTCGTTCTGCGACATTCTCAATTCCTTCAATAGATTCCTAAGCCAAACTCCATGACAAACGTAGCTGCTACATATTCTGCTTCACATGTCGAAAGTGCGACAATTGGTTGCTTCTTCGACATCCAAGTGAAAGATGTGTTTCCCATGAAGAACACAAAGCCAGTGGTACTTTTTCGGTCATCTCCATCTCTAGCCCAATCACTATCACTGTAACCAACTAACTTATAGTTCTTATCTGATGAAAACCATAAGCCAAAGTCAGTTGCACCTTTGATATAGCGAAGAGTTCTTTTTGCAACCTTGAGATGGGTAATAGTTGGATTCTCCATGTGTCGACTGATGAGCCCAGTAGCATATAGGATGTCAAGTCTTGTGCATGTCAGATACCTCAAACTCCCAACTAAACTCTTGAAGTTGGTAACATCCACCTTTTCTGCTCCATCAAACTTTGATAGTTTTAATCCACACTCCACTGGTGTGCTAATTGGTTTACAACCATCCATCTTGAACATTTTTAGCATCTCTTTTGCGTATCTTTGTTGGGAAATGAAGATTCCATCCTCTTTCTGCTTTACCTCAATGCCAAGATAGTATGACATGAGCCCAATATCTGACATCTCGAACTCCTTGATCATAGCTTTCTTGAATTCTTCAAACATATTTGGATTGTTTCTCGTGTAGATCAAGTCATCCACATATATGCACACAATCAAGATATCTCCATTCTTGATCTTGACATACATGGCATGCTCGTGTGGGCACTTCGTAAAGTTGTTTGCTTTGAAGTAGTTATCAATTCGACTGTACCATGCTTTTGGTGCTTGTTTCAAACCATAAAGTGCTTTGTTTAGTTTGAGAACTTTATCTTATTGTCTTTTCACCTTGTAGCCCAAAGGTTGTTCGATGTACACTTCCTCCTCTAGAACTCCATTCAAGAAAGCAGATTTAACGTCCATCTGGTGAATTTTCCACTTCTGCTGAGCTTCTAGAGAGATTATGAGTCTTATGGTCTCCAAACGAGCGACTGGGGCAAACACTTCATCATAATCAATCCCTGCCTTTTGACTGTATCCTTTTGCGACTAGTCTTGCCTTATATCTTTCAATTTCTCCTTTGGCATTCTTCTTTGCTTTGTACACCCACTTGACGCCGATGGATCTATGCTCTTTGGGTAGGGAGACGAGTTCCCATGTGTTTTTCTTCTCTATGGATCTAATTTCTTCATCCATTGCATCTCTCCATTTCTTATTTTGCGCAGCTTCTTTGAAGTTCATGGGTTCACTATCTGCAAAGAGACAAAAGAGTGTGATGTTATCTGTTTCTCCCATTTCCTCGTAGAGATCTTCAAGCCTTCGTGTTGATAGAGCTTCTGTGTTGTCATAAAGATCTTGAAGACTTCGTGTACGCATTGTAACAATTTCACTACTAGTGTCTTCATAAGTGGGGGATGTGGGTGAGTGGGGAACTTGTTGAACTTCTCTAGACGTTTCTTCTTCAAATTCGGGAAAGAAACTGTATTCTTGTTTGTGTGGTCCAAAGTTCCATTCTCCTTCTTCATCAAAGACCACATCTCGGCTAATTACAATCTTGTTGTTGTCTGGATTGTATAACTTGTAGCCCTTTGAGCTTTGATCATAACCAACAAAGAGGAACTTCCCTCTCTTATCATCAAGCTTGGCTCTTTTCTCATCTGGAATGTGAACGTGGGCCACACTTCCGAAGACCCTCAAGTGTGAGATACCTGGCCTTATTCGACTCCATGCTTCTTGTGGTGTGTTTCCCCACACGCTCCTTGTCGAAGATCGATTAGATAGATAGACTGCACACGCCACAACTTCAGCCCAAAATTCTTTTGGTAGTTTCTTACTTTTGAGCATGCTTCGAGCCATGTCAAGCATTGTTCGATTCTTCCTTTCCGCCACACCATTTTGTTGGGGGGATCTTGGAACTGTCAATGGACGCCTGATTCCATTCTCTTCACAAAACTCTTGAAACTCTTTAGAAGTGAATTCTCCTCCTCGGTCAGTCGGCATAGCTTTTATATGTCGACCACTTTCTTTCTCCACAACAGCCTTAAACTTCTTGAAGGTGGTAAAGACTTCTGATTTCTGCTTCAAGAAATAGACCCATGTTTTTCTTGAAAAATCATCAATGAAGAGGAGGAAAAAATTGTTTTTACCTAGTGAGCATGGCTTAATTGGCCCACATACGTCAGCATGTATAAGCTCGAGTGGCTTCTTGGCTCTTGAGTTTGACTCCTTTCGAAAACTCATCCGGAATTGCTTCCTAAGTAAACATCCTTCACATAATTGGTCTGGAAGGTTGATAGATGGAAGACCTCTCACCATATTTTGTTTTGCCATCAAGCGTAAGCTTCCAAAATTTAAGTGCCCAAATCGAAGATGCCAAAGCCATGAAGCATCAGTGTAGCAAGCTTTGAGGCACTTTGCAACATCATTTTGGATGTTCAACAAAAACATCCTATTTCTCGACAGTAGTACCTTGGTGATGAGGTTATTTTTTCCATCTTTGATGGAGAGACTTGAATCTTTCATGTGAATATCATAACCCTTTTCTAACAGTTGCCCGAAACTCAAAATATTGTTCTTCATATTAGGGACATAGTAGACATTTGAAATAAATTGATATCTTCCATCTTTCAAGCGAATTAAGATATTACCTTTGCCTTTCACTAGAATCATCGCCAAATGAGACATTGCCATGTATTGATTCATCAAGCTCCACGAACATGCTCCTTTTTCCACACATATGATTGCTTGCTTCAGTGTCAAGGCACCATGAATTTTCATGGATGCCTTCGTTACTTCCACGTGCTAGCAACACTGTTTCAAATTTCTCGTCTTTTTCTTCCACATAGTTGGTCTTCTCCTCTACTCGATTCTTGGAGAATCTACACTCTGAAGCGTAGTGCCCAAACTTCTGACAATTGTAGCACTGAGTCTGAGATTTGTCATACCTTGTGTTTGAGTATCCTCTCCCACGTCCTGTTGTTGAGGTCTCTCCTTTCTCGTAATTTTTTTCGATAAAATTTGAACCACGCGCATCGTAGTCACGTCCAAATTGTCCTCGACCTCGACCTCGTCCTCGGCCTCTACCTTGACTTTGTTGGCTTCTCTCATTTCTTTGACTTTCTTCTTTCTCTTTTAACTGCATCTTGAAGAGATTCTCGATGATCTCTTTCTTCTTCTTGTGCTTCTCGTCATAATCTCTCAAAGATCCTAGAAGTTGCTCTATTGTCATAGTCTCTAAATCTTTGGTTTCCTCAATTGTCACAACAATATGCTCGAATTTGGGATTTAATGATCGGAGTATGATGTAAGATTTTTACATGTCATTTACCTAACTATACGTGAGTATAATAGGATCGTATCCACAGAGAGTTGCGTATATCATAAGCATTTAAACGTCATTTATCATATTAAGGGTTTGGGTATAAATTGTTTGTTTGTGTAAAACTATTTTCCTATTCGACATAAAAGTAAAACGAGAAGAGATAGGGTTATTTCGCTTGTAATCAGAGATATCAACCAAGCGTAACAACTGCAATCTCTCGATCGATTAACGGATTCTAGCTCTTTAAACGATATTATCACAATCACTCAACAATATCATTCGTGTCCAAATGATATCGTTATTTCTAAGGCATCGTTTAAACATCGATTTCCCAAACATTTAAACGATCACAAAGTCGATTGGGTAGTTTAATCGACGTTTTCCCAACCGATTAAATTACCCAAAAGCATTAAGTTCTAGATTAAAAGTGATTATCAAATATTAATATCTATGTCTAGAGTGATAACTTAAGATAGATTGTTATTCTATTTCTAGATTTAAAAGCATGTATCCATAACATTTTAAATCTCAATAAACATTGAAAGAAAGAATAACAACAATATTGAATAAATAGCTAGAACCATATATTAAAAGATCAAATGATTACATAATAGCTTGTTTGAATACCTCAAAATCACAAGAGTAGAGGTAGCTACATATGTCTATGCTAGCTTTGCAAAGGTTGAAGAAGGGATGAAGATTCAATAACAAGACTCATGATGTCTCAACAAATCTTGGCTTGAATCTACTCCTAACTACCTTGCTTTGTGTTTCTCTCTCTAGAAATACCCTAACCTTTCTCTAAAAACCAGAAAATGTTAATAAAACAGTAAGTTCCTCCTTGGAAAGAAAAGAGAAAACTATTTATATTGGCTGAAATCGTCAAATCTCGCTTAAGCGAGATGTACCTCGCTTAAGCGAAATGCTTAAAAATCCGAATCTGGCCAATGAAGAGTCGACACAAGACCCTTATCCTGTTGCAAGATGAATTTCGCTTGGAGCGAACTAGAAGCGAGATGAGAGCGAGAGTTTCCTGATGCATTCTGTCCTAATCTCGCTTAAGTGAGTTGAAGTCGCTTCAAGCGAGATGCTGTGGTTGGATGAGCGAAATAGACGCGAGATGAAAGCGAGATGCCCAGGTTGCTCTCTGCTTGAATCTCGCTTAAGCGAAATAATCTCGCTTAAGCGAGATCACCTTTCTTCAGGAGCGAGATGGAAGCGAGCAAAAAGTGAAATCCAATGGAGCTCTCTGTCTGAATCTTGCTTAAGCGAGCTGATGACGCTTCAAGCGAGATTTGTTTGACTCAGATGAATTCTAGGTCCTTGCTTGTCTACTTCCTGCAGAAATTGAGGAGAGTAAGGCATGTAAAGAATAAAAGACAAAATTCCAACAAATCATAACTTTTCCTTAGCCAACTTGCAAAACAAGTTACTAAAATGCCTTAATTATGACATGAAATATACTACTTTTGAGCACTTATCAGAGTATCTTCTCCATAATTCTCACATCTTCTAACTTTTCACCGTTTCTTTTTAATTGATTTGAAACAACGATAACTCTAGAAAAATATTCTGAAATAGACTCTGACTCTTTCATATGGAAGGATTCAAACTCGCCTCTTAAAGTTTGGAGACGTACCTTTTTTAATTTTTCTTCTCCTTGGCAAGAGGTTTGAAGCTTCTCCCATGCCTCCTTAGCGGATTTTGCATTTGAGATTTTCTCAGACTCATCTTCAACCAATGCTTGGTAGATGAGGAAGAGAGCCTTTTTGTCTCTCTTTCTTGAATCCTTCAAAGTGTCTCTTTGTGCTTTAGTTATGGAATCCTCATCTTGTGATTCCTTATAGCCTTTTTCAACAACCTCCCAAACATCATGTGCACCAAGAAGAGCCATCATTTTGATGTACCAATTATCATAGGTACTCCCTTTGAGAAGTGGAACTTGGAAGGATGCCGCTCCATGGACCGCCATAACTATGGAATAATTTTTCTTAGAACCTGAGCTCTGATGCCACTTTGTTGGAAGAGGAGAATGTTATAGTGAGAACTTTGTGTGGAATTTAGGAGGAGAAAATATTTGAGAGAAGAACAATTTCTATTACTTGAGAGGATACTTTAATTCTAGTTTTCTTTCTTGGTTTACAAATGACAAGCTCTCTCCTTTTTATAGCCTCTAAGGGAGAGTTCTAGACACATCCTAGGGAGATTTCTAGACTCATCCTAAGATAACTCTCTACACACTTCAAGAGAAAGTTCTACATACTTCTCTCAATGATATTTCTACCAACTTAGTTCTACATGACTCTAGAACTTTCTATAGGCTACACCATTTATTATCTAATTGGGCCTAACACTTGATTAGTCCAATAGACCAAATCAAGTTTATTATCCAACAGAGTAATCAATAAATGATAATATTACATCAAACTTTTTATTTGTTTGTTCCTCTGTTTTAATGAAAAATGCATTAAGTGATGTTTGATTATTGATATATTTATATTTTATGTATGATAATTCGTTTTATTAATTTTTTATTTTAATTTTTTCTTTATGTTTTGCAGATGAAAATGGACTTTACGTTCCCTTGCCCCCTAAGTAAGTTTTATTGTGTTACCCTTCATAATTAGTGCTCATAAAAAAGGAATTTCATCATTTATGTTTGATTCCATCATGATTTCTATTTCTTTTTCCTTCTTGCAGATATGCAGGTTTTACCTTGAAACATATCAAAGAATTGGCTATATTGATGACTATTTATTTTTGCATGTTCACATTAATCATATGAAAATTCAAAGAAAGCTAAGTGCCTCTCTGAACTTTAATTTCTATATATATATATATATATATATATATATATATATATATATATATATATATATATATAAGCAGGTGATTTAGCTAGAATTTTAGTTACAGCTGGAATATCTATTGGAGGAATATGCATGGTTCTGTTATTATTACTTTGTATATATGTTAGATACTTTCGAAAGAAGAATGGAGAAGATTCTAAATTGACACTTTCAACTAAAGATGGTACAATTTAGCTTTAGTTCCAATTTTCATTCATGAGTTCAACTTGAAAGTAGTCTCCTGCTTATTTATTTTATACTTCTCGCAGTTGATGATACTAGATCTAAATATATTTGGTTGGACAAATCACCAGAGTTTTCGTACAAAGAACTAGCCAATGCTACAGATAACTTCAGTTTGGCTAAAAAAATTGGTCAAGGTGGTTTTGGTGAGGTCTACTATGGAGAGCTGGGAGGCAAGGTTTGTTATAATAACATTGTTAGTTTTACTTTGCAATAAGTGGTAAGAGTCTGGCGTGCCTCAAGGAACGAAGTTCATATTCCCTCATCGGCGGTTCTAAAATGACTATTGATTCCACTGTGTCTATTTAAAATTACATGTTCTTTTGTTAAGTAAGTTGTCTTTAATTACACAGAAAATTGCAATCAAGAAAATGAAGATGCAAGCAACAAGAGAATTTCTTTCTGAACTGAAAGTCTTAACAAGTGTTCATCACTGGAACCTGGTAAATTTTCAAACATAATTAAAACATGTTTTGTTTTACCTTTTTCTTTATAAAAGTAATTGTTGCTTTATTAACTTTCTTCAGTAACTTTTTTGTTTACATTATATTCTTTAATGTAACAGTAATTTTGTAACCTATACCTATCTATTGTTATGTCCATATAGGTACACTTGATTGGATATTGTGTTGAGGGATTTCTATTCCTTGTGTATGAATACATGGAAAATGGAAACTTACGCCAACATCTACATAATTCAGGTGATATTATATAAAATATTTTGAATATCTGTTATCGATGATGTTTCATTGATTTGAATACCATTTGCAGAGAAAGAACCGATGACGTTGTCTACAAGGATGAAAATTGCCCTGGATGTAGCGAGAGGCCTTGAGTATATTCATGATCATTCCGTTCCTGTATATATCCATCGCGACATAAAATCTGATAATATTCTGTTAAATGAAAACTTCACTGGCAAGGTATAGAAATAATCCTCTTTTGTTTTTTTTTTTTTTTTTTTGTTGACTGTGTGAGATCATATTTTATTCCTATTACAGGTTGCCGATTTTGGATTAACAAAGCTTACTGATGCTGCAAGTTCAGCAGACAACACTGATCATGTGGCAGGCACATTTGGTTACATGCCACCTGAGTATGATGAATTATGCTTCTCTTTTGGTTGATAGATATCTTAGGCTCTAGTCCAGTTCCTTAGTTAAATTCTACCATTCACCTTTGTGTAGAAATGCATACGGACGTATTTCTCGCAAAATAGATGTGTATGCTTTTGGAGTTGTTCTTTATGAACTAATTTCTGCTAAAGCAGCTGTAATCAAGATCGATAAAACCGATTTCGTGTTCAAGAGCCTTGAGATTAAGACCAATGAATCTATTGATGAGTACAAGAGCCTTGTAGCTTTGGTAATTGATTGTTAATCTTCCAGCATTTTTTATTCTCTATTGATGACCCCTAAAAAAAACTAATTAGCACCTTAACATATGTTTTATACTGTGTTCTTTTTAAATTGATATGTATGACAGTTTGATGAAGTTATGGATCAAACGGGAGATCCTATAGAAGGTCTAAGAAAGCTGGTGGATCCAAGGCTAGGAGATAACTATTCAATTGATTCCATTAGCAAGGTATTTATTTATTTATGAATCATAGTCATTTTTGTGTTTCTGATTTCAGTATCTGACAGTCTTTACCTTTTTTTCCACTGGCAGATGGCAAAGCTTGCCAAGGCTTGCATAAACCGAGATCCGAAACAACGTCCAAAAATGAGAGATGTTGTGGTTTCTCTTATGAAACTGAATTCTACTATTGATGATGAAAGTAGGACAGGTAGCGCAGAGTTGAGTCTTGCTATGGAGCATGACTCAAATTGAAACACAATACTATTCTACTAAGTGTCTAATTTTGTGAGGTTCATTGTTACTAGTAGTGATAGCTTTGCTTTGATCCTATGTGTATAATACCAACTCAATTAAACTTGTTTCTGACTTTGGTTGATAAGTTTTTCAGTTGAAGAGATGTTTGCTACTTCCTAAATTAGGAATCTAAGAGATGGAATGTGTTCTTAGCAAATTGTAAAATGAAGTAGACTTCATAGAAAAACTTGTTGTGTTCTTGGCACAAGAAAAATTGTTTGTCAATTTGTTTGATTGTTATCAATTTTATGGGGTACTTTGCTCATAATTATAAAATTTCAAGAGGATATTTTCTCATAATTTTATCGTTAAAAAGAATTCATAACTTTTTTTTTTCAAAAAATAAAAATAAAAATTTGAAAATAAAAAAGAAAATACCCCCCTATAATGTGACATTACAAGTCTAATCACGCGGCAGCGTCACGTAAAAGTCAATGGTCAAGTCATGTTGACTAACGAAAGAAACTGATGGAGAGAGACAAATTAACTAATGTTTAACAATTTCAAAGAGATTTTTTTTAAGTTTAAAGGGGTATTTGCAAGAAATTATAATTTCAGATTTTTTTTATCTATTCACACGATATGTACTATTTATATTGAGTTTATTTCTTTTTATGTATGTGAAATGAGAAAATCTTAACGATAGAAAAAATATAGTAAAATTATAGTATTGGAACGAAGCATATTTAGGTGTGTCGGCATCAAATTCAGTTCACATAGAAAAATATTTAGTTGATGATAAATATTTAGACACTCTATTTAAACATGCTCACACATTTGAGAAAAACGTAGAAAGAGAGAAAAAAATATTTGATAAATACTTTTGTATATATACTCAAATAATAGGCTTAAATATTTGACTCGTCCATGCAAATATGTCTCATTTGAGTTTTGGTCTTTGTAATTTTCTTTTTTTTGAAATCCGTCCTCGTAAAATTTTCTGTCTTTTAAAAAAGTCCCTGGACCCATTGATGTTGCAAAGTGGCACTCAGATGCTGACGTGACGCATGCTGACTGTACATAATTGCATAGCATCTGACGTGGCATTAAAATTGATTTAAAAAAGTAAAAACAATTTAAAATATTTGGAAATTAAATTTCGAAATAAAAAAAAGAAAAAAACTAAAATTAATAAAAAAAATATTGATTTTAATTTTCCAAATTAAAAATAAAAAAATTAGAAAATATTTTTCAAAAATTATAAAAACAAATTCGAAATTAAAATAAAAGTTTTTTTTTATTTTTTCGGAAATTAATTTTTGTAAATTAAAAAAAACAAAAAGTTACATAACATTTTTTGAAAAATTTTAAAAAATTAGAAAATTTATCTTCAGATTTTTGTTTAAAAATTAAAAAGAATTAATTTATTTTAATAAAATAAAAAATACATATTCAAAAATCTGGAAAAAAGAATTCAGAATAAAAAAAACCAAAAAGAAATTATATTTTTCAAAAATTAGGGAAAAAAAATTCATTTGTTTTTTTAAATTAACAGTATTTCTTTCTAAAATAATTTGGAAATTATTTTTCGTAATTTACAAAAAATAAATTCAAAATTAACATTTAAAATTGTTTGAAAAAATTATTTCAAAAACTATTTTTTTTTTTTTTAAATTTTGGAATTTTTTTTCATATTTTTTATATAATTAAAATAACGTTTTGAAAAAACAGAAAATACATTTTCCAAATTTAAAAAACAATTTTTAAATAATAAATGCCAACTCACCTGTCACAGGGCAATTATGCACAGTCAACATGCGCCACGTCAGTATATGAGTGCCACCTTGCAGCTTCAATAGGCCCAAGGACTTTTTTAAAAGACAGAAAATTTTGCAAAAACGGATTTCAAAAAAAACAAATTATAAAGACCAAAACTCAAACGAGACATATTTACATGGACGAGTGTAATATACTAGTATTTCCACCCGTGCAACGCACGGGCAAACAAAGTTTTATTGTGGTGTTAACAAAGTTTACTTTTAACATATCACAACATAAAAAACATTATACAATTCATAGATAAATCAAATGTTATTGTCTTTATGAAAATAAAGACAAAAAAAAATTAAATATAAATATTATGTTTGAAAATAACACGGACCTAGTGAAAGAATATAATTCACAACCATAAAATAGATCATAAATAAGTTCCGAAGTATCAACCAAAAAGGCCAAGCTAAGTAACATTTAACATTGGTTGTCAATACAGTACATGCCACAAATTACTTAGATATATAACCAAATTCTTAGCTAAAACTGCATAGTGATTTTGAATATATTGAGACATATGTTGATGTCTTCATATTCCTTCTCATCATGAGACACTTTTTGACGATGAACCAACATCATCAAGTCCAACTCCCTTTCCAATAGCAACATCATCAAGTCTGGTTCCGTTTTCAATAGTAACATCTCCCTCAATGGCCAATTCCTACATAGTATTTTGTCAAAACTGGTTAATCATGTTACAACAAACTCATCAATTAGAATAGATAGGTCACCAACAAAGAACCAAACAACAAACTATGAAATAGATTTGTCCAATTACAAACTGTTGGGTATTTCAACAGGGAATTTTGTAAATACTTCAATAGTCCAAACTACAATCTTGGGTATTTCAAATATGCAACCTTAGTTGAATCTTAAGAGATCGAAACAACAAAGCTTCTCAATTCTTAATATGTCCAACGAAAAGTCTAATTAAAATTCAAAAAGTATGCTTCAGTTGAATGTTAATAGTTCCGTAATACTGTCAAAAAAATATTCAGCCTTTGTTGAATCAATGACAGTGTTACCTACAACTAAATGTAAAAAAGAATGAAAAGAATAATAAAAACACGTTACCAATCTAACAGATTTGAAGAGTTAAATATACATAAATCTGCATCTTAGTCAAAATGGCTAAAAGATACTATATAATAAAAACATGTTTCTCAACAATGATAGAATAAATAATCTTATAACTAATTTTTGTAAGAATCACTACTAAGATCTATCTTGCTATATGAATTGAAAAATTATAGTAATGTCTCTTTAAGTTGGACTTTTGTTATTTAAGAGAGCAGCGTGCATAATGTGCATGTGTGTTACAAAGATGTTTATTTTCATATGTGTGTACAATTAAATTCAATCAAAGGCTACCCTTTTATAGAAAAATATTCAAACACAAAGATTATCAAAGAAAAAACCAAAAGAAAGTCATATTTAGATCAAATTTTGAACTTTAAACATTTTTCGAATAGGTTTTAATAAGTCAGTTTCACAGTTGCTAGGAGTCCCAAGAGTTTGATAAGTCATTTTCAAATTCATAAGAAATTAAACTTTGATAGATATAGGAATTATTAGACATGACATTGTTAGATATAGGAATCATTAGACATGACAATCAACTTTAGTTAACATTAGTTAACAATTTTTTAATACAAAGTATAATTCAAAAGTATAAAGTATTGGATAGAGGATATGTTTTGATAGTTCTGATTATAATATTTTTTTTCTTCATATAATAAACACATGATTACCTTTCAAGTAAGTTGCACTTTAGTTTGTTCCTCAATTATTTGAAATCTTTCGTTGTGGCAGAGGTTTTGTGGAATACCTGATGATAACAAAGAAGCGAGTACATATTACTTGAAAATATATCTCTATTCAGCCTCAAAATTTAGGAATCCCATGTTAACAAATATAATGAAAATATAAATAAGTTTAAAAAGATTATGCATGAGAATGCCATTTCCAATTTGACCCAAGAGATCATGGAAAGCTTGCATTCATTTATCTACAACATATCCATGTTAGATTAGAAACATTTTGTCATAAAAGACTTGTGTAACTAACGATTATTAATAGGCATATACATAATAAACTACAAAATCTAGTAAACCAGATATTACTCACTACCCAAAGGCATAATAATGTCTCGTAAAATTTAGTGGAAATGATAGTTATAGAAGTTCAAATAAGTTGAAGCAATTAATAATCTTTTGAAATTACTGTCAGAAAAAATTGCAATTAAATTAAATGTATCGAAGCAAAACATATACAACTATAGAAAGAAAGAAAAATTGAAATTAATAATTTTTTTTAATTACAGTCAAAACAAATTGATTCAAGGCCTTCAATGTTATCTTTTATGTTGTAGTATGAAACTTCATATGTGACTTTCCATTCTCACATATTATAGATTAGGCCTTGAAGCAAAACATATAATCCCTCCTATTCATTATTACTTCTTAAAATTACAAAAAAAAAACCTTTATTTTCATTACACAGTTTTCTTTGTACATTAAGTTGTACATGTCATTCAACTTAGAATCTACTACTTTAGGAAGCTACAGAAGTGTGACTTTTTTGAAGCCACAAATCGATGAAGACATGGAGCATGTAGTAGGAAAATGTGTAAGTAATCTGAAAAAACAAAGGTACTATTATTATAATAATTAATGAGTTTGGAACAGGATGACCTTATAATATGGTTCACTACATGTTTTCATAAAGAGAAGGTAGTAGTCTAGTTAAACTTTTGAGGTAGATGAACAATAAAACTTGTATGTTGTGCTAAAACTAATAGTACAATAAGAGAGCAATCAATGTTTGATTTGCTCTTGTACAATTATATTCAATCAAAAACTAACCTTTTATCGCAAAAAATCCAGACACAAAGATTATCAAAGAAAAAACCAAAAGAAAGAGAAATGTCATATTTAGATTCAAGTAAAAATTATATGCATAAGAAGTTTCACTTTGAAAGAAAAAATTAACAAAAAATAGTTGTAATTACAGTTTCAAAAGTTATATGCATAAGAAGTTGCACTTATACACAATATGACAACAAATTATTTCATTAAGAGACATCAAGTAAAGTAGAATCAAATTAAGGTGGGAAACATGTGGACTGTTTTACACATTTAACTTTTTTTAGATTTTCCAAACATCATCTTATGACTCGTCTCTTTGATTTATCATTTTGTAGAGGTAAAAGTGATCTCCTATCTTACAACTCCATACTGTTCTTATATATGTTTTTTTTTTGCTTATTTTTATGTCTTTCCACTTAGTTTACTGTCATATCTTACTCTATTGTATAACAAATAGCTTCAAGAAATAAAAAATAAAACAATCTGAACCAACCTAGTAAACCAGATGTTACTCACTACCGAAAGGCATAACAATGTCTCATGAAATTTAGTGGACAGATAGTTTTAGAAGTTCAATTTTCTTTTACTAATTAACATCAATAAATAAATTGATCAATATATAAATTTTATGCTAAACATAATACAATAAAATGAATATTATACATCATATAAAAGATCAGAACCTGCTAGCAATTGGCAAAGGCAAGTGCACATGAGTAGAGCTAGACCACAAAAATGGAAGCAAAAGAAAGAAACACTACTTTGTAAAGCATACCTTGTGATTCTTTGCTCCAACAATCAGTCAAGCAAATCAAAATCTCCACTCTTTTCAATTATCTCATTCATTGAATGATAAAAACCAATCAAAAAAGCAAAATATAGGTTAGTGTGAGTATCAATTGTCAATCAAAGGAGGATATAAAGTAAAAACCAATGAAATTGTTCACCTATGAATATATTGTTTCAGAAAGTCAAAACAATGAAAAATCAAAACCCAAAGTAAAAGAAGAGAGAAAAATTATGAATATTTTACGGTACCTTACGGTTCCAATTTCATTAAAGTCAAAGTTCAAATTTTTGATTGGATGTCGCCCTTTTCTAACTATAACAACAACATCAAACCAGAGGGAGAGAGTGAGAGATTAAGATAATGGTTCTATAGTTTGAACATGATCATGGATCAGGATTACAAAAACGAAAAATGGATTTAGAGAAGTTAAAAACAACAAATTTAAGAGAAACAAAACCACATAAAAATAAATAAATAGCTACTTACTTTTTAGTTTCAGATTATGTCATTTTGCTCTCCCAATCTGTTCCTCATCAATCCAATAGAACCATTTCTAATTTTGATCCACCTTTTAACCACCTCAACAAATAAAACACAAACAAAAGTTAAACAAAAAAAGAAGAAAGCTTTCTAAAATTGAATATGGATGTTGGTTTATTACATAATCTGAATATGGATGTTTAATTTTAAATAAGTGATGTCTAAAAAAAATTTAATTCAAATAAAATATTCATGAAAACCTAAACAAAAGCACAAACTTGAATCAACAAAAACTTTCAATAATCATAAGCTATTACTTACATGCTCTTAATAGCGAAAGCACCCTCCGTTTGATTTCCATTTGCCCACTGAATAGCCGCAAGATCTATGAATTAGAAACATAATTCAAACATAGTCATCAGATCCTCAATAATAATTAGAACAAAAAAAAGCAAACAAAAGGGTCATATATATCTACCCAAATTACTACAACGGTTGGAGAGCATGTATCAAAGAGTAATAATTTTAGGAACACAAAATTAAAATCAAAATAAAATGGAATTAAGAAATATGGTTATCGTTCCAATGAATTACAAATGAGAAATGAGTCCTTCAAAATTGAATTAAATTCCAGTAACTCAACAAAGATTACCTTCAAATGAAATGATTGTTGCTGAACAATATTGATTCGAAATCCTGTCTCCCTGAACCAAAGGAGAATAAAAAATTGAAATTAGGGTTTAGAACATGAACACGAATCAGGAATTAATAAAGAAAAATGGATTTATACTTCTTACCTACGTCGATGTGCGTGTGTTTAGTCGTATACCGATTCCGATTGGAATTGGTTGATTTCACCGTTTGGCTTGCGATTGTTCTCTTGGCGGTGGAGAAATGAAAGAGAAGAGCGGAAAAGAGAAAAAGGATAGAATGAATTCGTAGAGAGAGTGAGAGATTTAAGGGGAGGATTCAAATTTTGAATTTGAATTTGAATTGAGTGAAGCTTATCTCATAGCAGGGTTGTGCAGAGATGGTTTTGTCTCATAGCAGAAGTTTGTTTCCTTGGAGGGTTTGGTTTGAAATTTTCAGCGTGAGAATAGGAGAAAAGCATCCCTTTTCAGGTTTTTGCAATTAATGTCTGAAAAAAAATGTGTAAAAGGTTTTACTTCTTGTGTTGGGCCGGGTGTATTGGGCCTTATTCCAATTTCAACATTTGTTTTTTTCCTAATAATACATCCGAAAATGATGTTTTTGGGAGGGAAATACACACTTTAAAATGTTCATGCACTAAATTGAATATTGATGTTTTTTTAATTGTGAACATGTGAGAATTTAAATGGTTTTGTGGTCCCTATTACTATTTTTGATGATAAAATGAGATATTAAAATATTGTGATTTATTGATGGTAGCTTAGAATTTTGACACATTGGATTGAGGTGTTTTTTTTTGCTATTTGTTGCTTCATGTTTGTATATTATTAAGATTAAGATTAAGATAAGATATACAAGCAAGTTGAAGACTTTGAAGTTGTGTTACCATTCAAGGTCAATGGCAAACTGGAAGTGATGTGGGTCCCTATCCAAGCAAGGACACTAACACCTTTTAAGTCAAGACCCAATGACAAACAACAACACACAAACTACAATTTTTTCTTCTTCTCTTTAAAAACTATTTGTTATATTCAAGTCAATGAAAACCAGCTTCAGTTTCTTAGTTCTTATCTTGTTACTAGCTTCAACAGAATCAAAGTGTAACAAAGGTTGTAATCTATCTCTAGCTTCATACACCTTAAACAATGTTTCCAACCTTACATATATTTCAAACATTATGAAATCCAACGTTCTTTCAAAACCTCAAGATATCATCATCATCACCAACAACAAAAACAAAAGGGTGAATGTTCCTTTCCCTTGTGATTGCATCAATGGAGAGTTTCTTGCTTATACATTTCTCTATGAGCTTCAACCAGGAGAAACATATACATCAGTTGCAGAAGAGAGTTTTTCAAATTTGACTACTGATGTTTGGATGCAAAACTTCAATGTTTATAGACCGACTAATATTCCTGATTTTGTAATGATTAATGTTACTGTTAATTGTTCTTGTGGGGATAGAGAGGTTTCTAAGGATTATGGATTGTTCATTACATATCCTCTTAGAAGTGAGGATACTTTGGAGTCTATTGCAAAGGATACTAAGATTGAGGCTGAGTTGTTGCAGAGGTACAACCCTGGTGTTGATTTCAGCCAAGGAAGTGGTCTTGTGTTTATTCCAGGGAAAGGTTCAATTTTTTTTCTGTTGTTTTAATTGATTTCTGGTATGAACTCTAAATGGGATTTTGTACTTTCTGCAAAGTGGGTTTATGAAATAGTACATTAGAACTCATTGTTGGATATTTTGATTTTAGATTTTGTCAATAAGTATATATTTTTCCAGGACTGAATGTGTTGAATATGCGCTTATATTCACTAATTAGTGGGCAAACACTTGAGCGTAGCTGTTATGAAACATGACATCCATAGATGAAGTAGAGAGAAAGTTAGAAAACTTTTTGTATTGATGGTAATGAGTTAAGTTATATTACAAATGAGAAATCGACCCTTTTAGGAGGTGATTACATCTATATATAGGCACCACTAAGTACCAAAATGTACTATCTCTAATAGTAGCAAAGCGGAGTGAGTGTAGCTAGAGCCCCTGCCCTTTGGGCTTGGTCCATTCGTTAGTTATGATACAACTAGGAGGGATAGAGGGTGCGGGGGGGACAGATTAAGGTAAACCTGTAATCTTGACTACAATATATAAACAAAGTTTTGTACTATGTAATCGTAAGCATTGCATAATAGAAAACTACAATAGACAACAGTCACTCTGCAACTGCAGTCCGAGGCGTAGGACATGTTAGGATAGTTAGAGTTTTGTTATTGTTAGTCAATTTAGAATTAGTTAGGAGTTAGTTACTCAATTAGTTGTGCAGTTGGGTTCTATTAATTACACTAACACTATTGTGTACATAATTCAATATCTTTTATCAATCTATAATATATGATTCCTTAATGAGCTTTTATCTCAATGAGTATTCCTATGCTCTCTTTCTCTCTTATGAGTATGATCTATGGCCCTATCATCCCATGATTCTTCACAGCAATCAACCGAACTCTGTAATCAATCGTTGTGTTCTTGTGTGTTTATTTATTTGATTACTTTAGAGTAGGGTTTGCCTAAACTCTTGTCCTTTCACTTTACAGATCAAAATGGAAGCTATTTGCCCCTTCACCCGAGGTATAAATTCTATCCTTATTCTCCATGTTAATTTACGTCAAGTTTTAATTTTTGACATTATCTAAAAAACATTATAATAAATTTTCATTTTCTTTTGCAGCACAGTAGGTTTGATCTTCTTACTCCCTCAAAAAGTTGGTTATGTGATTATTGTCTTGGCTGAAGTTTAATATCAATGTTTATATCTAAGCCAAGATAAAGATATCGTCAAAATTATAATGCCACTGTTATCTTCATCTCATGTATTATAATTTCTACACGAACAGGTCTAGGAACTCTGGCTATCACTGGAATATCTGTTGGAGTATTAGCAGGGCTTTTATTATTGTCATTGTTTGTGTATATTAAATATTATCTAAAGAAGAAGAAGGCATGTGAGAAAAATTTGATTTTGGATGATTCCAATATGAACTCAGCTCAAATTGGTACCAACATGACAAGCATTATGGTGGAAAAATCAGAAGAATTTTCATACAAAGAACTATCCATTGCCACAAATAATTTCAGCATAGCTAATAAAATTGGTGAAGGTGGTTTTGGAGAAGTCTTCTATGCAGAGTTGAGAGGCCAGGTCTGTTATCCTATGCCTGTTCTATATTTATACTTATCAGTACTTTATGATACATGCAGGTCGTAACTTGATTCAATACAAAATTGAAAGCAATTGTTTGAATTCTTATTGTGTATCGATCTATATTGGACATGAACCTCATATTGAATCTTGATTTTTCCAACGAATTCCAATGAATTACTTCCAAAACTTAATGTAGTCAGCCACTCTTTTTTGTCAACTTTGTAAGCTCAACCACTTTTATTTGTCATTTGATTTATGACTTGAATCTTAAATTATTTTGAGGTTTCTATATGATATATTAGATTATGATTGAGCTACATCACTTGCTTTTACTTAAAAATATTATATTTTTATTAATAATGCATCTTACAATTCATAATAAAACTCAATTTAAGATTTCGAAAATAGTTCTTCTGATTCACGATTGGAATCTCAATTTGATAACAATGTGTATATGTACTTGAAATGCAGTTTTCATATTCTTTCTATTTTATTACAACACACGTAGCACATGAATACAATTGTTCCTACTATATATCGATTCAGAATGTTTCTATTTTGGTACTAAACAAGTCCTTTCCAATTACACAGAAAGCCGCCATCAAGAAGATGAAGATGAAGGCATCAAAAGAATTTTACGCTGAATTGAAAGTCTTAACTCTTGTTCATCACTTGAACCTGGTAATTAGTTTATGTGTCTATTACTAAATATGATAGCTATATTCATGGATTATATTACACTGTTTTATATTATTATCTTTGACTTTCTTATTTTTATCAACCTATTTGTCACCATCTAGGTTGGTTTGATTGGATATTGTGTTGAAGGTTTTCTCTTCCTTGTCTATGAATACATTGACAATGGAAACTTAAGTCAAAATCTTCACGATTCAGGTGAGATAACCTCAATGAAAATATCTATGACACACCGATGTGAATATGTCATTGTAAAGTTTCTGATCAAATAAAAAATGTTACCAGAAAGAGAACCTTTGTCATGGTCTACAAGGATGCAAATTGCGCTGGATTCAGCCAGAGGTCTTGAATATATTCATCAACATACAGTACCTGTATATATCCATCGCGACATAAAATCGGAAAATATTTTATTAGACAAAAGCTTTTGTGCAAAGGTAGAAGTCGTATTACAAATTTTTTATTTTTTGACTGCTTTTCTTACTGGGATTATGATGTGAATTCTTCATTATTCCTTTTGCACCGCCGGTTGCAGATTTTGGATTATCCAAGCTTGCTGATGTTGGAAATTCAACTTCCTCAACTATAGTTGTGGAGGGTACATTCGGTTACATGCCACCGGAGTATGATCAATTCTTTTTCTCTTCAATGGATTGCAAACTTTGCCTTTGCCTTTAAAGATAGAATTTGAGAAAAAATGAGTTCATTTTTCATAAGTATAAGATTGATGATTCCATTTCCTTATTTACAGATACGCGTGTGGCACTGTCTCTCCTTCTCCCAAAGTAGATGTCTACGCCTTTGGTGTTGTTCTGTATGAACTTATTTCTGCTAAAGCAGCTGTAATCAATGATGGTCCTCAAATAAAAGGCCTTGTGGCTGTGGTGATTATCCTTTATTCTTTTCAATTGGCATCCTAATAATTTTACATGAAGATAAATGATGTTTGTTAAGACTGTACAAAAGTTCCAAATCACTATTTATATTAATAGGAATTTTACTTACATAGATAATTAAGCATAATGAAACATTTCCCTTTCTTGCTTGTTAAGTTTTTTTTGTTAATTTATTTGGCAGTTTGATGAAGTGTTTGGCTATGACCAAGATCCAACAGAAGGTATAAAAAATCTGGTGGATCCTAGACTTGGAGATAACTACTCAACTGATTCAGTTTGCAAGGTACTGGTCGTGTAAGGAATTTTATTTTATTTTGGTGATATTGGTTTCAACATTCATAAAGGTTTGGCCATTTTTCAACTTTGCAGATGGCACAACTAGCCAAAGCATGTACAATGAGAGATCCACAACTACGTCCAAGCATGAGATCTATTGTGGTTGCTCTTATGACACTAACTTCTACAACTGAGGATTGGAATATTTCATATCTTTTTTTGAAAATCCAGCTTTTGTAAATTTAATGTCCGGAAGATAGTAGATAAAATGAATACACAATGAAAGAGAAGAACACAATAATCTGAATTCTAATGAAT